>CM047426.1:60680957-61335207 GCA_026168455.1 Theocolax elegans
TATCCGAAGAGCAAAAGGCTGCTATAAAGCATCTGCGGTTCGTTAATATATATAAATATATACATATATATAAAACATATATATATATATATATATGTTGAATGCTGAATTCTTAGACACGGCGGCGGCGGCGGCGGCGGCGAAATATTTATATATTATAGAGATATATATATATCTCTTTGCGGCCACTTCTCAAATAACTTGCTAACAGTTTTTACCTCTGTAGGTGTTTTCTCACGGGATGGAAAAAATTTCGTCTCTTTCTATCTTTCGCATCTCCTATGACGCTATCTCTTTTTGTTGCCATCGAATGAAAAAGAAAGTGGAAATAGCAAAAATTCGAGAATCGGAATTCAGCAAGCAACTTTAATAACATCGAATTTCTCCACTATGCACTTATGAATTCAAACCGGATTTATTGTAAAGTGAAAACTTATATAAAAAATAGATGTGAGATTTGTAATTGCATAAATAGATAGTATAATTTTAAATGTACGAAAATATAAAAAATCTGAGGGGTTAGTTAGCTGTATAATAAGGGCTTACGCGCCTGCATACTTGCGTGCAGGCGCTATCGCGCCTTTTGATATATTGACTTAAATAATGTGAAAAGAGAATGTTAATGTAATAAAGATATTGCTGCTCTTCCCTATAGTTATTGGCTTCTTAGTGAAACTGATGATGATGATGTTCATGATGATGATGATACCTACCCGGGAAGCTCCTTTAGTACGGTAGAGCACTTTTCCAAGCTACCGGGCGCGCTAACAGGTACGGATGGTGGAGCGACCAGCCAGATTAATGGAGGTAGAAGACTATATCCAATCTCTCTGGTTAATCGCTAATACACCGAATATGCGGCCGCGGACAAGGGAATAATCGACGTGTAATCGATAGTGGTAGGCTATGTTTCTTACAACCACTTATACGCAACACATAGACTCTCTACTAACCTGATCGAGTCACTGTGTGGCAGGAAACCTTATAAACTGGTCCTTTTTCTAAGCGGGTTATGAGTGAAATGCGTCTCTATAAACGAGATCGTCTTGTATGAATACAGCGACCCCTATAAGCGGGCGTGCTCCGAGCGTGTCATGGCCACACTGTGTTCTCGATCGGGGGAAGCGGGCACAAAACATAGGTTGCCAGTTCGACTGTAGAGAATTCAAGATTGGGTTCTTTTCTTACCGTGTGCTTCCTCACTCTGGAGGGTGCTGTCGTTAACACCAGTTACGCACTCCTGGGCCGCCATAAGTTCTTGGGCCCGAATCCAGCCTAGCCAGCATGGGAGGCTGCCCTTTATAGTGGTAACGCTGGAAACAGTGAAATCACGCTTTCTTTAGTAATGCCGACTGGCGATTTGATGGTACTATGCTGCCGGTGGCGGGGGAGGAACGGTCGATGCCCCCGTACAATAGGGGAACACGTTTACAGGGAGAACTCAAGGCGGAACGTCGACGTTACTGCCTTGTAATTTTCTGACTACTACATACAGTTTTACGCACAATTGGGTTAAAAGGGAAAAGCATGATATTAAAAATGAAAAAAAAAACGAAATGGACGACTGTGATTAACTTAGGACATACACAGAACCCCACTCAATGTCTGCCGCTCTGCAAAGCCGGAATCGGGAGCGCTCGCTTCTGAAATAACAAATGGGAGCGATTCTAATCAAACCAGCAGACGGATAGACGTACGAAAACGTCTTACGGACGATACAGAAAGAACATGAAGCATGACGAACGTACCCATATAGCACTGTTAATTTTCCAACACAAAATGAATCGGATCAGCGTGGTACACGCGCTGCTCCTTCAGGTCGCAGCGGAGTTCGACGCCGACTTAATCGTCATCGGCGAGCAATACAGAATCTTGACGCCGTTGGCCTGGCTCGCTAGCAGCACGAATATAGCGGCGGTATGGGAGCGCGAGAAAAGCGCGGTGCGGATCAACGCTCGCGGATCTGCTGAGAACTTCGTTTGGATAACGGTTGGCGATGTCACTTTGGTCAGCTTCTATCAGCTTCTGTAGATGGCCGCAAGGCTTAAGCTAACAGTATAAATGAAGGAAACACGCAGACCTACAGATGACCAACGAAAATTGCAGGTAGGGTGAGGGTATGACGGGTGATCGCGGACTACACAGCCAGCGATCATCAGTACATTGCCTTCCACCTCAAGAACGAGACGCATACGTGCAAAAGTCATTCAAAACGACCTCCTCGTTGGGACATAAAACGGCTAGACTACGACAAACTCGAGAGGCATCTGCACATCGCAGAGCCGCCCTCACAGGTGGTGTCTCGAGAGCTGACTAACGGCGACAGGGGAAACACCCAGTTTCTTCAGCGGGTATTCAAAGCCTCTATGCCCCAGAGACGATATTTACAAAAGAAACAAGAGACCTACTGGTAGACAGCGGAAATCGCGGAGACCAGACGGATCTGTTTAGCGCTGCGTAGAAAAGCCCAACGGACAACGAGCAGAGAAACCGCACTGACTGTATCCGAAGAGCAAAAGGCTGCTATAAAGCATCTGCGGTTCGTTATCAATAGCAGCAAGCGGCAGAGCCGGCAGAAACTGACAGACCAGGTGTACTCGGACCCATGGGGCGCGGGTTACAAATTCGTAACTCGTCAACTGGGGATTCGACTGTCACCGATAACGAGGGACAGTGAAACGATGGGAAAGATCGTCAACGGCCTCTTTTCATCTCAATCGAACAGATCAAACGACGCGGACGAACGCACGGATTCCGAATGCCCTCTTTTTATGAGCGAGGAGCTCATAAATGCTGCGAGCTTGTTGAAGCCCACCAAGGCATCGAACCCTAACTGTGTGCCGGGTGAAATCATGAGGTTCGTTGCTACATGTCGACTGTCGATTCTCCTCGACATATTCAACGAGTGCCTAGTAGAAGAGGTCTTTACTAAGTTCGGCGAGGTGGGTTGGTATCCTGAACGTGCTGGAAACAGCCTTCTGGGTGCCCGACTACCTTCTCCGGTTTGTTAGGGACTACCATAAGAACCAGCTTCTCATTTATTTGACTACGAACGGACAAAGAAAGAGACAAATAACTGCATGGGTCGCTCGGGGTTCTAGCCAGGGGTCTGACTTCTGGAATATACTGTACGATAATCTACTCCGACTGAACGAATTATAAACTGTATTTATAACGAGACTTATAACGAGAACTTATAACTATACTTATAAACTAGACATAACGAACGGCAGATGCTTTACAGCAGCCTTTGGCTTTTCGGATAAAGTCACTGCAGTTTTTCTACTCGTTGTCCGCTGGACTTTTCTACGCAACGTTAGACAGATCCGTCTGGTCTCCGCGATTTCCACTGTCCACCAGTAGGTCTCTTGATTCTTTTATAAATATCATCTCTGCGGCATAGAGGCTTTACATATCCGCTGAAGAAACTAGGGGTATCCCCTGCGAGACCTTCGGCCCTGTCGTGGTGAGTCAGCTCTCGAGACACCACCTGTAAGGGCGGCTCTGTACTGATGATCGTTGGCTGTGTAGTCCGCGATCACCCGCCATGCCCTCAATCTACCTGCAATTTTGGTCGGTCGTCTGTAGGTCGGCGTGTTTGCTTCATTTATACTGTTATTTTAAGCCTTGCAGTCATCTCCAAAAGCAGTCGTCCGCGTCTGGTCGTTTTGGGCATTCCCCACTCGAATGTGCGCGCACTGATTTTATTGACGAGCATGTCTCTTACGACCTCCTTTAGAGCATTTAGCTTTTCCATGTACTTGAAAACACTGTTGTGGGGCTCAGCAAAACGCTGGCTAAAGTGACATAGCCAACCGTTATCCAAACAAAGTCCTCGGTGAATCCGCGAGCGTCGATCCACGCCGCGTTTCCCACACGCATTCATACCACCGCTATACCCGTGCTGCTAGCGAATCAGGCCGGTGGCTTAAAGTTTCTGTATTGCTGATGAAGGTACTGCATCGCCAATGACGAGTACGTCATCGTTGAACTCTGCAGCGATCTGATGGAGAAGCGCGTGTACCACGCTGTTCTGATTCATGTTGGATTGGAGAATCGACAGTGTTATTCTGGTACGTTTGTCCTTAGTACTGTTAGCGCAGGTTTAAAGGTAGCGCATGTGCCTGAACCAGCAACATGCGCCGGACATTTATGGCTTCCTTCGGACAGAAGCATTTAGGTGAGATTTTGCACCCCTAACCTTTGTGTACCTCTTGACCGCGACGCGAACAGCACTTTCATCTGTGCTGTCCTCTGCAGTACTTTTTGAATGTCTATACCCGAAGCATTTATGACATCTAGAAACGCGGACCCTAGGCTTCACGCAACAATTAACCTATCCGATTTTAATTCTGCTTCATCTTGTGAAGCAGCCACTTGTTCGTGTGCAAATCAAATTATCCCGTTTCCGTTTTTTCTAAAGGGTTATATCAGTCATGCGTTCGTCTGCGTTCATCGTTTGTTTACGGAGTACAGTCATTCATTGCAGAACATACATCGTGACATTCACCGATTTATTTATGTCACTCCTTCCGATAGTTAGAACGCGACTGACGTTCTTCTGGACAATAGTTCCTTTGGCAATTTTAGTTAAGCTGCTGCATAGCAGAGTAACTGTTGCAACAATTCGCAGCCTCTTAAATAATTGGTGACCCTCGGATGAATCGCGCGAGATTTCCAGTCGTGGTTTCCGCCACGCCAGTCAGGTTACCCACCGGTGTGATGGAGGAGCTGGGAATCCCCCTTGACTCTCCTGAGTCGGTAAGCGCAGGCAGCATAATTGTATGTATTTTTGTACTTTTCTCTTTGATTTTGTTTTCCCCTCTTAAACCAATTGTGTGTGAAACTGTATGTAGTGGTCAGAAAATTACAAGGCAGTAACGTCGATGTTCCGTCTTGAGTTCTCCCTGTAACCGTGCTCTACTATTGTACGGGGCATCGACCGTTCCTCCCCCGCCACCGGCAGCATAGTCCCATCCAATCGCCAGTCGGCATTACTAAAGAAAGCGTGATTTCACTGTTTCCAGTGTTACCACTATAAAGGGCAGCCTCCCATGCTGGCTAGGCTGAGTTCGGGCCCAAGAATTTATGGGCCCCAGGAGTGCGTAACTGGTGTTAACGGCAACACCCTCCAGAGTGAAAAAGCACACGGTAACAAAAGAACCCAATCTTGAATTCTCTACAGTCGAACTGGCAACCTATGTTTTGTGCCCGCTTCCCCCGATCGAGAACACAGTGTGGCCATGACACGCTCGGAGCACGCCCGCTTATAGGGGTCGCTGTATTCATACAAGACGATCTCGTTTATAGAGACGCATTTCACTCATAACCCGCTTAGAAAAAGGACCAGTTTATAAGGTTTCCTGCCACACAGTGACTCGATTAGGTTAGTAGAGAGTCTATGTGTTGCGTATAAGTGGTTGTAAGAAACATAGCCTACCACTATCGATTACACGTCGATTATTCCCTTGTCCGCGGCCGCATATTCGGTGTATTAGCGACTAACCAGAGAGATTGGATATAGTCTCCTACCTCCACTAAGCTGGCTGGTCGCTCCACCATCCGTACCTGTTAGCGCGCCCGGTAGCTTGGAAAAGTGCTCTATCGTACTAAAGGAGGTTCCCGAGTATGTATCATCATCATCATCTTCTTCTTCTTCTTCATCGTCATATATTGAATTTATAAGAAATAAAACATCTGGTTTTAAAGTAACTGTAATTAAGATTAGGATGGAGAACGATGGAGCATCTACTTAAATAACATTATGTTTTTTTTAAATTACGTTAGTGAGTGGTACTATCGAATATTCAGATCGGAATAATAATTTACAGAAAGAAATAGTTTTTTAGTAGCTATGATAAGAATGGATACCGATTGAGATCCACTTAAATATAATTATCAGTAGTTATGTGACCACCATGGGCATACTAAACATGACTGACCTTGACCCGTTGGGGGGGGGGGATGCAGACTGTCGCACGAGAATTTTAGACGCGTAAATCGCTGAGTATGCAGAATGTCGTACGAGTGCATTGTTGAGTTATATTATACAATATATGAATTGTGATACAGATGATCTCTTGAATTTACTCGTTTTTAATGTAGTAAATATAAAAGGATCACCTTTTGTTATCTAGAAGTTTGAAAAAGTTCTGCATACCAATACCTTTATTCATACATGGTAAAATCATTATACAAAACTGACCGTATACGTCAGATGTTTCGCTTTTACTATCACGTTATATTCAGAGTTGAAACGTCCAAGCAGAGTCAAGCGATTTACGTGAAATTGTATATTTGCTCAAATTTTCATTTCGAATGTCATTTGAAGCAGTTATTTGATTTAATATTACAAATCATGTGCGAAGTCGAATATCTGCGAATGTATGTTTTAAAATTTACCGCTTCTCTTACACGATTTGACTGTTTGTTCATAACGATGATACAAAATAAACATGACTCTCATAGGTAAGATTTTAGCTGTTATTTACAGTTTATCATGTTGCTTATGTTTTAGGTTTGTAGACGTCCTAGAATTTAACGAATTGCATTTTTTATCGCAGTAATAAATATATAAGGTAGTTGACCCACTTGTCGATAGCGTAAGGGGAAGGTCAACTTAGTTAGGTATTATAATATGTTTAAAACTCATGAAAACAATTAAACTAGATGTTTCAGCTTTATTAAGCTTATAATTGTCGATAATTATTTATCGGGTTGGAGCAGTTGTCGATACGCGAATGTCCCAGTTGTCGACATACATTTTCTTTGTGGTTTGAGGTTATGTAAAATACAAAGACATTTCGTATTATTTGATACTTATTAAATTTATTCTATTTTTGTAACACTTGTTTAATATTTTTATTTAAAAAATGATTTACATTATTTACTTTAACCATAATAATGAATATTATATTATTATTCATACAATACGCTTACAATATTTATTATACATTTTGTACATTTATTTTTTCGGCGTAACTTTTAATAGCCGATACTTAAATAAAAATCAAATATAATTAATTCGAATTTAAAGGACCTAAAGGTGTCCTCTTATTTAGAGCTTTTATCTGTTTCTCCTCTTCAATAAAGTGCTGTTTCAATTTAATCATCTCTTTTTTTTTCTGCGTCATCGTTTATTTTATTTTTTAAAAGTCTTATTTTTGCTTCTAAAGTTTTTTTATCTTCATCATGCTGCTCATGTTTCAATTCTATTTCTAATAACCTTTTTTCAGCCTTCTGTTTTTCAATTTTTATTTGTAATTCTTTTAATTGGCTTTGCAAGTTTATTTTGTTAGGTGTAATTTGTTTTAAATTTTCTTGTACTTCCTGTTTAATTTTTACTATAGAATCTCTCTGAAGTTTTTTTCTTTTTTCTGTTCTTCTAATTCTTCTTTCTCCTTTTCTTTAGCTTCATTAATAGCTTTAATTTCAGGACCGCTTATAGAGTATGGCAAATCGGATTTAAATTTTTTCTTTTTTTCTTCAATTTCCACCTTTGGTTGATATAAGAAATCGGTGATTTTACCTCGTCTAAGGTCTGATTGAATTTTGGGAGCAGAATCTAAATTTCCAAAATTACAATTGTATATACGTATAATTTATATGCAATAATATATACTACTTAAGTACCTAATATTATTATGTATACCTGAAACTGAAATAGAATCACTTGTACAGGGCACAGGTACTGAAGCTTTTTCTGAATTTTGTTCATTAGACATTAGCAGTGTGTCTTCAGTCGTCGATACCCGACATTTGCTCAAGTCTATGGGTTGAGTATTTGAAGAAGAATCAGAATCTATTTTTGGGATAGAATTTACATACAATTAATTGTTTGAATAGATCACGTTATACATTAGTTATAGATATTTAGTAAATATGATTTGAAATAGGCGTTTTACATACATTGAAGGGTTGTCAAAGTGCTCGTAACAAGTTGAGAACTTGCATTAGCTGGTACACAATTGTCAGGCTTATACGCTGGAGTATATGGTGTGCTCGAAGAAAGATTTATTCTTAGAGATGATGTTTCTTCGCTTGAAGAATTTTCATTTGTACCAGAATCTGTTTTAAAAATATAAATTGATCACAAATTAATATTTGAATTATTTTATCATTTTATTTAAGCTGTACAAATGTGTGTTCATGTAATATTTATACGTACTTTGAAGTGATGTATCAGTGTTTGCATTAAAGTCACAAGTTGTATTTACTGATTTATTGGTTACAAGCTTATGCGATGAGCTGGGTAATGTGTTTGGAGGAACATTAAAAATAGTATCTGCAGTTTCAGTTGTGAGCGAAACAAATTTTATTATGTCAACTGCTTGTTCATCCATAGAGATCTCAGAATTAACTGATTTTACTGTAAAAATAATAATTTAATATTAATTAACAAATAAAATTTTGAAATAAAAATATAATTAATTACATAAGTTGTGGACTTACAAAAATGCAGATTAAATTGTGAATTGCTTTCTTTTAAATCTGCTTTACTATGGTTTATATTTGTACTATTAAAATAAGAGTTAAAATTAGGCTTATCTACTATATGCCAATCAACAGCATTTTCATTTACATAAGTATAAGATACCTATTAAACATTGACAAATTTAATGTAAATAATTTTTTAATTAAATTTATATTCAAAATTTTAATTATGTAAGTATATTCATTATTATAAATTGTAAAAACATTTTAATATCTGTCAAAACAAATAATAATTATTTAAGTATAATTTTAATACTTCTTTTTTCTTTATTGACACAAATTACCTTTTCGCTCTGTATGTTTCCAAGTTGTTCATCGACATTATAATTTTGAATACTATCTATATGTACATCATCATTACTAAAGTTAACATCACCTTGTAAACTAACAGAGTTATTAACGGCAATGACTAGAACTACTGTATCTGTAGAAAAACTATTACTGTTACAACAATCTACTAATAATTCTTCAATAATTACACTATTGTACTTGTAACAAATCCAAATTATTAATAACTTTTTGATTATCTTTTTCATTACTAGTTGCTTCAAGAGATTTAGTCTTGTCGAAACTTTTCCAGAAGTTATAAAGCTCTTTATATTCTATGTCACCGGTCCATTCTTGAGACTCATTATTTTTAAACTTCTGTAATATATCAAATTTTATGTTCGATTCTATTTGAGTCAATAAATCTTGATATGATTCTACACAGACTAAACTGGTGTTTTCTTTACGATCACTTACATTACTTGCTTCAATATCATTAGTAGTTATCAGCTTACTGTAATTAATGCTGTCTGGTGAAAAAGGAAAAAGGCCACATCGTCGGAAACCATTCTTGAAAATTTCATTTGTATCTAAACTAAGTAGAGCTGTTTTTAATACACTGGCAAAGTAAGGTTTTGTTAAGATCTCACCATTATGCTCCATTCTCCAACTTTTTCAGCTTCTCTATAAGAGCTTTTCAACGGATGGAACAAAGCAACATCCATTGGTTGCATGATGTGTGTTGCATTAGGAAAGAGTGCAATCAATTCAATGTTATGCTCCGAGCAGAAGTCACTTAAACCTTTTGTAAGGTGAGAACTATGTCCATCGACAGACAGCAAAATTGGAAAAATTGCCATAAACATTATAACAAGCTTTTTCACCTCGACGCACTAAAACTTTTCCATTCTTTGGACTTAAACAAAATGCTGACTCGTCAATATTAAAAACTTTCAGCTGTAATATCACTAATATTTCTTGAATCAAGATACTCATTTATTTGAGCAAACCACTCTTTTATATTTTTTTCACTGACACTTGCTCGAGCTTTATTAAGATTTTGACAAACTTTTTCTGATAATTCAGAATTTATTCTAAGAAAAGCCTGATACCAGTGACGTGAAGGCCTTCCATTGGTAAACGGTATATATCTTCCTGTTTTTATAATAAATTCCTGAACAGAATTTAATAAAACTTCCTTTGTAGCTGGAAAGCCACATTTACCAAGTATCAAAATCCATTAAACTAAGTCTTTCTTTTGACTTAAAACACTGGAAGGTCCTGGCTTCGCTTCAATTGAATATTTTCCTTTTACTCTCGAATGAAGTGTAGCATAGGGTATATTGTATGATTTACTGGCAGCAAGTATTATAGCTCCTTTCTTAATAGCACCTAATGCTTTTTGAACATCTCCAACCGAATAGACAGTACTAGGCTTTCTCTGTAAAAATATAGGTTATGTTACATTCATCTTTGAAATATCTATTTTAACAACAAAAATATCTTTTAATTTATGAAATAAATGTTAAGAACGTCTACATATGCATTATTACACATATAATTATAAAATAAATTAAATGCAGATCAATAATAGAAGTATGTGAGAGTTATCAAGAATGGGGACAACGCACCAATTTTGCTACGGAGTACTCGATACCGTAATTAAATTAATATGAAATAGTAAAATATAGTCTTACCTTCTTGCGATTGCCCATAGTAACCTTATTAATCGTCTGACATCGTGTAAAGAACCTCAAATATTAAAATGAATACTAAAACAATAACTTTTTGTTGACGCCTACTGTTAGCTCCGCGCGTAATGAAGTTGGCGAAAGCGTCGTTTTCAATCAGGCTGACTAAACGATATTTTTTTTGACGAATCACAGCAAGGCGCTTAAATTTAAATTATGAATAAGTTGTTCTAAGATACTTTCTCTTGCTTAAAATAATTTTATTATTGCTTTATATAAAGATTTCATTATTTTAAAACTAAATATTCATACATATTATTCATACATAATATATCATTATTTTAAAACTAAATATTCATACATTGGATCGCTATCGACAACTGGGACAACTACCTTATTGCTAGTAATAGCGATCCCCACTGTTCGTAACTGAGTAGTCGTATAACTGAACGCTATTTTACGAAGACAGTATTCTTTTCAAAGTTGATTATGGAGCAAGTATCTAAGATTCATGTACTTAGTGTTCCTGTATTTTACGTATAGCGATCACACGTGAACCGATAATTCGCACAATCAGCAACAATATGTGTAGAGAAAATCTATAGACTTTTTCTATCAAAGAATTTTTGCTGAACATCGTGAAATAAACAATTTATTAGATCGAAAGCCACTAGATCCTCACGATGCTTTTTTTCGGTGGGCGTACGAGTAACACGGTAAAAGTGTACGAACATCAATCTCAAATTACCAGCTCTGTGCTAATCCTCGAGCTTCGTTTTTGAAGAAACAACTACCCAATTATAGAATCGTAAACAGAAGTCCAGCGATTAAGACCACATAAGCTTATATCTCGTTTTCACAGTTTAAATAAATCATACACAAAAAAGATTCTTATCGGGCTCGAATTCGACGACATAGTATACGTTGAGATACGTCCGGTAGTACGCTTGCTCGGTACAAATTTTGTCGATATTACATTTTCAATGCTTGAATAGTACGAATTCGTTTCAACTTTTGACGAAACTGACGGCTATATTGAGGATTTAAGGATCATCTTCATCCATAAAGATAACGGTCATAAGTGGGTCTTGAAGTATGCATATCTCCACAAAGATAGAACGATAGAAATCGAACAGGACCGTAAAATAACATGTGATAAATCTTCTTCAAAATGATATCACCGCAGTATAGCGTTCAAAAAAGTTACATTTTATAAATTTAAGGAATTAGTTCCATGTATTAATTTTAGTTTGAAATATCTTAATTCAATAGTAGCCAAATTGCTCGCTTCGCTCGCAGTTAAATATTATTGTTAACATAATATTTCTTTACCATCAAATTACAATATAATGTAATATTCAAAAAATTATTTTTTAAAAACTATTTATTAAAATAATATAGTACTAGTCATTAAATAAATATTACAATTATATAATTTGTTGGGATAAATCCGTAATAATTAATAAAAGAATGATCATTTTTACTATTTATATCAATAACAATTTTTGTTATTCTCAATAATGAACTCTAATCTTATTATTTACATTAATACCTGATAAACTGTATATAATTCAAAATAGATCGATTCATATTAATAAATTATTTATTATAACATTCTAATTAGAATTTAAAATACCACATGTACTAGGATGACAAATATTAGAAGTTCAAATAGAAATGACGATTTGTTCTTACAATTTTTGATATATTGTTTCGTATATACATATATATATACCCCCATTAAAAAATCTCACTGGAGATCTCAGATCAAATCCCAGGTAAGATCTCATACCAAAACTCATTTCAGCAATTTTTTGTTCATTACACGTTTCAAACCTTTTTCTGTCGATTGATAACTCGCAATCTATCACTCTCTCCCTAATTCTCTCTCTCGCTCTCTACCTCTCATTCTCTGTCTCTATCTCTCATACTCTCTCTCTCTCTCTCTCTCTCTCTCTCTCTCTCTCTCTCTCTCTCTCTCTGTAAGTAGGATAGACGTACCGCTAACTGCTCTGATGTTTTCTGCTTGTTCTTCGGTTTAACCGCTCTTGTGTGAGTAATTAACTGTTGCAGGTATATCTGACTCCCGCAGGCTCCATGCTATCGGGGCATAAACTGCAAGGCTCCACTTTTTAGAGCCAGGGAGTTGCATACAAAATTCGTAGCATTTTGAGGTTAGCCGGGAGGGAAGGTGGATTGTTCTATCGATTTTCCGTTGGATCCATACGTCGGCCAATACGACAAGCGCATTCTTGGGGTTTTCCTACATTGACTTTAGCGTGTTGGCAGCACCGCTTCCAAAAGGTACTCAACATTGGAGAGGGGGAAACATCCGAGGCGACAATAAGTTTCGTGGAGTGATGATAATCGTTTATAATGCCGCACACGAGTGGCGCCACTTATGAGGACGGAGGAGGAGCTATATTTAGTAAGAAGCGTCGACTATCCGATACCACAGCTGCTGACATTACCGACACTACTCTAATGTCATCAGTTTCACTTCTTACTGCTTCTGAAGTTAAGGAAATTATATTGTCTGTGAGTAAAGACCGCGCTACGCTATTAAATTGGTTAATTGCGGAAAAATCTGTTGAGAGGAAAGGAGCATTGCGTTCGGCAATAAATGGTTTTTGCGATGCTGTGAATCTTCTTTCTACTGCGTATACTGTCCAACTTGCAAATGAACCCCTCTCTGGTTGCAAAAATGCAATCGAAGATTTTACTGAGACAGTACAAAGATCTAAGGATATCTTAATTAATACATGTAATAAAATTGAGAGTACATCGCACAAAATTTCGACGTGTGGTCCCTCAAGCTCGGATAACATATCACGCATGTCATACGCTAATGCTGTTTCTTTTTCTAGCCTATCTGCACCCAGTGGCACCTATTCGGTTTCTGCTAGAGACAAAAGTAAGCCATTTCACATAAGCACCTCAAACAGAGTCATCATCGGTCCACGTGAGAATTACTTAGATAAATACGACTCCTCTAATGCTACTAAAGAAGTTCTAAAAAAATGTATAAATCCAGTCGAGCACAAAATGAGTATTAAACGTGTTTACAACTGCGCTCACAGCTCCGTGGCTATTGAAGGAGATAACATTCATCCGGATATTTTTAAGAATATAACTGCATTGATAGATGCTGGTCTCGAGGTAAAATCCGATAATAAATTGAATTCTAGACTAATAATACACGGTATACCGGTGGAGTTGAGTGAGGCCGATATTTTAAGGGGTATAGCGGAGCAAAACTTCGAGGCGGCGTCAAGCGAGGAATTTAAGGTAATTTACTTATTTCCTTCAAGTAGCAGTAAAAGATTCCGATCCTGTATTATTGAGTCTAAGCCAGAGCATAGAGAAGTTTTAATTAGTCGGAAGAAGATCAATATCGGGTGGAATGTATGCAGATTGGATGATTATATCTCAATCACCCAGTGCTTCAAATGCAACGGTTTTAATCATATTGCTAAGGATTGTAAAGAGAAGCAATGCTGTTATTTTTGTGCAGGCGAGCATAGTGCATTAAACTGCAAATCGAAAAACACTTTAAAATGTGTAAATTGTACGGCAGCAAAATCCTTGAAATGTTCACATGCTGCCAACGATAAGTCACTTTGTCCTATATTACGTAAAAAAATTATGCATAAAATGTCATTTATTAATTATGGCTAGTGATACTCATGACAATTCAAGAAATTTTGATTTTAGCCTCAATGTAGGACATTGTAATGCGCAGTCATTGCCAGCGCATTACGCCGATATTATTAACATTATAAAAACTTATAATTTGCATGTTTTTGCTATTAGTGAATCTTGGCTGACAGCTTCATCTCCCAGAAGTTGTACAGATATAGCGGAATATTCACTTTATCGGACGGATCGAGTTGGTAAGGTTGGCGGTGGTGTCGCCCTTTATGTTAAAAATACTTTGAAATCACGATTCTGCTGCTCATCTCCGCAACCGCCAAATTATATTTATATTAAACGGCCTGAGTACCTTATAGTTAAAGTAACTTTATTAAATGTTAAGCTTTTGTTTGTAGTCGTGTACAGCCCACCCAAAGCAGGTTATTGGGATACAGTGGAGGAGGCGATTATTAATTGTAATAATGGATGTGACAATGTTGTACTTCTGGGTGACTTCAATATCAATTGGGATGTTACTTCGACACCACGTACTATTCTTCGTACGTCGTTGGAATCTTGCGGTTTACAGCGCGTTCCTTTTGGACCAACACATCACAGAATAAGAGATAACAGTCATTCTGCAATAGATTACGTTTGTCTGTCTGACCAGTCTAAAATGGTATCTTTTGCACAAATAAACTATCCAAATATATCGGATCACGATGTTTTATTTGTCACGCTGTTATACGAGATGCCAGTTGCCGTACCTTCAACTTTTACGACTCGCTCTTTTCGGGATCGGGACATGGCAGCATTTATACACGATTTGTCTGTTGCGAATTGGCATCGTGTCTGTAGCTCTCCTGATATTGATTCTAAGGTTAGTTTATTTACAAGTATAATTCTCAATATCTACGATAAGCACGCTCCTGTTAAGACGTTCCAAACCAGGTCAAAGAAAAGTCCATGGATTTCTCGCGAAGTAAGAGATCTCATCAATCAGCGTAATAAAACGTGGAGAACATATAAACGTTCTGGGCATCGAGATGAGTATTTAAGGTTTAAAATACTTCGAAACCGAGTCCAAACTGTTGTCAGAAATGCTATGCATCAGTATTATAGGCAAAGATTAAGCGAATGCACAGGAACTACAGATATGTGGAAAATAATAGAACAAATGGGTTTGAAATCTGCTGTATCTGATGTAAAAAATATACCTGCTACGCCATTACAACTTAATCGATATTTTGTTGGCACCGATGCTGTTCCTGAAATTAATTTTAAATTTTTATATGCACGTAGATCACCTGACTATTTATTCTACTTTGCGCATGTTAAGGACACAGATTTGATGGATGCTATAAAATCCGCGCACTCCAATGCATCAGGTGTGGATGGGATATCGATCCGGTTTATTAAAGAATCTTTGCCTTATATTCAAACAGCACTCTTGCATATTTTTGATGCTTCTCTTCAATCAGGTGTCTTCCCTGACCAATGGAAAATGGCACTCGTACGACCACTCCCGAAGATTGCACAACCAGCAAAAATAGAGGACTTCCGTCCCATAAGTATTTTGTGTGCAGCATCGAAATTACTTGAGCATGTCGCGTATCAGCAGATATCACAGCACATTACCGAGTTGAACCTGTTAGACAGGTTGCAGTCTGGATTTAGAAAACATTGTAGCGTACACGCAGCTGTAGTGAGGATAACTGATGATATCAGGGAAAATATCGATAATGGCTTTGTAACCCTTATGGTATCTATCGATTTTAAACAAGCCTTCGATTCTGTTAATATTGGTCTTCTAGGTGATAAGCTGAGGTATTATGATTTCTCAGAAGCTTCTATTAAATTGATTATGTCATACCTCACAGGTAGATTTCAAATGGTAAAGTCACCTAACGGGGAACTCAGCGAACCGTTGGAGAGAGTGAAGGGTGTACCTCAAGGCTCCATACTTGGACCTCTCCTATTTTTGCTATTTATTAACGACCTGCCGACATGTTTATCCGACTGTGCTTATCACATTTATGCAGATGACTTTGTCATTTATGTTTGTGGCAGATTTTGCGATACTGAGACCATTGTGCGAATGACCAATTCAAGTCTGGAAAAGATTAACCTGTGGGCAAGGAACAACGGTCTAGAAATAAATACAAGGAAAACAAATGCTATTTGGCTGGGATCTAGAGGATTTATCAGTCGGATTAGAATGGACGCTAACCCTGTTGTTAGCATAGGAGGTGAGAAGATTTCTATGTGCTCTGCGCTGAAGTTGCTTGGTATTACTCTGGATTCAACACTCTCGTGGCGAGAACAGTGTACGATCACAGCAAAGAAATTTTACTCCGCTTTATTTCGCTTGCGAAAATATAGCTGCGCCCTGCCAAATAGTGTTAGGCTTTCGCTAGTTCAGTCCCTGGTTTTTCCGTACTTGGATTATTGTTCCGGGCTCTTTTTTGATCTCTCCAAGGAGCAGTCACTCAGAATGTCAAGATGTAAAAATGCTGCTCTTCGTTTTGTAACAGGCTTGAAAAAGTTCGAACATATTACCCCAACATATAATGCTCTCGGACTTCTTACGTATGCTCAGAGACGCAATTATCTTTGCATTTGCCAACTTGTGAGCGTTTTGAAAACGGATCAGCCGACGTATTTGCGTGAAAAATTCCGATTCCGTCCAATGAACAAATATGGGACAATGCGAGGCTCCGACTTGGATCTGGTTATTGATCATGCAAGCACGGAATGTTATAGACTATCTTTTGCCGTATCAGTATCGCGTATGTGGAACCAGCTTCCCCACGAGTTGAGACAAAATTACAAATCGAAATTTTGTAAAGTTTTACTTCACCGTCATTTGATTACCTGTGATGTAGTTATTTAGTGTCTGTAATTCCTATGTTTTAATGTATTATTGTAAACCTTTTTGCTTAATTTTGTATTTACTTAGTTTTATGGTTAATTTATCAAATTCAATTTAATTTAAGTTTTATATTTTAATATTTATTAATTTTATATTGTAAACGCTGAACATGTAAACAATGTGCAATACGTATGTAGTATTTATGCTGCGGCTATCTAGGGCCACGAGCCCTTTGTCGCTAAATAAAGTTTTCATTCATTCATTCTCTATCTCTCATTCTCTCTCTCATTCTCTCTCACTCTCTCTGTAACTCATTCTCACTCACTCTCTCTTTATATTTTATATTTTATTTTATATTTTATATTGTTATTGTTATGTATACTTTACTGTTTTTATTTTTTTATTATTATTATATTTTTATTCTATTTTTATTGTTATTATTTTTACTTATCTATTCAATTATCTATTCATATGTTTATCTGTGTATTTATGATCTCATGTTACTTTGTTATCTGTTCTCTAGCGTGATAAGTGTTTTGTTTTGATTACTTTCATATTTACGCTGGATTTTATTTAATTTTAGTTTATTTGTTACTGCGCAGATTATATTCATAATATGTATATGGGGATTTTTTTCCATAATACCAAATAAAGATACTATCTACCTCATTCTCTCTTTCTCTCTCTCTCCCGCTCTCTCGCTCTCTCTATCTATCTCTCATTCTCTCACTCACTCTCTATCTCTCTCCCTCATTCTTACTCACTCTCACTCTCACACTCACTCTCACTCTTTCTCTCACAGTCCCTCATTCTTACTCTCTCTCTCTCTCTCTCTCTCTCATTACCTCTCTCTCATTCTCTCTCTCTCTCTGGTGGGTATACTGGATGCGCTCAAAATTCGCCTCTTTTAGTATCGTGTTATTTTTGTTCACACTCTTTTCCACGAGTTTCAGCTAAGAGGAGGGGATTCCCTGGAGTTGCGGCTCTCGTCTGGAATAATATCAGATACTTTTTATCGCCCAGGAATCCTTTTATCTCCTCTGACAAAATTGGCTATTGCAAGAGGTTAGGTCTCGTCTACTCACAAATTGGCGACCCAACATCGACGTATTCGCACAATTAGATCAGCGCCTCTACTGGTTATCACCTGTATCTAGGGGTCAATCTCTTCGCGGTTTCCACCTCTTCCTCAAGGCTTTATACTCTTATCACCTTGAGAGATGCTGCCGGCTACGCTCACCTCTTGCTTTGTTTGTAGCCGTAGACTCGTGAAGAAGGATCATGCAGAGGTATGTTTTAGATGCGGCAGCTACATTCATGCAAACTGCTTCGCGATTTTGCCTGATTCCAACGAACCGCGCTGTTGCAGACTCGCCAAGAACTCTGCCTTGCCCGTGCCGCGTGAGGGGACAGCACTTCCCGGGACGGCATTATCGGATGGTGAGCTCGCGTCATGCGTCAAGCAATCTGCTGCGACCCCCACCACTGGGATGGCCAAGCGCGTTGCCTCGCCCACTTTGCCGCCATGTGCGCAGGTTGCTAAACAACCTCGCGGCGCCGCGCCCACCGAGAGCTGCTCCGGCCTACTCGCGCAACAGACTGGTACCGTCGACATGGCCGCTCTCTTTTCCGACTTCGCGAGCCGGTTAGAGGTCAATTTCGAGCGCACGGTCCCGCGTATCGAAAAATCGGTGCAGGGGCTGGCCAGCGAGATCCGGGATCTGAACACCCGGGTTCTACAAATCGAAGCTGCGACTGATGAGAGATTTTCCGGCGTTTCGGACCGCGTAGGAGCGCTGGAGGTAGCGAACGAAACAATCCGTGGCATGATTGGTGACGCACGTAACAGCCGGTCGTCATCGGCGGTGTTGACGATGTCAGCCTCTTCAGATACCTGCGAATTATTGCTATTGGGCATCCCTGCGGATTTAGCCTTATCAGAAGAGGAGGCAGTCGAAAAGGTTTCAATCTCCCACGTGTCTGCGCGCAAGTGGTTGGTATCCGTCCATTGCTTGTTCGGAACAAGCCAGGAATTCAAGATTCAAGACCGGCGACTTCGACTTCGACTGCTAGCGGTAGTAATAATAATATTAACAATAAGGGAATTGTTTTCCTGGTTTCCTCCCCATCAACCAGGGATATTGTTTTAGAGAAGGCTCGCCTTCTCAAGGGTTTATCAGCGGATTCCCTCTTTGGTGCGGGTGGAGGCTCGTCGATCTTTTTACGTGCGGTCTGGCCCAAGGATCTTCAGTGTATACTGAAATCACAAAAAATGCGGAAAGTGCTAAAGGTTTATTTTGGAAGAATGATCTACAATACATTATGTATGAACTTTTAACGTTACACAGCGAAATTATTGTAAAAATACTGAATAATCCATTTACTTAGAAATTAATAATTGTATATAATTTGTATAAATATTGTAATATAGAAATAGTGCGTGAATAAATATTTATATGTGTGGTTCTCTGTAAAATCGAAGATGAAAAAAATGAATATTGCTATAACTGGGGGAACGTGCTTTAAAGGTGTCCAGTAGTTCTCCTGAATTTTTCCAGATTTTTTTGGGGCCATTAATTTAGGTTACAGAGAGTCAAAGTTGACATTTTAGCACATTTTTTTCATGTGTCCAGTTTGTCTAGGTCCAGTCGTTTCACGTCCCAACGAGGGGGACGAGTAACCCGAATACCTGTTGTTCGTGATTTGTACATAAGACCGAAGGTAATGTACTGGTGATCGTCTGGCTTGTGCCATCCTGTCCAAAACAAGGGTCACGTCGGGCATAGAATTACCGAAGCCGGGTCGTCTGTACGTCCGCGTGTTTCACTCATTTGCCACTCTCAGTTGAAGCCTTGCAGCCATCTCCAGCAGCAGCCGTCCGCGTCTGTTCGTCTCGGGCAACCGCCACGATTTTGTTGCCGGGGATGTTTCTCACGGCGTCTTTGAGAGTATTCAGCTTCTCCGCATATTCGAGGGCGCTATAATTCGGGCTAAGGTAGACTCTGACGTCGGTGACCTCGCCCACCGTTGCCCAAACGTAGCTTTCCCCGGGTCCGCACGCGATGATCCGCGTTGCCCATTTCCCGCGCACCCATAATGCCGCTGTACTTGTGCTGCTAGCTAGCCAGTGCGGCGGTGTTAAATCCCGGTACTGTTCGCTGATGACGAGGATGTTTGCGTCCAGCTCCACCGCAATCTGAGGGAGCAGCGCGTGTGCCACGCTACTCCGATTCATATTGCATTGGAGAACAGTTACCGGCATTTTATTGTCTTCGTCTTCGTCCTTGTCAGTGCTGCCGTAAATGATGCACACGCACTCGAACCAGCAACGTGTGCGAGGCATTTGTTGTCCTTCTTAGGATAGACGAAGCACTCAGGTGTGTTTTCGCATGCCCGTGCATCTGGACCCTCTCGACCGCATCGCCAGCAGCATCGGTGTCTGTCCGGTCTTTGCAGTCTAGGTCTCACGCGGCAGTTAACCCAACCGATTTTTATTCTCCCTTTTTTAAGGATCGCGGTCGCGTCCCTCGCGTCAAAATCACATAGCGCAAGGGCTAAGCCTCGGGCGTTAGACCCAAAAACGTGTACCCTTCGTTCTACGTTGTTCCCGAGTTCGCGGTTAATGGCGTCCCTAATCTCGTTTTCTGTCGTTACACTGTCCAAGTCGGGAAACTGTAACGTTGTCATAGTTGTCAAGTCCTTTACCTGGGCTCTTTCTTCGAGGGCGATCTGCAAGGTCTGTTGGAAATCTTGCCGCGTCTCTTGTTTACCGAGTCGCAGCAAAACACCACCCTTCTTGGTTTTACGGATCTGTCGTACATCCGCCTTGTCTTCGTAGGATCCACCTTCAGACGTAAAATCTGTAAAACATTCTCATATGTCTGACCCTCCGCCAGTTTGATCAGAATCGTGCCTCTGCCCTTTGTGGGCTTTGGCCGATCTGACTGCCGGTTTTGGTATGCGGTGAATTGCCCAGGTGGCAGTTCGTCCGTTCGTGTGTTGACCGCTGCCGGCCTTTTTTTTTCTTTTTTTTTTGACCAACCTTTTGTCTGAGGTACGTCTTGCGTTTTCGTGACAGTCTTTTCGGGTGTATGGGTTTGTTTGTCCCGTTTCCGTTTTTGTTATTGCTGAGGTGTAGACTCATCCATACATACGTCTTTGTTTGTCATTGTCGGTTTGCGGAGCAATTTCATTCGCTGCAATCTTGCGACTTCAACCGAGTCATTTATCACACTCATTCCACCTGTTATGTCGCGGCTGACATTCTTTTGGACGTTTGTTCTCTCGGTCATCCTAATTGGGCTGCTGCGTATGTTGAGCAATTGTTCATACAGCTTGCTCTCTGCAGCCTCCCAAATAGTTGGCGACCCTCCGATGTGGCGTGCGAGTTTTCCTGACGCAGTTACCGCCACGCAAGCTAGGTTACCTACCGGCGTGATGGGGGAGCTGGGAAGCCCCCGTGACTCTCCTGAGTCGGATGGCGCAGGCAGCACTCTAGTATATGCAATTCTAATAAAACTTGTCATTTTTAATTAATGTGTTTAATTAATCCCTATTCCCCCTGAATATGTATGTTTGTGTAAAGCGGTCAGATAGTCACCAGTCGGTGGTTTGCACGGTCCGTCCTGAGCTGTCATGATAACTTAGCTCCCCTACAGTCCCGTGGCATCGACCGTTCCTCCCCCACGACTCGCAACAGGGTTCCATACGATCGCCATTCGGCATTACTACGAGAAGCGAGATTTGCGCCGTTTCCGACGTTTACCACTGTAAAGGGTAGCCTCCCATGCTGACTAAGCCGGGTTCGGGCCCAAGAACTAGTGGCGGCCCAGGAATGCGATGCTGGTGTTAACGGCAGCACCCTCCAGAGTGGACGAGCCTGCAGCCACGAGAAAGCTCCCTGTTGATCGCTCCGCCACCCAGCTGATAACACCTGCTGTGTCTCCGCTCTCCCCAGCATAAAACCCAGTGCAGTCATGCCACGTTCGAAGCACACCCGTTTATAGGGGTCTCCCCATTCACACAGGTCGGTCTCGTTTATAGAACCACCTTTCAATCATATCTCGCTTAGAAAATACCCGTTTATAGGGCTTTCTACTGCACATGGGCTCAGCTAGCTCTAGCCGAAGTGTATAAGTGTTTAGTGTATGAGTAGGTGTAAAAACAACAACTGACCACTATCAGCTGCGTTTGTATCCCACTATCCGCGGTCGCGTATTTCATATATTAGCGACTGACTAGAGAGACTGCTTATATAGTCTTCTATGACCACTACTCTCTCTGGTCGTTTTACTATCCGCAACCTGTGGACGCATCCGGTAGCATGGAAAAGTGCTCTGCCGTTCAAAGGGAGGTTCCCAGATTATTATTATCATTATTATTATTATTATTATTATTATTATTATTATTATTATTCACACAGCTTCACGATGGCTGTCTTCTTCACTTTATTTAGGGCTGCCACCACTTCGTCCCTCGTTGTGAGAGCGTCCAGGTCTCTGATCTCCAGGGTCACCCTTCGATCTCGGATCCTAACTTCTCCCATCCCTTTAGTAGCCGTACGGACTTTCTCAGCGAATGCTGTTGCGTCCGTCTTCTTGCCCAGCCGGAGCAGGACATCTCCCCGCCCTGTTGGCCGTACGCTCAGAATCTGGGGGCCGCTATTGTCCAGATTGACTTCCTTTCGGAGCTTCCCCAAGACTTCAGCAAACATACGGTCCCTCGAGACAATGACCACCAGGGTGCATTCTCCTATCAAGAGGCGTCTGTCCCGACTTGCCCGACGGCTTTGTTCCCGCCACTGACGCGGGCTTGGATTGCTCCCTGTCCATGCCACGTGGTGGTACCTCCTTTCGAGACTTCTTCCTCTTTCGGCTCTTAGAGACCTCGGGGGGGGGGGGGTCTCTCTACTTTTCTTTTGAGTCTGCATTCTAGCCGTAGCCGTAAAGACGGCTTTAGCTATTATGCCTCTTCTCTTAGGCCGCCGACGATTCTCGTGACCAACTTGATAATCCTCGATTTGGTACTTGTAATCGTCGACTGCCGAAAATATCTTTTTGGTTTTCCCGTAGGACTCTTGTACAAGAGTATCTACGGTCTTAAGCCCTGTCTTGACGACCATGGAGATGTTAGGCTGCTTTGCACAAGCAGCTAACATAGTCTGGAGTTCGTTCTTTAGATGGTCGTAAGTGAAGTCGATGTCCTCCTGCGCCTTCTCTACCTTCTCGTATTCCTTGCGGAATATTTCTATCTCCTCTTGCGATTCCTTACTATAGGCAGAGGTACCACTGATGGCACTACCGAGGCTGGTAACGCTGCCGCTTCATAACGTACTTGCGCTTTTAATACTCAACATCTGTAACGACGGCTGCTGTTGGGGGTTTTCTTTCAAGGGCCCCACCTCTGACGTGTCCGTAGAACGAAGCGCTTGGTGGCCTCCCCATGAGGCCAGCCCCGGTTACCGGGGCTTTCACCCGATCGGAACCGACGGCGGGATCGACTCCTAGTTTGGAGCTGCCCGCTTGGGGTAGTAGGTATTCCAGTCGCTTGCTCATCATTCTTCTTCAACTGTTTGGTCCAGGGAGGCTATTTTGTTTCACCTCTACCTTCCACGCAAGAGTGATGAGTTTTCCCCCATCCGCCACCCGGGGGACGCGCCGCATACAGGAACAGGAAACCCTGCGCGGATTATTATTATTATTATTACTATTATAATAATTATTATTATTATTTATTGCTTTCTCAATTTTTTCCTCAAATCGCATTTTTAAACCTATTTTTTCGGAATTTATATATATTCTTTGTTTCCACATACGATTACAATTAATATCAAATTGTATCTTATTCGTGGAAATACCGGAAGTTTCATGATGAATATTATTTAAAATATATGCAGCGTTAGGAATTTCATTCTCCCAATAATTCGTATGGCTTTTTTAAATATTTCTGTACAACCTATTAATATCGTGGTGGTTTTTTCAATAACATTATTTTTTGGGTACATTTTAGATGTAAATGCTATATCTATATTTTTAATCTCAATATGCTCTTCATTTATTACTTTCACATATCATATGATCATATAATTCTTTATTTTATTCATTACTGATCAAGTATTTGCTTTCTTTCTATGGATATAGTAAGGTAAGAGGTTCGGCATGCTTCAGTTGTTGATACCCCTGTGTATCGTTTAATACCGAGCAGCTGCGGTTTTTCTGACTAACACAATTTATTTATTATGATAGCACGTTCTTTTTCTGCTTCATGTTGAAACGAACAGACACCCTGAAGCGAACCCTACTTGAAAACTCAGTTAAGAAATCACCTCATCACTTCACGACAAAAAAAATTCTAAGTTTTATTGGAAAAAAAGTATTATTAATTTTATTTCTCTCTCTTATCGTGCTGAAACGTTTGAACATTAGATAAAATTACATTTAAAATAATTGCCTTTAGTTAAAGAATGAATAAAATTTTATGAGCCACAAATTGTTTAAGTTTCATCGGAAAAAAATTTACATACAACGTGGTTTTTATTACTTTCTAATTGTAGTTAATCGATTCGTCTGGAGATTCGTTCTGTAATTGTTGCAATGCTTTTACACGCAAAAGATGTGTTCTGTCTCTTTACAAATATCTAACCGGTAGAAAAAAAATATTAAACCACAAGTATCTATTTATAAAATTTGAAAATTTATAAACAAATACAAAAGTTATACATTTTTAGCTTAAGTTTAATAAAATATAAAGGAAAAAATTCTTGTCTGATAAATAATGTAGCCGGGGATAATAAAACTTAGAAATTTTTTCTCTTATTTTCAGCGTCTGAGATTTTGGCATGAGAAATAAATAATAAGAGAAAAAGTTTTTTTTATATAAGTTTTATTAAAAAATATGTTTCTGTTCTCTCTGATCATAGAGAATCGATAACACATGTCCCAAGAGCCGCGAGATATATCTAAGTTCCATTAAACTGTAAATACTTGCGACTAGTGTCTCGCCCTGTAGTAGATAATATGACCATAATATTCACATAATTTTTCATTTAATATTTTACTTATTTTACTTAAATACCCATTGTTTATTTTACAAGGATTATATTTATTATTTTTATTTATTTTTTTAATAATTGTTAAACAAAATGTATCTTTTGTTTCAAAGATTAAAATTTTATATTAATTGTTTATTAATTGTGTTTTTTGAATGTTTGTAATTATTATTTCCTCACCTTTAATAGTTGATTCTATTATTCAATTTAAATTATTAGTTACTTGATTTGACGCAGTAAATATTCTAAACTTATATTATAAATAATTTAATGATATAAATTATATCGCCTTAATATCGAATTATTATTAAATTAATTATTAAACTATTTAAAGAAGCTCAGGGTCTCGTGATCACTACATACGGTAATATACTTGGATTCCTTCAGGTAAGTATTTAGCTTATGTAGTTCCCAGACCTCCCAAGCATTTTCTTTTCTGCAATAAAATAATTAATCTTACACCTTTTTAATGTATAACTTACGTTTTTATCAATTTTTAATAAGATATACCCACAATTGCAAATTCACCTACGTCTGTACTTAAAATATACAGCTTATCTATCTACAAATTTTACTTTACTTCCATTGGTTGCAAATATATAGTATAAAAAATTAAAGAAATCTATAAAACTTTGTAATATGCAAAGATTACGAGGTGTTTTAAAATTCTTTATTGATGTATCTATTCTTGGAGGGGTTTAATACTTTTTCTATTAATTATATTGCCTTAAAATTTAATATCCTTTTTTATGAAATTCGATGTTTTTAAATTTAATCTTAGTTTATTTACTTTTAGGCGTTTAACTTATATATCTAAATCTTTTGATTCATTGAAATCCATTAGATTACAAAAAATTCATCTACAAATGATTGTAAAAAATCATTGTAGCGGATTGACTTATTCAAATATTGAATAATATAACATTTAATTAGTACACTTTATTATATAAAATGATTAAATTGATACAATTCTAATATCACCGTTTCAGATTATAAAAAATGTGAAATAAATTAATTAAAATATACAAATATATCAAAATTTTAAAATGCACCAATTTTATTAAGTACGTATTGGAAATGTTTTTGAGAAAACAGAACAAAATTTTGTGATACTGGAATCTATATGTTTAAAAGTATACTAACATAAAAACGTTAAATTTTTCAATTTTCTACAACACCTGCTGTGTTTAAAGCTATTTATCTCAAATATATCAACTTTTACTTTATAACATTATATATGAAACATTCGTTGCTACTTATATCTAGAATTTATCCTTAATATTATCTCTTGGTTAGTATCTCATAAACTGTATATCAATATTGAACTTGAAAAAATTGGAACTTCGCTGTAATTGATTTTTTCATGCGAATTACTAAAAAAAAGCTTAAAACAATACCTTTTAAACGGTCTGTAACTTGTAAATGGCCTTCAATTCCGTAAAAAGCTATGATAATTTAAAGCAACACCAAAAATTTTCAAAAATTAACATGGTAATTCCTAATTGAATTTCTAAAAAAATTTTGTGTTTCCTTAAATTATCATAACTTATTACAGAATTGAAGGTCATTTACAAACTACAGACCGTTTAAAAGGTATTGCTTTGAGCTTTTTTTTAGTCATTCTCATGAAAAAATCAATTGCAGCGAATTTCCAATTTTTTCAAGTTCAATATTGACATATAGTTTATGAGATACTAACCATGAGATTAGAAATTCTAACTCAAAAGAATAAATTCTAGATATAATTAACAACGAATGTTACATGTAATGTTATAGAGTATAAGTTATTATATTTTAGGATATATAGCTGTAACTAAAACGGGTATTGAAAACACTTAAAATATTTAACGTTTTGAGGTTAGAAAAATCTTCGAACAAATAGATTCCAGTATCTAAAAATATGTTTCTGTTTTCTGAAAAACATTTCCGTCTCAGGCGCTTTTTTTCAGAAAGAGCTAAGAAAAGCTAATAATTTTTATAATCAATTTATAATATGCAGATTTTGGACTTTATTAATTGTTATTAAGAATTTATAACTTTAATTAGCTCTTCTTAGCTTTTGCTAGATTTTATTAACTTTTAGGTTTTTTTCAAAAGCAAAAAAAATGTGCGAGCTTAAAAAAGCTAACAACTACTAATAATTTTTTAAATTATTATATACAGTAAATAAGTATTTCGAATTTTTATGAATATTTACCAATAGCAATCATTTATTAATAGCTTTTATTTTTTTCGCATACATCACTTAGAAACAGGTAAAAACAGTTAAATACAGGAAAATGCAACAATTACTGTTAGTGTCATTTAGTCGTTTTTCACGATATTTTCGAAATACAAAAATGTAATAAAACCTAATAAAGCTTAGAAATATTTACGAAATTTTAAAAATAACTAATAAAATCTTATAAACATTACTAAATTTTTTAAACTATTACTAGAATCCAAAATTCGTACTTTATAAAGTGTTATGAAAATCTAATAGAAGCTAATAACTTTTATTAAGTATTTATAAACATTATACGCATATGATTATTTCCGCTAGGGGTGTACTTAAAATTTGGTGCATTTTAAAATTTTAATCAGACCACTTGACATGGAATGCTCTATATACATTAAATTAAACTTACCTTTAAATTTTTTAATATACTCTTTTAGGTTCCAGAATGTTAATAATTTTTCTGCATTTGCGAACGACATGAAAACGGATTTGCATCTCACAAAAGTATTAAATTCGAAGACTAATATTTCAAAAGTCCTTTATTATACTTTTGCATGCGTTAAAGTTTATTGAAACATATAAATATTATCAGTAAATTACAATTTCAAAGGACCTAAAATACTAAATCTTTATAATTTTATTATATTATATTATTATTATATTGTAGCTTAATTTTTTGGTTTGTAAGTTAAACATAAAAAATTGCATAAATTATAATAGTATAATTATAATTCATATAATTATTAAGTGAATTAGTCGTCCATGCAGTTTATTTAGTACACTTGGGTTCTTTTTCGATATTGATGAACTAACCATTTTATTTATTTGGCGACGTTTCGATGGATATTCTTCATTCTCATCAGAATATACCTTTTATTGATGATATTATATTAAATTTTTTTTAAAAACATCTTTTTATGCATATAACATCTTCTAATTAATATTAATATACTTCAAACAAATTACTTACTATTACGTCAGTATTAAAAAATGTATAAATTAATAGCATGTCTGATCCGTCGCTCTATAATTGAAAACAAAAATAAGCAAACATTAATAAATTAAAAACCATAATCTGCATAGAAATTAAGGTTATGAATAACACATACCTTTCTCCATTGTTGTGTCCATAATCAACAGAATGAATTTAAAATTACAATAAATAAATAAATTAAAAACATCACATAAAATAAATTAACACCCATATTTAGCAAAAGGTAGTCTGAAAAATAAAATTATTAAAATCAATTTATATCACAGACGGTTAATACTGAAAAAACATTTAAATCAACAAGTTAAAAACATTTAAAATTTCTCGCCATGCGATACAAGAGACACCCGTGCGATCAATCCCAATGAAATCGATCACGCGGACATACCCCCCCCCCCCCCTTAACGGAACGTAAAATTTTGAATTACGTTAAATTATATATAAATTAAAAGATGATATATTTAAAAAAATAATTTAATATATATATGGGGTATTCCACGTGAAGTGGTCCGATCAAAATTTTAAAATGCACCAAATTTTGGGTACACATTGCAAATGTTTTTCAGAATACAGAAAAAAATATTTAGGTACTGGAATCTATTTGCTCAAAAGTTATTCTAACCTCAAAAAGTGAATTTTTCCATATTTTTTTCAACACCAGCTGGGTTTACCGCTATATAACTCAAAATCTATTAACTTTTACTATAGAACATTATATGTAACATTCGTTGCTAATTATATCTAGAATTTATTCTTCTGGGTTAGAATTTCTAATCTCAAGGTCAATGTTACATAAACTACATGTCAATATTCAACTTGAAAAAAGTGCAAGTGCGCCACCTTTGATTTTTTCATCCAAAAGTTTAGAAGAAAGCTTGGAGCAATACCTTTCAAATGGTCTGTAGCATTTTTATGGCCTCCAATTCTGTAAAAAGTTATGACAATTTAAAGAAAGACAAAAAAATCACAAAAATTAACATGGTATTTCCCATTTAAATTTTTAAAAAAATTTGGTGTTTCTTTAAATTATCATAACTTTTTACAGAATTGAAGGCCATAAAAATGCTACAGACCATTTGAAAGGTATTGCTCCAAGCTTTCTTTTAGATTTTTGGATAAAAAAATCAATTGTGGCGCACTTGCATTTTTTTTAAGTTGAATATTGACATGTAGTTTATATAACATTGACCTTGAGATTAGAAATTCTAACCCAGAAGAATAAATTCTAGATATAATCAGCAACGAATGTTACATATAATGTTCTATAGTAAAAGTTGATAGATTTTGAGTTATATAGCGGTAAACCCAGCTGGTGTTGAAAAAAATATGGAAAAATTCACTTTTTGAGGTTAGAATAACTTTTGAGCAAGTAGATTCCAGTACCTAAAAATTTTTTTCTGTATTCTGAAAAACATTTGCAAAGTGTACCCAAAATTTGGTGCATTTTAAAATTTTGATCGGACCACTTCACGTGGAATACCCCATATATATATATATAAACACCAGTATCGGTACTTATGGTGACACTTCGTGTTATCTTGGTGTTCTGAGGTTATAAAACATATGTAACGACTCAGATATAAGGGGGAGAATATTAATTGACAGAATAATGCATAAAAAACCAATAACCCAAATACCTAAATACCCCTCACCGGTAAAAAAGCACACTTTGACCTTATAATATTAATGAAGGATTGAAGTTATAACCTCATTCGAAGTGTCGGAGGCCTCCGGCCTCGAAAGACGTTATAACTTCAATCCTTCATTAATATTATAACGTCAAAGCGGGGCTCACAAAGATAATTTTCCGATTTTTTGTGTGTCGGCATAAGTACGGATACATAATTGAATTTTCGGTGGAATTATGCTGACGTCGGCATAATTACCCCAAAGTAAGCACAATTCCCATTTCCCGTAAGAATTTGTCGACATAAGTACCGATTGATCAATTTATATATATATATATATATATATATATATATATATATATATATATATATATATTGTAACGGTATTAATTATTAAAAGACGTTTTGAATTAAATTAATATCGTTTAGTAAACGCGAGTATTTGATATAATAACTTTTCTCGGAAACGGCGCGGCGAACGAACAACGATCCGTGCGTAAGGGAGGGAGAGAGGACCTCTAGATGTCCCACGGAAAATTTAGTACGGCGAAGGACGGTCAACGCTATGGTTTAGCTAGGCTGTGCTACGAGCGAATAGAAGATACGTGTGAGGAAACTCTACCGCGACGCAGACGAGCGATCGAAAATCGGTACGTTTCCCGGGGGACGCGTGCTATCGCCGTAGACGAGAAGAAACGCAGCGAGCCCAAGGAAGCGGGGCTCGACGTAGTGGTTCGTGTGGGAATCGTACCACGAAAGAGACGGTGCGCGACGTGCTCCGCTGTCTCCCCTTCTGTGTTTTTCCTTGGTCCTTACCTCGACGAGAAGGCTACCTGCCAGACAGACGGCTAGGAGGCCTAAGGCGTAGTTGGCGTCCGGGACATTGTAAGGACGCCACATCAAGCGTAAGTCGGGATAAAATCCCATACTTCAATACAGCGTGATCGCGAGCGGATCATCGTTGCCAGCGGGCAACTCGTTCGAAAATCGAGAGCGAGGGAGAAGGGACGACTCGGCCGGCGACTCCCGTCTCTCTCACTCTAATACTTAGAGGTAAACCTCGTTAAGCTTTCCTCGCGATATAGCTTAGGACGATCCCGACGAGGGATCGACGCGACTTCATACGAGACACTAATCGGGATTCCGCGTAACGTCTATACGACACAACCGCACACATTATTACATTCCTTTGTAACTTTCTTTAGTTGTAACTTTGATTTCATTTAATAAAGTGAGCATAATTAATTCTTCAACTTGAGTTTATTTACTTTTGCATGTATGTGTCGTGTTGTCTATTGAATCCGGAATATTACAAAACCACTTTGTAGAGGCGAGACTCACGCCGAGTAATGAGCCTCTCGAGTTCACGTACTCGGAGGCTAAGTTAAAGGTAAGACCGAGAGACTAAGACGGAAAGCGCGGTGCTCCCCGTGTCATCATACCCGGACGGCAAGGAAAAGCCGCCCGATTTAACGGAGGTACCGGTACTGCACAGTGCGGCCGAAGTAAGCACGTCGGTACGCGCGGGCCGCATTGACCGCATCGGGAGAGGTAGAGACCCCATACCGTGGCCCCTATGGCCATGCTTCTAATTTCGGTCTTAATTAGAGGCAGACCCCGTTACAATATATATATATATATTAACACAAGAACAAAAAATGAATAAAATTCGTCAAGATAATATTTAAAAATATTTTTAAAAAATTATTCTTGTAATAAACATACAATTATATAAAAATTATACAAAAAATTAAACTTTTTGTTATAAATTAGTTAAAATTTTTTCTTAAAATTATTTCTTGTATTGGTGGCCCGACATGTAAATTGTCCAAAATTGAAGAAAGAATGATATCAGATTGCATTCGTAAACCTAAATGTTATGTTAAATATAGTCTAGAATCGATTAGAAAGTTTAGCAATTGTAACATTCCTACAGATTATATAATAATTTCACTAGACATAGTATCTTTGTTCACCAATGTACCAGAAGAATTAGTGCTTAAAGGTGTGAAAAAAGATATTATTTAATAAGGAAGAAATATAATGTATCCTGACATGAATTAACATTAGTAGTATAATTTTTAATGAGAAATACTTATTTTCAATGGGATAACAAATTTTTCCAACAATTATATGGAAGTCCCATAGGAAGCGAAATAATCCTGGTATTTGCTGATATAGTTATGGCAGATTTGAAGGAATATTGTCTGGAAAAATTAGATTTTGTTCCACTATTTTACTATAGATATGTAGATGACACTATTATTTACATTCCACAGAATAAATTGACATTTCTGCTGGAAACATTCAACAAATATCACAATAAGCTACATTTTACTCATGAAAAAGAGACTACTGGATATATAAATCTTTTGGAGGTATCAATAATAAGAAACAATAATAGTCAAATAATTACTAATTGGTACAGAAATAATACCTTTTCACGACGTTTTTTGCATTTCAGAGCCAGTCATACTATTCAGCAGAAGAGAGCTATGGTTAATATACATTGGTGGACAGAGTGCAACCCACACAGCATGAAAGATTGCAGCAAGCATGCAGCAAACTTCCATGAAAGATTCGGAATCTATCAGAAAGCTTTCATGAAATATTGTTGCAAACTAGAAATGTCCGGGGCACATTGACGGCTACAAGCTTCCACGGGATATTGTAGGAATCTTACAAGAAATATTGCGGGAATATTTCTAGGAAGCTTTCTACAAATTTCCAGGAAGTTATCGGAAAGTTTTCTAAACCCTTCAGGAAGCTTTCTGCATAAACAGTACCTGCTTTGCAGAAACCTTACGTAAAAGCTTTGTGACGTGCCAACCTTTCTTTGGGTTTTACCGTTACTATAGATTTTTGCTGCTTGTTATTAGATTAGATGTAAGTTAGGTACGAAACCATCTATGCATCTATATCTTGTTGCAGACTTATTAATCCTGGTTTTATGAGTGTAAAATCTTTTGTATGTATTATACACATTTCATATATAATATTTATTTTAACTGCAATTGCATTTTTATATTTCTAAATTTGCGCTTTAAATCGTGACGCGCTATAATTCTAGGAATTTACATGTTAGTCTATTTCAACTGACAATATTCTTGTGGATATTTACATTTATATATAGTTCATTGGTCTTTCTAAGAAATCTATTTTCATGCCCTATATCCTCTTTATATAAAGTTACGTATTTATTAAATAATTTAATTATATGTAGTTATATACGTCACAGCTTCAAGAAAGATTCCAATGCAGTTTTTGTGAAAGATAAAAATACAATATATCCGGCAAGCTTCTTGCAAGTTTCCGGCAAACCACACGAAAGACGCAGTAGAACATAAAATTAAGCTTGCATGAAAGCTTCCTGAAATATTGCCGCAAATATTGCTGCAACGTAACTAGCAATTTTTCAAGAGAGACTGTTGGATAGATTGCTGTAACCTTTCAAGCCACGGTTAAAAAAGTTTCGATATGCATAGCACAACAAGATTTCAGAAGATTATCCTGGAAGATTGCAACAACCAGTTGAGGAATATTCTCATTAAATTATGTAAAAATATTTCACGAAAAATGCAGCAATGGACAGTACCTGCTTCGTAGAAAGCTTGCGTAAAAGCTTCCAGTAAGTTTTCGGAAAACCACACGGTAAGTCACAGTGAAACATAAAATTAGACTTGCATCAAAGCTTCGTAAAATATTACCACAAATATTGCAGGAATGTAACTGCCCAATTAAAAAAAATTAGTATGGTTTATGTACCAAATTAATACGAAATTTTGCGCAAAGTAAGTACAAAATCAGATTCATAATTGTACCAAATAAGTACTAAATAATACTTTATCAAACAAAATGAGGGGTTGGGTGGTAAAAGGGCCTAACTCAATAGTATAGTTTTTGGAAAATTAAAAAAACAGTATAACTTTGCATCAGCTTTATAAAAGGATGTGATATTGTAAAATGTTATAATAAATACTATTTGTTGTAAAAGTACCGAATGCTATTTTTCAGTTCAAGATTTATAATAAAAAAATATTAAATATTTAAAAAATCGAGTTAGGCTCTTTATTGCCGATATCGAATAAATAACAGAAGCTTCATGATGAATAAATCACCTGAAAAACATTTGATTACTTAACATACATTTCTTATTAAATTTTTTATTTAGAATCTACTAATCTACTAATTCTAAATATATTCTAGGTTTGGGAAAAAAAATTGTGGCGAAATTCATTTTTTTGCATTTTAAGGTTTATTTTATGTCTTGCAAGTACCTATATATATAATTAGGGCAATTAAAGTTTTTTAACAGATTCTACAGAAAATTTCCTAACTTTCTTGTATTTAACATGTATAACAAAAAATCAATAGGATTTGGGTTATAAAGCGATAAATATAGTTAAAAAATAAAAAATTTCATTAATTATCAATTTTTTAATTGCTAGCAGCATTACACGTAATTAAAATAATGCTCTAAAAATTTAGCTATATCTTTTTTAACCAATTTCTGAAAGATTCCACTAGAAAAATTATTTTTTATTTTTTGACTGAATCACTTCACGTGGAATAGCTCATATATATATATATATATATATATATATATAAATGGGCTATTTCACGTCAAGTGGTACGATGAAAATTTTAAATCGCTCCAAAATTTGAAAACAGGCTGGAAATATCTTTCAGAAGATAGAAAAAAATTTTGAGGTGTTAAAAATAATTTGCCTAAGAGTTATTCCACCATGAAAAATGGAAATTTTTCAATTTTTTAGAAAAATTTCTATTTTCAAAGCCATTTACCCCAAAATCTATTGATTTTTTTGAAAAAACATTAAAAACAACTTTTGTTCAAAATAATCGTTAGAACTTATCTACCTGGGTTAAAATTCTTAATTTTAACATCTCGAAGAGATAGGGCACTTGGAAATATTGAATATCAAAAAAAGGCGACCACGCCACAATCGATGTTGATCTAACACCACTCAAAAGAACACATTTTTCGCGAGCTTTCGAATGGCGGTCGTTAGATTATTGGCCAACACGGTTGGTGTAAGTTATGCCCCATAAACCTCATAAAATCACTCATTTTCATGTATTTTAGGGCATTTATCTCAAAATCTATTGATTTTTTTGAAACAACATTAAAAACAACTTTTGTTCAAAATAATCTTTAGAACTTATCTACCTGGGTTACAATTCTTAATTTTAACATCTCGAAGAGATAGGGCACTTGGAAATATTGAATATCAAAAAAAGGCGACCACGCCACAATCGATTTTGATCTAACACCGCTCAAAAGATCACATTTTTTGAGAGCTTTCGAATGGCGGTGGTTAGATTATTGGCCAAGACCTCTGGTGTAAGTTATGCCCTAAAATACATGAAAATGAGTGATTTTATGAGGTTTATGGGGCATAACTTACACCAATCGTCTTGGCCAATAATCTAACCACCGCCATTCGAAAGCTCGCGAAAAATGTGATCTTTTGAGCGGTGTTAGATCAAAATCGATTGTGGCGTGGTCGCTTTTTTTTGATATTCAATATTTCCAAGTGCCCTATCTCTTCGAGATGTTAAAATTAAGAATTGTAACCCAGGTAGATAAGTTCTAAAGATTATTTTGAACAAAAGTTGTTTTTAATGTTTTTTCAAAAAATTCAATAGATTTTGAGATAAATGGCTTTGAAAATAGAAATTTTTCTAAAAAATTGAAAAATTTTCATTTTTCATGGTGGAATAACTCTTAGGCAAATTATTTTTAACACCTAAAAATTTTTTTCTATCTTCTGAAAGATATTTCTAGCCTGTTTTCAAATTTTGGAGCGATTTAAAATTTTCATCGTACCACTTGACGTGAAATAGCCCATATATATATATATATATATATTATAACGGTAAGCGAGTTACCGATCAGGTGAGTAACCGAAAAGAGTATCGAGAGTGATGCTCGCGCACAGAACGCGCGCAGTTTGTACCTGAGTGACCAGCTGGCGATTTTTTTTCCTTTTCTCTCTTACGTATGTTGATGTTTATTAAGCAAGAGCAACAAGGAGAAAAAATCGCCATCTGGCAACCCTGGTTTGTACTCCGATTTACCTGCTACGGTCCAGGAGAGGAAGCGTTCCTCCTTTTCCTCCCTCTCGTGACAAACCCAGCTCGGGTAGAGAGGTCGGTGGTTCGCGGGAGCCACTTCACGAGAGAAGGCGCGCGTGACGTAGGAAGCTTCTACGTCAGAGCTCCTACGTCAGAGATACATACGTCACACGGTGTGACGTATGTCATCAGGTTAAGCAGCCGATCATTCCCGGATCGATCGCTCATAATTCGTCGGTTAATCGGTTTTAAATAATTGTGTTCGCGCTGACCTCGGGGGTAGTCATCGGTACGGCTCCCCTTAAATTGTTAACGTTGATTTATTGTTAATTTGTTAATATTTAATTGTTTATTTAATAAATCGACTTGGCGAGACGATCTTTCTCACCGATTAACGTAAAATATTGATTGTTGATAGTGTTTTACCGGTTACAGTCCTATCCCACGAATATCGCTCTCTTCGGTGTTTATCCTAGTTGGCAATTTTGGGCTTAGGGCCCAACACACGGTATCAAAGTCAAACGAGGTGTTTGACGTTGTTAACGGCATTGCACGGGAATCAAAGTGATTCCCGGCCGCATCGTGGGACTGCACACTTAAGGTTGGTAAGTTGGGACAAATTGAGCCTAACCGGGGGCCTTACATTTCACCAGTACCCACCCCGTTACAATATACACGTGCGAAAGATGATTTTTGACTCGCCTCGGTCGAGCATTAAATTCACACTTGTTAGAAAATCAACACTTTCGCTCTTGTATGGAAAAGTACTGTGACACTTTTCATGAAAACGAAAATATATTTTTCTATTTTTAAGATAATAAATTCAGTGTCCAAGTGTTCATAAATATATATATAAATAACTTTGTCAATTGTACTATTTTTCATCAGTCTCTCTTCTAGTTCTTAAATCCTCGTTTTTATTCACAAAAGAAAAAAATTTACATTAAACCAATTTTGCGCAGTGTTAAGTAAAAATTTTATTAGGTATTATAATTTTATGTTGCTTTTATTCTACTTTATTATTTTTATTCTTGCTTTTTTTAGTTTTGCTACTCTGCACATTTAATCGATTCAAAGCAGGCTAAGAGGGCATATATTAGGCCCTTTTTGGGTGTTCTCGATCATTTGAAATACAAAGAAACATTTTCATTTTTTCTTATTTGAAATACGTATAAATCGAGGAATCTTTTCACTAAGCAGGTAAACTGTTCATTGCAGTATTTTTTAGTGAAACATTTTTGCATAATTTATCGAGAATATTCCTTGATATATTGCTGCAATCTTCCATGATAAGCTTCTGGAAGCTTTTTGTGCGAGGCGTTACGTAACTTTTTTGAGCGTGTCCAGGAAGATTATAGTAGTCTATCTAGCTGTCTTTCACGAAAGATTACCAGTTTTATTAATGCAATATTTTAATAAGCTTTCACGTTTCCTAAACCCATAATAAATGTCTTTAAAATATATGTTGAATATTGTTTATTTTTTCCACTTAACATTGATTATTTTTAATGCATAAAATTTAACTTGTAAGTAAGTAGGATCAGAAATAAACAATGTTCAAACAAAATTTTCAAAAATTTCGATCCAAAATTTTCTCACAAATAAAATATTGCCTTAAAAACTTGTCAATATGTCGAATAATTCTTTTAAAGACGTAAAAATTGTTCTTTGTGCTTTCATAGTATTTTTGAAGAATTTTGAAAAACATTTTTGAAAAAGTCAAGAAATTATTATATTCCACACAATTTAGAAAAATCTCTGAAATATCTTGTTCGATATAATATTTACATTTTCACATCATCTAAAATGGTTTCTTTTTGAAATCTGTTTTTTCAAAGATGTTTTAAAGATTTTTTAAAATGTTTGAAGAATTAGACTTTGTAGTAAATATAAAATTTAGTTATTTATTTGACAAAAAAAAATTGTAAATTAATTTATATTTGTTGTACTTATTTTTTAGTTACTTTAATTTTAATAATAAATTTTGGATTTTGTGTAAAAAAAATTATTTTTCAAATTTTTCGCATACTAACTTTGTAAATCGATCATATTTATTTTTTATATTATACAATGAATAATTAAAAATATTTAATTATCATTCGTAAAAAAATCTTTATCCCCTCCACTTTATACCTCATAAAAAATATGAAATTGAAAATACAGTATGAATCAACGTATTTATTTTATATTTACAGATATAATAAATCATGATCAAAATGCAACCGAGCGAGCGTTATCGAGCGAGGCATCTGTTGCTAGTAATACTAATTACTAATAATATTATTAGTAACCTTTGAGACGTGTTGCCCTATACCGCGTGCACAATTCATTGCTGGCAATTGTCGCCAGGAACAGGTTCGTTCGTCAATTGAATATATTGGCTACAGTCGGAATTGAGATTTTCAATTAATGTGCATAATAAAAAAGGTTTAAAAATTAAAAAGTGGTAAATATAATGAAAATAATTTCATATTCAGATCTAATATAAACTACTTAACGGTTTATTATGATTTCAGCTCTTTCTATTGTAGTAACTTGTAAGCTAATTAATTGTTTACTAGTAACATTTGCCTCACTCGCTAACACTAGTTCGGTCGCATTTTAATTGATTTATAGATTGGGTTTGTAAAATTATAATAAGTAATTTAAGTTTAAACGATTATTAAGATTTGAGTTTTATATTTATACTAATATGCAACAATTTAAATAATTTAAATACTGTGTTTTAAAATTTATAATGATACTTTTGATTGTAAAACAATTAAATGAAGGAATAAACATTAAATTATATAATTTCATTTTATTTTATAAGTCAAATAATTTTAAATTTGCTGATTAGTTTTTCAGAATTAAATGTATTTATTTTTAATGAATCGTAGTGAAGCACTTTAGTTTTATTTTATACAACAATTGTGACGTGGAATATCGCCCTGACACAACGTACAATTAATTTATTAGATAGCACGGAACAACGGCTATGAGGAACACGTTGATCTCGTCGCCGCGAGGTCGAGAAGTCGATCTCCCGAGACACGGTAGTGGAGATAGGGCGATCTCCTACACACCGACACGTGCTACGGAAAATGAGGGAACGAAAGGAAGAACGGTTGAATTTATATTAATAATACACGCGCGACTGAGCAGTATTAATAACTTAAGAGTGCTTTATTTAGTTTAATTGTTACATGAGAAACCCGACAATGAATATAGAGTATTCCCCGGTCGCGTGATGCTTGCGCGGAAGCTGGGGGCTTGTCCCCCGAGCTCGCCCCACGCAAAGCACGACGATTTCGGTAACACCGGTGTTACCGAACACTCACACACACTTTCATACAACACGTTCTAAAGGAGTAACCGACTAACGTCGGGTATTTAGCGAGCTGTCTGCTCCATTCGTCTTTAAGGCAGTAGGCGTCCCAACGTATCCTTGCCGCTGGATGTGGCCCGGCGTTCCGTAGTCCTTGGCCACGTGCAGTCGAGGCTCGACGCCGCGGCGATTCGCCTGCCTCGGGGAGTAGCTCGACACGGGATACTTGGTCCTTCGCACTGCACTGCACTGCACAAGTCACTATCTGTACGATACTCACGTATCACACGCGAAATACGGTTTCCCGGTGATTAGATAAACCGGACCAGTACTAATCCGTGCTGCGGTATAGGTGAACTCATGTGTCGAATATTATGCGAGCTCGGTCACTGCCAGTTGTAGACTAAATCTTTCGGGCGATTCGACATCGCCGAAGTGTACCTAACACACTCACACTTGTTTACAAAGGTATATACATGCTTGCATACATCCTCGCGCGACAATATAAATAAACGGTTCGCGTGGCCTTGACTATGTATATAGTTCTCGAAATGAATATAATACGCACTTTTTAGATTCTCTTAAATTTATTTTATGCAACGAAATATGTGACGTGGTATTCGCGTGCCCGGGTGAAATTAATTAATTTTTATAATTAATAAACTGTTGGGCCGCGTTGCCCAATACCGCGCACACAAGTAATTAATTTATCGCGAACTGCGGGCTGTCGCCAGGAACACGAGTTCGCTGGGACGAATGGTGTGGAGGATTCTAGCAATCCTCCTTGCCTCGAGACGATTATTTTAAATTAATAGAGGATGTCGGCGGGAGCGGGGAGAACTCAATAATTACACAAATAATTAAAATAAAAATAAAAGAGACATTTATTTTAATGAATTTAACATTTGGACTTCCAGGCCTCGTGCCGCGACAATAATCTTTCGCGCGGGCGGAAGCCTCCGGAGTCAACCGGATCGAGATCCTCGGCTGCGGTTGACTCTGTCCCGATCTCCGCTATTCGGGTACCGGCGTACCCGAATACACTCCCGAGTTCACACACTCATACACTCGGGGAAGGGGGGGAACGCGCGGTAATATAAGCAAACTTACCGGGATGCGCCCGGGGATGGCCCAGCCGATCCGTGTCCCTTTGGCCTCCTGGGCAACGGAGGCCGACGTCGACTGCGGTGTCAAAAAGGTGGCCCAATGCCGCGATGAGTGTTTCGCGAACCGCGTCTACACTCACGCACAACCCCGTCCTTATCATACACCAAGTGACTCACGGCTCACCTCGCGAGGACGATCCGGATACCGACGGCTTCTGCGCCTCACGCGCCTTTTCTTAGCCGTAAACTCTAAATCGATCGGCACCGGATAAGTTCGTCCGTCTCGAGCGTCGGATTGGGACGTACTGATTAGGCAATCGCCTAATTTTCCAAAAAAGGGATGAGAGTTGGAAACAAACACACACACACACTCTCGCGCTCTCATCCCTACGTACTATTGCGCGCGTAATTGTACATTTGTACAAAAACAAACAAGTATCGTCGGCTGGCCTCGACATACGAAAGGCTCCGACGACTTACAATTCGCGAATATAAATATTCTATTCGTCGTGAATAGATTGTGTGACGATTTCCGTCACAAATATAAATTTATAATAATATCATTTCATTGCAACGACGTCTCGTCGCACAATACATTATTGAAAACTTACTAATTTAACGAAGATATTTGTTTCAAAAGAATTATTAGCAAGTTTAAAATTAAAACATATTTATTTGATTTAAGTGGTTTAAAGGTAAGGTTAGAATGTACAATCCATTTTCTTTAATAATAAAAATTAAGAAATTGAAGAAATTTTAACTAATATTTAATATGAAAAATTTATTGTTTCTTTTGGCCTAATAATCTCTAATTTTTTATTTTCTTCATAACTTTGCGACGCTACTTTTTAGCGGCAAAAAATACAATTAAATTAAATTATAAGCCGACGGAGGTTCCGTCGTAGCAACGTTCAAAATGGTTAAAATATAACCGATTAATAATTTATTTGGGCGCCTGGCGATATATAAAATAAAAAAAGAATTACTCTAACGAACTACTTGGCAACCCGGCAAATCCTCACCTCGATTCCTCGTCACAGAGGGAATCCCGACGGCTGACCACCTCGGAACCGGCGGCTTTTAGAGTAAAGGAAAATTAATTAATACTCTCGATTTCAATATTTCACCACAACTAATATTTATTAATTATTTAAATAAAAGTATGACAAATTCCGGCACCGACACAATATTTAATCGCACTCACTGAACTCCGTCCGTCCGGCGAATATAAAAATATAATATTAATAATAATTCGGCCGCCCGTCGGGCTAACCGTAATTTTACTCACCTAATTAACTTCTCATAGCTCCAATACAACTCCACTCGACTCTACTTCTCGACAACTCTACTTCTACTCTAACTCTACTCTACAAAAAAAATGGCTACTCCGCCTCAAAATACTACTCTACAAAACACGACTATCTTGTCGGACGATCAGGTAGCGAATCATCGAGACCTGTTTCTTCATCCGGCTCGCGGTGTGACTTGATCCCCAAAATTAACGATTTTCCTCCCCACCCTATCGCTATCCTTATCTATCTTATTTTACTCGTTATTTATCGGCGTTGATTAGAGTGGTTGATTGCGTGATCGATTCGCGTAGTCAGCCTTGATCTTATATCCGTCAAGGCCGATTATCCAATAATAGTGGTTTACGTCACCACCAACCTGTTAATTATTGGGTCGACCACGCAACCAATCATTCCTGACACTCGGAAGGCGCGCAATACAAATAAATAATTACCATATCGGTAACCCAGTCGGTGCTGCTGCCCCGTGCCTAGCGGCTATATAATTAATACTAACTATCCCGACACACTCACACAACAATTAAAATTTAATTTCAGCAACTATTTACAGTTATATACAATTTAAAAACTACTACAAATCGCTCCAAACTCTACCGACGGATCTACATATTTTTACTTAATTAACTAGCGACGCGATCTAGCTAAAATAATTGATTAAGCTAATATACGTGTGCGCTATACAATAATATACACCAATACATATGTGTGCGTGCACCGTCTATATCTATATTTATATATATATATATATATATATATATATATATATATATATGGTTGGTTCTCTGTGACATCGAAGATGAAAAAAATAAATATTGCTATAACTGTGGGAATATGTTTTAGAGGTATCCAGTAGTTCTCCTGAATTTTTTCAGATTTTTTCTGGGCCATTATTTTAAGTTACAGAGAGTCAAAGTTGACATTTTAGCACTTTTTTGCATTATATGCCCATTTACATGAATTTTTAGCTCCCAGGGGATGCATTTTTCACTAAAAACATAAGTATGACTTTTTTTGTAAAATTTTCCGAACTTTTCATTAAAAATACTTTTAAAGAGATAAATGTATGCTGTCACACTCTTGTAAGCCATTTAAACCTTAAATAGTGAAAATCAGCAATTCTGCTCCGGACTCTGGTAACCTAATACTGTCTGAAAGATGTCTTTTTATAGTCAGAAGCTGCCTAAAAATTTCCAGAGTGGGTCTAAATCATTAAGATCACTTATGGTCAAAATATCCGGGAAAAGTGCCCGAAATATTAAAAGAAATGTATATTTGTTGCCTTATAACGATGAATCTATTAGCATGATCATTGCAAAAAAATTTGTGCACTTACCTTGGAGTGGTAGAAAAGTATCTTCACTTGTTTCAGTATCCATCTAATCCCCTGTAAGCTGCTAAAAATACAAATATTATTATACAAATGTAAAAAATTAATTTTTAAACATTTATAATGCAGAATTTTTAGTTTTACATCCCTTACAAGAATTATAATACTAATCTGAAGGATTACTATAAAAGTATCAACATTATTATTATTATTATTCAGCAATACATTGTTTAGATTTCACAAACTTGTCACTGTCACGTTATCATATTGTTCATTATAATTATATATCCGATTTATTTATATATCTTTTGTATTAAATACGTATATTCAGTTATTGTAATAATGATATTTATATATTTATAGTAATCCTTCAGATTAGTATTATAATTCTTGTAAGGGATGTAAAACTAAAAATTCTGCATTATAAATGTTTAAAAATTAATTTTTTACATTTGTATAATAATATTTGTATTTTTAGCAGTTACAGGGGATTAGATGGATACTGAAACAAGTGAAGATACTTTTCTACCACTCCAAGGTAAGTGCACAAATTTTTTTGCAATGATCATGCTAATAGATTCATCGTTATAAGGCAACAAATATACATTTCTATTAATATTTCGGGCACTTTTCCCGGATATTTTGACCATAAGTGATCTTAATGATTTAGACCCACTCTGGAAATTTTTAGGCAGCTTCTGACTATAAAAAGACATCTTTCAGACAGTATTAGGTTACCAGAGTCCGGAGCAGAATTGCTGATTTTCACTATTTAAGGTTTAAATGGCTTACAAGAGTGTGACAGCATACATTTATCTCTTTAAAAGTATTTTTAATGAAAAGTTCGGAAAATTTTACAAAAAAAGTCATACTTATGTTTTTAGTGAAAAATGCATCCCCTGGGAGCTAAAAATTCATGAAAATGGGCAAATAAGGCAAAAAAGTGCTAAAATGTCAACTTTGACTCTCTGTAACTTAAAATAATGGCCCAGAAAAAATCTGAAAAAATTCAGGAGAACTACTGGATACCTCTAAAACATATTCCCACAGTTATAGCAATATTTATTTTTTTCATCTTCGATGTCACAGAGAACCACCCATATATATATATATATATATATATATATATATATATATATATATGTTCTATTGAGCCGCGGTATACCTTCGCACGCATACATTAGTTATATCGCGACTCCTACTCTACTCGAGCGCTCCCCCTCGCTCCGCGCGCTCTCTCCCATAATCCCACTGCGGTCGCTCACTCGAGCTCTTCGCGCGCGCAACACTCTCGCTGCTCTAGTGATTCCCCCTTGCCCGCGCACCTCGCCAAGTGCCGCACGATCGTCGCCGTCGGTGCCGCGATCCCCGGCATACGGGTGTAAGGTGGGGGAGCACCCTGGTTCTCCCGACTAGTTGTACGTAGTTCGGGCGTGCGCGCACCCATGCGCCATCTCAGCCGTCGTCGTCTGCTGAGCACGTGTGACGGTTGAGGTTAGGACGCCGCCTAACCTCCCGTCTTGTCGACATCAGCAGCGGATTCACAGAAAAATGTGTAATACTTTTTTTTTATTTATTCAATGTTTTTTTTGACAATTTTATTTGTTATTACCTAATTTTTTTTAGAGAATTATACTACATACCTTACTCTTGGATATTTATAATGAATACCTATAAAAATTTAGCTGGGCGTTTTGGACAATAATCATAGGTGTTATTAATAATAAATTATCCAAACAATTATAATAAATTGATACAATAACATTATATTACTTTTTTCTCTATAACACGTGATTAAACATGTATTTTCACACGTGATTTTTCACATGTCAAATTGGTTCGAAATAATTACGTTATTTAACATCTAAAAAATCGTGTGTTAAATAACGTTGTATAAAATGTGTTTAATCATATGATCTAACATGTGATTAAACACGTGTTATGGTATGTGATTCATTTTTTACCGATGAATTAATGTTGATCTCCTGCCTCTTCTTTTTAAATTAAAAAGTGATATTTTTTACTAAAAGTGTATTGAAATTGTGATATTTAAAACTCTAATTTATTGAGTTTAAAGAATAACAAAAATTGAAAAAACTTTTCTACTTATTCAAAAATTTAGGAAAACATTACCCAATTATGTAAAATTTAGAAATATCAAAATCTAAATAAATTCAATAGAAATATTCCATTATAAATAGGATTATAACTTGAAATTTTGGATTTATTTGGATCAAAATCTTTCTTAAGTAACATAAATGTATTTATTCATAACAACGTATTGTCACGGTAAGCTATTGTTTACCTTAGCAGTAGTTTATGACTGTCTTAGAGTCTTTCCTTAGGGAAATATCACCGCATCAATCCGCAGTATTTGCTGCCCCGAAGCTCTCGTCAACAAGCTTCACAGTTAGTCGGTTTCACTTGTCGGCGATGGTGCCTAAAGTTTCCCCGATGCGTTCAAAAAGTAAAAACTCTCATGAGGGCCTCATGGCATCGATTAACCTCGATGAGAGGCAACTAAGTGTACCAAAACTCCTTACTACAGCCCACCGCATTACACGGCTAGCCTAGAGTCGTAATTCTTGGTAAGAATTCGGCGGTGTTTAGCTCCCCGCCGTCTTCCGCTTTCGAACATAAGCAGCATCCGGGTCAGATCGCTTCACCCGTCAAGCCTGCTTGCAACCACACACCCCGCAGAGTCCAACCCAATACTGGGGACACGCTGGCGTTTCACTTTCAACTCAGAGGTACGCCAACGTGGGGCTCGGATCCCAGTCCCTGCGTACCAGAGTAAAGTCATCCTGGTCCAACTGTCGACATGCCGAAGCACGCCTCCCTATTACTCCCCGGATCCCCGAGGAGTTTCTGCGGTAGGTAGCCTAACGTTCGAATGTTCGTGAAAGGTAAAGCATTCGTCACTCCCTTCGCGAACTCTCTAAGGGATACCGTTCAAAAATCCCCTGAAAGAGAAAAAGGCGTACAAACCAAAAGGCTTGTACGCTATTGCTTATGAAAGGTAAAACATTCAACAATCCTTCCATAAGCCTTCCAAGGGATACCGTTCGAAAAATCCCTTGAAAGAGAGAAAAATTGCGTACAAGCAAAAGCTTGTACGCAATGGTGTTTTTAACATCTCACTCAGCGCAAAGCCTTCAGTTCGGATGTGTATCACAACTCGACTTACTGACTTTATACGGAGAGAATTTTGATGAAAGGGACACCCTTCTATGAGACATCCCAGCGCTCGTCTGGATGAGAAACTACTTCGGTCCGGATGTGCCCCAAGGCAGACCTCGAAAGGCCCGCCTCAGTATTTTGACGCTGCACGTAGTACACCCCGAAGGATGTCTACTTTGATTTAGCGGCCGTCCCTTCATCCCTAGGTAGAGTCTCCCTTGACGAGGTCGCCCAGATGAATAGCAGGATCGTTAACGGCATATTTTCTATAACCAAGCGTGTTAGTAACCAAGAAATATCGCATGTTAAACAGTTGATCGCCGACATAGGCTCGACGAAGCAACTCGATTTCGAGGCGCACTAGTGGCAATCCTCTTCCTCCACTGTCGCAGGAGGTAAAATTCGAACTCTCGGAACTGGGGGCCGAGTTACTCACCCTCTCCCAACTCAGGAAATCTGAGAACAGGATTCCGCCAAGCTGTTTACCTTAGCAGTTGAATTCGAGCAACACGAGCGAATAGTATCATAATGTTTATTGGCTCGGTTAGTCGTGGCTACACGGGCGAAATCGGCTTCGCGCGCTCACTTTGAATAGAGAAGATGTGAAAAGAGAAAACCCCCTTGATACGTGACAGGTGTTGCTCCCAGCGTCTCGTGTTTAGCTTCGCCTATACTTGATGAATCGTTGTGTGCATATGTGCATTTTAAGTGTATGCCGACACTGCATACGCGGTGTGAGTTTCACTGCAGCCACGTAATGTCGGCGCACAAGCGACCGGACAACTTGTTTTACACCGCAACGAGAATAGAGAGAAAATAATTGAAAAGTGTTTATTAATGCCTAAGTTAATTTAACCTTAAGGCAAGTATACATATAAAATATTACATAAAATATACATATATATATATATATATATATATATGTAAACACCAGTATCGGTACTTATGGTGAAACTACGTGTTATCTTGGTGTTTTGAGGTTATAAAACATATGTAACGACTCAGATATAGGGGGGAGAATATTAATTGATAGAATAATGCATTAAAAACCAATAACCCAAATACCTAAATACCCCTCACGGGTAAAAAAGCACACTTTGACCTTATAATATTAATGAAGGATATAACGTCAAAGCGGGGCTCACAAAGATAATTTTCCGATTTTTTGTGTGTCGGCATAAGTACGATTACATGGTTGAATTTTTGGTGGAATTATGCTGACGTCGGCATAATTACCCCAAAGTAAGCACAATTCCCATTTCCCGTAAGAATTTGTCGGCATAAGTACCGATTGACAATTTATATATATATATATATATATATATATATATATATATATATATATATATATATATATATATATATATATATATATAAATAAAAGTATAAAAATAACAATTTGTAGTGCAAAAACATAGAAAACCATGTTTTGCATAAACAAAAGAAAGAATATGAAAACAAATGTAAAATAAATAAATCATATGCATTATAAATATTAACGATTATTTTTACTAAATAATATAATTACACGCTCTTACTAACTAAGTAGTTATATAGCCTATTTTTGAAAAAATATACTGTAGTACTTATGCGTAATTCAATGGGTAGTGAATCCCAAAGGTCCATAGTCTGAATTGTGAAAGAGTTTTGGTAAATGTAAGTAGTAGATAGGAGGCTTTCAAAACAAGAATATTTAACACGTTCAGAACTAAGCACTTCACTGTTAGGCGGTGGTAATAACGCTAGTAAATTATCAGGTTTACGAGTAGTTAGAACCTGATATGTCAATAACCCAAGAAAATACAACCTCCTATCTTTCACAGACAACCATGGTAATTTTTGATAATATGGTTGGAGTCTGGTATCCTTCTTTAACCTAAAAATATACCGTACATAAGTATTAAGCAGACGTTGGAGTTTTAGATTTAACTATTCAGGCAGGTCACTAAATACAATATAGACGTAATCCAGATGGGGAAGAATAAGTGAAGATACTAGTTTTTTCCTAATGGTGAAAGAACGGAAGTTACCTTTATTACTTAATTTATGTAAGACTCCGTGGACTCGGGACTGAAACTCACTAGTTGGATTTCACGTTGGTCAATAACAATAAAGTTTAAGTCTAAACCATGAGTTTTGGCCCAATTAGCTACTTTAGCTAGAAAGAGAGAGCGACTGATCGGCTGATCGTTATTTACTAACGATTACAGTAGCTAATAAAGTAAGTGGTACCAATTCACGCGATCGTGTTTTAATCACTAATAATTAGCTGATTTATTGCGCTATACCAGTGCCGTTGACTGTGTATATTATTTTAGTTCGCGATATTTCCCCCCTCTCTCTACAAGCCAGTCGTTTATCGAGTTGTATCTTGAAGTGCAGACTTTAGCGATAAATAGATATTTTGTTCGTTTTTAATTTTTTATATTTATTTCAATAAATTCGGTTTACTAATAAAAATTCAATCCGGTGTTCGATTAATTGAATGTTAACCCACGTACGATTCCTTTCGTGATTTTAAGAGCCCGTTTATTTTTAATTGACAAGTGCTTGACGCAATATCCCTATTTCGCGGTAAATTTCAGATTTGATTTTTACCTGGTTGTTATCTGAAACCGGACCTCGGTCTCAGACTCACTCTTAACAGATTTGGTACAGCGAACAGGTAACCGTCACCGCAACGTGGAAAAAATACGTTTATTTAAATACGGTAAGTTCAACCGTACCGTTGAGCATCCTCAATAATAAAATCCGCGCGTCAATCAAACTGTTACAGTATATATTTCAGGAACTTCTACGAAACCAAACGATTTGGTTATTTTTCTTTGATTTTGGTTATGTTCCTCACATGTGAACAAAATATAATTGTTTATTTTTGCAAATTGAAAGAATAAAAACAAAAGCGAAAATAGTTTTGGTCTCATTTAAAAGAACGGAACAATAGTATATTACACACCTAGGGAGGTAAAGTTTTAGTCAGTCCATAGCACATGTAAATTGACACCCGAGCCGAAGGCAAGGGTGGCAAACATGTGTTACGGGGTGACCATTTTACCTCCCGTGGGATGTATACTATTTTTGACCACCATTAGGCCGAAAATAACACATTCCTCTTTCGGTGCCGGGAGGAAATGTGGTACTTTCGGTCTACGTGTGGTGAAAAAGTAACTAATCGAAAGTCAATACGTTTTTGTTTTTGTATAAATAAGCGAAACAAAAATAAAGAACACATTTCTTTTGGTTCTGTTCCGTTCATTTCTCATAATTTTACACAGGTTACTGAACAAACTTTTGAGTAAAAAAATATTGATAATACTTACAAAGGGAGTACTTGACCTCCGGGAAACGGATCTTTATGAAACTTTAGGATATAATCTCTACTATAAAAATATGAAAAGAGCTGCAGTTCCGTATGCCGACATACAAAAAAATTTTAACCTTAGGAGATCCCAATTTAACTGGGAATTCCGTATTCCCAAATAATAGTATTTCTGAAATCACAAATAAGGGATTTGTAAGTTTAATAATTATATGGAATAAAGTGTTTCTGACATGGAACCTCTAGATGCCCAAGTTAGAAGTACCGCAATTGACTGATGCATTCAATCTCTGCGTAAAAAAAAGAGACAGATACAGAGAGAGAGAGAGAGTAAGACAAAGACATAGAGATAATATATCTCAAATGGTTATTATTCTTATAAGTTTGTTATAATGAATATTAAATAATATTTGTTAGACATCAACACTATAAATTTATATTAAAATTTTTTATTAAAATGTACAAAATACTATAAAAAACATTTATAAACGTAGAATAGTATATAGTTATAAGTATATAAGAAATCAATTAATTTTATTCAAATCGAAGATGCAATAAAATAAATTAAACTAATAATGATTTTACAATTTATTATAACTATTGTAGTACTATATTTTTCAAATATTATAACTATACTTAGTTTTCATGTTAAAGTTGAATTTATGACTTGGTGGTTTTTTAATATTATGTAGTTGATTTTATCGATCTTCCCGAGTCAAAGGTGTAGGTGAGTAACAAAAATTTAATACTTTTTTTCTTTGAGACGTTTCGGTGATGTATGCCACCCTCTTTAGACTATAAAATTTTTATTAACAATTGTTTACATGGAGGCCTGCGATGGCTCGGTCGGTATAGGGCGTCAGGCTCGTAATCTGGAGGTCCCAGGTTCGATTCCCGGCCCTAGCTGATTGATACAAGCACCACTGAGGAATGTATTTTCAACAAGTGCTTTCTTAATAAATACATCGTATGACATCCGTCGCTGATTAGCACCGGTTTGGGCGAAAAGAGCGACGTTAAAATAATATTAAAAAAAATGAGTATAAAAACAGTAAGAAAATATATACCTTCGAATATTTAAAAATACTTCGTATACAGTAATATTTTCGGCGTAAGTCGATTTAAAATTTTCGCTTCTTTTTCCTCATTGGAAATAAGGAAACGTGAAAACAGATGTACATGCGACGAAATTTTCTGCTATATATGAGTCATATACGATTCGCGCTTACTTATATATGGTTCAGGGTTACCGTTTAGGGTTTTCCTGTCCTCTATTATCTAATGTAAATGAGGTCGTACTGTGTGAGTGGAATAAAGAAAAAATACCTGTATCTGGCAACACTGATATGGTTACGTAGAGAGCCTATGTTTACACTTTTTCTATTGATGATGCACGATCGAGTTTGTATACAATACATTATAGTTACATTTAAAGGCTTCTCATTCTATATATAATTTAGGAATACTGTTTATTTAATTTAATTGAGTCTTCTTGTTTGTCTATTGAATGTTTTTAAAAATTAGATGCACTATTTCTGATGCTATTCTCTTTCCATGATTTCTTTCTTTACCTAAAACCTTAAAATTTTGCCAATCAGAATCATGTTTTTTATTTTGAACGTGTTGAAAAACTACGAAACTCTTTCTATTTTTATGTTTATTTATTCGTGTAATTATTTGTATCTTTGTGCTATTTTTTTTTATTATTATTTTAACGTCGCTCTTTTTATGCTCCCAAACCGGTGCTAATCAGCGACGGAAGTCATACGATGTCTTGATGAAGAAAGCACTTGTTGAAAATACATTCGCCAGTGGTGCTTGTATCAATCGGCCGGGGCCGGGAATCGAACCTGGGACCTCCAGATTACGAGCCCGACGCCCTACCGACCAAGCCATCGCAGGCCTCAATTTGTATCTTTGTCCTACGTAAGAAGCATCACAATCAATGCAATTTAATTTATATACGACATTATTTTGTGTTTTTTGTCTGATTTACCTTTTCCTTTAACTATGATATTATCTAATTTATTTTTAACCGTTGGAACCATTTTTATTCCGTGTTTTTTAAATGTAGGTGATATTCTTTCGAAAAAACCATTTAAATATGGTAATGTTATTACTGCCTTATAATTATTATTTTCGTATCTAATTCGGTTATGTGATTGATTATTTAAAATTCCGAGTTTTTTTTTAATGTATTTATGTATAAATTTTCTTGGGTAAATTATTTTTCATTAAATATTCCCTCACTTTATTAATGTTATGTTTGTGAAATTTACTATCTGAAGGTTTTGTTGCCCTATCTACTAAATTATAAATCATCACAATTTTTTGTGAAATTGGATGAGCTGAATCAAAGTTTAAAAAACGTGCTGAATAAACAATTTTCGATCGGTAATTATTGGTCTAAAAGGACAGGAATTTTCAGCGCAAGAATCAGAATTAAATAACAGATTTAAAAATCTGAAAAATATTGAGTGTACTGTTTAAAACATACCTAAGAGGCCTGCGATGGCTCGGTCAGTATAGGGCGTCAGGCTCGTACTCTCGAGGTCCGAGGTTCGATTTCCGGCCCCGGCCGATTGATACAAGCACCACTGGAGAATGTATTTTCAACAAGTGCTTTCTTCACAAAGACATCGTATGACCTCCGTCGCTGATTAGCACCGGTTTGGGAGCATAAAAAGAGCATCGTTAAAATAATAATAAAAAAAAACATACCTGAGGGCATAACGTTAAGAATTTTTTCAAAAATTTATTCTTTTGTTAAAAAAAATATTGAAAATGACCATTTTCTGAGTCCGACCCTCCTTCAACACCAATAACACTCAAATTTCAGAAAAAAAATTTTACTCGATTTTTTTTCAAAATGTTATTGCAAATAATCTATACCTAAAATATAGACAAAAGTGAAAGGAATAGCTGCACTTCAAGTCGGTATTTTTTGTTTTACGGAAACAAATTTTTTTACCTAAATATCATGTTTTGCGAAGAGAAAGTGAAAAAATCGATTATTACGATCTTTTTCTCATATTATTGTTCATTTATCGAAGAAATAACTATGCATCATCAAAATTAATGATAAATTATTACTTCTTTGACAAATGTAAATGTGTTACTATAATTTACACATAGCTGGATCTATGTGGAGTTCGTAAGTGTACCAAACAATGTAAAAAACTGTAAATTTTCGTATGTGTCAACAAATTTTTTCGCTTAAACAAAAAATACAGGCTTAAAGTACAACTATTCTCTCCACTTTTTTGCATATTTCAAGTATAGATTATTTGCAATAACAATCTGCATAAAACTCGAGAAAAAAATTTTTTCTCAAATTTCGGTGTTTTCCGTGTTTAAATTGCCTTTATCACTTTTCCTTTAAATCGGATCAAAATTTTGACCAGGGATTCTGAAAAAGCACGAAATTCTACGTCAAAATGTGTAAAATATTGACCAGGGATTCTGGAAAAGCACGAAATTCTACGTCAAAATGTGTAAAAGCATAATTTTTTAATGTTCATAACAAGAAAATAATCCTATCGAAAAATCACTAAAAAATGTAGCGTTTGAGCGTTAATGGTTAAAGTATCTGTTCATGTTGAGTTATAAGCGCCCAAAATCAAAACTTTTGCGAAATTTTTCGTTATTTGTTTATAAAGTCTGTAAAACAGGGCATTGACATACGAAACTCCAGCTATCTTCACAAATTTATAGTAGAAATCATATCATAAATAATCTCTTAGATAAACAAAATGAATTTATCGTTCGTAAATATATATATGTGTATATAATAACGATAAATTCATTTTGTTTCAAATAACTTGCGACTCGGTCTAATATGTCGCACTCTGGCTGGTGGTTTTTCCCAGATGGAGACGACTATCTCTCTACACTCGTTGGAGAGATCGTCGTCTCTTTTCTATATATATAGCCGTAGAACATCTTGCTAGCGTCGTGGTTCATCTTGCAACAGGCGTCTAAGGTAAGATCACCAGTTCCTTAATGAGGAGTCCAAGCAGGAGAATGAGGACAAAACGCCTTTATTTGTTTTAAAAGGCCGTGCTCTGGGAAATTCCACCAACCATAGTGAACAAAGAGTACAATAGGCCTATTTTATTCTAAAGTTAAGTATTTCGTTCGGAGAGACCGTTATTATATACACATATAATCTCTTAGATAAGTTTAAAAATATTATTTTTGAACGGGTAAAATTTTATTAACGAATAAATAAAAAAAAATTTATTCCGAGATTCGGACCTCCGTTCTTCTATTTCGGAGCATCTCGCTATACCAACTCAGCTATTGTATTGTTTATATTTAATAAGTTGTATTCAGGTTATAAACTTAGAAGCATGTTTCAAGTTTACTTTATAACCAAAATTTAATATTATAACATAAACTTGTAACGGAGTGAATCTTCGTCGGGGTCTTGCGAAGATTCCAGGATTCGGTCGGGAAGGAAATTGAAATAATTATAAAAATAATAATTATACGTGTCCTGTAACGGATGATGAACGGACTGCCATGTAACGGAGTGAATCTTCACCGGGGTCTTGCTCAGATTGCAGGATTCGGTCGGGAAGGAAATTGAAATAATATACCGTAATTTAATATTAAAAGACCTAGTATGTATATATATATATATATATTTGTAAAACTAGGTTGTGTACAACTATAAGGTAAATGAAATCGCCGTTTCCCTTGCTGACTGGAATGCGAACTTAGTCAATCTAGAAGCAAATAAATAAGCAATACTTAGTACTACGTGACTTACAAACTTTATAATGCTATCTTATAACTAGTTCCCTAGACGAACGCAACTAACGGTTATCGTGTATGTTCACGCGGAAATACGGCTCGGGATCATCTACGTGTGCCCACGAAGATACGGTCGGGATAATCTACGTGTGCTCACGAGGATACGGTTGGGATAATCCACGTGTGCTCACGAGGATATTGTCGGGAAGTAGGTTTACGGACGTGTGCTCACGTTCGGATCTACGGGCGCCAGCACCAGGTACAAGATTCAGTCTGGCCGTGTGCTCACGACCAGCTCCTTCCGGTTCCCTGATCCAGACTGACTACAGCGGTTCTCGGCGCGCCTTATATACTCGATCTTGCGAGAGTGCGCATGCACAGAACGCGGTTGCCCAACTCCGAACGAGGTCAAAGAACTGGCTAGTACGCGCAGTAGTGGGGAGCGGTCAATGACCCTTGGCTATTTATATATCGGTCGTTGAACTCGCGTTTTACGACGAGTGTTAGTCGCGAAGCTATCTTACTATACTACGAGTCTTAAGCCTAATGATTAATTTTACTTATTAATTTGATAATTATTATGCTAACTGGATAATTAGCGCGTCGCAAACTACACTAAAATTACTATATTATATTAGTTTCATCTCTAGCTTGTCTCCTTAAGTAAACAAATGCTGTAGTTACCCAAAAAAATATTTTTATAACCAATTTAATGAGAAAAATAGAAATGTTATAGAAAGTCAAGATTACGTTATTTTACTTGTTTTAATAGCATTTGATACTATACAATAAATAACTAATTATTATGTATTTAATAGTACTTATCAAATTTATTATATAACAAATTTAATATATAATCACATTTAGAATAATGAATAAGATGTATTTACGAAACCTACCTCAGAAAGTGGAGTTTCTCTGTTTTCACCTTAAAGTTCTTTTCTGATTATTCTATTTTACAAACGCAATACAAAATTTGTCGCTTTAAACTCTTTATTTTTAGAGTCATCTCTTTCTTCGTCACTGATTACAACAAGCTATGATTATTGAGGGTCCAAAAATAAAGCGGCCAGTAATGCTTTATTATTTAATACTCTGCTTTATTCGTTAGCAATTGCCGCCAAAAGTGAAGAATTCCAGCAAAGTCGCCTAGAAGGAGTTTGTCATTTTGCAAGCGGACATTTGTTTCTCGTATTGGGTCCAATGCTTTTAAACAATTCTTTATCTTTTCCCACTCACGTGGTAAAAAATCAAACTTTAGCTCATTCGAAGCTAAAGCGTCACAAAATTTCTTTGCTTCAATCGAAGAATTAGATTTTCAGATATTCCGGAATAATTCCACTAATCACGGGATTTCTTGGATATTTAGGGAATTTCTGAGGTATTTCGGGATAACTTACTAATTACAGGATTTGCTGGATATTTCGGGTATTACTGACAAGGGAAGTACATGACTTCCGGGAAACGGATCTCATCCTAACTTCGGTATGTTTTTTATAATATAAAAATCTGAAGAAAGCCAAGTTATCTCTTGCCAATGGCCACTTTTACGGAAGTTATTCGACATTCAATAATAATAACAGTAAAAATTACTTCCAATTCGGTCGCTTATAACTCGGAAACAAATAAAGATAAACAATCAAATCAAAAACCAGAAAAAAGTTGAGTTCAAATAGATATGGTTTGAAAAAAAGAAGCTCAAATTGCTTAATTTGAAGCAAAGTTATGAAGAAAATAAAAAATTGAAGAAATTTTAACCAAAATTTAATATGAAAAATTTATTGTTTCTTTTGGCCTAATAATCTTCAATTTCTTATTTTCTTCATAACTTTGCTTCAAATTAAGCAATTTGAGCTTCTTTTTTTTTAAACTATATCTACTTGAACTTCAACTTTCTTCTGGTTTTTGGTTCGATTGTTTATCTTTATTTGTTTCCGAGTTATAAGCGATCGAATTGGAAGTAATTTTTACTGCTATTATTATTGGATGTCGAATAACTTCCGTAAAAGTGGCCATTGACAAGAGATAACTTGGCTTTCTTCATATTTTTATATTATAAAAAACATACCAAAGTTAGGATGAGATCCGTTTCCCGGAGGTCATGTACTTCCCTTGTGAGTTATAGCGGGATAACATCATTAATTACGGGATTTCCTGAATATTTCAGAATTTCTGAGGTACTTCGGGAGAACTCTACTAATTACAGGATTTCCTGGATATTTCGGGTATTTCTGAGTTATTGCAGTATAACTGCACTAAATACGCGATTTCATGGATAATGCGTGAATTTCTGAGGTATTCCGTGATAACTTGATTAATTAGGGGATTTCCTGAATATTTCGGGAATGTCTTAGTTATTTCGGGATTACAGTATTAATTACGATTTCCTGAATATTTCGGGAATTTATGAGGTTTTTCGGAATAACTCCCTTAATTACAGGATTTCCTGGATATTTCGGGTATTACTGAGTTATTGCGGGATAACTCCACAATTTACGGGATTTCTTGGATATTTTGGGAATATCAGAGGTATTCCGGGATAACTCCACCATTTAAGAGATTTCATGGATATTTCGTGAATTTCTGAGGTATTCCTTGATAACTCCACCAATTAAGAGATTTCATGGATATTCCGTGAATTTCTGAGATATTTCGGGATAACTTCATGAATTACGGGATATCCTGAATATTTCGGGAATTTCTGACTTATTTCGGGATAACTTTATTAATTACGGGGTTTCCTGGATATTTCGGGACTATCTGAAGTATTCCGGGATAACTAGACTAATTACGGGATTTCCTAAATATTTCGGGAATTTTTGAGTTATTTCGGGCTAACTTCATTAATTGCGGGCTTTCCTGGCTAACATTAATGCAGTTGAATTCCATTTTGTGTGGACGTCAATTATTGGTTTTTTAATATTAGAATGTTTTAAATATTTTGTCATATGCTATATTCTAAGGTGCATCACAGCAGTACGGGCCTGAAAAATATAATCAAATTGTTGAATTTATAAAAACGTTTCTTTTATTTATTTATTTATTTATTAACTCCAGACATTACAATATTTTACAATAAAAAATGTATCCTATAGAGGTGCACACTGCACCTGTACATAGGAGCCGGAGAACTTAACACTATATCCTAATACTAAATTAACCTAATACTATATTTAAATAAGAGTTTTGCAACTTAATCAATATAACTAGTATACTGTTTAGTGCATCACTCTTTTACATTTTTTTTTAAACACTTTAAATTTAAATGCTCATATTATTGTTTAATATTATTACTTGTTTAAACATTTTTTCCTTATTTTTCACCAAAATCTTGTTAACATGGCTCTAGCAGTTGTGAACGTTTCTGTTGTCGCATTTCTGTTTCTTGCAAAAATAATTTTCTCGATGTTGTTTAGTCTTGCAGGGCAAGTGAGTCCAACCGCACAAGTGACTCTGTAATGTGGAAACATTTCCTGATGTTGTTTTGAAGAATCACATTTACATGCTGATGTAAATACTATATCATCTATAACTACTAGATCTTTGTATTTAGGCTGCTGTTTCAGTGGGTAAACAGAATTTGTAAAAATTTGTTTTCCTCTTATTCCCCTATCAAAATAAAAAATTGCTTTATTCGATCCAATGTAGTTTAGATCTCCATAGGACATGCGGTAAGAGTTAACTTGCTGTAATTTCTTCCCTGGTGGATTAGTGACCTTCATATCTGTGGCATTATCTTCAGCCATTTTGTCTATTTTAGTATATACTGATTCTATAGGATCATATTTTTCTTTTACAACTTCATCTTTAACTTTGTTACATTCTGGTGTTTCTTTTACAAAACTTATGTATTTAAAACCAGGAACTACTCGATTAATTTTTGTTTCACAGACCTTATCAAATAGATGTTTTTTGTCTTTTTTCAATGTTTTATCCGGTATAGCTTTTTGTTTATCACTCAAACTCACCGCATCCTCTGCAACTGAAAATTTATATGCCTCTTCAAGAAAGTTCATATTAATTACTTCAGTTGCAAATAGAATTAAATTGCTGATATTTTCTGTTTTTTCCATTTTATTGTAGTTGTAAACAGATATTCTGCGATGCGATCGTTTGTAGTACTTGTTACATTTACCATTTGCACATAGATATGTTCTAACATTAAGTAACAATTTGTCAAATACTGCCGTATCCTGTAGGACTTCCAATGCAGGATTTACACATCTAACAAATTGATTATTTTTATCTGTTAAAAATGAATTAATTATTGATGTGTTTGCAAGTACCTGATTTTTTTGACTAATTAACTTACAAAACCATATTTTTATTCGAGTACAATCAATTTTTACTGAGTTATTCATACTAATTCTTTATATGTTTGTCTTGATCCAGTTTTTTAATTTTGCTTTTCTTACTTTAATATTATCTATATTTTTAAGTTCGTTTGGTAAGGTATTGTAATGGCTTACTGCTCTTACACAGCTGTTCTTTGAACTGACATTGCTACATCGACGTGGCATTTGGATATTCCTATTTCTTGTTATACTTTTTGAGTTTCAAATGTATATTTAATTCATCTTAAAACAAATATTTGTATATAAAAACTACTTCCTACATTATATATTGAAAATACTCGATAATTAACCCATTGAACTCAAAAGTGCATATATGTTTTTATTTTTGCAGTCATCATTTGATGCTTAACCTTTAGACTGCCGGCATTTTTGCCTTATAAATTGATATTTTTGATGTGCAAAATTTATACATAAAAACACCTCATATCTCTAGAGTAGTTGTCAAGGTCACAGGTGGCTCATATATGAGCCAGTCTGGCAGTCTAAAGGTTAAAACGGGGCCTATAAATATGCTGATTTTTTCCTTCTTGCGATTGAAAAAATGTATGATTTTTTTTAAAGTAAAAAAGGTAGAAATTTGTTTCCATTTTTATTTAATCTTTTTCTATAATAAAAAATGCATGTAAATCATTCGGTTTGCAAACGTTGGTGCACTTAATAGTTATACTATGATCTTGTATTTTTTATTTTTTAATTGTTACATAGTTATGAAATTTGGTTTCGATAAATTAACAATTAAAAATATCTAATTTTGTTCATTTTTTTGTATTTTTCCATATGTTTTCATTATAGCCAATTTTTTTTATCATTGTCCTGCAATTCTACCAATTATTCTGAGCTGTTGTCAATAGAGTACATGTGGTTGTGTCTATCATCTTAATATACTTTTTGTGTACACTCGAATCTTTGCTTTGATACAACGATCGACTCACTTAACCAATAAATGGTAACGATCTGTAAATTTTCAAAAGATATTTATTTTATACACCAATCGGCTAACCTAACAAATAAATGGCGATAGTATAAATTCACAAGATTTATTTTGCACTCCCTTCATTAATTTAAATATACAGCAATCGTCTTCAGATCCAAAAAAGACTTTCATTTTATATTTCGGTCGTCTCATTTAAGAAACAAATGACTTCAGGTATAATTAATCAAAACCTAATCAAATAGTAATTTTCAATTTTAGCCCTCGAAAGATTTGCCACCTCATTGCTCATTATATTTTTTTAAGTAAGGATAACCTTTTCAGATTATAAAATAGAAGAATAGATTTTTTTTCAAAATATCCCAAACGCAGATTTGTAGGGTGTGTGCAGCACAACTTGAGCACGTCAAAATACCCTTATCTTCACATTCATCGTCTGATAGACCAAATTGATAATCAGCATCTCCCGAGTCATCGATTGTTTGTTTAGATAAATCTATACTTTCTTCAGATAATGCTATTGATTTCTTAGAAAATTGAAATGACGAGTTTGAAGCCGTAGAATCCGAACAGCTATTCAATAAATAATTTGTTTCGTCCTGTCAAAATAAGCTCGCCATTTTCAGCATATTCACTACATTGTCCGTAGAGCAAGTAAAAATATGTTCGAGTCCAATACCATCATATAATACATCTTCAACAATTGGTCGGAGATACGCTTCTGTATGGCGGTCATCGAAAACTTGTATGGTCATTCTTCTCAATGTAAGAGAATTATCTTGTATATACTGACAGCTAAGAATGATTTTTCCAGTCTTGATGTTGCGTCACATTTTATACTGACAAGTTTTATCTGTGAACAAATGATATTAATTATTCATTTAATCTTTCTTAGAGTTCCAAAAGTATACTACTACATTACGATACAACTGCAAGAAAAGTACATTTCGAGGAGAAATCGTCTTCACCCACACGAGTCGCATATGATATTTTTGATCGACTGTACGTGAAGTCGATGCGTTAAGTTGAAAAGTCCGTGTCTGAAGTGAATATTATTTCATACTATGCGTGAAATAATTAGATGTTTGTGAAGTGAAATATCGGCTGCACCGGCGACTCGTTTGCTACTACCGCTTCTCGTGAAGATAGAAACTCTATTTAGCGTGCAGGTTTTGTAGTAAGCGTGCGCCAATTTGTGGTTTGCACACGGAGTGTTAAAATAGTGTATTTCGATACAAGTATGTGAAGGAAGTGATTTCTCGCTTCGCTCGGGCAACAAACCACATCAGTGCAACGATCACTTCCTTCGCATACTTGTATACCGAACTCTACTTTTCTAATGAAGTATGCGAAACTCGCTGAAGTTAAGAATATGATTAATGAGTCTCTTCGCTCGGGCGACAAACTTCACACTCATCGAGCACTACAAGATGGGGATTGAGAAGTGGAAGAGAATTTCGCACACGGCGTCCGCGAAGAATTTACTTCGCACACGCAATGCGTAAAACAGTTACTTCGCGCATACAAAATAAGCATGAGACGTCGAGTTTTGCACACTCCGTTGAAAACTCTTCTCGCATGAGTGTCGAATTCTAGTTTTTGATACGTCGTGAGAGAAAGTAGATTTAGCGTGTATGTTTTTGAAATTTAATAAAATTTATACACACTACAAGATTTTGTTACATACCTTCTCCACATCTTTCTTAATTTCTACTTTTCTTCTCATTACTTGTAATTTAACTTCAACTTTTATTGTTTCTTGATTTATTACTTCGTCACCAGCCAAAGCATCGAGCAGAGGTTATAAAACACCTCTGAAAGGTTCATCGTTTAAACAAGAGAATGGTCGACCATCTACGGTCACTAATTTTACGCATGCTGTTGTGACATTAGGCACTGTTAGGTCAAAATTATTTAAATTTTCACGTTTTTTAGATACATTCTCAGCTGCATTTTTCTCTAATTCTGTTTTCAGTTATATATATAAACAGTTTTCGTGACCAGTTCTTTTCTGTTTATTTCTCAAATGCCTTGTTAGATTGTCAGCGTGTTTACCCTTAGTAACAAAAAATGAATAAATAATAAATAACTAAATATGTACATAAAGTTATATTGTTTAAGTTTGTTAAAGTTACCGTGATACCGTGAAATATATTTAGTTCTTCATCACACATATATGATAAACAAGAGTTAGATTGTCGCATTTCTAAATCCTAAATCTATCATTATATTAAAATCGTGTTCATTGTCCGTCCGTCCGTCCGTCCGAAATTATTTTTCGAGAGAGAGCGGGTGAAGTGAGAGAGTGAGAGAGTGTGAGCGTGTGAGAGAGAGAGAGAGAGAGAGGGGGAAAGAGAAAGCGAGAGAGAGAGAGGGGGAGAGAAAAAGAGAGTGGGAGAGAAAGAGAGAGGGGGGAGATAGAGAGAGGGGGAGGGGTGATAGAGATAGTGCGATAGTGAGAGAGGGGGCTGGAGAGAGGGGGCAGGGGGATATGGAGGGTGACGGTGTGAGAGGGGGAGTGGTTGAGAGAGGGGGCGATGGGGGAGGGGGAGGGGGTGAAAAAGAGATAGAGATATAGAGAGAGGACACCTGAACATCGTCTACAGGAAGTAATAACTTTTATTACTTTTTTATTGCTTGGATGTATGGTATGAAGTCTTACCAGTAGATGATGTCCGGTTGATGTCGAGGTCATCCTGACCACCTAGACATTGTCTCCAGAAAATGACAAAGGCAGCAAGAGAATGTAGAAAATATGAGAGTATAAATTGTACAATTAATCCATTTGCTCTCTGTGTTTAACAGGGTTGAAACTGTCGTTATTATTAAAGAATGATATTTTACATAATAACGCCCACATTGCGAATGGTTATAATTTAAACTCTATATAAATTTACGAGCGTATATTATATATTAATTTGACAATAAAGTACACAAGTTATGCGTTTACTCTGCCAATATTCAGTCAATTCATAATAAGTGCATGTAACATTATGGTAGTATATTTTTTAACGATATATATAGAATTTATATATATTAAAATTTGTGTACATGTGTATATATATGGCGATTTCTCAGCCAATTGTGACGGAAATCGTCACACAATCTATTCACGACGAATAGAGTATTAAAATTCGCGAATTGTAAGTCGTCCGAGCCTTTCGTATGTCAAGGCCAACCGACGACACTTGTTTATTTTTCTACGAGTGTACAATTACGCGCGCGACTATACGTAGGGATGGGAGCGCGAAAGAGTGTGTGAGTTTCCCCACTCCCATACCTTTTTCGAGAAATTAGGCGATCGCCTAATCAGTGTGTAATGATCCATCGATCGGGACGGATTATTATATTGTATACCCGAATTGTACTGCTCGTGAGTGCCGAGAGTGCATTCCACCCATCTCTGTATTAAGCTCTGTGAACGGTTGTTCCGGAGCAGGGCTAAGTGCGGAGCCCCGGGTGGACAAACGTGTGTCCCGTGTAGTTTTGTGTGTGTGTATCAAAGGACGGGGTCGTGCGCGTGTGATACCGCGGATCGCGATTCGCGCGCCACGGCAAGGGCCGCCGTCACCACTTCAACCACCGGTCGTCACCTTGTCAACGAGGTCGTCCAGTCGCCGAGGATCGGCTGGGCCATCCCCGAGGAGCGTCACCGGTGAGTACCTAATTTCACTATCGTGACCCTCCCCCCCCTTGTGTGTGTGTGTGTGTGTACATAGGGAGTGTGTTCGAGTACAACGGTACTCGAACAGCGGTTCCTGGGAGTGAAACCTGTCGCAGGCGAGGATCTCGATTCTACAGGTTTCCCGGGACTTCCGCCCGCGCGAAGCAACATTGTCGCGGTACGAGGCCTAGATGGCCATTTTGTTAAATTAACATTGAATAAATGTTTTTTTTATTTTTATTTTAATTATTAGAGTTTTATTATTTCTCTCCCCTCCCGCCGACATTTATTAATTTCTATATCGTGTCGAGGCAAGGAGGATCACCCGAATCTTCCACACCGTTCGTCCCAGCGAACTCGTGTTCCTGACGACAGCCCGCAGTTCGCGATAAATAAAATAAATTACTTGTGTACGCGGTATTGGGCAACGCAGCCCAACGGTTTATTAATTATAAAAATTAATTAATTTCATCCGGGCACGCGAATACCACGTCACACGATTCTATATAATTTATATTTAAATTAATGTACATAATAAACATTATGGTAGCGATTACTCAGCCAATAATTAGTTAATTCATAATAAATGCACCAAACATAATATTTTATGTTGGCGATAAATCAGCCAATATCATATTATTTATATTAATTAATTTTCAAATATTTCAGAGTAAACTATATTTTTGTATAAACATTTGTGTTTTTAATACGAATTTGTTTTTTATATTTATTGTTTATTATTTTATCATCATTTTTATTATTTATAAATACTTTTAAATTAGTCTTTGATGTTGTTCTCGATAAAGCTACGTATAATTGTCCATGGCTAAATACAGGTGTGCATAAGTATAAACCAACTTTGTTAAATGATTGACCTTGAGCTTTATTTATAGTCATAGCAAAGCTAAGTCTTATTGGGAACTGTCTCCTTACCATATGAAAAGGGATTTCTTCTAATGATGGATATAAATCAATACGTGGAATTTATACTATCTTGCCAGCATTTTTACCGGCAATGATTTCTTCTGTAATAATATATTGCTTAATGTCTTTGATCATCATTCTGGTGCCGTTACAAAGCCCGCCGTCTAAATTTCTTAAACAACTAACTATTGCACCGTTTTTTAATATTAATTTATGTGGAGGTAATCCATTAGGTGTTAATGAATTTAAAAATTCAGTTGGGATTGATTCTATTAACGTATCAGTAACATCACTTTCAACTCTCTCATCGCTATAGAATACATTATTATTTCCGTCAATCTTTTCGACTATATCTTCATTAATTTTTAATACATTAGAATTTAAAGGGGCTGATATTACTTTATTTTTTAATGTTGGGTCATTAAGATGTATCTTATTTTCAAATATTTCTGTAATTAAATCATTATCACAAATAAATTGTGTTGGTATTTCTTTAACGTTGTGTTGTAATTCGTAGTTTGACAAATTTTTATTCTCCTATTTCGAGTAACCAATTTTTAAAACTATTGTCTGGCGTTTGTAATCTTAAATTTTCATAAACTTCTTTTAACACAAGTTTCAATAATGTTAGTTATATTCCCATGTGGTACTGTTGGTAGTTTTTATCTAAAGTCACCAGATGTTACGATAACTTTTCCTGCAAAGGGAAGATCATTTTTACATGCATCTCTAAAAAATTTATCAATTGTTTCAAAAGCGTACCTTGAAACCATTGATATTTCATCCGAAACTATAATTTAATCCGAACTTTAATTTTACATGTTGATTGTTCATTAATATTTAATGGTAACTTAAATGTACTATGCACAGTTTTTCCATTAATTAATAAATTAGCAGCAATACCAGTCCAAGCCATTGTGATATACGAGACATTCATTGACATTAAATATGTAATAATAACATTATGTAAATAACTCTTACTTCTCCCACCAGGTCCATCAATAAAATAATATTTACTGCCAATGTTATTAATCGTTGCATTGATGAACAAATCATATATTTGTTTTTGTTTAATCGTTAAAGAACTTATCAAAGCTTCTAACGTATTAGTATAATTATATGCATTTAATTCATTATTATCATAATCATTTACTTCATAATTATCTATATTGGGTATATGAAAATCATTCATTCCATGTAATGACAAAATTTTTTCAATATTATTCAAAGCTTTTTTTCACCTTCAATATTTGGTAGTTTTGGATTCATAATATTATATAACGATACGAGTGTGCGAAGCAGGCGAATCACGCACGAGTCGCATTTGCCGCCCGAGCGAAGCGAGGGTGGCAAAAAGACGAGTTCTTGTATCGCCTGAGCACAATCGTATCGTATGATATTTTTTATGATATTTTTTAGTATCGTATGTTATTTTTTGGTTCATTCACGGTTTAATGTTTCATATCATTCTATTTTAGAAAGTTCTTTCATAGAAGGCTATTTTAAAAAGTTCTTTCATATAATGCTATTTCAAAAAACTGTTTCATATAATTCCATTTCAAAATAAATTTTATATGATGCTATTTAAAACGAAATTTTATAGAATGATGTTTTAAAAAGTGTCAAAATAATTCTATCGAACCCGGGACTTTATTCAGTAAGACTAAAGTCCCTAAAAGGTAAATAAAAGAAATTACTTAATTTTTAATGTTAATAATACAATATAATTAAATTATTTTAAATGAATGCAATATTTATTACTTATTAATAAAACTTTTCATTTCAGCATTAATATTATAGTTTACTTGAATAAACAATTTTTGTATCTAATTAAATAAAATATTTTAAAAAATTGATGTAAAAATATTTTGTTTAAATAGATACAAAAATTGTTTATTCAAGTAAACTATAATGTTAATGCTGAAATTAAAAGTTTTATTAATAAGTAATAAATATTGCATTCATTTAAAATAATTTAATTATATCGTATTATTAACATTAAAACTTAAGTAATTTCTTTTATTTACGTTTTAGGGATTTTAGTCTTACTGAATAAAGTCCCGGGTTCGATAGAATTAATTTGACACTTTTTAAAACATCATTCTGTAAAATTACGTTTTAAATAGCATCATATGAAATTGTATTTTCAAGTAGAATTATATGAAATCACATTCTCAAATAGAATCTTATGAAAGTATTTTTCAAATATCATTATATGAAATTTATTTTGAAATGGAATTATACGAAACAGTTTTTTGAAATAGCATTATATGAAAGAACTTTTTGAAATAGCCTTCTATGAAAGTACTTTCTGAAATAGAATGATATGAAACATTCTTTTGAATTAGCATTGTATGAAATGGTTTTTTGAAATAGCATTATATGATTTGGGGCCATCGATATCTAGTGGATAGATGTTGAGATATTTAATCATAATTATATACTAGCCATATTACCTCGGTCGCTAACGCTCCCTCGGTAGAATCACATTTTTGAGGCTAGACGTTGATTATAAAGTGTAGTCTTAAATTTATTATTAGTTTATAACAAATAAATTTTAAAACGATTTGATACAATTGTTTATGTTATTTTCAAACCAAATTTTCATGTGCTTTAAACTATTAATTAAAATTTGTTGTTATATTATTAAAACAAATAAAAATAAATTATAAAATATTTAAACAAATAAAATTTTAACGATTTTGATACAATTGTTTTATGTTATTTTCAAACCAAATTTTTTCATGTGCTTTAAACTATTAATTAAAATTTGTTGTTATATTATTAAAACCAAATAAAAATAAATTATAAAATATTTTATTTTTAAAAAAATGTATACAATTTATTCCCTTTACTTATCATGATATTTAACTATAACAGTTTATTTTTCGAATGTTGGTTCGTATATTTTCTCTCGCATTTACAGGCTTGAGACTGTCATATAATGAACGTAAATATAATGTGAATTAAAAGTTTCAAATATTTGATTTTCTAACATATATATATTTCAAAATTATGTATGGTATAATACGTAAATATTTTAAAATTGATAAAAATATACGTTCCAATATGGCTGCATTAAAAATAAAATAAATAATATAATATTTATTTTATATATTTTGTAATTTTTTGTTTCATTAATATCTAAACAAAGTTCTATAATAATATCACTTTTTGCAGACAATGTATTCTAACAAGTATTATCAAAATATTTCAATTGTTATTTAATTAATGCTATATTAGACAATTAATTATTTTAAAATTTGTATATTTTATAAATAATTTTGTCAATAAAATGTCGTTTGATGCAGACAATGAATTTTAAATTTGTTTATTTCTTCAGTATTTTAGTAACAAAATGTCTCTTGATGCAGACAATGAAATTTATATGTGTTTATTACTTCAGTATTTTAGTAAAAAAATGTCTCTTGATGCAGACAATGAATTTTAAATTTGTTTATTGCTTCAGTATTTTAGTAAAAAAAAGTCTCTTGATGCAGACTATGAATTTTAAATTTGTTTATTTCTTCAGTATTTTAGTAAAAAAATGTCTCTTGATGCAGACAATGAATTTTAATTTTGTTTATTTCTTCAGTATTTTAGTAAAAAAATGTCTCTTGATGCAGACTATGAATTTTAAATTTGTTTATTTCTTCAGTATTTTAGTAAAAAAATGTCTCTTGATGCAGACAATGAATTTTAAATTTGTTTATTACTTCAGTATTTTAGTAAAAAAATGTCTCTTGATGCAGACTATGAATTTTAAATTTGTTTATTACTTCAGTATTTTAGTAAAAAAATGTCTCTTGATGCAGACAATGTATTTGAAATTTGTTTATTACTTCAGTATTTTAGTAAAAAAATGTCTCTTGATGTAGACAATGAATTTTAAATTTGTTTATTTCTTCAGTATTTTAGTAAAAAAATGTCTCTTGATGCAGACTATGAATTTTAAATTTGTTTATTTCTTCAGTATTTTAGTAAAAAAATGTCTCTTGATGCAGACAATGAATTTTAAATTTGTTTATTACTTCAGTATTTTAGTAAAAAAATGTCTCTTGATGCAGACTATGAATTTTAAATTTGTTTATTACTTCAGTATTTTAGTAAAAAAATGTCGCTTGATGTAGACAATGAATTTTAAATTTGTTTATTTCTTCAGTATTTTAGTAAAAAAATGTCGCTTGATGCAGACAGTTGATTATTTTAAAATTTATATATTTCATAAATAATTTTGCCAATAAAAAGTCGCTTAATGCAGACAACTAATATTTTAATATTTGTTTATTTCTTAAGTAATGATATACTGAAATGGTGCTTGATGTAAATAATGTATACTTGAAAAATATTCTTTATTATACGTAATTTTATCTACAAATTTTGTCTGATGCTTACATTATTATTTTATAATTCGTTTGCCTAATAAGTCGACTTAAATTTATTTTTAAAAATAAAAAAAAACTATTTAAGTATCCAACACTTCTGAAAAAACTATATTCGTTGTATATATCATTACATTATTATTTAAATTACTCTTATTTATATTAAGTATATCTCCTTCTGTATTAGTGAGTATCATTGACGATTTCGAAACTTCTATTTTTAGATTTTTTTCATCTGTAACTCTTGATAATGCAACATATAATTGACCATGGCTAAATACAGGTCTTGGTAAATATAGACCTACTTTTTTAAATGATTGACCTTGTGCTTTATTTATGGTCATAGCGAAACTTGGTCTAATAGGAAATTGTCGTCTAACCATATTGAAAGGTATATCATCCTTTGATGGACATAAATCTATTCTTGGAATCATCACAATTTGTCCTGAATTTTTCCATGTTATAATTTCCCCATATATATTGTACTGTTTTAATTCTGTAATCATGAGCCTGGTACCATTACATAAACCTCCATCTAAATGCAAATTCCTAAGTAACATAACGATCATTCCTTCTTTTAATAATAATTTATGCGGTGGCAAACCATTTGGTATTAATGAATTTATAAAATCTATTGTTATTGTTTCATCCAACTTATTATTTTCATCATTAGTAATACTATCAATGCTTAAATATATCTTACCGTCACCTTCAATTCTTTCAATTATTTCGTTGTTAATCGCTAAACATCACTATTTATAGGTGAAAGAATTACTTTGTCTTTAAGAGTATGTAAATCATCAATATTTATTTTATTACCAAAAATATCATCTATCAAATTATTATATGTAGTAAATTATGAAGGAATTTTTATAACGTTATTATCAATTTCAAATTTTGTAATATTTTTATTTTCTCCAATATTTAATAACCACGTTTTAAACATACTGTTTGAATTGACCAATCTTAAATTATTATTTAATGTAAGTTTTTGAAATAATTGCCATAAAGAACTACTTTTTACACATGATTCTAATATTTGAGTTCTATTTCTGTATCGAACTATAGGAAGTGTTTGTCGAAAATCGCCAGATGTTACTAATATTTTACACCAAACGGTTTATTATTTCGACATAAATCTCTGAAAAAAATATCTATAGCTTCTAATGCATATTTACAAGTCATTGATATTTCATCCCAAATTATAATTTAATATTTTTTTAAATTTGGACTATTTGTGAATTTGGTGAAATGTTGCATGTTGATTGTTCGTTTAAATTAAATGGTATTTTAAATGTTGAATGGATAGTTTTACCACCTATTAATAAATTTGCTGCAATACCAGTCCAAGCAACTGCTAACTCTGGTATTTGTTTAATTTCACAAATTTTATAATAGCATTTAATAAATAACTTTTTCCACTACCATCAGACCATCTATAAAATATAAATTTTCTTTTTTATTATCGTAAAGTGCTTCAAATTTTGTAATATTTTATTTTCTCCAATATTTAATAACCACGTTTTAAACATACTGTTTGAATTGACCAATCTTAAATTATGCCATAAAGAACTACTTTTTACACATGATTCTAATATTTGAGTTCTATTTCTGTATCGAACTATAGGAAGTGTTTGTCGAAAATCGCCAGATGTTACTAATATTTTACAACCAAACGGTTTATTATTTTGACATAAATCTCTGAAAAAAATATCTATAGCTTCTAATGCATATTTACAAGTCATTGATATTTCATCCCAAATTAGTAATTTAATATTTTTTAAAATTTGACCTATTTGTGAATTTGGTGAAATGTTGCATGTGATTGTTCGTTTAAATTAAATGGTATTTTAAATGTTGAATGGATAGTTTTACCACCTATTAATAAATTTGCTGCAATACCAGTCCAAGCAACTGCTAACTCTGGTACTTTGTTTAATTTCACAAATTTTATAATAGCATTTAATAAATAACTTTTTCCACTACCATCAAGACCATCTATAAAATATAAATTTTCTTTTTTATTATCGTAAAGTGCTTCTACTATTGTATCAAATATTGTTTTTTGTTCCAATGTTAAAGATTTTAACAATACTTCTATATCATTACCTTCATTTGCAATAATATCATTATAAAACATATCATTGTGATTTTCATTATCAATATTATCAATATTAGGTAAATTAAATTGTTGCAATGTTAAATTATGTTTTGATAAAACGTTGTCTATAATTTTTAAAGCCTTCTGTTCTCCTACAATTTCAGGTAATTTAGGATCAAAGAAATGTTCTTTATACTTATTATAAAGTTCCAAGGCATCAAAATTGTGATCAAATGATATAATGAAAGCGAAAAGTTCACATAGTGCCTGCAGAAATTGAAAATTACAATTTTCTTCTAAACATTTATCCCATTCATGATCAGTAATAATTAAACCTCTGACTATACATGCTTCATAAAATGTATCATAAACAACGCCTTCGTATGAGCGTATATCTTCAAAAGATTCGGTCCTACGTACATGAAGTAATAATAATCTAAGAAAAAATCGTTCTCGATCTTTAGGATTTACATGAAACATTCTGACTAGAATGGGTTTATTAAACTTTTGTCTCTTACTTACTTTTACGTACTTACTTTTTTTACTTTTTTTACTTTTTTTTACTTATTTTTTTACTTATTTTTTTTACGATTTTTAACTTACTTACTTTTTTTGCATACTTTAGATAAAAAAAATTAAGTGTACATGCCTTTATGCTTAAATTTGCAAAAAATATTCTCACCTCCTGAAGACGATGTCCAGGTGGTCAGGGTAACCTGCAGATTATCCTGACATCGTCCGCAGGGAAGTCTACATGCCTTTCTGCTTAAATTTGCAAAAAATATTGTCACATCCTGAAGACGATGTCCAGGTGGTCAGGGTAACCTCCAGGTTATCCTGACATCGTCCGCAGGGAAGTCTACATGCCTTTCTACTTAAATTTGCAAAAAATATTGTCACTTCCTGAAGACGATGTCCAGGTGGTCAGGGTAACCTCCAGGTTATCCTGCCATTGTCTACAGGAAAGTCTTCATACTGTTCTGCATAAATTTGCAAAAAATATTCTCACTTCCTGAAGACGATGTCCAGGTGGTCAAGGTAACCTTCAGGTAATCCTGACATTCTCCACAGGAAAGTCTACATGCCTTTCTACTTGAATTTGCAAAAAATATTTTCACTTCCTGGAGATGATGTCCAGGTGTTCAGGGTGACCTCATCCCTATCCTTCCACCCTCACCCTCACCCTGACCTCTTCACCATAACACACTTACCCTTATACACATGCACATATATAAAACATAATAAAAAGACGCCCAATGGTGAATGTCGGACGCCGGACACCGGACGCCGGACGCCGGACACTTTTGAGGAAAAATTTTAATTATAATAAGAAAGATATCTGCATTATTTTTGTCCATATCATTAGTAGTAGCTTTTTTCGTAAAATTCACAAGAGAAGTATCAGGATGCTTATGAAAATATTTAAATAAATATTTTATAGATTTTATTATATTACATGTTTCCACATTAATGTGACATTCCAATAATAATAATAAATATGGATTGTATGGCACAACAAAACTATTATCTGGTACTCTCTGTTTTGAATATATAATTTTATTACCATTTTTTTCTTCGGCGATAAGAAGGGTAACCAACAAAATTAAAAGATGTTTGGTTGATATATGGTTATGGAAAATTTTTTAGCCAGCGTATTTTATCTTCATTCATACATACACTATTTTCATTTTGTAACCCACAAGGACCATGTATCATATTATTTTTTACTATATTATATAATTTAGGATATTTAATTTCATCGGGTATTTCAGGACTTATAAGAGAATCAATTTGTTCAATATCTCGTATCTTATCATCATTATGCAACCAAATTAACATGTGCATCTGTGGAAGTTCTCTTTTTTGAAATTCTATCACGTAAACGTAACCTTTAACCCGTCCAAAAATGTTATTTTTCAACAGTTCATTTTTAAAAATTTTTATTTTTTGATTAAAAACTCGTGATATTAAATCGGGACGATCTATAGCTGTTTCATATGGTAACAAATTTTCTTGGGTTTCTTTCCATGTAGGATTACATGTCATTGTGAGAAATATATCTGGTTTTCCATCAACTTGTAGTTGTGTCATTGAATCTAAATAGTTTTGTTGTATGGCTCTAGGACTTCCTATGTAAGTGGAAGGTAATATTATCAGTCTTCCTATTTTAGAATGTTCAATATTTGTTCGATTAGAAACGTAATCCATTAATCCTTTATACATCTCAGTTCGTAATTGTGCTTGATAACTACGTAAATAGTATAATCGGCATCCTTCAATTCTTGTCCATACGTCAACAATAATTTGTTGTGATATAATTTTTAAATTCAAACAAGGATTAAAATCACCACGTATACTTAATTTAAATGAATAATTTTGCAAAATTGAAATGTTATTATATTTTTGATCCTTATTTAAACATTTCATATAAGGGCACCATCCAGAGTCACCAAAAGGAAACATTAACGGATATAACATTGGATCAAAATGTTTACTGAGAATATTTATTATTTGTGGTTTGTCAGCTTTGGGATAAATACGAATATCACGATCAATAGGCGGTTCTCCATCAATTCCCACGTATACTGCGGCGACTTCATTGCATGAAGCAAAAGATGATTTATTTGTCATGCAATTGTCACGTGCTAATGACATAATTACTTCACGTGGTGTAATGTTACCTTGTTTGCTCTTTTAATTTCTTCTACTTCTATTTGAAACATCATTTTGTATGCCTTTGCATAAGGATTGTGTAATGATATAAATGCACTTAATTCATTTAATAAATTATCGTCGGCTTTATCTATTTTATAATTATTTGCCCTATATTTATTCGCTATGTCATTGTCGATGATATATAATTGACCATATTTTGGAACTTCATGTTAATTCGGATGTAATGCATACGAATTGTGGTATACTTGACCACATATTTTTAATACTTGTGGTCCAGGAGTATTAAAATATACTAATTTAGATCCAAAACTAGCAAATGCAAAGGAATTATTATAACCTTGTACATTTTTTTTATAATTAATACTTTTCGAGCAATTTTGAAGTAATAAATTTTTTAATTCTTCTGGATATAATTTACAATTTTTAATTCTGTCATCAATTCTGATATATCATTTTTTTCGATATGCTCTTATTCTTTCTGTTTCTTTCATTTTTGATTCTGGCGTCATATTACTTCGATCTTTTCTTTTTCTTTCTGCATCTTTTAATTTTGATAATACTTTTGTTTTTTCAAGCTCATCAAGTCATATATATATAATACATATATTATTACATTAGTTTCAAAATTTATATGAAAATAATTTAATTTTAGGAAACCGAAGAACTAAATCTAGTGGTTATAGTCGGCGTCGCTACTATGCGAATAAAATGATGCCATTTTATGAACAAAATAATTCAAATAAGTGTAATAACTATTAATTTATTTATTAAATAAAAAATTACTCTTTGTTATACATTTGTAATATAAAATTAATATAATCAATCCCATCTTATATACAGTACCCTCCAAAAGTTCGTCACATTTTTTCTTTTTTCCAGTCCAACTTTGAACTCGCGTATCTCAAAAACGGCTTAACCGATTTTAAAATTCTCGGCGGAATTTGAAAGCTTGTTTAAAAATCTTTTCAATTGGTCAAATATTTATTTTTAAAAGTTTTCAAATTTTTTATTAAGAATTATAAATATTCATTTTTTGTCTAAATTTTAAAATTCGATCAATCACGTGAACCTTTTTCGAAAGTTAATGAAATTTAAAAATTCCGAAAAGGCTGAAAAATAGATGCAATTACCTAAAAGTTTGTCTCAGCTTAATTTTTTCTAGTTGCTTCCATAACAACGTTGTGGATGTGCAAACATTAACAAAGAAAGAATCGTAATTTTTTACGTGTTTAAATTTCATTTTTTTTTCTTGAAATGTATTAACTTTACGAAAAAACTTTACAGAATAAAAAGTGCTTAGAAGCGTTCAAGGAACACTTACAATTTTTTTCAGAAGATTTTCAGCAATTTTTTGATTTTTGAATTTTGATCAGATTTGAAAAATCAAACAATGGCTTAAAAATTCAGTAAATAAATGTATGTTTACCTTTAAATATTCTAAACTCTTTTTATTACAAATAAAAATGTTCATAAACTTCATTTTTTACAAGTGGAATAAGTATACTCGTATATATAATATTATATTAGTAAACACTATTTACTCATACGAAAATGAATAATACAAATTAAGGGGGTTCCAAAGTCAATTTTATGACTATATTATCGACCTGCCGTCGATATAGTAGGTTGCATTATCAGTATACTACGCCATCTAGCGTACGATTCAAATGATGTCGGTAGATGGCGTAGTTATACTAACACTGTGATTTGATTTTCTGGAGATAGCATAACCTAAGCTTGAAGAAATTTATTCTCTATTGATCAAGAGCCAAAAAAATTTTTTTTTTCTCTAACTTTGAGAATGTCTTTTCAGCGTGTATGATAAATTCAGGATTGATTACTCATTATAGAGTGGGCAATCAGACTTACAGTTCTGCACTTGCACAATTACAAGCAATTGATACTTTTACTCACTATGGAGTGACAACAATTTTAATAAATTGTTCAATTTTTTAATAACTAAAATTAAATATAATAACTACGAACAGTTATTAGCCATCATTGGGCTTGCGTGAAAAATCCGATTCTATAACTCAAATTATAGAATATCTTAATCCAATAAATGTTTTTTAATAGCGTGTAAGATATTTATAAATAATAATTGTGTACTGCTATTTATAATTACATCATTTAAAACATTTTTCTTTTCATCATTTTTTTTATAATCATAAAACTTTTTTATAAATTCAGTTACGTACGGAAATATTTTTAATGCCTTAATCCCATAAATTTAGGATTGATTACTCATTATAGAGTGGGCAATTAGGCTTACAGTTCTGCACTTGCACAATTACAAGCAATTGATACTTTTACTCACTATGGAGTGACAACAATTTTAATAAATTGTTCAATTTTTTAATAAAATTTTTTAATAACTAAAATTAAATATAATAACTACGAACAGTTATTAGCCATCACTGGGCTTGCGCGAAAAATCCGATTCTATAACTCAAATAATAGAATATCTTAATCCAATAAATGTTTTTTAATAGCGTGTAAGATATTTATAAATAATAATTGTGTACTGCTATTTATAATTACATCATTTAAAACATTTTTCTTTTCATCATTTTTTTTATAATCATAAAACTTTTTTATAAATTTAGTTACGTACCGAAATATTTTTAATGCCTTAATCCGATAAATTCAGGATTGATTACTCATTATAGAGTGGGCAATTAGGCTTACAGTTCTGCACTTGCACAATTACAAGCAATTGATACTTTTACTCATTATGGAGTGACAACAGGTTTAATGAATTGTTCAATTTTTTAATAACTAAAATTAAATACAATAATTACAAACAGTTCCAGAATCCAGCATTCAAGCGTTCCTAGTATGGAAGAAAGCACATATGATTAGTCTCTTTGACTAGGAACGGGCCCAAGTAACCAGGATGAGCACCATCATTAGCTCACTCAGTAGCTGAAGGGTAGTATATCTTCTAGGAGCTGCACCGCGTCCAAGTCTTAGGAACAACAGCACATACTCAGATTGGCTCCGATGATTGTTGACGGAACAGCAACACGTACTCAGATAGGCTCCGATGATTGTTGACGCCCAGCGCAGGGTTTTCTGTGAATATATTAAAAAATCAGATAAAGCAAACTACCTGTAAATAAAACCCGGAACTACACGTTAATCCTATAGCGAGCCAGTAATGAAGAAAAAGCAACACAATGAAGAATCCGCCCGTTGCACCACGTCCAAGTCTGAGGAACAGCAACACGTACTCAGATAGGCTCCGATGATTGTTGACGCCCAGTGCAGGGTTTTCTGAGAATATATTAAAAAATCAGATAAAGCAAATCACTAAATAATGGTATAATGGGAAACAGGAAGAAAGGACGCATAAAAAGGTTTACAATGGCCTGTTGATATCAATTGAGAGGTTAGGGGAACACCAACCTTCTCCTCTGTAATATAACTATATAAATAACGAAGTGCTCCTACGGATAAGCAACTTACCTGTAAATTAAACCCGGAACTACACGTTAATCCTATAGCGAGCCGGTATTGAAGAAAAAGCAATACAATGAAGAATCTGCCCGTTGCACCACGTCCAAGTCTGAGGAACAGCAACACGCACTCAGATTGGTTCCAATGATTGTATACTGGGAAACAGGAAGAAAGGATGCATAAAAAGGTATACAATTGCCTTTTGATATCAATTGAGAGGTTAGGGGAACACCAACCTTTTCACTTGTAATATAACTATATAAATAACAAAGTTCCTCTACGGCTAAGCAACTTACCTCTAAACAAAATCCACAACTCCACTTTAATCATATAGCGAGCCGGTGTTGAATAAAAAGCACCATGTCATCAGCAATACAATGTAGAACCCGTTGACAGATCGGCAAGAAGCGCGAATGTACGCGTATACCGATAGATGACCGCACGGGCGTACGTCGTACGCGCGCATCATGTCGATTCCAACGCAATGCGCATGCGCGCACGGACTAGACGGGTCGGATCCCGACGGAGATGAGACATTCGTGGACTTCGTTCAGAAACGTTTTATCGTTATATATATTCTTAGTTTATAACGGTAAAATTTGTTTATTTCAAATCTTATAAACGTAGCAGCAATACTTTTAATCTTTCTAGTTTGACGTGACACACGTGAATTGAGCAACAAATGCGAGTTCGTGGTGCGTGTACGCAGGCGATCGACGGAGCGCACGCACCACGAAGTCCTCACATTCCAAGTAATAATAGACATCCAGTATTTTGGTTATTCCCTTCGTACTAAAATGCGCCTGTTAATTAATTTGCATAAATGTTTAACTTTTTTATAATAATCAAGAAAGATTTTTTTTATAAAAATCAAACGGCTAGAATCGAGCGGTAAAAATGACTTCGTTGTGCGTGTACGCAGACGATCGATGGAGCGCACGCACCACGAAGTCCCCACTTTCCAACTAATAATAGACATTCAGTATTTTGGTTATTCCTGCGTACTAAAATGCGCCTGCTAATTAATTTATTTTAATATTTAATGTAATCAGAAAATAAGACAACGTAGAATACTGAAAGATTTTTTTTATAAAAATCAAACGGGTTGAATCGAGCGGTAAAAATCACTTCGTGGTGCGTGTACGCAGGCGATCGACGGAGCGCATGCACCACGAAGTCCCCACTTTCCAACTAATAATAGACATTCAGTATTTTGGTTATTCCTGCGTACTAAAATGCGCCTGCTAATTAATTTACTTTAATATTTAACGTAATCAGAAAATAAGACAACGTTGAATACTGAAAGATTTTTTTTATAAAAATCAAACGGGTTGAATCGAGCGGTAAAAATGACTTCGTGGTGCGTGTACGCAGGCGATCGACGGAGCGCATGCACCACGAAGTCCCCACTTTCCAACTAATAATATGGTGCGTGTACGCAGGCGATCGACGGAGCGCATGCACCACGAAGTCCCCACTTTCCAACTAATAATAGACATTCAGTATTTTGGTTATTCCTGCGTACTAAAATGCGCCTGCTAATTAATTTACTTTAATATTTTACGTAATCAGAAAATAAGACAACGTTGAATACTGAAAGATTTCTTTTATAATAATCAAACGGGTTGAATCAAGCGGTAAAAATGACTTAGTGGTGCGTGTACGCAGGCGATCGACGGAGCGCACGCACCACGAAGTCCCCACATTCCAACTAATAATAGACTTTCAGTATTCTGGTGATTCCCTTCGTACTAAAATGCGCATGTTAATTAATTTACTTAAATGTTTAACTTAATAAGAAAATAAGACAACGTTGAATACTGAATGATTTTTTTTTAAAAATTAAACGGGTTGAATCGAGCGGTAAAAATGACTTCGTGGTGCGTGTACGCAGGCGATCGACGGAGCGCACGCACCACGAAGTCCCCACTTTCCAACTAATAATAGACATTCAGTATTCTGGTTATTCCTGCGTACTAAAATGCGCCTGTTATTTAATTTGCTTAAATGTTTAACCTATAAACATAAAAGTTTTGTTTCATGATTCCTGTGTGTGCATATCAATATGTTTGCACGTCAAATCGACAACTTTGAAAAAAGTTGACTGTTTGCCGTGCAGCCGACAGTCTAAGATGGCGGCTGCTGCGCGCGCGTAACCTTCGTATCATTCTACCGCTAGCGCCACCGAACGGTAATTTATGGCGTAAGATTTTATTTTGTTACTGTTGCGGTATTAAAGTCTACTATTTTTTTTAATGTACTGAATATATTTATGAGTACACTTCCCTTCGTATATGAATAAGTTAACTATGTACAAAGTTTGAGACGTAAATATTATTTCGTTTGTATTTAATCCCTTACCAAAAATGTGAGACGGGCGCAGAATACTCAAAATTTTTGGTAAGGGTTTAAACAAAAACGTGATAATTTTGCTGTCCCAAATTTTGCACACACTTAAATAATCCATATACGAAGGGCAATGAACTCTTATTTCTCCGTATAATAATATAATTATCTAATTATAATCGATTATTTGATTTACTCAGTCGATAAGGTAGGGAGGATAAAAATTGACTTTGGAACCCCCTTAACATAATAAACATTTTTTATCAAATAACTTATGTTAGGTATGTCAATGTCCATAAATAATTAAACATTTGACTCATCGATGAAACAACCTTTTGCTTTAATGACGGCTTTACATATTCTAGGCATTTTGTTTATTAATTTATCTAGTAATGTACTGTCTATTGAATACCAACATTCTTGTATGCACGAAAACAAATTTTTCTAATTTGATCAAAATTCAAAAATCAAAAAATTGCTGAAAATCTTCTGAAAAAAATTGTAAGTGTTCCTTGAACGCTTCTAAGCACTTTTTATTCTGTAAAGTTTTTTCGTAAAGTTAATACATTTCAAGAAAAAAAAATGAAATTTAAACACGTAAAAAATTACGATTCTTTCTTTGTTAATGTTTGCACATCCACAACGTTGTTATGGAAGCAACTAGAAAAAAATAAGCTGAATAGCTTCAGTCCAAAACGGTATGTTTTAGCTACAAAATGAGAGGCATTAGATCAAAATTGTCTCATCGGTCAAAAGTGTACCTTACGGTAAAACACGAAATGCATTTTTCAAATTATACGGATGGTGATAGGATGAGATTGGAATTTATTTAGGTCAAAATCTTTCAGTTTTTATAGTTGTATATAAATATAACTTCCACAACAAAAAAATATTTATTTATAATAATTTTTGAAGTCAAAATTCATTTTACCATTTTTAAGTTCAATACCCCTTTAATTAGAACAATAGTTAAATATTACTTTAATGATAAATTAGCAAGAGATTTATTTCTTATAAAAATACGTAACAAAACTCACTGGTAGACCAATAATGTTTGTTGCTACGTGTGGCATAAGTGGCCCATTATTTAAAGACGTGTAGTTAGAGCTCTAGCGCAGCGAGGGTAATAAAGCACGCCGTGTAATGGGCTAGTTGTGTCACGAGTATCGTACTATATTTTATAACATCTGCTGATATAAATCTGCTGTCAATCCTATCTGTGCATTAGCGGTTCATTTTTGTATCGTGAGGTTCATCGTAATAATCACGGTGAAATAATGGACTACTTTTTTGATGGTTTGATATGAAAAGAAGTCGTTACACGGGATAAAAATTAAATTTTAAATAAAGACATTAATTAGGGGTTGTTTGTAATCATTTTTAAGATACAAAATATCTAGTTTTCTATTAAAACTATTTCTATGCAAATAAATATACAATATTTATAAAAATTCTCCTTTTTTATTATTGTTCTCTCTTTACATTATTGAAATTGAAGCTATGAGACATATCACCAATGTATTGAAATAGAATTGATTTCTCATCCGAATTTTGAATATAATACTGGTGTTCATTTAATCGTTTTTTTAAACATCTACTAGTTTGTCCAATATAATTAGCATCGCTATCGTTACATACAATCTTATAAATAACACAAGATTGTTCCAAATTTTCAGTCTTATAACAACACAAAATTATAAACACATAAGCACTTATTGTAAAAAAAATTTCCAAGAACTTTGCATGTTGGATTGCTTTACTAATTTATATGAATAATTTCATGTTTGTATTTTTTATGTAGACAACTATGTAAGTGATGTTACCGATGGAGAAGTATCTGAAATTACGGATATTAAGCTGTAACAAATTTTGACAGTTTAAATTGTCCAACAAGTTAAATCTGCAATATTTTTCATTTGCTTTCTGTAAGATCGTGGCAGTAAAATTTGAGAAACTTATTCTGCAATATTACAGTAATCATGCATGAAGCATTCCAGGTCAATATTTCAAAAACGTTAATTATATGCTTACAATTACATTTTTGCGTGTAACAATGCCGAAGTTTTTCATATGGTAAGTGAATGGTATGTTGCGAAACTTAATAATATTAATTTAATTTAAGAAATAATTTTTCTTCTCATTGTTTCTGTAGCGTAGAGATCTCCATTCAGAATACAAGTTTTTTATATCGCTTATCGGTAATGAGCCGATCGAATGTACATGGTAATTTTCACATTAAGTTTTTAAAAAAATGTTGCGATTCTTTAAATTATTTTAACTTTTTACGGACCCGTAGGCCAGTTATAAAGAAACCATTAAAAAAGTATTGCTTGAAGTTTCATGTTAGACTTTTGGATGAAAAAATTAATCAGGGCGAAGTTAAAATTTTCCAATGTCAATGTTGACATATAGTTTATGAGACATTGATCTTGAGATTAGAAATTCTAACCCAGAAGGATAATTTCTAAACACAATTAGCAACCAATGTAACATGTAATGTTTTGTAGCAAAAGTTGATAGATTTTGAATTAAATAGCGGTAAACACAGCTGGTGGTCAAAATAACTTGAAAAAACTTTTTGAGGTTAGAATAATTGTTGAACAAATAGATTACAGTAACTAAAAATTCTTTTGTGTTTTCTGTAAAACATATCTAGTCTGTACCTACAATTTGGTTCATTTAAAAATTTTGATCGGACCACCTGACGTGGAATGCTTTATATGCATAAACAATATAGTGTATTAAATTTCCCACTCAAATAATTTTTTATTTTAAGTTGAACCCTATAGTTATTTATATTTTTTGTACTATTCCAAATTAAAAAAAAATCATGTAAATTGGATTATTAGATCGAGAAATATCATCAATTTGCCGCTTTTTCAAATATAAAAAGTGTACTTTATAGACGGATCGACTTCTGTCGCAAGTGCAAATCGCTTACTGCGCACATACTCTCGCACTATTTTCCTTGTACATTAATTCTAAAAACGCACTGTCATTTTTTAAAGAATTTAATTGAAATATAAAAGTTTATGCTATTTTTTTATAATTATTGCTATTTTTTGTCAAATTCGATAATATAAACTTGCTTTAGTGTATCTGTAAATTTCAAATTAATATATAAAATCACTGCAATGAATTAAGCTTAGAATTTGAAGAAAATATTAAAAAAATTAAATGATTTTTCTGTAGTTTCGATATAAAAAAGTTTTTATAGTATTTTTAATTGTTTAGATACTATAATTTTCAAGGTCACTTTTAAACAAATTGCGGTTGAAACGTCAACTTATCTTTTATATTGCATTATAATGCAACTCTTGAGGAGTGAAATAAGCCTAAACAGAAGTGTGTATGATGCCTGTATGCTGTGGAAATTAGATATTTAATAGAATTAAATATTTGGGAATAAAATTAATACCACTTTGGAAGCCTACGCAGACCTTTAATAATTCCTACATTAAAAGTTGTGACAAGGTGGATTTAATCCACCTGTCATATATAGATGCCAGCATTATCGACACCGCGAAGCGGCGCGGTATCGGTAGCATATAAGAGCAATAAGCAGGCGCTACGACCAGTGCGGGCGTAGCGCAGTGGTTAGCGTGAACGCCTTCGGATCCGAAGGGGCTCGGGTTCAAGACCCGACGCCCGCTTCATTTTTTATTCAGCATTTAAAAGTCTCATGCCACAAAGTATTTATATGCAACAGTTAATAAATTATCTAAAATTTAAAAATGTCTGGAAGTTGACAGTTTTTTTTAATCTGCAATAAAACTAATAAACAAAATCGAACGCAGCTAGGCTTACTTTATAAATATTTTTGAGGCCTGTAAATAAATTTTCTTTATTTTTTTAGTAAGAGCAAAGCTTCAAAAGATTTATGCAAAAAACCTCCTTTTCACACTTTTTCGCATTATTTAAACAATGTTCCACTACCTAAAACTAATCGGAAATATACATTCAATATCCAATATAATAAAATACCTTCTAGAAAATTTATTGAAATGTCCCTTTTTGATTTAAATTTTGTTGAACTAATGTTCCGTATTCTATAGCATGTGAACGAGTAGACTACACTTGCAATTGAATCTGATTGGATGCTCGAATCTCAAATGCTCGACTCTGTGATCGCGGCCTAAGAGATCTGTCCTTGCAGTGTTGGTTCTACTATAAATTTGCTTTCCCGCTTCTTTCTTGTATGCGTATAGAGACCGGTGCGCATGTTCTTTCAAATCAATTAGCTTCTATTGCATCTCGAATCTAAAAAATTATTTATATTATTGTTTTTTTATATATTCTAACAATTTTTGGATTAGATTTTTTTTATTGTTTTTACAAAAAATTTTAATGTGAAATTGACAAATTTTAAATTTTAAATTCAGTGCTTTATGGTAAGCTATAATATTATTTAAATTTAAAGCTAAAATATTATTTATTTAAAGCTTACATATAATATTTTCAAAACTTTTCTTGAAAGGTTCCTGCAGTCCTGTCAGGAATCTTTTTGTCAGTGTTTTGTTCCAGTCAGTGGGAGCTTACGGGAGTATTTCATGGAAGCTAACAATAAGATACCGAAACTTACTTGGAAGCTTCCAGAAAGCTTACATAAAGCTTGCATGCTATGTGGAATTGAGGTTTGGGAAAAAGAAACCTAATCTCACAATATTTTTAAAATCATTTAAAGAATCATTAAAATAAATATATCGAGGAATTCAATTTTTTGTGAAAGACTTAGAAGCTGTTAACGAGGTAAAAAGTATCATAAATTCTGCCTCATGCGACTTACAAGCGAAAGCGTGTTTTCTCTTGGTGAATAAAAATAGTAGCAACTTTTCGGATGCCAGGTATGTAAAGAACAGGGTGTTGCCGAAGAAAGAAGACGTGTATACCCATACACAGAGACCATACGATTGAGAAAAAGCGAAGAGACAAAGTTACATGCCGTCCAGGTACTTGAAATAGGAAGTTCAGTATGTGGAGTCAAAGACCCAACAGTTATTCCAAAATTTACTATGATTTTATTGTTTCTACCTCTGCGGATATTATGCATTATGCCTTTGAAAGTTTTGTCAAGAGGCTTGGTCAACTATGGTTTGATGTAAAATACAGCGCTGAGATTTGTTTGATATATGATTTTTACAAACCATGTTCTTACGTAACACATCAGCAATTAAAACGCACTTTGTATATTGGAAAGCTTCAGAGCTGAAAAATTGGGGATTATTTTGTTATCTTCCAGTATTAAAAGACATTTTGCATAATAAATATTTTGAGCATTTCAAATATTTTTTTTGCGATTCACATGCTATGTCAGCAAATCGTTGCAAACAACATGCTTTTATTAGTATGCAGGTGTTTAGAGCAATTTATTAAAAAGTATCAAGAATTATACGGGCTGCGAAATAAGATATGCAATCTTCACACTTTAAGGCATCCACTGGAAATAGCCCGCCGTTCCGGTCTACTTTGAACTTTATCGTGTTTTCCGCTAGAAAATCTGAATGGAAAAATTAAGGCTATGGTCCAAGAAAGTAGTTCCCTACACTTGCACATTGTTTCAAACTTAAAATTGTATTTAACAATTTATTTGTATAAATATCATTGGCTTGAGTATAGCAACAAACAAATTTCATGCTAACATCCTCCGTAGACTGAAAAAATACATTTTTAGCTGATGCGCTGAGTTCACTTATAATCGATTAACCAATCTTGATCTAATACTTCTTCTTTTGTAGATAAAGAAGCTATTTAGATTATGATATTTTTAAATCCTAAATTGTTGGGTAAAAAAATCATAAAGTACATCTGCATGTTAAAAAAAATTTTATATTTCAAAAAACCAAATTAAACGTTATTAAATTATCATTCTTCTTAAATGAAACAAAACTAAATGGAACAAAAGTTTTGTTCTTTTTAAAAGAACGAAAGCGCAATTGAACGAACATTTAGTTCTATTCATAAGAAACGAAATAAAACAGAACGAAAATATTTTTTTAATCAGGAGCCGAACAAAATAAGTTATGTTTCGTTCTTGTTGATAAACCGTAACAGAACGAAACAATTACTTTTGAAGAAGCACCTGATTTATTTTAAATTGATTTTAACTATTTTTACTTTATTACCTTATTTAATTGAATTACATCTTAGACAAAATTTATACAACGTTTAACAAGTTTTATAAGTAACTGTTATAAATATACGAAAATCGCCGAAAAATTTCAGGTATTCGCTCTCTCCCAGTTAAAAGAAATATATTTGTGTGATTTTGTTACCTTTATTTATAAATTTGTAATTTAAATTGAAATATTATATAAGTAATTATTAACGAAATTATATTAGATGTATATAAAGTATTTTGATAAAACGAATTTTAAAGCATAATTTATTAATTGAAATATAGATAAAACTGAAGTAAAAATATAAAAAATACATTTATTTCAGCTTCAAGTACTGGATAATTTTTCTACGAAAACAATTATTTCTTATAATAAACAATAAAAAAAACAATATTAATTCGCGAATGGTAAGTCGTCGGAGCCTTTCGTATGTCAAGGCCAACCGACGACACTTGTCTGTTTTTCTACGAGTGTACAATTACACGCGCGACTATATGTAGAGATGAGAGAGCGAGAGAGTATGTGTGTGTGTTTCCCCACTCTCATCCCTTCTTCGGGTAATTAGGCGATCGCCTAATCAGTGTGTAATAATCCGTCGACCAAGACGAATTATTGGTTTTATCGTGATCGCGTGCTGCTCGTCAGTGCCGAGAGCGCGCCCCACCCCCCTCCTGCATTAAGCTCTGTGAACAGCTGTTCCGGAGCAGGGCTAAGTGCGGAGACCCGGGTGGACGTACGAGTGTTCCGTGAGATGTGTGTGTGTGTGTGTGTGTGTATGTGTTTAAGGACGGGGTCGTGTGCGAGTGAGACGCGGACTGCTAGGAGCTCGCCACGACAAGGGCCGCCTTCACCGCCTCAACTAAAAGTCGTCTCCTTGTGCAGGAGGTCGACCACTCGCCGAGGATCGCCTGGGCCATCCCCGAGGAGCGTCACCGGTAAGTGTTTTATTACTTTCTTGATCATCCCCCCCCCCCGTGTGTGTGTACATCGGGAATGTGTTCGGGTACGACGGTACACGAACAGCGGGTTCTGGGAGTTAAAACCTGTCGCAGGCGAGGATCTCGATCCGACAGGTTTCCCGGGACTTTCGCCCGCGCGTATCTAAATTGTCGCGGCACACGGCCTGAATGGCCTTTTGTTGATTATACAGTTTAATAAATATTTTATTCATTTTTATTTTAATTCCGTGTGTTTATTATTTCTTCCCGCTCCCGCCGACATCTACTAATTAATTAAATCTTGTCGAGGCAAGGAGAATCGCCCGAATCCTCTACACCGTTCGTCCCAGCGAACTCGTGTTCCTGGCGACAGCGAGCATCTTCGCGATAACAATAAATTAATTATGTGCGCGGTATTGGGCAACTCGGGTCAACGGTTAATTTTAATTATTAAAAATAATTAAGTTTACCGGGTACGCGAATACCATGTCACAAAATATAATACGTAATTTTTAATTAATTATACTTTTAAAAATCTCAAAATAAACTTATTACTATTTTTTAAAAATACTTCAAATATATTTACAAATGTGTACAATTTATAAATTTACAATTTCAAAAAATGTATTTAATATTAAAACAGTATATTACGGTACGAGTGTGCGAAGCAGGCGATTTAAGCACGAGTCGCATTTGCCGCCCGAGCCAAGCGAGGGTGGCAAAAAGACGAGTTCTTGTATCGCCTGAGCACACTCGTATCGTATGCTATTTTTAACACGATGTGAGCGAAACACATATGATTAAATTAAACCGTGAATGAACCAAAACGATTCGCATACTGCGTGCACGAAGCAATTTGCTTCGAGAGAAAGAGAGAGAGACAGAGAGAGAGAGAGAGAGAGAGAGAGAGAGAGAGAGAGAGAGAGAGAGAAAGAGATCGAGAGAGAATGAATAAATGAATAAATGAATGTGTTTATTATTTGCGACAATAGAACTCTAGGTCCTACATGGCCGCAGCCAGTTTTAAAACAGTTAAAATACGATAGATAAATAGAATATACAGAAGTGTCGTAGTTATGGTAAAGTATATAAAAATATAAAAATATAAAAATATAAAAATATATAAATATATATAAATAAATAATTTGAAGTTACTACAATAGTTAGAGGTTAAGTAAACAATGGAAACAAAAGACTAATTACTATAATTATGTGAGTAAAACTTAAATAGCAAAAATTTAAACGAAGGGCGTTTATACATCAAACGCATGTCCTCAGGTAGCTGAATCCATAGCCGAGCTGAAGCGACAACAAAAGATGACTTAAAACATTCAGTCGAAGCATGTAATATTTTAAGATCCATTATGGAACCGCGTTTACATCCGTATTTGTAAACAGGACGAAATGCAATTAATTCACTTGCATCGAGATAACTTCTTGATAAGCTCAGTTGAGCGATAGAAAAAGAGCGTCGTGCAATAATCTAAATAAGGCAAAACTAATATCTTGATCAGAGTCAGCCTAACATCGGAGGAGGGGATGGAATCACCTCTCCAGGAGACTGTACTATCAATTGCTACACCCAGAATCTTAACAGTGCGTTCACAGTAACTGTAAACCCAGTGATTTTAGGTTAGATTTTGTCGCCCGAGTAACTCTAGATAGAAACTAAATTGTACCTGCGCTCTAATATTATTATTTAGCTTTGTTGATAATCTAGGCAGATGAAACACTTTTACAGCAACAAGTGAAAACACTGCAATGAACGTTTCAGTTGTGAAAAACTTAATTGACTCTTGCTTACTTGTATAATCTTGAACTAATTAAAAAATTGATGCGCGAATAAACGGTAAGCTTAAGGTAACAGCCTGCGGTTTGTGAATAGAGAAGTATCAAAATTAAAGCTTATCTCTTCGTTCTGAACTTTGCCGGTGTTTTTAAGATATATGCAATTGCAGCAATGTATTTAGTAAATTTAAATTAATCTGCGTTAGCTAAAAGCTACAGTACTTGCACTTAAATCATACCAGGTCATATACAAAAAAGCTTCAAGCGTCAATATGTGCACGATGCTTCGAACTTTTTTACGATTACACGATCGCATGCAAGTCAAAACTGCACTGCGTCCATCTGGAATAAGAAAAAAATATTTACTATGTACTCTCTAAAAGGTAAATGCAATGTAGTAGTTGAATTGTTTCATTAAATAAAGTTTAAAGCATTAAAAAGGAATGAAACTCTTGCCCCTAGCCAAGCATTTGGCCTACTATAGTTTTAAATTTTATAATAAAATTACAACAAAATTTCAGTTATGTTTGCGTAGAAAATAAAATTATTGTAACGAATGCAACGGTTGACAATCAATATTTATAAATAATATTATAATTAACGCGAGCATCCATTGCTATTTTAAATAAATAAAACTAATCTTGAATTTAAAAGACTCGCTAGTTAAAGTACTCGATGAACCAAACAGTATGGTGTGCTCATTTCCAACCATTACATATGACACTGGCATCTCAAGTTACAATAGAAACGACATAATTATTTCAACGGAATTCCCTAACGCTCATTTGGGCTACTAGAATCATCCTAACGCTTACACACGCTCACATGTATACGTATACTACTAGTCGCAAGGCCTTACCCATTGTTCGAAAACACCAGAGGTATTTCCGAAAATTTCGCATTCCGTTAATTTCGCACACATATAAAGCACAAAATCCTAAACAAATTTTTTATTAGACAAATTTTGATTTGGAGCTTATTTATGAAGATATTGTTAGTTAACATTATTTCGAGCCAGTCTAAGCGCGGTAGCCGGCAATGGGTGGTGCAGTAAGACCAAAAGCGGTGTGTGGAGGGAGCGCCCGGAGAGGAGAAGACGAAATCGAAAATGAAAACAAACTCGCTTATTGGTCGATTCATTTGTTATTGAACGCGTTAATATGCGACAAAATTAAGAGAATCGGGAGATTAAAAAGTGTCCGATAAGGAAATGTTAAGCCTTATTATTATTACTTATTTAATTGCATTACACATTTTAAATAATTTATTACGTAATAAACCACTTCATCGAATAAACTGAAATTTTAACAATTATGATTTTAATCCACTTAAATGAAACAGAATTTTGTAATTAAATTCGAAACGTTAGTGTTAATTATTATATTAAAAATTAATTATTTAGCTGTTTATTACATAATTTTTTAATTTTCTGAATAACTTGACAAGCATAATTTTTTTACAATATTAATACAGACTATTTCATTCAAGTGGATTAAAAATGTTGAAATGTTACTGTTAAAATATTAGTCTATTCGATGAAATGGTTCATGGGATATCCTGTTCATTGACGTGTGCGCGCTTACACACTTCGAAAGGTTATTGTAATTCAAGTCGCCTCTTTCTAATGAATACTCAATGCGAACATACATACGCAAACATCGACACTTGCGATCAGGACCCCCACCAAAAATCACGCGATTTGACTCACAACACCGATTGGTCGTACGACACGCCTCGCGAAATCTCTCGCGCTTCTCGCGCTCGAGTAACTCTCTCGATCGCTCTCTTTCCTTTCCGAGACTCCGAGCGGAATACACCGACGCTCCCAGGTTCTGGTCGAGACACACCGCGTGTAACGGAAGTTCGCATTGGCGTCCCAAAAAAGCTCGCGACCGCGCTCATCCTTACCGGGACCGTGTTGAAGATACGGATGTATCTTCGACACTTCCAAGACACCAACTTCGTGTTGTGGTGTACGTTCCTGATCGTCACACTACAAACACTGGACACAACCCTGAGCCATACTACAACAAGAGATAGTTGTATGCTTTTCGTTTGAATCTTTTCCCTTCCACCCCTTGCTCTCCTTCCTTTTAGAACGTAACCCATCCACCTCCTTTGACCAACCCCTCTCGGGCTCAAGTCAAATTGGCGCCCAACGTGGGGCTCGAAACGTGCTTTTCGAAGGGTACACGGACGAGTATCCGGATCCACGCCATGAGTAAGTCATGCTACGTACGCCACCAGTGAAGAATCGCAAGGGAGGAACGCAAAAAACACCATCGACTTCCGACAGTCGTAAAAAAATCGGTGGCGCCCACCGAAATTCACCACGTATTACGAGAAGCCGAGGACGCGACCGTCTGCCGGAACCTTCGGTCCCAACTTCTGTAAATGCTTCCAGTTTACCGGAACAAAAAAAAAAGAGACGACCTCGCAATCTGCCACCTATGCCGTCCATGATACGACAAGAAAATCTACAACTGATGGAACAGGCGAGCAACAGTGAAATAATCACAAACACCGACAGTGAAGAAATTCGTCCATCTCAAGAAACGCACGACGCGCCGTCGGCTGAAGCTCGCGCAATGGAAGAATTACGTAATATGTTGCGCGCGATCGCAATAGGAGCCCCTGAGCTTCCCGAATTCTCCGGCCGAGATCACGAAGATCCGGAAGTGTTTATTCGTGAGTGCGTGGAAACTTTTACCGCGAATAATACAGACGCTAACACTCGAGTTCGTTTAGCCTCGCGTGCCGTTAAATATGACGCCGCCCGTTGGTGGTCCGTTTATAGAAATTTTAATTTTAATTGGGACAGATTTTGTGAACTTTTACGTGCAAAATACGCGTCTCAAAGCGTTGTGATGAGACTGTCTACAAAGCTTTATGGACAGCCACAAGGCGAAAAAGAAAGCACGAGTCTCTTCCTCGAACAAAGTCACCTTCTTGCTCGTCGACTCCTACCAGACGCCACAGAAGAACACCTAATTTCGGTGCTCATCGAATCGTTGCGCGGATCAATGCGCAAACTTCTACGCGCGTCACGATTCGAGACTGTCGAGGATCTCATCGTGCACGCCTTACAAATCGAACAAGACGAGGCAGATGAAAGAAGCGCGCTTCGCCGTCATGCTCCTGCCGCGTCTAATTCAGCATCGAACACCCATACTACGCGAGCCGCGCCTGCAGAGAGTGTACGACGTGCGCCAGCATTTAGCGCGCAGGGAGAGAATCTACCTCGGTGCAATTACTGTCCAGGAAGACACTGGCATCGCGACTGTCCGCAGAACCCTCGACGCATCGAAGCGGGAAACGCCCGCGGGACATATGCCGCCGCGGCCGGTCCTGCCCCGAGGTCAGCCGCCCAATAATTTCGACTGCGCACTTTACAGATGTTCGCGCCGAGTATCTTAACATCATTGTGAATGGACACGAAACGAATGCTCTAATAGACTCCGGTGCGAGCGATTGCTTTATCCGCGCGCGGTACGTAAATGAAGATACTCAAGTGCAAGAAGTGAGTCGCGTCGTTAATCTCGCTCGTCGTGGCGCAACCATGTCCACCACAACCCTGTGCTACCTACCAGTACAAATAGGTACGTACAATGAAACAGTAAAGCTTTACGTGTGTGACGATCTTGCTAGTGAAGTGACGCTAGGTCGTAGTTGGCTTAAAACCGAAAAAGCAATTCACGACCACGATCTTGATTGCCTGTACTTCGGAAAAACAGCGCGGTATCGCGTATACCTAAACAGAGACAATTCGATGCCTGTAAATAGTGCGCGACCTCCGCAGAACTTTTTCGCGAGTGTTCAACACGGTTTTCCAAACGAATATAAAGACAAACTCGCTACCGTAATCGCCGAATACGCGGATTTGTTCTTTCTGAATGGACCCTTGCGTCAAACAAAATTTATCAAACATTCGATTGAATTAACAGATTTTACGCCATTCAAGCTACGTCCGTATCGTTATTCGACTGCAAAAAAAAATCGCGATCGAAGAGCAGGTGCGTGAAATGCTCGCCGACGAGATGATCGAACCGTCGACGTCTCCGTACTGTTCGCCGATAGTCATGGCCGGTAAAAAGGATGGAACCCTTCGTTTTTGCGTCGACTTTAGACGTCTAAACTCGATAACAAAAGATACGGCGCAAAATTTACCGCGAATGCAAGAAGCACTGCGCGATGTTGCTACCGCGAAAGTGTTCACCACACTCGATTTAAAACGAGGTTATTGGCAGATCCCACTCTCCGAATCGTCACACCAGTATACCGCGTTCATGACGCCTGATGGCGCTCTGTTTCAATCGCGAGTGCTGTGTTTCGGGCTCAAAAACGCCCCCGGCTGCTTCAATTCATTTATTGAACAATACGTGTTGTGTGGTTTCGCAAATAAATTTATACGTTCATACCTCGATGACTTCCTAGTGTATTCGAACTCGTGGGAAGAACATTTAACTCATTTGCAACTAATTTTTGAACGTCTACGAATTTATAACCTAACGTGTGCCTTAAAAAAGTGCTTCTTCGGTAAACAAACACTCGAATATCTCGGTCACATCGTCTCGACAGAAGGAAATACTGCTAAGCCACAACACATTAATTCGATTCTCAAAGCTTTTGTTCCTCAAAACAAAAAGGAATTGCGTAAGTTCTTTGGCACTTGCGGCTGAGTGCGAGAATACGTCGCAGACTTCGCTGAAATTGCGCTTCCTCTCACGGCGCTCCTTGCCGCTGACAAGCCTTGAAACTCAGCAAGCTTTCGACAAAATAAAAACGGCGTTTAGTGCTCCACTCGAACGTTGTCGACCGGATCCAAGTATAATAATGTACTTGCAAACAGACGCAAGTGCAGTTGGAATGGGTGCTGTACTCTACCAACTCGGAGATCAAGGAGAGCGGCGCGTCATCACTTACGCGTCCGCGAAGTTTACAATGGTCGAAAAACGCTATCACTCGAACGAGCAAGAGTGCCTTGCAGTCATATGGGCGCTCCGGAAATTCAAACCCCTTCTCGAGGACGGACACTTTATCCTGCGTACAGACAATCGCGCTTTAACATGGCTTGACCGAACCAAAGACGGCAAAGGAAAACTGCATAGATGGGCTATGTACCTGCGTAGTTATAACTTCACTATCGAACCAGTAGCAGGCAAAAACAATGAGCTCCCGGACGCCCTATCTCGAGAACCCAACGACGAAGTTTTTGTCTATAATGATGAGGAAGAGACCGAAGTTCTTCTTCCACCCGAAAGACACATAACCGAAAGCAAGAACCTTCGGCTCGCATCGATAACCATTTGCGAATTACGCGAACGCATAATTGAGGCGCAGCGCGAAGAGCACTTCGATCAGCGCGAGCTTGAACGATCTTTGCAACCTATCAACGACTCGATCACATCCAAGGTGTGTATTACATAATGGAAAATGGGCGAGCTCCCCGTATCTACGTACCTATTAATTGCCGGCCGCTCGTGTTACAATACTTTCACGACGACCCGCTGGCTGGTCATCCTGGCATTGAGGAGACATTACGATCCACGCGAGAACCGTATTTTTGGCCTCGCATGCGCGACGATGTAAGGCGCGCGGTAGGCACCTGCTCCGAGTGCGCAATTATTAAAGCATCAAAGCCAATCTCACAGGGCGAACAAAAACCACGAGAACCATACGAACCGTGGGACACCATCGCAATAGACCTCATGGGACCGTACCCGAGAACATCTAGAGGGAAGCGATACATTCTTGTCGCTACAGACTTATTTTCACGTTGGACAGAGGCGTTCGCCGTTCCCAGCGCTGAAATCACAACAATCGCTGAAATGCTTGAGAGCGAAGTATTCGCGCGGTGGGGGTACCCACGCGTGCTTCTTTCAGACAACGCACCGCAGTTCCGAGGTCCCGCTTGGCAGAGGAAGTGTCAAACGTGGGGAGCCGAACTTCACACGACTCCAGCTTACCATCCGCAAGCCAACCCAGCGGAACGTCGTAACCAAGAGCTGAAAAAAAGCGTACGGTTACGACTAATCGGTCGCCAACACCGAAACTGGGACAAGGACTTGTCATCATTTCTTTTCTCTATGCGACGCCGCCAAAACGCGCGAACGGGACAAACACCGAGCTATACATTGCTCGGACGTAACCTACCACGACCAGGAGAACGGACGTACTTCTGTGATGAAACGCAAGCACGCATTGACTGCGCGCGCCAACGCCAAGCCGAGAAGATCGGCCAAACGACTGCGTCATACGCGAGTCTCCAGCCTGGCGACTGGGTATACACAACGAATTTCACGCTGTCTAGCGCGGTCGACGGTTTCAACGCGAGTCTTGCACCCCGGTGGAGCGGCCCCTTCCGTATTCTCGAGGCATGCAGTCCAGATGTTTACATTATTGAAAGAATAGGACAGGACAACATAAAACTCCATATCTCTAACTTCAAAAAAGCGGTTCCACCTTTCAAATCTATGCAAAGGCACGAAGACGAACAAGAGGACGAGATTAGACAAATTACAGCACGGTCAACCCATCAGCCTGGACAGGCCAAGAACGACCTGGAACAAAACGAAGCTCCCCAGTCGCTCCCACATCAACTTAACGAGGTACCCCAGCTGCCTCAACAACTACGCGAAGCTCCTCAGACACGTCCGTTTACATACGTAACACCTCAGCTGTTACCACCATTTGCGCTGCCTTCGTCTGCTCAGACGCCTTACGCAGTCACGCCGTTCATTACAGCGTCCCAGCCGCCATACACGTACGACACACCTCAGCTGTTTCCGTACTCACACGTAGCACAGCCAATGCTATCGCACACAACGTGCGCGCTGCCGCCTCCGTCTGTTCAGTCTGTAGGCGCAATCACGACAAACTTCGCGGAACCTCGGCTACCATCGATTGAAACTTCACCAAAACAGCAACCAAACAACTTAGTCAACCCTTTGGCCGAACCGGTTGTAACGCCTGCAACTTATCTACCGCGCCGAAGAGTTAGACATACCAAAGCCGAAACAGCGAGAAAAGCAGCAGAAAACCGCGCAGCGTATACACACCCGTGTCGCTATCCACTTCGAAGTCGACCCCATCGAAATATATCCGAAAATCATCTATATGCGCTCAACCAGTTGATCGCGCAGCAGCAGTTCACCTAGGCGCACAACAGATCCAGATTAAAGTGACAAGTTGAAAATATACAGTGCACAGTGCCGTAAATAACTTTCAAATAAAAACCTATTCTTCTTTGTAAAAATTTATAAATCATATTATTTCCGTTAAAGCATTGTACGCGGTTTAATTTGTATTATATAATGTATTAAATGAAATAAACAAGGCAGATGGGACACACACACTTATACATACACAATCATAACATTACACGCATTCACGCATTCACCGCCGACGTTAGAAAGAGTCGCTTAGAGAGGGGAGAATTGACGTGTGCGCGCTTACACACTTCGAAAGGTTATTGTAATTCAAGTCGCCTCTTTCTAATGAATACTCAATGCGAACATACATACGCAAACATCGACACTTGCGATCAGGACCCCCACCAAAAATCACGCGATTTGACTCACAACACCGATTGGTCGTACGACACGCCTCGCGAAATCTCTCGCGCTTCTCGCGCTCGAGTAACTCTCTCGATCGCTCTCTTTCCTTTCCGAGACTCCGAACGGAATACACCGACGCTCCCAGGTTCTGGTCGAGACACACCGCGTGTAACGGAAGTTCGCATTGGCGTCCCAAAAAAGCTCGCGACCGCGCTCATCCTTACCGGGACCGTGTTGAAGATACGGATGTATCTTCGACACTTCCAAGACACCAACTTCGTGTTGTGGTGTACGTTCCTGATCGTCACACTACAAACACTGGACACAACCCTGAGCCATACTACAACAAGAGATAGTTGTTTGCTTTTCGTTTGAATCTTTTCCCTTCCACCCCTTGCTCTCCTTCCTTTTAGAACGTAACCCATCCACCTCCTTTGACCAACCCCTCTCGGGCTCAAGTCACCATTATGGAAAAAATCAGGGTTATTAGAGTCTCTTATAATTAATTAAAACAGTTCCCTAGTAGAAATCTGACAATAAATGTAACATTTTTAAGTCAGATAATGACAATTAAATAATTTATTATTTAATAAATTAATACCAAGAATATCTTAGAAACCACTTCATTGAATAAGCTGAAATTTTAACAATAATAACAAAATATGATTTTAATCCACTTAAATGAAACAGAATTTTAATAAAAGCCGACATGTTCATTAAAAAATTAATTATCTAGCTGTTTATTATAGATTCTTTTAATTTCGCCAAATAATTTGACAAGTGTAATTTTTTTGCGATAAGTACACAGTCTATTTCATTTAAGTGGATTAAAAATGTTTAAAAGTTACGTTTAAAATATCAGCCCATTCGATGAAGTAGTTCCTGAGATATCCTGAGTTAAGCTGTTCATTATGCAGAAATATCAGAATAGAGTCTTATACTCAATTAAACTAGTTATGTTACATATAAATTTGCCAAAAGATTTAAATAAAAGTTAATATTAATATATTTGTTTAAAGAATTCAGAAATGTTTTCAATTGTTAAGAAAAAGATTATTATTATCAATAGTTTATTTTGATTTTAACCCAGGCGGCTACTTCCCTAAATAATATAATTATAAAATATTTAAAATTTTCTAGATACACGTTAAAAAAAATATACAGGAAATGCAAATATAATCATAATTCTAAATATTAATCAAAAGGCGCGATAGCGCCTAACGCCCCTATTGAAAAAAAACATGTGATATATTTACGTGAAAAATACACGTAAAATATTACGTGTAATTCGGTTCCAAATATGCACATGAACAGTACACGTAAAAAATACACGTGAAAAATATACAAGAAATATACACGTAACAAATATATTTGAAAAATACACGTGAAATAAAGTACGTGGAAAATACACAAAAATAACCAAGTGAATTGTTCGTAAATCTGCAGACCTGAGTGTTGTTATCCTGTAACAGTATCTTCTTAAAAGTCTTTTTTTAAATATCGTTAAATTAAATAAAATAAACATTTTTCTTACATGGATTAACGTTTAAATTATAAATATTTGCTATAAATTTGTTCTATTCGTCCACGCAGTTGGTTCAAAAGGAGGCGTTTTTATCGATTTTTAGTGAACTAACCATTTAATTTATTTAATTGGCGACGTTTCGATGGAAGTCCTCCATCCTCATCAGGCTATACCTTTATTGAAACAATCATTTGTTACACCAGCATTTTACAATATTGCATATATATATATATATCTAAATATAATTACTCACTATTTGGTCAAATTAATGCACATATGTGGTTTTTCTCATAATTTCCATAGTATCTCTAATGTGTCGCTCTATAATCAAAAGCAAAAGCAAGTAGCAAAACATCAGTGTTAAAAATTTGCACAAAGATTGAGGTTATGTAACTTATTTTACCTTTCTTCTTTGAATCGTACTTATATAACATCATAGAATTTATTTAATAAATAAATAAATAAATAATTTAATAGAACACACAACACCAATTAATCAAAAAGCAGTCAATATCAATAAAATTTATCAGAAAACAAAATTTGCTAGACATTATCACAGATAGTTGGTAAAGCTATAATTCAAATTTTTGCGACCCGTCATTATACACTTGTAGTGTGTGTCAATTTGACCGTATTCATGACATAGACGTGTAGCAAAAATTTGAATATTAATAAATCCTATACGAAATGTAATATCATTAATTAACATCAAACTTAAGTCAATAATATTAAAAAAATTCTTTTATAAATACCACTAAAAAAATAATTAATGAATACGTAACCATATAAATATTATTATTTGTACTTTAATATTTCTATAATTTAAAGTTATATTAACATTGATTCATTCATTATTGTCAATTACTGTTAAAAATTTTTTCTTAAAAATTAATAATAATTCAGTTTATATTTATTGCACTTTGTTAAAATATATTTACCATTTACAAATTAAAAATTAAATTTTGATTTTTTCCCAATTTTAAATTTATGCGCGTATTAATCAGTAATCGATTACAGCGCTGATTATAATATTTGTAATTAAATTTGAACTAATTGATCTACCATCTGTAGATTACTAGCATTATTTTTGAATTACGTTCAAGAAAGAAAGGAAATTATTACAATTTGGACCGTAATTTGAGTTGATTAACAATGTTATTGTAAAATTGGCTAAGATTTTTTGTATCATCTTTTACGTTAATGGCATTCTTCTCTAATTTAATATGGGTCATCTCTGATATCAGTCTTTTCCCCCAAATTTTAAAAGAATTTTTTTAATATTATTGACTTAAGTTTGATGTTAATTAATGATATTACATTTCGTATAGGATTTATTAATATTCAAATTTTTGCTACACGTCTATGTCATGAATACGGCCAAATTGACACACACTACAAGTGTATAATGACGGGTCGCAAAAATTTGAATTATAGCTTTACCAACTATCTGTGATAATGTCTAGCAAATTTTGTTTTCTGATAAATTTTATTGATATTGACTGCTTTTTGCTTAATTGGTGTTGTGTGTTCTATTAAATTATTTATTTATTTATTTATTTATTTATTTATTTATTTATTAAATAAATTCTATGATGTTATATAAGTACGATTCAAAGAAGAAAGGTAAAATAAGTTACATAACCTCAATCTTTGTGCAAATTTTTAACACTGATGTTTTGCTACTTGCTTTTGCTTTTGATTATAGAGCGACACATTAGAGATACTATGGAAATTATGAGAAAAACCACATATGTGCATTAATTTGACCAAATAGTGAGTAATTATATTTAGATATATATATATATATGGGAGATTCCATGTGAAGTGATCCAGTTAAAAAATAGAATTTTGTTTCAATGTATGGAATCAGTAAAAAACTACTTGAATAGAGTGTAGCTAAATTTTTAGACCTAAATTTCAATTAGTACCAGAGCTGCAGCCAATCTAAAACTCGAATTTTTTGAAAAAATTGACTTTTTGGCCATGTTTATCACTTAATTACTCAAAATCTAACAATTTTTTCTTATATACATTAAATTTGAAAAAGTTTATTAATTTCAAGAAGAATCAGTTCAAATATTTCATTTATTTTATTTTAAAACTTTGAATATAGTTATAATCAATAAAAACCTTTATAGTAAAAAAAAGGGTTGTACGATCAAAAATATTTTATCCATCCACAAATCTAATTCATCGATGATTAATTACCTTCAAAATAATGCAAAGTTTGAGTGCGGCAGAGCATTTTAGACAAAGTTATGGTGTTTTTAGTCAAATTTCATAAAAAAAGAGAGCGAATGCATTTTATGAAGAAAACAGACTAACCGTATACTTGCATTCAAACAATATGGCACTATCATTCCTCAATATTACTAAAATATACTATTTATTGTTAGTTACTGATACTTCTATTTAGTTGTTATTTAAGTCTGATACTTTTAGTTATACCTGTTATACAATTGGATTTATTGGAATTATAAAAAGTTTCAGGTATTTATCCAATTATATAACAGGTATAACTGCTTATACCTACTGTTTTGTGTTTGTAAGCAACTTAGAGATTAAAATGTATCAGTGACTATCAATAAATAGTATATTTTAGTAATATTGAGGAATAATAATAGTGCCATATTGTTTATGAATGCAAGTATACGGTTAGTCTGTTTACTTCATAAAATGCATACGCTCTCTTTTTTTATGAAATTTGACTAAAAACACCATAACTTTGTCTGAAATGCTCTGCCGCACTCAAACTTTGCATTATTTTGAAGGTAATTAATCATCGATGAATTAGATTTGTGGATGGATAAAATATTTTTGATCGTACAACCCTTTTTTTTACTATAAAGGTTTTTATTGATTATAACTATATTCAAAGTTTTAAAATAAAATAAATGAAATATTTGAACTGATTCTTCTTGAAATTAATAAACTTTTTCAAATTTAATGTATATAAGAAAAAATTGTTAGATTTTGAGTTATTAAGTGATAAACATGGCCAAAAAGTCAATTTTTTCAAAAAATTCGATTTTTTGATTGGCTACAACTCTGGTACTAATTGAAATTCAGGTCTAAAAATTTAGCTACACTCTATTCAAGTAGTTTTTTACTGATTCCATACATTAAAACAAAATTCTATTTTTTAACTTGATCACTTCACATGGAATCTCCCATATGCAAAATTGTAAAATGCTGGTGTAACAAATGATTGTTTCAATAAAGGTATAGCCTGATGAGGATGGAGGACTTCCATCGAAACGTCGCGAATTAAATAAATTAAATGGTTAGTTCACTAAAAATCGATAAAAACGCCTTCTTTTGTATAAATATTTGCATTCGCACGAGTTTGACCAAAAATGGGTGATTAAAATGAACTTAAAATTTAAAAAAAATATAAGAAAATGCCTTAATTCATTTAGTAATGATACAAATTTGGTACAGCACATAAATACTCACAATCATCAGTTTTAACATGGACGCATATTTTTAGTATTTTACTAATTGAAAGAGATACAATACGAGATGGTATATTATCAATTTTTCTAAGGTTATACGAATGAAATACATTTTCTACATTTACAATCTTACATAATATATATTCTGTTAATGTGGGTCGATCAATTATAAAATATCTTATTACAACATATGTACCATCATCTAAGATAACAAATGAATTGTTAGATCTTAATCTGCGTCGTTTGCAAGATGTATATAAACATTTATTTTTAATAATCTTTTGAATGTTTTGTGATATTTATTTGCACTCCAATTATTAATGTACTTATATGAATAATATATCGATCTGATGGAGGCGCGGAAAGGAGGAACAACACACAATTCTTTCCTTTATTTATTGTACAACCTTTCGTTGGCTTGGCCTGCCAACATCTTCAGGTGCCTATATTCATACACAACAATTATTTAAAAAATTTTCAAAAAATAAATACATAAATTACAAACAAGACATACCCTGTTGAAAAAACCTCATATATAACTATAAAAAAAATTTTTTTATCGTACTTCATGTGGCTTTTGCACCCGGAATGTTATTTAATAGGAATCGGAAAGTATAAGCTTACAACTATAGGCTACATAATGAACACCTCATAAAATGCGATAAAAATAAATTTGTTTATAAGGTTTTATAGGAACAAACGTTTAACATAAAAGAGCATAAAACAGTTTATCGGAGTATATCGGGTACACATTTATATTTAAATATTTTGTATTTATATTTACCGGGCATTATAAAGATTTGCCACTTTTCACGTACTTATATATATATATATATATATATATATATATATATATATATATATATATATATATATATATATCAATGCTATTTCACTCTAAAGCTTATAGTATTTTATAATGAAAAACCCGAACATGAATGAATTATATATAGTTCTATTTCAGGTAATACAAAATGATATATTCTTAACAAGTGGATTTCTATCGGGATTTTAACAGTTATTGTTTTATAGAGAATACAAAAATATATGGTTAAATAGGGCGTTTCACTATAACGCCAAGTAACGGCTATATGACCTTACCAGCATATTTCAATATTATATAACAACTTACCTGGTACCATTATAGGGATTTATGACGATCGACGCATGAAATGGGCGGCTTGCTCAACGCATCGTACCTGGCTTTGCCAGTCGAAAAAGTAACCGCTATTGAATCGCTTATTGCATTTCATGAGGTATTGCTGTATTTACTATTTACAACGAATAGGCGCATGTATCTGGATTACAAATAATTAATGATTTTGCATCATTGCAATTTATCGGGTTGAATAGGACATTTCACTATAAAATCGAGCATTATTTATATGAATCTACCGGTATATTCTAATATTGTCAAGCAACCTATGTGGTTCGTTTATAGGGTTTAATCAGTATTATCATATAAATGAGCGGTTTAGTATTACAATAAACACGGAATAGTCGATTACATTTTTGTCGCGAAATTTGTACTTCTCAAGTGGTTTTGGTGTTACTAAGGACACATAGAAATATTGTACAATTGAAATATTTATTCTAAAAATAGGTTAATATGTTTTCATATTAGAAAAATAATGAAGTATAAACTTTTTTACAAGATAATACTAAATAAAGAATACATACTAATTCCGTAACACATTCTGAATTATTTTAAAAGTTAACAAGAATCATCGAATCATATAAAAGATTAACAAAATTGGATTACTTTATTGGAAATTAAATTTAATATTTCTTTGGTGTTTATTACTAGCTTACTGTAGAAAACCACTATCTTTACTTTCATGAAGAATAACATTGAAACATATTTATAATTAAAGGGCATAAAATTAAGAATACCTGCAAGTGTCACTCGAATTTGACAGTTATTTCTATAACCATTAATAAATCACTTAAATATAGAAATATTTAATATTTCTTTGATGTTTATTAGTAGTTTATAATAAAAACTTCTATCATTATATGCATGAAGAATATTAATGAAAAACATTTAAAACTAAAGGGCACAAAACTAAGAATACATAGAAATATTGTATAAATGAAATATTTTTTCTAATAGTCAGGTTACTATATTTAACTATTTGAAGAATAACGAAGCAAAACTTATCTAACAAATGTATACTAATTAAAGTTCACATACAAATGCCGTTACAAAATTTCAATTATTTTACAAAGTTTACTTGCATCAGTCGTCATATAAGAATTATTATACTGGATAAGTGTATTTAAATTAGATTTAATATTTCTTTGTTGTTTATTAGTAGCTTACTGTAGAGAACTTCTATCTATACTTTCATGAATAATAGCAATGAATAATATTCATAATTAATTAACAAAACTAAGAATACCTGCAAGTGTCACTCGAGTCTGACAGTTATTTCTATAACCATTACTAAAGTAGTTAAATATATAGGAATATTGAATATTTAAATTATTGTTCTAAAAGTTCGGTTAATATTTATTACACATTCTGAATTATTTCACAGAATTTACTTAAATAAGTGAATCGTATAAGTTATTATATTGGATAAGTTTATATAAAATAAATTTAATAATTCATTGACTTTTATTCGTAGCTTTATAATAGAAAACTTTTACCTTTACTTGCACGAAGATTAACAATAAAAAATATTTATAACTAAATATTTCAAAATTAAGATTACACTGTCTAGAATTTGGCACTTATCTTATAAACATTACTAATTATCTTAAACATAGACGTAGTATAAACTTTGAATATCTTTTTCACAAGTTAGGTTAATATTTTTCCATATATCAATAATTAGAAAGAAAAACTTAATTCACAAGAATATACTAATTAAATTACTTTTTAAAAAGAGCATAGTATATATATATGGGTCATTCCAATACTTTTTTGTAAATCGGTCCGGGGGGGTCAACCAATCGGGCTAAAAATTTAGTATGTTATTATACTATAAAAAAAAGTAAGTGAGCCAAAATTGTAGCCTTCTAAATGAATTAAGGTCGTAGATATGCGATTTTAAACATTCACAAATAGGCTATTTTTCATCATTTTTTAACATTTTTCAAAGTAGCACCAAAATTCGAGAAATTAGTTTTTTTTATCCAGTCCAGGGCAAAGTCTTCGTATTACTATAGACTTTTAATCTAGCTATATAGAATACAATTATTTTGTATACAAAAATTTTGACACAGCTAAATATAAACACTTGTTTATTCAAATTTTGCACATATTCTAAATGCTACCAAATTAACAGTCTTAGATCTTTTTAAAAAAACCTAACGCGGTTACATTTGTATTGGTATAAGCTTTCTTTCTGTTCCAGGTTTACTATAAAAAGTTAATTTGGCTTAAAGTTATGCTGATTTAAATTTGACCTAAAATGCAAAAAAACACGTTTTTTGGTATTTTTTAATGCTTACAACGTCGGTCTACCTAAATTTTTTTTTACCAATATTTGGGTAAAACTCGGTTTTTGTAGGTAGAAAATGATCCCGTAGTTACTGCAATGGATATTTGACCTTGGTACACGTTTATTAACGTTTGAAAATATTTCTTTTTGCATTCTTGCGCAAGACTTATCGGATTACTGCAAGGTCTAAAATGTCTTGTATTTTGAGTGTTATCACAGGTAACATCCATACTATAGGTAACTTTTAAAACTAATAGAAATATAGTTTAAAGAAATTTTTATTTTTATTTTTATAACAATTTTTTGCCAGTTTTCGCTATTTTACTCGTTTTTGTACATTTATCATTACAATGTGTCGAAAAACTTGTCATTTGTACAATAGGAAAAAGGTTTCTGATTCCGTGACAAACATTTTGTGTATTTGCGTTTTTTAATTTGGCACAACAGATTTTGGGATTTTTGTACAAAAACTGATTTTATGGAATTGTAGAAAGTGTCAAAGCTTAAACATATTACTGCAGGTCTAATATAAACCTCGTATTTTATAATATAATGTCAATATTACAGGTGACTTTCAAAATTATCACGGTATTATAGTTAAAAGAAATTTTTATTCTTTTTAATAATCAATTAATCATAATTTATTGTATCAAGCATTATTTACTGATGTTTTCATAATTATTTATAACTTTTAAATTCAATAATATTTAAAGTATATTATACAAATCTTTTATGGTACCTACTTTTAATCTAATACATAGAATTACACGTATTATTTATAACATTTCAAATAGATCGTTTAAAATAGATAAGTACTTGTCGATATGAAAATCGGGCTGAAGAGAATAAGAATCGGTAACGGAATGCGGTATCAGCCTGAATTAATTTAAGCCTCAATTATTAATTTTAACCTATTTATTACTGTTTATTTGACATTTTTATATTAAGCACACTATCATTGATATATAATAATAATAATAATAATAATAATAATAATAATAATACAGAAGGCACGTGCTAAAAGATTCGTACAAACAATATACTTTAAATATTATTTAATTTAAAAGTTATAAATAATTATGAAAACATCAGTAAATAATGCTTGATACAAAATTATGATTAATTGATTGTTAAAAAGAATAAAAATTTCTTTTAACTATAATACCGTGATAATTTTGAAAGTCACCTGTAATATTGACATTATATTATAAAATACGAGGTTTATATTAGACCTGCAGTAATATGTTTAAGCTTTGACACTTTCTACAATTCCATAAAATCAGTTTTTGTACAAAAATCCCAAAATCTGTTGTGCCAAATTAAAAAACGCAAATACACAAAATGTTTGTCACGGAATCAGAAACCTTTTTCCTATTGTACAAATGACAAGTTTTTCGACGCATTGTAATGATAAATGTACAAAAACGAGTAAAATAGTGAAAACTGTCAAAAAATTGTTATAAAAATAAAAATAAAAATTTCTTTAAACTATATTTCTATTAGTTTTAAAAGTTACCTATAGTATGGATGTTACCTGTGATAACACTCAAAATACAAGACATTTTAGACCTTGCAGTAATCCGATAAGTCTTGCGCAAGAATGCAAAAAGAAATATTTTCAAACGTTAATAAACGTGTACCAAGGTCAAATATCCATTGCAGTAACTACGGGATCATTTTCTACCCACAAAAACCGAGTTTTACCTAAATTTTGGTAAAAGAAAATTTAGGTAGACCGACGTTGTAAGCATTAAAAAAATACCAAAAAACGTGTTTTTTTGCATTTTAGGTCAAATTTAAATCAGCATAACTTTAAGCCAAATTAACTTTTTATAGTAAACCTGGAACAGAAAGAAAGCTTATACCAATACAAATGTAACCGCGTCGGGTTTTTTTAAAAAGATCTAAGACTGTTAATTTGGTAGCATTTAGAATATGTGCAAAATTTGAATAAACAAGTGTTTATATTTAGCTGTGTCAAAATTTTTGTATACAAAATAATTGTATTCTATATAGCTAGATTAAAAGTCTATAGTAATACGAAGACTTTGCCCTGGACTGGATAAAAAAAACTAATTTCTCGAATTTTGGTGCTACTTTGAAAAATGTTAAAAAATGATGAAAAATAGCCTATTTGTGAATGTTTAAAATCGCATATCTACGACCTTAATTCATTTAGAAGGCTACAATTTTGGCTCACTTACTTTTTTTTATAGTATAATAACATACTAAATTTTTAGCCCGATTGGTTGACCCCCCCGGACCGATTTACAATAAAAGTATTGGAGTGACCTATATAAATATATATATATATATATATATATATATATATGAGTATATGTAAAATATTACTCACTCGGAGCTATTAGTTATTGCTATTAATTAGTTTTATAATTTAGAGCACATTCAAATTGAACTCAAATTATTTGTTTTCCAGATTTGTTTTGTTCTTGGAGTAAGAATATTCTTTGTATTTGAAAATATACTGAAAATTAACATGTAATTGAGTTGATGCATGAAAAGAAAAGAATTATTATATTGGATAAGTTTATATAAAATAAATTTAATATTTCTTTGAAGTTTATTAGTAGTATATCATAGAAACTTCTATTTTTATATGCATGAAGAATAACAATGAAAAACATTTATAAGTAAAGGTTACAAAACTAAGAATACATGAAAGTGTCCCACGAGTATCGCTGTTATTCTTATAACTTTTACTAAATCACTTAAACATAGAAATAAAATAAAGTTTAAATATTTTGTTCACAAGTTAGGTTAATATTTTTCCATATTTCAATAATTAAAAAGAAAAACTTATTTTACAAGTGTATACTAACTAAATTACTTTTTAACAAGAACATGAATATATATGGGGTATTCCACGTGAAGTGGTCCGATCAAAATTTTAAAATGCACCAAATTTTGGGTACACTTTTCAAATGTTTTTCAGAATACAGAAAAAAATTTTTAGGTACTGGAATCTATTTGCTCAAAAGTTATTCTAACCTCAAAAAGTGAATTTTTCCATATTTTTTTCAACACCAGCTGGGTTTACCGCTATATAACTCAAAATCTATCAACTTTTACTATAGAATATTATATGTACCATTCGTTGCTAATTATATCTAGAATTTATTCTTCTGGGTTAGAATTTCTAATCTCAAGGTCAATGTTACATAAACTACATGTCAATATTCAACTTGAAAAAAGTGCAAGTGCGCCACCTTTGATTTTTTCATCCAAAAGTCTAAAACAAAGCTTCGAGCAATACCTTTCAAATGGTCTGTAGCATTTTTATGGCCTCCAATTCTGTAAAAAGTTATGACAATTTAAAGAAACACGAAATTTTTTTAAAAATTTAAATGGGAATTACCATGTTAATTTTTGTGAATTTTTTGTCTTTCTTTAAATTGTCATAACTTTTTACAGAATTGGAGGCCATAAACATGCTACAGACCATTTGAAAGGTATTGCTCCAAGCTTTCTTTTAGACCTTTGGATGAACAAATCAAAGGTGGCGCACTTGCACTTTTTTCAAGTTGAATATTGACATGTAGTTTATGTAACATTGACCTTGAGATTAGAAATTCTAACCCAGAAGAATAAATTCTAGATATAATTAGCAACGAATGGTACATATAATATTCTATAGTAAAAGTTGATAGATTTTGAGTTATATAGCGGTAAACCCAGCTGGTGTTGAAAAAAATATGGAAAAATTCACTTTTTGAGGTTAGAATAACTTTTGAGCAAATAGATTCCAGTACCTAAAAATTTTTTTCTGTATTCTGAAAAACATTTGAAAAGTGTACCCAAAATTTGGTGCATTTTAAAATTTTGATCGGACCACTTCACGTGGAATACCCCATATATATATATATGGGTGGTTCTCTGTGACATCGAAGATGAAAAAAATAAATATTGCTATAACAGTGGGAATATATTTTAGAGGTATCCAGTAGATCTGCTGAACTTTTTCAGATTTTTTCTGGGCCATTATTTTAAGTTACAGAGAGTCCAAGTTGACATTTTAGCACTTTTTTGCATTATATGCCCATTTTCATGAATTTTTAGCTCCCAGGGGATGCATTTTTCACTAAAAACATAAGTATGACTTTTTTTGTAAAATTTTCCGAACTTTTCTTTAAAAATGCTTTTAAAGCCATAGATGTATGCTGTCACACTCTTGTAAGCCATTTAAACCTTAAATAGTGAAAATCAGCAATTCTGCTCCGGACTCTGGTAACCTAATACTGTCTAAAAGATGTCTTTTTATAGTCAGAAATTGCCTAAAAATTTCCAGAGTGGGTCTAAATCATTAAGATCACTTATGGTCAAAATATCCGGGAAAAGTGCCCGAAATATTAATAGAAATGTATATTTGTTGCCTTATAACGATGAATCTATTAGCATGATCATTGCAAAAAAATTTGTGCACTTACCTTGGAGTGGTAAAAAAGTATCTTCACTTGTTTTAGTATTCATCTAATCCCCTGTAAGCTGCTAAAAATACAAATATTATTATAAAAATGTAAAAAATTAATTTTTAAACATTTATAATGCTGGATTTTTAGTTTTACATCCCTTACAAGAATTATAATACTAATCTGAAGGATTACTATAAAAGTATCAACATTATTATTATTATTATTCAGCAATACATTGTTTAGATTTCACAAACTTGTCACTGTCACGTTATCATATTGTTCATTATAATTATATATCCGATTTATTTATATATCTTTTGTATTAAATACGTATATTCAGTTATTGTAATAATGATGTTTATATATTTATAGTAATCCTTCAGATTAGTATTATAATTCTTGTAAGGGATATAAAACTAAAAATTCAGCATTATAAATGTTTAAAAATTAATTTTTTACATTTGTATAATAATATTTGTATTTTTAGCAGCTTACAGGGGATTAGATGGATACTAAAACAAGTGAAGATACTTTTCTACCACTCCAAGGTAAGTGCACAAATTTTTTTGCAATGATCATGCTAATAAATTCATCGTTATAAGGCAACAAATATACATTTCTATTAATATTTCGGGCACTTTTCCCGGATATTTTGATCATAAGTGATCTTAATGATTTAGACCCACTCTGGAAATTTTTAGGTAATTTCTGACTATAAAAAGACATCTTTTAGACAGTATTAGGTTACCAGAGTCCGGAGCAGAATTGCTGATTTTCACTATTTAAGGTTTAAATGGCTTACAAGAGTGTGACAGCATACATCTATGGCTTTAAAAGCATTTTTAAAGAAAAGTTCGGAAAATTTTACAAAAAAAGTCATACTTATGTTTTAGTGAAAAATGCATCCCCTGGGAGCTAAAAATTCATGAAAATGGGCATATAATGCAAAAAAGTGCTAAAATGTCAACTTTGACTCTCTGTAACTTAAAATAATGGCCCAGAAAAAATCTGAAAAAGTTCAGCAGATCTACTGGATACCTCTAAAACATATTCCCACTGTTATAGCAATATTTATTTTTTCATCTTCGATGTCATAGAACCCATATCTTGTAAGCCATTTAAACCTTAAATAGTGAAAATCAGCAATTCTGCTCCGGACTCTGGTAACCTAATACTGTCTAAAAGATGTCTTTTTATAGTCAGAAATTGCCTAAAAATTTCCAGAGTGGGTCTAAATCATTAAGATCACTTATGGTCAAAATATCCGGGAAAAGTGCCCGAAATATTAATAGAAATGTATATTTGTTGCCTTATAACGATGAATCTATTAGCATGATCATTGCAAAAAAATTTGTGCACTTACCTTGGAGTGGTAAAAAGTATCTTCACTTGTTTTAGTATTCATCTAATCCCCTGTAAGCTGCTAAAAATACAAATATTATTATAAAAATGTAAAAAATTAATTTTTAAACATTTATAATGCTGGATTTTTAGTTTTACATCCCTTACAAGAATTATAATACTAATCTGAAGGATTACTATAAAAGTATCAACATTATTATTATTATTATTCAGCAATACATTGTTTAGATTTCACAAACTTGTCACTGTCACGTTATCATATTGTTCATTATAATTATATATCCGATTTATTTATATATCTTTTGTATTAAATACGTATATTCAGTTATTGTAATAATGATGTTTATATATTTATAGTAATCCTTCAGATTAGTATTATAATTCTTGTAAGGGATATAAAACTAAAAATTCAGCATTATAAATGTTTAAAAATTAATTTTTTACATTTGTATAATAATATTTGTATTTTTAGCAGCTTACAGGGGATTAGATGGATACTAAAACAAGTGAAGATACTTTTCTACCACTCCAAGGTAAGTGCACAAATTTTTTTGCAATGATCATGCTAATAAATTCATCGTTATAAGGCAACAAATATACATTTCTATTAATATTTCGGGCACTTTTCCCGGATATTTTGATCCATAAGTGATCTTAATGATTTAGACCCACTCTGGAAATTTTTAGGTAATTTCTGACTATAAAAAGACATCTTTTAGACAGTATTAGGTTACCAGAGTCCGGAGCAGAATTGCTGATTTTCACTATTTAAGGTTTAAATGGCTTACAAGAGTGTGACAGCATACATCTATGGCTTTAAAAGCATTTTTAAAGAAAAGTTCGGAAAATTTTACAAAAAAAGTCATACTTATGTTTTTAGTGAAAAATGCATCCCCTGGGAGCTAAAAATTCATGAAAATGGGCATATAATGCAAAAAAGTGCTAAAATGTCAACTTTGACTCTCTGTAACTTAAAATAATGGCCCAGAAAAAATCTGAAAAAGTTCAGCAGATCTACTGGATACCTCTAAAACATATTCCCACTGTTATAGCAATATTTATTTTTTTCATCTTCGATGTCACAGAGAACCACCCATATATATATATATATATACAGGGTGGGCCATTTTAATGGATCCACCCAGATATCTTCCAAAATAATCGCTAACCAAAAAAATTGTTCCTACAAAAGTGGTCCAGGTCAAAGGGGGCAATATGCCTGTGTAATTGGTTTTAACCTTGAACTGTACTTTCAAGGTTATCTGGAGGTCAACTTTTTTTTTTAAGTGGGAACCCCTATTTTTGACACCGGATTCGGAAAGAGCGGAAAATTCTACGCCTGAAATGGTATTTCGAAATTTTTTTGTATGACCCTTAGAAGATCATTGCAAGGTCAAATGCTAAATAGTACTGTGGTTGCTATTGATAATCCCAAATCCCAAATAACTCAATAACCCAAGAACTCAACAACCCAATGTGGCTACGACCGTGAAAATATAGACCTTGTAAAGGTTGACCTTGAAAAGGTTGTCCTTACTTTTAGCGTTACCCAGAAACAACGACGTGGACGTAGTAAGTTTTGTTTCCTTTGGGGTGCTTGTTTAACGTGAGTCCCCTTGCCTCTCACTGGGGTGCTTGTTTAACATGCGTCCCCTTGCCTCTCACTTTTATTATACATACAATTACATTCGATATACAAAATTTCCTCCATCAGCTTGAAGACACAAATTTATACGTCTTTGAAAATGTTGCACTGTCCTGAGTAAGGTCTCCCTTGGTATTGTTACACAAGCTCGACGAATACGGTCCATCATGTCTTCTCTAGTCGTTGGCTGTTGTGCAAAAACAATATTCTTCAAGTAGCCCCATAAGTAAAAGTCAGGGGATGTTAGATCTGGTGTGTTCGGAGGCCAGTTAAATGGACCTCCTCGACCCATCCACCTTCCATTATAATTTTGATCCAGAAATGCACGTACTATTCGTGCAAAATGGGGAGCTGCACCATCTTGTTGTAGCCACATTCTTCGTCGTGTTTCTAAGTCGACTTCCTCCAAAAGTTCTGGCAATCGATCTCTCAGTAATTCCAAATAACTATGTTGATCTACATGTCTATCAAAAAAATAAGGTCCAATCAGGTAACCGTTGACTATGCCACACCACACAATAAGGCTCCATCGGTTTTAATGATCAAGAGCTCTATGCCAGTGGGGATTTTCATCAGACCAGTAGTGGTAATTATGTCTATTCAGTTGCCCATCACTGTAAAATTTAGCCTTATCTGAAAACATAACAAATCTAAAAAAAATTGTGGGTCATTTTGTATCATTCCTAAAGCCCACTGGAAAAATTGAAGACGTAATTGAATGCGATTCAGTCTTAATTCCTGAACTAAAGTTATGTGGTAGGGATGATAATGAAGAAAATTCAAAATTCTTAAAACTGTTCTTCTTGGTATACCAATTTCCCTTTCAATTTGCCGACTGCTTATCTGTGGATCGAGATGAACAGCTGCTAAGACGGTTGCAACACGAGGATCATTTTCATCGTATTCGCGATGCCTTCGTTGACGAATAAGATGTCCACCCCAGGCTCTATCAGTTAATCGTCGTATTCTCGATGATTAGGATGCCTGCTCAAAGAAAACCGTTCAGCATACCGTCGAGCTGCTACACCGTAATTGTTTTGACACTCTCCTAGGACCATTATCATATTAACAATATGATTAGGAGGATAGTCAGCCATGATCAAGTTTCGGGTCCATGATGATTTTTTTACTATTTTAAGTATAGATTTTGGTTTTCATTGAAATAAAATTAAAATAAGAAAATAGCAAAATATCATTGTAATCTTCAAAAACATCCTCTTTATTTAATTACTACGAAAAATGCTTCACATTAAGTAACTAAAATTTTCATACAACCTTGAGTAGTTTCATGACCATAGAAAATTTAAATTCATTATTCATTATCACGTCGATGTTCCTGGGTAACGCAAAAAGTAAGGACAAGCTTTTCAAGGTCGATATTTTCACGGTCGTGGCCACATTAGGTTATTGGGTTGTTGAATTCTTGGGTTATTGAGTTATTTAGGTTATTGGGTTGCTGAGTTGTTGAGCTATTCTGCTTTGGGGTTATTAATAGCAACCACAGTACTTTTTAGCATTTGACCTAGCAATGACCTTTTAAGGGTTATTAAAAAAATTTCGAAATACCGTTTTGGGCGTAGAATTTTCCGCTCTTTCCGAATCCGGTGTCAAAAATAGGGGTTCCCATTTAAAAAAAAAGTTGACCTCCAGATGACCTTGAAAGTAAAATTCAAGGTCAAATCCAATTACACAGACATATTGCCCCCTTTGACCTGTACAACTTTTGTAGGAACAATTTTTTTGGTTAGCGATTATTTTGGAAGATATTTGGGTGGATCCATTAAAATGGCCCACCCTGTATATATATATATATATATATATATACAGGGTGATCCAGAAACATAGGTAACATATTGTAACAGTTTGGTTGCCGCGCGGATGTTTATTTTAATATCGCGGCTGCTCAGCGGTACGGTTAAACTTACCGTATTTAAATAAACATATTTTTCTCGCGATGCGACGACGGTTACCTGTTCGTTCTACCAAATCTGTTAAATGTTAATCTGAAACCGAGTTATTGTTTCAGATAACAACCAGGTAAAATTCAAATCTGAAATTGACCGCGAAACAGGGATATCGCGTCGAGCACTTGTCAACCAGAAATATACGAGCTCTTAGGATTACGGAAGGAATCGTACGTGGTTAAATTCAATTAATTGAACACCGTATTGAATTCTAATAATGATATGAATTTATTGAAATAAAGATAAAGATAAATAACAAATAAAATATTTAATTGTCGCCGAGGTCTACGCTTTGAATTACAAGTCGGTAAACGGCCGACTTGTAGAGAGAGGGGAAGAAAATATCGCGAACTAAAATAATATATCCAGTCAACGGGACTGGTATAAAGAAACACGATTATTTACTAAGTGCGAACTTACTTTGTACGCTGCTGTAGTCGTTGGTAAACAACGACCAGCCGATCGGTTGCTTTCTCTCTCTCTCACTCTCGCTGCGGTGTCGGACAGATTGTCCGCTCGCCCGTGCACCGGGGTTGTGTGGCTGCAGGCAGATGCACGGTGTAGCACCACTCACTGCAAATGCAGGATCGGCCTGCAGTCGAAACACACACACAAAACTCACGGTAAATCACAGCACGGCGAAGCTAAACACGGGACGCGGGGGGATCACACCTGTCACGTAAGAAGGTGGTTATTACTCTCTACAGTGCGCGCGAAGCTCCCCCTTACATCTCTAATGAGGTGCGTGCGCGAATCTTTCGCGCGCGAAGTTGATCCCGCCCGTGTAGCCATGACGAACCGAGCCGAGCCGAATCTCGCCGGCTCGAACCGATGCGAACATTATGATACTGTTCGCTCGTGTTGCTCGAATTCGTCAAACGGTAAGGTAAACAGTACCTTACCGTTACAATATATATATATATATATATATATATATATATTCCAATTCAGAAAATTAATTCGAGTATAACCCGGTCGGAATTTTTCAAAAATATTAATTAGGCGAGGCGTAATTAAATTTTGAAATGGGCCAATCAGAGGCCGGATTAGGGAAGAAAGGTGAGCGGCGTTGCCGCGCGAGACTAATGCAACAGGTCACCGAGCGAAGCGGCCGAGGCGCCTGAATATAGCTAATGCGTATAGCAGAAGCGAAGATCGCGAAAGCGAATGAATCGCAAAATATATATAACGAGATTGATTGTATGAATAAAATGTACAATCAAGGAAATGATTTTTATTTAAGTTTGAATTAGACCGCAGACTAATAAATTCATTACTACTATTATTAATTTACTTACTAAATCTATGATACGCGTGCGTTATAAATATGAGATTATTACAGTTTTTAATCTCATCGTATTTACATTCATTTATTGAAATCTTTATGACGAATTTTAAGACAATAAAATTTTAAATTGAATTAAGTTTTGTGGACAATATAGCCAATAAATACGTTTACCATAAAGATATATCGCTACATATTGGAAATATATTAATTAATTTTGCAAGTATATTGGCAATAATATTGCTAGGTAAATGATTCCTAGTCCGTGTAAAATGAAATTTAGCTCAAGCCTCAATTCTCCGTTTAAAAAACATAATGCTACTGCGAGCGCTCTCCGATGTTCGCACGCATCAAATTTTGTCTTCGCTGAGTAAGCCCGCCGCGTGCGCTCTCCGACGTTCGCGCTCATCTAATTTTGTACTCGCGGAGTAAGCCCGTCGCGGATGCTCTCCGACGTCCGCACTGCAAGAGCAAACGTGCTCGAAAAAAGTTACTTCGTTAAAATTACATTTCATTGTGTTTCAGACTTAATAAATATTTTGGAAAACTCGTTCCAAATGTTTAGGATAATAATTACAATAGTCTCGCTGTTGAATTGAATTGAGTGTTCAATATACAAAATGCCAATGAATAACTACCATAAATTCGCAATATATTGGTAATATATTAGCAATAAAATTGCTAGTAAGTTAATTCCGAGTCCGTGTAAAATAAAATCTAGCTGAAACCTCGATGAAGTTTTATAATAGTCTGGGAATCATCTAGCTATAGTATATCTATAATATGTTTACGTTTACCAAATATTTTTAAACTGATTTTCTATAATATATTAGTATATGTTGAACAAATCGATATCATTTAAATTAATTGGATCATATCTTTACTAAAAATCGGTATTATGAGAAATCGTGGACATATTGGCAATATATTGACAATGCTTTGGCAACATATTGGCAATATATTGACAATACTTTGGCAACATATTGGCAATATATTGACAATGCTTTGGCAACATATTGGCAATATATTGACAATACTTTGGCAACATATTGGCAATATATTGACAATACTTTGGCAACATATTGGCAATATATTGACAATACTTTGGCAACATATTGGCAATATATTGACAATACTTTGGCAACATATTGGCAATATATTGACAATACTTTGGCAACATATTGGCAATATATTGACAATACTTTGGCAACATATTGGCAATATATTGACAATACTTTGGCAACATATTGGCAATATATTGACAATACTTTGGCAACATATTGGCAATATATTGACAATACTTTGGCAACATATTGGCAATATATTGATAATACAAATAATAAATACTTAAAGAAATACACTTTTAACTGTAAGATTTAAGTCAGACTTTAAGCCATACTTGCGCAAACACTTTCAGACACACATACAGCCATACAATTAGCCATACTAAAAGATCAACTTTTCATTCCTTGTAACTACCCTCTGTATTGGTTGGTAGTAAAAACCGGCATAAGAAAAATATACAAAGAACAGATATTTTAGATAAGAAAATAACATGAAAATGTCTATTTCTCGATAAAAAAGCAAATTTCATTCCATATACCAACCAATACAGAGGTTACCCGCGTAAAAATGTAAAACTTAATATCAACTTGATATAAAGTTTATGTTTGGCAAAAGTTGATATTAACATACAAAATGAGACTATCCCAAACTTGGAAAAATATTAATTAAACATGTTTATAAAATTCATATAACCTTGAAATAATCTCTTAGATAAGTGTAAAAATATCATTTTTAAACGGATAAAATTTTATTAATAAAAAAAAAAAAAATTTATTCCGAGATTCGAACCTCCGATTTTATACTTCGAAGTCTCTCACTATATCGACTGAGCCATTTTTATTGTTTATGTCATAATATTAAATGTTGGTTATAAAGAACAATTGAAACATGCTTCTAAGTTTATAACCTGAATGTAACTTATTTAACATAAACAATAAAATAGCTCAGTTGATAAAGCGAGAGACTTCGAAGTAAAAGATCGGAGGTTCGAATCTCGGAATAAATATTTTTTTTTTTATTAATAAAATTTTACCCGTTCAAAAATAATATTTTTACACTTATTTAAGAGATTATATCAAGTTTATCTGAACTTTATACAAATGTTTAATTAATATTTTTCCAAGTTCGGGATAGTCTCATTGCGTATGTTGATATCAACTTTTGCCAAACATAAACTTTATATCAAGTTGATATTAATTTTACATTACGCGGGTAGTTACAAGGAATGAAAAGTTGATCTTTTAGTATGGCTAATTGTATGGCTGTATGTATATCTGAAAGTGTTTGTGAAAGTATGGCTTTAAGTCTGGCTTAAATCTTGCAGTTAAAAGTGTATATAGTTTATACTAAGTTTAGCTGAACTCAATATTAACGTGATAGCAAGTTCAGGTTTATAAAGTCATATAATGTTGATATCAACATACCTAAAGAAAAATTTTAAAAATCTGCTTTAACTGACATCAGTAAGAATACATCGGTTAGAAAAATGGTGAAAATAGATACTTTTCAATACGAAATACACTTTTAACTGCAATATTTAAGCCAGACTTAAAGCCATACTTTCACAAACACTTTCAGATATACATACAGCCATACAATTAGCCATACTAAAAGATCAACTTTTCATTCCTTGTAACTACCCTCTGTATTGGTTGGTACGAAAAGCCAACTTAAGAAAAATCAACAAAGGACAGATATTTTAGATAAGAAAATAACATGAAAATGTCCATTTCTCGATAAAAAAGCAAATTCATTCCTTATTACTACCCTCCTGTATTTCGGTGGTTGATGAAACTTCTCACACAGTTTGTGCTACTAATGCAAGAACCAGAAGACGATTTAAAGCAATCAACAAAGACAGATACTTTAGAATAACAAAATAACTCGTTGATTTTTCTTATGCCGGTTTTTACTACCAACCAATACAGCGGGTAGTTACAAGGAATGAAAAGTTGATCTTTTAGTATGGCTAATTGTATGGCTGTATGTATATCTGAAAGTGTTTGTGAAAGTATGGCTTTAAGTCTGGCTTAAATCTTGCAGTTAAAAGTGTATATAGTTTATACTAAGTTTAGCTGAACTCAATATTAACGTGATAGCAAGTTCAGGTTTATAAAGTCATATAATGTTGATATCAACATACCTAAAGAAAAATTTTAAAAATCTGCTTTAACTGACATCAGTAAGAATACATCGGTTAGAAAAATGGTGAAAATAGATACTTTTCAATACGAAATACACTTTTAACTGCAATATTTAAGCCAGACTTAAAGCCATACTTTCACAAACACTTTCAGATATACATACAGCCATACAATTAGCCATACTAAAAGATCAACTTTTCATTCCTTGTAACTACCCTCTGTATTGGTTGGTACGAAAAGCCAACTTAAGAAAAATCAACAAAGGACAGATATTTTAGATAAGAAAATAACATGAAAATGTCCATTTCTCGATAAAAAAGCAAATTTCATTCCTTATTACTACCCTCCTGTATTTCGGTGGTTGATGAAACTTCTCACACAGTTTGTGCTACTAATGCAAGAACCAGAAGACGATTTAAAGCAATCAACAAAGACAGATACTTTAGAATAACAAAATAACTCGTTGATTTTTCTTATGCCGGTTTTTACTACCAACCAATACAGAGGGTAGTTACAAGGAATGAAAAGTTGATCTTTTAGTATGACTAATTGTATGGCTGTATGTGTGTCTGAAAGTGTTTGCGCAAGTATGGCTTAAAGTCTGGCTTAAATCTTGCAGTTAAAAGTGTATTTCTTTAAGTATTTATTATTTGTATTATCAATATATTGCCAATATGTTGCCAAAGTATTGTCAATATATTACCAATATGTTGCCAATATGTTGCCAATATATTGCCAATATGTTGCCAAACTATTGTCAATATATTGCCAATATGTTGCCAACATATTGCCAAAGTATTATCAATATATCGCCAATATGTTTCGTTTCTTCCAAATTGTCAATACTACCGACGAATCGATGATCTTTTATTACCTCAAGTGGATGAAAACGTGAATGAACGTCTGTCTTTGGTCATCCGAATAATTACTAAGACATAAATCCACGATTTCTCATAATACCGATTTTTAGTAAAGATATGATTCCATTAATTTTAATGATATCGATTTGTTCAGCATATACTAATATATTATAGAAAATCAGTTTAAAAATATTTGGTAAACGTAAACATATTATAGATATACTATAGCTAGATGATTCCCAGACTATTATAAAACTTCATCGAGGGTTCAGCTAGATTTTATTTTACACGGACTCGGAATTAACTTACTAGCAATATTATTGCTAATATATTACCAATATATTGCGAATTTATGGTAGTTATTCATTGGCATTTTGTATATTGAACACTCAATTCAATTCAACAGCCAGACTATTGTAATTATTATCCTAAACATTTGGAACGAGTTTTCCAAAATATTTATTAAGTCTGAAACACAATGAATTGTAATTTTAACGAAGTAACTTTTTTCGAGCACGTTTGCTCTTGCAGTGCGGACGTCGGAGAGCGTCCGCGACGGGCTTACTCCGCGAGTACAAAATTAGATGAGCGCGAACGTCGGAGAGCGCCCGCGGCGGGCTTACTCAGCGAAGACAAAATTTGATGCGTGCGAACATCGGAGAGCGCTCGCGGTAGCATTATGTTTTTTAAACGGAGAATTGAGGCTTGAGCTAAATTTCATTTTACACGGACTAGGAATCATTTACCTAGCAATATTATTGCCAATATACTTGTAAAATTAATTAATATATTTCCAATATGTAGCGATATATCTTTATGGTAAACGTATTTATTGGCTATATTGTACACAAAACTTAATTCAATTCAAAATTTTATTGTCGTAAAATTCGTCATAAAGGTTTCAATAAATTAATGTAAATACGATGAGATTAAAAACTGTAATAATCTCATATTTATAACGCACGCGTATCATAGATTTAGAAAGTAAATTAATAATAGTAGTAATGAATTTATTAGTCTGCGGTCTAATTCAAACTTAAATAAAAATCATTTCCTTGATTGTGCATTTTATTCATACAATCAATCTCGTAAAATATATTTTGCAATTCATTTGCTTTCGCGATCTTCGCTTCTGCTATACGCATTAGCTATGTTCAGACGCCTCGGCCGCTTCGCTCGTTGACCTGTTGCATTAGTCTCGCGTGGCAACGCCGCTCACCTTTCTTCCCTAATCCGGCCTCTGATTGGCCCATTTCAAAAATTAATTACGCCTCGCCTAATTAATATTTTTTTAAATTCCGACGGGGTTATACTCGAAATAATTTTCTGAATCGGAATATAGATATATATATATGGGTGGTTCTCTGTGACATCGAAGATGAAAAAAATAAATATTGCTATAACTGTGGGAATATGTTTTAGAGGTATCCAGTAGTTCTCCTGAATTTTTTCAGATTTTTTCTGGGCCATTATTTTAAGTTACAGAGAGTCAAAGTTGACATTTTAGCACTTTTTTGCATTATATGCCCATTTCCATGAATTTTTAGCTCTTAGGGGATGCATTTTTCACCAAAAACATAAGTATGACTTTTTTTGTAAAATTTTCCGAACTTTTCTTTAAAAATGCTTTTAAAGACATAGATGTATGCTGTCACACTCTTGTAAGCCATTTAAACTTTAAATAGTGAAAATCAGCGATTCTGCTCCGGACTCTGGTAACCTAATACTGTCTAAAAGATGTCTTTTTATAGTCAGAAATTACCTAAAAATTTCCAGAGTGGGTCTAAATCATTAAGATCACTTATGGTCAAAATATCCGGGAAAAGTGCCCGAAATATTAATAGAAATGTATATTTGTTGCCTTATAACGATGAATCTATTAGCATGATCATTGCAAAAAAATTTGTGCACTTACCTTGGAGTGATAAAAAAGTATCTTCACGTGTTTTAGTATCCATCTAATCCCCTGTAAGCTGCTAAAAATACAAATATTATTATAAAATTATAAAAAATTATTTTTTAAACATTTATAATGCTGGATTTTTAGTTTTACATCCCTTACAAGAATTATAATACTAATCTGAAGGATTACTATAAAAGTATCAACATTATTATTATTATTATTCAGCAATACATTGTTTAGATTTCACAAACTTGTCACTGTCACGTTATCATATTGTTCATTATAATTATATATCCGATTTATTTATATATCTTTTGTATTAAATACGTATATTCAGTTATTGTAATAATGATGTTTATATATTTATAGTAATCCTTCAGATTAGTATTATAATTCTTGTAAGGGATATAAAACTAAAAATTCAGCATTATAAATGTTTAAAAATTAATTTTTTACATTTGTATAATAATATTTGTATTTTTAGCAGCTTACAGGGGATTAGATGGATACTAAAACAAGTGAAGATACTTTTCTACCACTCCAAGGTAAATGCACAAATTTTTTTGCAATGATCATGCTAATAGATTCAGCGTTATAAGGCAACAAATATACATTTCTATTAATATTTCGGGCACTTTTCCCGGATATTTTGACCATAAGTGATCTTAATGATTTAGACCCACTCTGGAAATTTTTAGGCAATTTCTGACTATAAAAAGACATCTTTTAGACAGTATTAGGTTACCAGAGTCCGGAGCAGAATTGCTGATTTTCACTATTTAAGGTTTAAATGGCTTACAAGAGTGTGACAGCATACATCTATGTCTTTAAAAGCATTTTTAAAGAAAAGTTCGGAAAATTTTACAAAAAAAGTCATACTTATGTTTTTAGTGAAAAATGCATCCCCTGGGAGCTGAAAATTCATGAAAATGGGCATATAATGCAAAAAAGTGCTAAAATGTCAACTTTGACTCTCTGTAACTTAAAATAATGGCCCAGAAAAAATCTGAAAAAATTCAGCAGATCTACTGGATGCCTCTAAAACATATTTCCACAGTTATAGCAATATTTATTTTTTTCATCTTCGATGTCACAGAGAACCACCCATATATATATATATATATTTATAATGTTACCTATGTTTCTGGATCACCCTGTATATGGATATGTATATGTATGTGTAAAATATATACTCACTCAGAAAATGCTATTAATTAGATTATTAATTAGATAATTTAAAACACATTCAAATTAAAATTATAATTATCTGTCTTCCAGATTGGTTTGTTCTTGGAGAAGAATATTATTTGTCTTTGAAAATATACTGAAAATTACCAGGTGATTGAATGGATGCCTGAAAAGAAAAGAATCCATGTATATTAAAGTTTTGTTTGTCCATCTAAAAAAATTAAAAGATAATATAAAGGGATTAGATATAATCTTACCTATTATTAAAAAATTTTTGAATCCTGAAATTAAGTTATTAATTATATATTTCTTAGTATCTATGGCGATCAATCTTCACGTCATTGGAAACAAGATAGTCATTTCGCTCTCGTTCACGGTGTAAGAAACAAATAGTACATTATTTCTGTGACACCATCGTGTGGAGAAAAAGCGAAGAGCTTCAATATGATCACTAGTAGTGGGGGAAAGTCGGTCCACCTCTGTTTCTTAATTGCTTACACTGACCTATCTCTTTTACACTTTTTTTCTCCGTCCTTACCACCTTTTCAAATAACGTATTTGATGGCTACATTCCGGCCTATAGTCTAATGCCGCCTGGGATAACCAACGCGGAAAAAAAAATCCGCACGGATAAGTTGGTAATGAGTATGTACAGGTCTATTGGGAATAGAACAGCATGGCAGACGATTGTGTACCGAATACACAGGAAGCATGAATCAGATTGCAGTTGTTTGTTAATTTTGCGAAAAGTAAACATATTTTCAAAAAAATTATTTTTCTGAGTAATACAACATTTTTTTAGACTTTTTAAGAAAATTTAAGAACAAAATTTTTTTTAAGAATTGCCAAAAAATGTGAAAAATTATTTTATTAATGAGATAGTTGTTCTCTCTCTCTCTCTCTCTCTCTCTCTCTCTCTCTCTCTCTCTGTCTCTCTCTCTCTCTATGTATAACCTCAGTAAGAAAAGGAAATATTTAAAAAAATTGTGAAGAAGAGAAAATAAAAGAAACACTTTATACATTCCTACAAATCAAAAAATTTTGACACCGTATAGATAGACACCAAAGATCAATTTCTCATATACATTAACAAATACATAGATGTTAATACGTAGACAAGCATATGTAGCAAAGGCATGCAGAAATGGTATCCTCTTCTGAATATGATATAGTGTTTTATATATATATATTGCGACGAGACGTCGTTGCAATGAAATAAATAATACATAATGTATTATATTATTTCGTATGTATATAGAATATTGTAACTTGAAATCTCGCACATTGTTATTGTTTCGTGCGTTGCCTCTTCAAGGCCACGAAACACGCGTGTTTATGTCTACGAGCGAGGATGTGTGCGAGCATCCATATACTCTATTGTTATTGTGTGTGTGTGTTAGATACTTTTCGGGAATGCGACAATTCCCGAAAAGCTCAGTACGCTGCCGGTCTTGACCGCGACAGCACCCTTTGACATCTCGCCACGTTAGTTTCGCGCGCCACGGGAAGTACCGGACCGGTTCGTCCGTAATCCGGGAAGCCGTACGCGAGTGCAAGTGCGATAGTGTAGTGCAGTGCGAAGGACCAAAATACCTCGGGTTGAGCATTCCCCGAGGTAGGCGAATCGCCGCGGCCGCGGGCCGCACCTGCAGATCACCGTCGAGGACGACGGGAAACCGGGCCGACTCCACCGGCCAGCAGACGTCGGGGCGCCGACGTACACCAGGGCCAATGGACCAGCCAGCCCGGTAAGTACCCGACATTGGTCGGTATTCTATTAGAGTGTGTTGTGTGCGTGGACACGTGTGTTTGTTCGGTAGCATACCGGTGCTACCGAAACCGATTGGGTATTGCGCGGGGCGAGCACGGGGGCAGCCCCTGCTTGCCGCGTATATACCACGCGACCGGGAGAACGCCCCGTTAAGTATTGTCGGGCACCTCCGTGTAAATACTTGAATAAATACTTATTTATTTTATTCTAATATAACGGTCGCGTAATTATTTTAAATAATAGATTAACCCGCAAACCACCTTCCGATTCCCGATTCTCCCGCCACGTGTGTCGGTATAGAGGAGATCGTCCTATCTCCGCTACCGTGTCCCGACGGGTTGACTCGTCAACCCACGGCGACGACAGAGACGTGTTCTTCGGGGCCGTCGTCCCTGTTTAAATCAATAAATTAATTGTAACGGGTATTAGGACGAAATACCACGTTACAAATGGCGACCGTGACAGGACGGTAGTTGTACCGCCTGCGTGTCGAGGATTTTCGGGTCGGTAAAATTTTTCTTATTTTTTTTTTTAAAAATAAGTACTTAATCTGGGTGCAGGTTTACCTGTACTTAGATAACCATAGCGGGTTATTTATTATTAAAATTTTCGCTTTGGAAGTCGCGAGAGAGAGAGAGAGAGAGAGAGAGAGAGAGAGAGAGAGAGCATATAGGTTTATAATGGCATGGATGCATGCCATTATAATTGAATTGTGTGTATGAGTGAGAGAGAGAGAGCGAGAATAGAAATTTGAAATTTCGAGTCCGCGTTAGAGTAGGGACGCGCGGGTATCCCTAGCCGTATATTGTGGTTGTGAGAGAGAGAGAGAGAGAGAGAGAGAGAGTGAGAGAGAACCAGTGCGTGAGAGAGAGAGAGACATTGCGTCGCGGAGTCGTGTAGTGCTGAGTGAGCACGAGTCCGCTAGTGGGAGAGAGAGAGAAAATCCCAACTAGCCGGCGTTAGACTCGCGCGGCGTAAGTGTAACGAGTATCGAGAGAGAGAGAGAAAGAGAATATACACTATACGGCATATACCGCGCGGCTATCCTTCGTTGCTACGCAAGAAGGAAAATTTCCCCCTCTGCGCGACCGTAATTTCATTTTTAATTTAATTGCATGAATTTTGTTGGCTCGCTTTAAAAGTGAGTTTAACAATTTGTGAGTGTGTAAAATATTTTTGAGTTCGGCTCACTGATTGTGTATCAGTTCGAGACGACCAATAATATTTTTTATTGCTTATATTTATTAATTTTATTATCATTATTATTATCATTATTATTATTAATAATTTGTTTGTTGTAATATATATATATATATATACTTGTAATTGATTTTTCAATGATATTATCACGCTGTTAGTCAGCTGATAATTTGAACTTATACAATAATTTTTTTTTTGTTGTATACTAATAATTATTAATATTATTATAATCAATTTTTACATTGTCTGTTAGTCAGATAAGTCAAGGTTAATAAATTTTTTTTTGTTACCGACACGATTTTGGCTCGCACCAGTGCTGAGACATATCGTGATTTCGGTGTTATATTTATAATAATTATTGTTATTAATATTCGTTCGATTAAGTGTTTGTCACTTAAACATTAATTCTGCTGACGGGAAAATTTCTTTGATTTATTTTCTTAATTTTTTTTTGTTCCTTCTCCAAATTAAGGAATATTGCAATTAATTTGTTTGTCAAATTAATTGCATATTTATATTGTTAATTTTTATATAATATAATATAATATATATATAATTAATAATAAATAAATTAAATTTTTTTTTGGGAGGTTAACAATAAAATTAATTTTTTTGTGTGCTTTAAATCAAATTTAAATTTTTTTTTCTCGTGAGATCTTGTTTTGAAAATTCTTTTCTTTTGAAGCTAATTTTCACAAAATTCTCTTTTGTATGAGATTTACATTTTGTGTAAAATTATAATTATTTTGTTTGTCAAAATAATTATATTTGTGGCTTCTAGAATTTTTTTTTTCCTTTCCTTAATTTTTAATTTTTCGTGTCAGCGAATTAAAATATTTTTTTTGTATTAGTATTTTTCTTTGTAAGTTGCAATCGATAGCAATTTATTTTTAAATTGTTACCAAATTAATTTGTTTGTCAAATTAATTCGGTCTTGGATTGGTCCAAGTATCTTTTGTAATTTTACTTAGGTTTAAAGAGAAGATCGACAACAAAAATTTTTTCTTTTGATCCGAAAACAGATTCGATTAAGCTTTCGAATCTGGTGGCAAACAAATTTTTTTTATAGATTAAATTAATTTACATGCTTTTATTTACATTTTTTTTTTATTTAATTAGTTGCCAAACTCGGATCGGAATTTTTTTTTGTGTGATGCTTTTCTCTTTATGTAAGGTATGCCCTCTCATATAGAGTAGTTTTGTACTCTATATTTGAATCTGGACTCTGAGCTGTCTCCTCAGTTGTCCAAACTTTACAGGGCATACGGGGAAGCAGTTGGTGTGCCAGCTGAGAAGAAATCCCCAGGTGCACAACGCCGTCTCTGCCTTATCAAAAAAATTACGATGGGCAGTTACGAGACGCGTATGTGCAAAATACTGAGTGACTCGCGGGATGCGAGGCACATTAAAAAGGACATCAGATCACTTCCTTTGGAGGAGATCTACGCCCAGCTCGATCGTTTGCACCTTAATGCAAATAGCGAAGAGTTTGAGTGTAGAGAGCGCCTTCTAAGACATAGGATTAAGTGCTATGATCCTCAAATTGACGTGCCTTGGTATCCCAATTACGACGAGGAAACTTCTGCCCAACCAGCGACGAAGCCCTTAGCTTGTCCACAGTTCTGGCAGAAGCACCAAAAGCGTTCCAGAAGAGGTAGTGTGATACCTTCTGGTACCGACAGGTCTTTAGAGTCTGAGTTGTCAGACGATAGACCAACGAGTGAGCACATAACCCCCATTCAGGAAGAAGAGGGAAATGTGACTACACATAGTAGAGTGCCCACGCCGACGGGCGAATTAAGACCGCTTTCTGATAATGCAGCTGGTATTAACACAGAAGCGGCGATTCCGACGGCTAACTCACCACCTTCGAGACAAGTGACGGTGTCGACCGCCACATATACTGGTCTAGGTGAGACGCATGCTATAAATTCATCACATGCGTCACACCGGGATCAGCGTAACTCGTTGGTTGGTAACCACAACCCAGTGGAAAAGGGCACCAATCGTCGTAACGATTTTGGACTGAATTCCGATGCACATGGACGGTCTACTCCCAGCCATTTTAGTAGTTCTGGAGCTATTAAAAAGCGCGTTTCGGAGATTCAGTCAGATAAGTCGCGGCAACAGACGAGCAGGGATTATGAACTCCCTTCCAACGATCGCAGGCAGTCGACTGATAATCGGAGGGAAGCTCCAGATTATCGTTCACATAATCGCGATCAATACGGTACCTGTCAGAGGAAGGTTAGTTATGACAAGCATAACAACAGGACCTCCTCACACAGATATGCGCCAGCACCAGAAGAAGCAGATGATGAATCGTTCTCGGAAGGTGAGCGCTATCACAGGAGTGCAACATCCACTTCTAGACGGTTACCGAATGAAGGGAATAGTAAGTCTCGAACGTCCGATCGTAACCAAAGTACTTACACTAGGAGGGAAGCCTCTACACAGTGTGACAGTGGTTACAACAGATCCCGCGAAATGAATAATGATCCCGTCGAGCATGAGCGAGCTGTCGCTAGACGCGATCAAGGTACTCAAACCGATTCTAATATGAGTAACTTAGATTCGGACGAATATTACGCTGCAAATAGGGAGGATGCAACCGCTTACCATGCGAGAAGATATCGCAAGGAGCGCCTCCCTGATAGACATAGTAGAGTACCATCGCCGAGTCGGGATGCGCACCGGCGTGATAGGAATAACCAAAGTGAGGACATGGGTGCATTAGTCCCTTTGGGTTACAACCAGCCACCAATGAGAGATAGAAAGGATCGGCCTGGTTGTGCAAGAGCCCTCAGAGACTGGGGTCTATCGTTCGATGGGGAGACCAACGACGATGCCGAAGAATTCCTAGATAGTTTACAAGACTTCAGGAATGACGACCAGTTCTCTGACCGGCGTATACTGAGCGCATTGCCTTGCGTGTTTAAGAAGACAGCCCTATTTTGGTATAGGGCCGTCCAATCTTCTTTACATAACTGGTATGACTTCGAAAATGAATTTTTGAATGAATACGGTCAGGAGTTGCGAGATCAAGATTTGTTCGAGGATCTACAACGCCGCACGCAAGGCAAAGGAGAGAAGGTCGTAAAATACCTAAATTGCTTTAAGGCTATTGTGCGGAAATTCCGCCGACCTCCTCCGTTGCGCCAACAAGTAGAGATGGCATATTCTCAACTGAGACCGGAGTGCCGTAAATTTATGTCCTCGAGATCCATAAATAATTTCGAAGACATAATGAAATACGGCAAAGAATATGAACAACACTTGGTATGGGACAAGAGATTTGCGGAACCCACACCAAGAGAGCAAGTTCATATCCCACAAGCTTTCCCAAAACGGAGTTCGTCCAAAGTTTCGGGAAAAGTGGCCTCATTAGTTGAGAATAAGAAGAGCCAACCGGTTTCTCAGCCATCTCCACCACCGAAGAAGAAGACGTTGAAAAAGAAAAGGAGCAAGAAAAATAAGAAACATTCCTCTAGCCCATCTTCAAGTGATTGTGAAGTAGCCAATGTGTATGGTACCCGCAACACTAACCAACGTCAGTACTTGCAACAAAATAAAAATTTTGTGGGTGCACAAAATATTAATAATGCAAAACAATCTTCGGGAAATAGACAGACAGGGTCAAAGCAGCAACAATATAACGGTGCTAGGCCGAAACAATACGTTGCTCAAGCTCAGACGACACCCGTCTATGCGCCTCAACGTAGACAAAACACGGTATATGATCGTCCTACGCAGAGGCAGACCCAAGACGCTGGTTTGCAAAGGAATCCGAACAGTCCCTTCTTTGGCATATGTTTTACATGCCACAAAGTAGGACATCGATATTCCGATTGTCCCAATCAGACTTGCCTACATTGCGCAAGTATGGGACATACAGCGGACCAGTGCCCGAACGTGGCAGCGCCCATTGAGTGTCAGGTGTGCCACACAACTGGGGTAACCCTAGATAATTGCCCAAAGTGTGAGCATGTACGGCAATATCTGGGAAACCTAGCGGCAGGGTACCAGAATCGCCCCCTGGGCCCTGCACGCAATTAAAAGAGCGTAATAGCTCTAGGGGGCAAGAAATACGGGTTGGTGAACCCGCGAGGTTGTTTGTTAAGAAGGACAAACACCTCACTGACTTTGCTGAACTGCTTAACGGAGAGCAAACAAACGTTCAGAAGGTAAGAGAGAATACCTCTGAACATCCGAATTTGCCGAAATCTGCTGAGTTACCTATGGTTAAGGCTGAGACTCCTTCCAAGCTAACTCCAACGTTCGAAGCACCGAACAAAGCAGATTTAGAACTTCTAGAGATCAAGAAAAACAAAGAGTCTTTCTGGTCTGAAGTACTCCGTAGGCAGGCAGTTAACCAACACAAACGGTTACTCAAGGAAATAGAGAATGAGAGAAAAACTCTAAACCTGTGTAACCCCACCAAGGAGAACGATGATATTCGTTACTCATTGTCACCCCAACCTTCGATCAAAGAAAAGAGTTTAAAACAGTCTAATGAGAGTAAAACGACTGTCTCTCTTGATCAGGTAATGAACAGTTCAAAATCGTTGCCGATTAGAACAGTTCAGGGGGGGGCAGGAGCCGTCCCGAAGACGTCCAGAGAGACAAGTTCGACTCCAGCTCTACTTGACAGTCAAGCCGAAGACATGGTTGCGGGAGTGCAATCCGAAAACCGTTTGTTCTTCTCGGTAAGACTTGGTGGCAAGGACTTTAAAGCATTGTTCGACCCAGGAGCAATGGTTTCACTTATACGCGTTGACGTAGCGGAATGCTACAGGGATAAGTGGAAACCGGCCAAGGTAGTCGTGCGGGGTGTCGCAGGACCGGCACTGAAAGTCCTAGGTTTGTTAGATGTTCTATTCGGAATTGAGGGATTAGATGGCAACATCCAACTGAGAATAGTCGAGAGTATGGAACACTCGATGATCCTCGGTATGGACTTCCTTCAACATTGGAACATCGAGGTTAAAATTGGCGATGCCCTCTGGCGTGTTGGCGCCGGAAAATGGCAGTCTTTTGTCAAGGACGGAGTCCGAGACGGAGACACGAGGATTCTCGCAGAGTGTGCAGGTATCATCGAGATTAACGATGACCAGCGAGAGAGGGTAAGAAAGTTAGTAGAGAACTTATTACCACCACCAGGCGATATGCATGGCTTTACTACGTTGATCGAACATCACGTGGAAGTAGAGCCAGGTGCACGACCAGTACGTCACAAACCAAGACGTATGTCGCCTAAAGTCCTCGAATTCGCCCAGCAAGAAGTCAGAAAAATGTTTGAGAGAGGAATAATCGAACCGAGTGCAAGTGAATGGTCTGCCGCTCCAGTGATAGTCCGCAAAGACGAAGGTAGCTATCGTTTTTGCATAGACTTCCGAGATTTGAATGCGGTAACAAAACGTGACTCATATCCAATACCGAATATGGATTCGATTCTGGATAAGTTACATAACGCCAAATTCATCTCTAAGATCGATCTTAAGAAGGCATATTTCCAAGTGTTAATGTCAGAAATTAGTCGACATTACACCGCCTTCGCTGTGCCTGGGTCTGGGTTGTGGCAGTTCACACGGATGCCGTTCGGACTGATGAATGCACCCATGACATTTGCACGGTTGATCGATGCTCTATTTGGTCCCGAAGTTGAACCTCATGTTTTCGGTTACCTGGACGATCTAATCGTTATAACCGAAACTTTCGAGGAACATTTAAAATGGTTGGAAATGGTTCTAAGGACACTAGTGGACGCAGGGCTAGAATTGAACAGAGAGAAGTGTCAGTTCTGTTGCTCGAGCGTTACGTTCCTTGGGTACCGCCTGGATGGTGATGGACTTCGACCCGATGTGGATCGAGTGGCTCCTGTCCTAAATTATCCGACCCCAAGAAATGTTAAGCAACTTCGTTCCTTCCTTGGCATGGTCGGCTGGTATTCTCGTTTTATAAATCGAGAGTCGGATATTAAGATCCTTCTCGTGAGATTACTTCGTAAGGACCAGCCATGGGAGTGGGGACCAGAGCAGGACGCGGCGTTCCGTGAACTCAGGTTAGCTCTAGCCGGCGCGCCAGTGCTTGCTCGACCAGACTTCTCTAAGCCTTTCTCGGTCCAGAGTGACGCGAGTGATTACGCTATTGGGGCTGTGTTAACCCAAGAAGATGAAGATGGTTTCGAGCATCCGATCGTTTACGTCAGCCGAGTGTTGAACAAGGCGGAGCGTAATTACATGACGACGGAGAAAGAGTGTCTAGCCTTAATCTGGGCAATTAAGAAACTTCGGCCATATATTGAAGCGTATCGTTTCAAAGCTGTGACGGACCACAGCGCGCTCAAATGGTTGAAAACTCTTAAAGAGCCCACCGGCAGACTAGCGCGCTGGGTGCTTGAGATGCAACAGTGGGACTTCGAGATTGTGCACAAGAAAGGTGCACTACACTATGTTCCCGACGCACTCTCTCGCGCTGTTAACCTGGACTCGGACGAAGTTGAAATAGCCTCCTTTGACGTGATTACCGACCCATGGTACATCGCCAGATTGGATGATGTGAGGTCCAGTCCTCAAAAGTTTCCGCAATGGAAAATTGAGGATGGAATGCTTTATCGATTCACGACCGATAAGCTGCTGGACCCAATCACGGGTCAAGAGGAGGGATGGAGATTGGTTGTGCCCATTGAACATAGGACGCGCGTACTAGAGGATTCGCATTGCCCTCCATCGTGTGGTCATTTAGGAGTGGAGAAGACCTATGACCGAGTGGCAAGAGACTATTATTGGCCGGGTATCTATCATGATGTCAGGCAATTCGTTGTGCAGTGTATAGACTGCCAACGATATAAAGTCTCACAAGCGGGCCCTCAAGGTTTGATGGGCAAGCGTAATATTGAGAGACCGTGGGCTGTGGTTGCGGCAGATATAACGGAACTGCCTCGTAGTAAGAACCAATACAAATATATACTGGTCTTACAAGATTTGTTCACGAGGTGGGTTGAATTAAAACCGTTACGAGCTGCTACCGGTAAGTCGGTTGCTAAAGCATTTGAGGAACTCATACTGTTTCGTTGGGAAACTCCTGATTACTTCCTTACGGATAATGGTACAGAGTTCGTCAATAATAAGTTGTCACAAATGCTTGAGGATTACGGGATAAAACAGATCACGACTCCTCCTTACCGACCGCAAGCCAACCCCGTCGAGCGAACAAACAGGACATTAAAGACGATGATCGCGGCCTTTGTGGATTCCGATCATCGCAGCTGGGATGAACATCTACATGAATTCCGTCATGCTATTAATACGGCAACGCAATCAAGTACGAAGGTTTCCCCAGCTTTCCTCAATTTTGGACGTCATCCTCAGCCGGTAAAGAGTCTGCGTAGAGAGGTTGAGAAGAGGGAATTTAAAATTCCTATCGATCCCGAGATGTGGATGGATCGACTCAAACGTCTTGATGCCCTTCGAGATCTAGTGCGGAAACACATAGATGAAGAGCAGAGACGTCAAGAGAAAGTCTATAACAAAAATAGACGCGTGGCTTCCTTCCAAGTAGGCGATTTAGTCATGAGGAAGTGTAGAACGTTATCGCACGGGGCCAAAGGTATTTCGGCCAAATTGGCGCCTAAGTACGACGGACCCTTTGAAGTCAAAGAGATACTATCACCAGTAGTCTTAAGACTTGAAGAGTCTGGACGGAAGAGGTCTGAAGTGCACGTATCCGATTTAAAGAGATACGTCCCACCAAGGAGAAAATCCTAGGCCAGCGATGATCGGCTAGCCACGGGGAAAATTTAGAGTGGGTATCCGGGTGTGTGATTGATTGAGTATGAGTGATTGTATATGATTAATGTAACTATGATTTGTTTGTAGTTAATTAACAAATTTCTTTCTTTTGTTTCAGCACCCTGGACGAGGACGAAACCAAACGGCTGATCGCTCAGACCGAGCAAATGCTCGGTAAGCGAGAGACCGAACGGAGCGCGGAAAGCTACCGCCGATTCCAACGGCAGGCAGTCCGCGACTATAATCGTTTCGGGGATTCCCACTGTCTGGACGCAGATAATAAGGAATCCACGTCCACCTTTCTGGCTAACTCGCCACCAGAAGCGAGGGAGATGGTCAAGAGGAGTTATGCCGAGGTGGTGGGGAGACCCCTGCCGGCCCAACCATCGGGTCTTGGCAACAACCTCCAGGCCGCTTCGGCGGTAGAGGCTGTTGACTTGCCCTTGGAAAGGCCTAAAGGTGTGTCAAGTCCGCCACAGGCTGGCGAATCCAGGCCAAACCCCAAGACGACGGTAGAGCGAATGGAGGTCGACCAGCAGACACCGACGGGTAGTGGTAATTACCTACCTGCGGGATATGAGGTGGACCTCCGCCAAGAGGAGAGGGAGCGGCAAAGGAAAGTCGCCGACAGCCGTCCGAGACGCAAGAAGTACAATCCCTTGCGTCAGTTGACGGTCGACGACTACTACTCGGCAGTAGACGATGGAGGTCTGGCACAAGCCGTGCCAAGTACCATCGCGTCGGTAGTAGTAGTTCCACCAAAGGAAGAGATGTCGCCCGCTAGGAGTAGACCCTCCCCCCTGTCCAAACCACCGACTCAAGTCCGGAGAGAGATGTCGCCCGTAAGGTGCCGACCCTCTCCGCGACCCAATCAGTCAAGGGCGGACCAGGTGGAAAAATACAGGCGTCGCGGGGCGATGTTCAAGAAGTTGGATCCGATCAAGACGGACCCAACCATCGATCCCCCCGATAACGCCTGTTTTAAACTGTTGGCGTCCGGGTCACAACCGCCGGGAGTGTGCGGCCACGCAGACACAAGAATTCTGCATCAATTGTGGCCGCCGAGGGGTGGTTGTGACAAAGTGTCCTCGATGCATGAATGCCTACCGCGCATGGTTGGCAAATCGCAGGGATCGAGGACTATCCGACCCACCAACAGTGGCTCCTCAACCTTCCACGTCTGGGACACAGGGGAAGTCCGTGTCCAAGAGGGCCAGACAAAGAGGGAGCCGCAGCAAGGCGAAGAAGCGACGCGTGGAGGAGACCACCGTCGCATCGGTTCGAGCAACTCCGGTGGGTATTGTGGACGCACAGCCCCAGGGAAGCCAACCCTCCTTTGCAGCCGGAGTAATTGCTCGACGACTCGAGGAGGCAGACCGCCGACAGGCGGCAGATTTCGGTCTGCACCATAGCGGGCCGATTGAGGAGGTGCGACGCGCCTTGGGCGATCATGCTCAAAGGCTGGTCGAACAGCGTCGTAGGGAATATCAGGACTCACTGGCCCGTCCTCCTACACCGCCTCCTCCAGCAATATCTGGCCTTCAAGAGGCCGAAGAGGATAAGACCCGTGGACGAGAAGAGAGCGTGGCTCAGCCAGTCCACGTCGAGCTGGTCGAGGACGTACCCCCGCACGAGACGTTCTTGCGTCGCCTGGCGCAGGGTCTGGGAGTACCAGAGTCTGGACCCTTAGATGAGGTGCAGGCGGGTCTCAACGCCTTGCTCCGGCGAGTCGGCTACCCAGCCGAATTGTCGTTGCTGACCCCTTATCCTGCACCTCCGATTCCATTGGTCGAACCGCCCTCTGTTCCGACCAGGATGGACACAACGTCGGGGACGAGCACCAACGCCATCACCGCGCCACCGAGACAACCCGGCAACGATGCTGACCTTCTTCGGGAGTGTCGCTTGTTGTTAGAAGCGGTGGCAGGAGACAATCCCGCAGCGAGAGACGTCGTCCTGCGGCTGGTGATGGCCACCTTGGAGAAAAACCTCACCACTCCTCGACCCTAGTTCGTCTAGGCGAGGACTTCGTTTGCGTGCGTGTCATTATTTATTTCATTGCCCTCTTTTCAACTCTCACATCAGTAGGATGATGTGGAGTTTAGTGGGGGGCTTTGCGACGAGACGTCGTTGCAATGAAATAAATAATACATAATGTATTATATTATTTCGTATGTATATAGAATATTGTAACTTGAAATCTCGCACATTGTTATTGTTTCGTGCGTTGCCTCTTCAAGGCCACGAAACACGCGTGTTTATGTCTACGAGCGAGGATGTGTGCGAGCATCCATATACTCTATTGTTATTGTGTGTGTGTGTTAGATACTTTTCGGGAATGCGACAATTCCCGAAAAGCTCAGTACGCTGCCGGTCTTGACCGCGACAGCACCCTTTGACATCTCGCCACGTTAGTTTCGCGCGCCACGGGAAGTACCGGACCGGTTCGTCCGTAATCCGGGAAGCCGTACGCGAGTGCAAGTGCGATAGTGTAGTGCAGTGCGAAGGACCAAAATACCTCGGGTTGAGCATTCCCCGAGGTAGGCGAATCGCCGCGGCCGCGGGCCGCACCTGCAGATCACCGTCGAGGACGACGGGAAACCGGGCCGACTCCACCGGCCAGCAGACGTCGGGGCGCCGACGTACACCAGGGCCAATGGACCAGCCAGCCCGGTAAGTACCCGACATTGGTCGGTATTCTATTAGAGTGTGTTGTGTGCGTGGACACGTGTGTTTGTTCGGTAGCATACCGGTGCTACCGAAACCGATTGGGTATTGCGCGGGGCGAGCACGGGGGCAGCCCCTGCTTGCCGCGTATATACCACGCGACCGGGAGAACGCCCCGTTAAGTATTGTCGGGCACCTCCGTGTAAATACTTGAATAAATACTTATTTATTTTATTCTAATATAACGGTCGCGTAATTATTTTAAATAATAGATTAACCCGCAAACCACCTTCCGATTCCCGATTCTCCCGCCACGTGTGTCGGTATAGAGGAGATCGTCCTATCTCCGCTACCGTGTCCCGACGGGTTGACTCGTCAACCCACGGCGACGACAGAGACGTGTTCTTCGGGGCCGTCGTCCCTGTTTAAATCAATAAATTAATTGTAACGGGTATTAGGACGAAATACCACGTTACAATATATATATATATATATATATATATATATATATATATATATATATATATATATATATGGTTCTCTGTGACATCGAAGATGAAAAAAATAAATATTGTTATAACTGTGGGAATATGTTTTAGAGGTATCCAGTAGTTCTCCTGAATTTTTCAGATTTTTTCTGGGCCTTTATTTTAAGTTACAGAGAGTCAAAGTTGACATTTTAGCACTTTTTTGCATTATATGCCCATTTTCATGAATTTTTAGCTCACAGGGGATGCATTTTTTACTAAAAACATAACTATGACGTTTTTTGTAAAATTTTACGAACTTTTCATTAAAAATACTTTTAAAGACATAAATTTATGCTGTCACACTCTTGTAAGCCATTTAAACCTTAAATAGTGAAAATCAGCAATTCTGCTCCGGACTCTGGTAACCTAATACTGTCTAAAAGATGTCTTTTTATAGTCAGAAATTGCCTAAAAATTTCCAGAGTGGGTCTAAATCATTAAGATCAATTATGGTCAAAATATCCGGGAAAACTGCCCGAAATATTAATATAAATGAATATTTGTTGCCTTATAACGATGAATCTATTAGCATGATCAGGATCTAATCCCCTATAAGCTGCTAAAAATACAAATATTATTATACGAATGTAAAAAATTAATTTTTAAACATTTATAATGCTGGATTTTTAGTATTACATCCCTTACAAGAATTATAATACTAATCTGAAGGATTACTATAAATATATAAACATCATTATTACAATAACTGAATATACGTATTTAATACAAAAAATATATAAATAAATCTGATCTGAAATTATAATGAGTAATATGATAACAAGACTGTGACAATTCTTTAGTTATATTAATATCGTCCACGCAGTTGCAATTGTAGATTAGGTATTGTATCGATAATTGATGAACATGAATTGGTAAAAATAATTTTTATGTAAAAATAATGTATTAATTAAATATTAAAAGTATTATCATTTATTAATTTCCCTATCATGAATTTACACTTATAATATACAATTACAAATTTTGAATTTTCGCGCCGTTTTATAATATTTCGCGCGCTTATCTAATAATTGTACATAATTGCGCATGTCAATAAGATTTAAATGACTCATATAATAACCGTCTGTCATGTTTTCATTCGTGTTTACCTGACTGCTTTTGCTTTTTCTTTGTGTTAAATACGTTGTGTTTTGTTCCAATTACTTATTTATTTATTTATTTATTGTTTATTTATTTATTTATTTTATTTTTTTGATTTCTATTTTTAATAATGTGTAAATCGCATAAAGGAGAGGTAAATGTTGGCTATATAACCTTAACTTCTGTGCAATACTTATCTTCGAGAATATGTATTTATTATACTTTGTCTTTAATTCATAGTGCAACGATTCAGAGATACTACGAAAGAATTTTTATAATTTTTAATGAATATTGACGTGTAGTAAGTTACCAATGTAATAATTATAATATATTTACATTCAATCTTGTTATTCTAATCTAATGTAAAATATGTGTAATAAAGGTAATGCCTGAAGAGGATGGAGAATTTCCATCGAAACGTTGCAATGTAATGTAAACAATACAGTGTGTTCATCAATTATCGATACAATACCTAATCTACAAAGACTGTGACAAGTTTGTGAAATTCAAACAATGTATAGCTGAATAATAATTATAATAATGTTGATACTTTTATAGTAATCCTTCAGATTAGTATTATAATTCTTGTAAGGGTTTAAATCGAAAAATCCAGCATTATGAATGTTTAAAAAATAATTTTATATAATTGTATAATAATATTTGAATTTTTAGCAGCTTACAGGGGATTAGATAGTTACTGAAACAAGTGGAGATACTTTTCTACCATTCCAAGGTAAGTGCATAAATTTTTTTGCAATCATCATGGTAATAGATTCATCGTTATAAGGCAACAAATATACATTTCTATTAATATTTCGGGCACTTTTCACGGATATTTTGACCATAAGTGATCTTAATGATCTAGACCCACTCTGGAAATTTTTAGGCAGTTTCTGACTATAAAAAGACATCTTTTAGACTGTATTAGGTTACCAGAGTCCGGAGCAGAATTGCTGATTTTCACTATTTAAGGTTTAAATGTCTTACAAGAGTGTGACAGCATACATCTATGTCTTTAAAAGCATTTTTAAGGAAAAGTTCGGAAAATTTTACAAAAAAAGTCATAGTAATGTTTTTAGTGAAAAATGCATCCCCTGGGAGCTAAAAATTCATGAAAATGGGCATATAATGCAAGAAAGTGCTAAAATGTCAACTTTGACTCTCTGTAACTTAAAATAATAGCCCAGAAAAAATCTATAAAAATTCAGGAGAACTACTGGATATCTCTAAAATATATTCCCACAGTTATAGCAATATTTATTTTTTTCATCTTCGATGTCACAGAGAACCACCCTTATATTACTAATTGTTCAATGTAATAATTAATTATTTAAATTAAGATAAGTCCGTATAAGTATAGATATTTTTCTATCTCAGTTTTATATTAAAACTTGAAATAATAAATTAAACAAAATAAAAAATGTTTGGAACAAAAATGCAAATAAAAACACATATTTTGCTCTTTTGGACTTATATGAACAATTTTTATGGGGCTACCTGTTAATATGTGGCACTTATTAAAGTTTGCTATCGGTAGGGCATATATACCCCATGTCTTCCTCGTCAGGTTTTCAAATATTTTTATATCTGTCATTTGTATCTAGAGACGAGATGCCTGGACTCTACTGATGAGCCCACTAGGCATACTCAGGGCGAAATACATAATTTTTTCATTTTTTTTGTTTCTTTCTTCCGTCTTATTAAGTTTTAATTAATTTTACACTACAATCAATTAAATTTTACATTTTTATTGACTTAGCTTGTCTTAGTCTTTTTTCGAACACTCATCCTGTGAGGTTTCTAAAGTGGCTGGTATTAATACAGTCCGCCTTACTTGAGATGTGAGAAATGTTTCTTTGGCTTGTGAAGATCAATAAATTCATTTATCTTATAACAATTTTTATGACTTTATAAAACTGTAAATAAATGAAACCTACAAAATGATAGATATCTTTAAGATTGGAAATAATAAAGATTTCAATCAAATTTATTTTAATTAATATTTAATAAACCGTTAATTGAATATTATTGCACTTTTACTCACGAAAAAAATCATATATTTTGATTTTTGACATTCTTCGACAGATACCTCTACTAATTACATGTATTTCTAATTAAGTGTGTTATCAAATGGCTTAGTTGCATGATTAATAAGATACAAGATATGTTAATAAGATATATTAATAAGATTAATAAGATATAATATTCACTTTTTTCCGTAAAGCTAACTGCAAAAATAAAAAAAGTTCAAAATCGCTATCATTTAGCGATGAACATAAACTTTTTCAATATAAGGTAATTACGTGTGTTACCAAGTGGCTTAGTGGCATGATTAATAAGATACAAGACATACACTTTTTCTGTAAAGCTACTGCATAAATAAAAAAAGTTCAAAGTAGCTATCAGATGATAGGAAATGTTCACATATACCTTTAGAAAGTAAAAGCTAATACTGAGCATTACAACAAAAGATACTGTATAACCTCAATAATTAATTGCGCTAAAAAACCTTTACTATTTCAAAATCAGGTGTTTGCCTATTACTTATGTAATTCGCATTATTGTTGGCGCAGCCGATACGACCCGATAGGCCGTCTGCCCCTTACATGCGTCGAACCTCGTAAAACCTTATAAAGACGTCAAACATTCGAAAACCGGACACATGCCTATTTTTTATAAATAATAAATACGGAATTGCCTGGTAGAACACGATTAACAATTTGATTAAGATTTATTATTACTGGCGCAGCCGGTAGTAACGGATAGGTCGTATGCCCAATACATGCGTCGATCCTCGTAAAACCTTATAAAAGAACTGTAATGGTTGCTTTAAAATTATGGAATTTAACGGTAGACACCGATAGCTGTTAGTAGACAATATAGTGAAAAGCCTTATAGAACCTTATTCGTTCAATGCACACTAAGACGTCAAATATTCAAAAACCGGATACATGACTATTTGTTATAAATAATAAATACGGAATTGCCTGGTAGAGCGCGATTAACAATTTGATTAAGATTTTTTTTATGGATGTCTCAGCTCATACGATCCATTAAACGAACCGCCCATTTATTTTGTTGATCATCATATTGTACTATAAAATTCTTTTTTTCTTTTGTGAGGTTTATCTTAAAAAGTACTATAGGCATTTATTATATAGAATGGTATGAGGTTTTTACATCCGGGATACATTATAGACTCGAATTATAAACCTACCATTAAAAAGCAAAAAAAGACATAAACATATACAGTAACTCCATGATAAGTGCTTATTAAATTTTTTATCGGGATATTTGTATGAATTATAACCTTTTCAAAGTCATCTGTTTTATTATAGAAACCGATTAATATTTTCTTGGATGTACTTGTGTAATTCATGTAGTAAAACATCTATGCAGGCTTATAATTTCTCAATCAATTTATTACGATATATACCGATTCTGAATTCATATTGGTAAAGTGAATAGATTTCTATAAATTATTATATGAGCATATCTCTATAAAAGCCTATAAGTTTATTAGTCTCATAGAAACTGATGTAACTTTTGCCAGGTAAAACTTATAAAAACTAAATTTCGGAACTTCTGATTCGTAGCTGTGAGGAATTCATTATAGGTACCGATGAAAAAGAAATCGCCCTATATATTACTATAAAATTTTTATCGACACCCCGATACAATGAGCCATTATTTTATCGGATTTTATAAGGTCTTTTCAACAGGGTACGCTATATTAAATATACCTTTTAACTTCGAATTAACGGTGAGTTAAAGAGTCGAATGAACAGTGTCAAACATTGAAAGATGTAACTATATATAAACACGTGTACTAACACAGACATATGTACATAATAATACGTCATATGTATCCGCACTTTAAATTTCTAAAAATAGGAAAGTAAGTACTATTCAAAAACGTTGTCATCTTTTGCATTAATATTATTACTGTGACATTTTATATGAATCATTTCAGAAATGAGTCTTATTGTAATTCACTATACTAATCTACATAATATTAAAATTTTATAAGTGAAATTGTGAATTTTTCTGTAAAAAACCCCTTATACTGTAAAAAATATTTAGTGAATGTCATTTTTTATGAGTCCACTGTGATCGCATTGCTACGAGGGTAAATTTACCACTATTACAAATTTTTTAAAGAGTCGTTTTTTATTAGTTTTTTGGCTTGGAAGTTTCAGTAGTCCGCGTACGTACGTACGACATTTAATACATGCATTTTACCATTAATTATTACAATTGCACAACCGATAATTAATTTTGTTGTCAACAATTAATTGTCGTGGTGCCAGGTATAAACTGTATGTATTCAAAAATTATAATAAATATATATTATTTGTAATATTAATAACAAATAATATTTAGAAATATATCTAACATAAGCATTTTTCTGTCAATTCCCATTTTACTGTAAATAATTATATAAATATACATTATCTTTTTTAGACTTTGTATCCCTGGAATTATGACAAACAGTTCCTAGATCTTTCGGGAATTTCGGAGGAAATTCGGGATGAGTCTACTAATTACGGGGTTTCCTGGATAATTCGGGAATTTCTGAAATATTTCAGAAAGACTCCACTAATTACGGGATTTCCTGGATATTTCGGGAATATCTGAGAAAATTCGTGATGACTACTAATTACGGGATTTCTTGGATATTTCGGGAATATCTGAGGAAATTCGTAATGATTCTACCAATTACGGGATTTCCTGGTTCTTTCGGGAATTGCTGAGACATTTCGGGATGACGCTACTAATTACGGGATTTCCTGGATCTTTCTGGTTTTTCTTAGCTATTTCAGGATGAGTCTACTAATTGCGGGATTTCCTGGATATTTCGCGAATTTCTGAAATATTTGAGCAAGACTCCACTAATTATGGTATTTCCTGTATATTTCTGGAATTTCTGAGGTATTTCAGAAAGACTACACTAATTATGGTATTTCCTGGATATTTCGAGAATATCTGATGAAATTCGTGATGATTCTACCAATTTCGGGATTTCCTGGATCTTTCGGGAATTGCTGAGGTATTTCGGGATGACGCTACTAATTACGGGATTTCCTGGATCTTTCGGGAATTTCTGAGGTATTTCTCGATATCTCTACTAATTCGGGATAACACCAATAATAACGGGATTTTCTGGATATTTCGGGAATTTCTGAAGAAATTCGGGATGACTACTAATTACGGGATTTCTAGGATATTTCGGGAATATCTGAGGAAATTCGTAATGATTCTACCAATTACGGGATTTCCTGGTTCTTTCGGGAACTGCTGAGACATTTCGGGATAACGCTACTAATTACGGGATTTCCTGGATCTTTCTGGTTTTTCTTAGCTATTTCAGGATGAGTCTACTAATTGCGGGATTTCTTGGATATTTCGCGAATTTCTGAAATATTTGAGTAAGACTCCACTAATTATGGTATTTCCTGGATATTTCGGGAATTTCTGAGGTATTTCTGGATAACTCTACTAATTACGGGATTTCCAGAATATTTCGGGAATTTCTGAGATATTTTGGAATGACTCCACTGATTATGGATTTCCTGGATATTTCGGAATTTCTGAGTATATTCGGGATAACACCAATAATAACGGGATTTTCTGGATATTTTGAGAATTTCTGAAAAAATTCGGGATGACTACTAATTACGGAATTTCCTGCATCTTTCGGGAATTTTTGAGCTATTTCGGGATGACTCTACTAATTACGGGATTTCCAGAATATTTCGGGAATTTCTGAGATATTTTGGAATGACTCCACTGATTATGGAATTTCCTGGATATTTCGGAATTTCTCAGTATATTCGGGATAACACCAATAATAACGGGATTTTCTGGATATTTTGAGAATTTCTGAAAAAATTCGAGATGACTACTAATTACGGAATTTCCTGCATCTTTCGGGAATTTTTGAGCTATTTCGGGATGACTGAACAAATTACGGGATTTCCTGAATATTTCGGAAATTTCCGAGTTATTTCTGGATAACTCTACTAAATAAGGGATTTCCTGGATATTTCGGGAATATCTGAGAAAATTCGGGATTAATCTACCAATTACGGGATTTCCTGGATCTTTAGGGAATTTCTGAGATATTTCGGGATGATGTTACCAATTACGGGATATCCTGGATATTACGCGAAATTCTGAGGATATTCGCGATGACTCTACCAATTACGGGATTTCCTGGAGCTTTCGGGAAATTCTGACGTATTTCTAGATAACTTCACTAATTATGGAATTTCCTGTATATTTCGGCAATTTCTGAGGAAATTCGGGATAACACCAATAATAACGGGGTTTTCTGGATATTTCGGGAATTTCTGAAAAAATACGGGATGACTAATAATTACGGAATTTCCTGGATCTTTCGGGAATTTTTGAGCTATTTCGGGATGACTATACAAATTACGGGATTTCCTGGATCTTTCGGGAATTGCTGAGGTATTTCGGGATGACTCTACCAATTACGGGATATCCTGGATATTACGCGAAATTCTGAGGATATTCGCGATGACTCTACCAATTACGGGATTTCCTGGATCTTTCGGGAATTTCTGAGGTATTTCTGGATAACTCTACTAATTACGGGATTTCTAGGATATTTCGGGAATTTCTGAGATATTTTGGAATGACTCCACTGATTATGGATTTCCTGGATATTTCGGGAATTTCTGAGGTATTTCTGGATAACTCTACTAATTACGGGATTTCCTGGATATTTCGAGAATATCTGATGAAATTCGTGATGATTCTACCAATTACGGGATTTCCTGGATATTTCGGGAATTTCTGAGATATTTTGGAATGACTCCACTAATTATGGAATTTCCTGGATATTTCGGGAATTTCTGAAGAAATTCGGGATGACTACTAATTACGGGATTCCTGGATCTTTCTGGTTTTTCTTAGCTATTTCAGGATGAGTCTACTAATTGCGGGATTTCCTGGATATTTCGCGAATTTCTGAAATATTTGAGTAAGACTCCACTAATTATGGAATTTCCTGTATATTTCGGCAATTTCTGAGGAAATTCGGGATAACACCAATAATAACGGGGTTTTCTGGATATTTCGGGAATTTCTGAAAAAATACGGGATGACTAATAATTACGGAATTTCCTGGATCTTTCGGGAATTTTTGAGCTATTTCGGGATGACTATACAAATTACGGGATTTCCTGGATATTTCGGGAATTTCTGAGATATTTTGGAATGACTCCACTAATTATGGAATTTCCTCGATATTTCGGGAATTTCTGAGGAAATTCGGAATAACACCAATAGTAACGGGATTTTCTGGATATTTCGGGAATTTCTGAGGTATTTCTGGATAACTCTACTAAATAAGGGATTTCCTGGATATTTCGGGAATTTCTGAAATATTTCAGAAAGACTCCACTAAATACGGTATTTCCTGGATATTTCGGGAATATCTGAGTAAATTCTGGATGAATTTACGAATTACGGGATTTCCTGAATCTTTCGGGAATTACAGAGGTATTTCGGGATGACTCTACCAATTACGGGATCTCCTGGATATTTCGGGAATTTCTGAAATATTTCAAACGACTCCACTAATTACGGGATTTCCTGGATATTTCGGGAATTTCTGAAGAAATTCGTGATGACTCCACTAATTACGGGATTTCCTGGATCTTTCGGGAATTGCTGAGGTATTTCGGGATAACTCTACTAATTACGGGATTTCCTGGATCTTTCGGGAATTGCTGAGGTATTTCGGGATGACTCTACCAATTACGGGATTTCCTGGATATTTCGGGAATTTCTGAAATATTTCAAAAAGGCTCCACTAATTACGGGATTTCCTGGATCTTTCGGGAATTGCTGAGGTATTTCGGGATGACTATACAAATTACGGGATTTCCTGGATCTTTCGGGAATTTCTGAGGTATTTCTGGATAACTCTACTAATTACGGGATTTCCTGGAGCTTTCGGGAAATTCTGACGTATTTCTAGATAACTTCACTAATTATGGAATTTCCTGTATATTTCGGCAATTTCTGAGGAAATTCGGGATAACACCAATAATAACGGGGTTTTCTGGATATTTCGGGAATTTCTGAAAAAATACGGGATGACTAATAATTACGGAATTTCCTGGATCTTTCGGGAATTTTTGAGCTATTTCGGGATGACTATACAAATTACGGGATTTCCTGGATATTTCGGGAATTTCTGAGATATTTTGGAATGACTCCACTAATTATGGAATTTCCTCGATATTTCGGGAATTTCTGAGGAAATTCGGAATAACACCAATAGTAACGGGATTTTCTGGATATTTCGGGAATTTCTGAGGTATTTCTGGATAACTCTACTAAATAAGGGATTTCCTGGATATTTCGGGAATTTCTGAAATATTTCAGAAAGACTCCACTAATTATGGTATTTCCTGGATATTTCGGGAATATCTGAGTAAATTCTGGATGAATTTACGAATTACGGGATTTCCTGAATCTTTCGGGAATTACAGAGGTATTTCGGGATGACTCTACCAATTACGGGATCTCCTGGATATTTCGGGAATTTCTGAAATATTTCAAACGACTCCACTAATTACGGGATTTCCTGGATATTTCGGGAATTTCTGAAGAAATTCGTGATGATTCTACCAATTTCGGGATTTCCTGGATCTTTCGGGAATTGCTGAGGTATTTCGGGATAACTCTACTAATTACGGGATTTCCAGGATCTTTCGGGAATTTCTGAGCTATTTCGGGATGACTATACATATTACGAGATTTCCTGGATATCTCGGGAATTTCTGTGTTATTTCTGGATAACTCTACTAAATAAGGGATTTCCTGGATATTTCGGGAATTTCTGAGGAAAGTCGGGATGAGTATACTAATTACGGAATTTCCTGCATCTTTCGGGAATTTGAGAGGTATTTCTGGATAACTCTACTAATTACGGGATTTCCAGGATATTTCGGGAATTTCTGAGATATTTTGGAATGACTCCACTAGTTGTGGAATTTCCAGGATTTTTCGGGAATTTATAAGGTATTTCGGGATGACGCTATTAATTATGGGATTTCCTGGAAATTTTGGGAATTGCTGAAATATTTCAAAAAGGCTCCACTAATTACGGGATTTCCTGGATATTTTTATTTTAAAACCTTGTTTTAATATATTAATATTTTTTTCTACAATATTATTTTTGTTGACTATTTCTTGTTTTCGTTTTCTGTCAATACTTATTTTTCAGTATCTTTGTTTTTAATTCTTCTTTATAATTTTGAGATTCTTCTATTACATTTTTTTTCGATATTGTATTCTGTTTCAATATTTTGCCCCAAACCTTGTTTTAATCGCGAGCGAAGTGAGCGTTTTTGGCTAGTAATAATTTTAAATTAACAAAAACTTTTCTTAAGGATAATCCAGATATATTTTTTACAACTTCTGATAAAGGCAATAAAACAGTTTGCATCTTTAAATCTGACTATAATTTAAAAATGGATTTATTATTTTCTGACACTTCAACTTATCTAGATGTTAAGAAAAATCCATTTAAAACTCTTCAAAATGATAGTGCGAAAATTCGAAGATATTTAAATTAGTTCCATAATAAAAAATACCATTCTAACGCTCTTGCTTGTTTGAATACTAATCTTGCTAAAGCGTATATGGTTTACCCAAAATACATAAAATAGATGCACCGCTAAGACCTCTTATCTTTTTGACAGCCCAACTCATTTTTTAGCCAAAATAGTATATTCTGAAATAAAACCATTATTAAAAAATCCAAATTCTCACATCAACAATAGCTTTGACCTTAATAAAAATTAAAAGATATTAAATTAAATGATGAATATGTTTTATTATCCCTAGATGTTAATTCATTTTTTACAAATGTGTCATACGATTTAGTTTTGAAAAATTTAGAAATAATAGTTTTCTTTTTAATAAGTGCATAATGTAACGTTCGAGGTAATTTTAAAATGTTCTAAGTTTCTTTTTGATGACATGTTTTTTGTGTTCAACAATTGTTATTACAAGCAAATTTATGGAACACTAATGGGTTCACCAATATCACCGTTATTTGCTGATATTGTTATGGATGATTTGGAAAAAGAATGTCTTAATAAGTTACAAACCATTCAAAAATGTTATCCAATTTTTTATTATAGGTATATAGATGATACGATAATGTGTATAAAAAAGCAACATGAGGATTTAGTAATTAAGACTTTTAATTCTTATGATAAAAATTTACAATTTTCCTTTGAACTAGAGAAAAATAGAACAATTAATTTTTAGACATTACATTAATTCGAGAATCAGATAGTATAATTACTGATTGGTACCAAAAACGGTCCAATTCCGGTAGACTTATTAATTATAATTGTTGTGTTTGAATAAAGGCACCTGAAGATGTTGGTAGACCATGCCAACGAAACGTTGCGCAAAAAATAAAGGAAAAAATTGTGTTTTCTTCCTACTTTCCTCGCCTCCATCAGATCAACTTATTATTCATATATAAATTTTTATGTATGTTACAATTTCTCTCGATAATTGTAACTTATTAATCTAACTTTAATCGGTAGTCTTATATTGGCCTAAATATTTTATACGTACAATTTGTAATGAATTCTGAAACTTTCTATTTTCAAGATGATTAATATAGGAATGAAATGATGAATATAATTTAGTAGTTGTATTTGGTGAATTATTCCTTTTGCAGCATGTATTTTTTGTAACAGTCGAACATTGCCGCTTTCAAAAGTATAACCACTATGCGCCCATAACGATCCCCAATTAACAACACTCTGCGATAAATGCATCAATTGGTGAATGTTATACGTCATGGCATTTTTAGCATAATTTCTTCTGGACAAATTACAAATTTCTTTAATAGTTCATAAGCTGTTTCTACGAAATCACGATGAATGATATTTTCATTTAATAAATAAAATGCTTCTATTAATAAAGACCAATTTTGGATATAAATTAACAGACGCGGAAAGCTTAACATTACTGGAATGCTGTAGAATAAAATCCACTTTTCCCAATCACATGCTTTCCACCAATTTTTCTCTGTACTCCCCGGGATAATCGAGTTAATTGATTTGAAACATTTAGGTTTATAATTATATTATTAATAGAATTAGATTCTTCCTCACACAACGAATATGACATGTTTTTATTTTAAATACAATACGATAAGAATTGTTCGGCCACGCCAAGAGAAACGCAATGCATGTCATCGGGTACAAATCCTTCAATAATATTAAAATTGTTGAGAAGTATTAAACGTGAAGGACTTTTCCCTCCATAAACGGGAAGCCGACAGGTTAAGCTTTGTTCCGTGTGTTGTAACGTTTCATTTTGTGTTCTTTTTCTTGGTAAATTGTTTTGTAAGGTAAATTTTACACTACCTCCTCGCATTGTTTGATTATATACGCATGGATGTAAATTTTTTTGTCATATTCAGAAATTTTGGCATGTAGGCTTTCCAGCAGACGATGTCCGGATGGTCTGGAGGTCACCCTGATTACCTGGACATCCTCACCAGGAAGTGACAATTTTTTTGTCATATTCAGACCTTTTGACATGTAGGCTGTCCAGTCGACGATGTCCGGATAACCTGGAGGTCACCCTGATTACCAGAACATCCTCTCCAGGAACTGTCAATTTTTTTGTCATATTCAGACATTTTGGCACGTAGGCTTGCCAGTCGACGATGTCCGGATTACCTGGAGGTCACCCTGATAACCTGGACATCCTCTCCAGGAAGTGACAAATTTTGTCATATTCAGACATTTTGGCACGTAGGCTTGCCAGTCGACGATGTCCGGATGACCTGGAGGTCACCCTGATTACCGGGACATCCTCTCCAGGAAGTGACAATTTTTTTGTCATATTCAGACATTTTGACATGTAGGCTTTCTAGTCGACGATGTCTGGATGACCTGGAGGTCACCCTGATTACCTGGACATCCTCTCTAGGAAGTCACAATTTTTTTGTCATATTCAGACATTTTGGCATGTAGGCGTTCCAGCAGACGTTGTCCGGATGGTCTGAAGGTCACCCTGATTACCTTGACATCCTCTCCAGGAAGTGACAATTTTTTGTCATATCCAGACCTTTTGACATGTAGGCTGTCCAGTCGACGATGTCCGGATGACCTGGAGGTCACCCTGATTACCAGGACATCCTCTCCGGGAAGTGTCAATTTTTTGTCATATTCATACATTTGGCATGTAGGCTTTCCGGTAGACGACGTCCGAATTACCTGGAGGTCACCCTGATTACCTTGACATCCTCTCCAGGAAGTGACAATTTTTTGTCATATCCAGGCGTTTTGACATGTAGGCTTTCCGGTAGACGATGTCCGAATTACCTGGAGGTCACCCTGATTACCTTGACATCCTCTCCAGGAAGTGACAATTTTTTGTCATATCCAGACTTTTTGCCATGTAGGCTGTCCACTCGACGATGTTCGGATGACCTGGAGGTCACCCTGACTACCAGAACATCCTCTCCAGGAAGTGTCATTTTTTTGTCATATTCATACATTTGGCATGTAGGCTTTCCGGTAGACGATGTCCGAATTACCTGGAGGTCACCCTGATTACCTTGACATCCTCTCCAGGAAGTGACAATTTTTTGTCATATCCAGACCTTTTGACATGTAGGCTGTCCAGTCGACGATGTCCGGATGACCTGGAGGTCACCCTGATAACCAGAACATCCTCTCCAGGAAGTGTCAATTTTTTGTCATATTCATACATTTGGCATATAGGCTTTCCGGTAGACGATGTCCGAATTACCTGGAGGTCAGCCTGATTACCTTGACATCCTCTCCAGGAAGTGACAATTTTTTGTCATATCCAGGCCTTTTGACATGTAGGCTTTCCAGCAGAGATGTCCGGATAACCTGGAGTTCACCTGATTGCCTGGACATTCTCTCCAGGAAATGACAATTTTTTGTCATATCCAGACTTTTTGCCATGTAGGCTGTCCACTCGACGATGTTCGGATGACCTGGAGGTCACCCTAATTACCAGAACATCCTCTCCAGGAAGTGTCAATTTTTTGTCATATTCATACATTTGGCATGTAGGCTTTCCGGTAGACGATGTCCGAATTACCTGGAGGTCACCCTGATTACCTTGACATCCTCTCCAGGAAGTGACAATTTTTTGTCATATCCAGGACTGTTGACACGTAGGCATTCCAGTTGACGATGTCCGAATTACCTGGAGGTCACCCTGATTACCTTGACATCCTCTCCAGGAAGTGACAATTTTTTGTCATATCCAGACCTTTTGACATGTAGGCTGTCCAGTCGACGATGTCCGGATGACCTGGAGGTCACCCTGATTACCAGAACATCCTCTCCAGGAAGTGTCAATTTTTTGTCATATTCATACATTTGGCATGTAGGCTTTCCGGTAGACGATGTCCGAATTACCTGGAGGTCACCCTGATTACCTTGACATCCTCTCCAGGAAGTGACAATTTTTTGTCGTATCCAGGCCTTTTGACATGTAGGCTTTCCAGCAGAGATGTCCGGATAACCTGGAGTTCACCTGATTGCCTGGACATTCTCTCCAGGAAATGACAATTTTTTGTCATATCCAGACTTTTTGCCATGTAGGCTGTCCACTCGACGATGTTCGGATGACCTGGAGGTCACCCTAATTACCAGAACATCCTCTCCGGAAGTGTCATTTTTTGTCATATTCAGACATTTGGCATGTAGGCTTTCCGGTAGACGATGTCCGAATTACCTGGAGGTCACCCTGATTACCTTGACAGCCTCTCCAGGAAGTGACATTTTTGTCATATCCAGGACTTTTGACACGTAGGCATTCCAGTTGACGATGTCCGAATTACCTGGAGGTCACCCTGATTACCTTGACATCCTCTCCAGGAAGTGACAATTTTTTGTCATATCCAGACCTTTTGACATGTAGGCTGTCCAGTCGACGATGTCCGGATGACCTGAGGTCACCCTGATTACCAGAACATCCTCTCCAGGAAGTGTCATTTTTTGTCATATTCATACATTTGGCATGTAGGCTTTCCGGTAGACGATGTCCGAATTACCTGGAGGTCACCCTGATTACCTTGACATCCTCTCCAGGAAGTGACAATTTTTGTCGTATCCAGGCCTTTTGACATGTAGGCTTTCCAGCAAGATGTCCGGATAACCTGGAGTTCACCTGATTGCCTGGACATTCTCTCCAGGAAGTGACAATTTTTTGTCATATTCAGACATTTTGGCATGTAGGCTTCCGGTAGACGATGTCCGATTACCTGGAGGTCACCCTGATTACCTGACATCCTCTCCAGGAAGTGCAATTTTTTGTCATATTCAGACATTTTGGCACGTAGGCTTGCCAGTCGACGATGTCGGATGACCTGGAGGTCACCCTGATTACCGGGACATCCTCTCCAGGAAGTGACAATTTTTTGTCATATTCAGACATTTTGACATGTAGGCTTTCTAGTCGACGATGTCTGGATGACCTGGAGGTCACCCTGATTACCTGGACATCCTCTCTAGGAAGTCACAATTTTTTTGTCATATTCAGACATTTTGGCATGTAGGCGTTCCAGCAGACGTTGTCCGGATGGTCTGAAGGTCACCCTGATTACCTTGACATCCTCTCCAGGAAGTGACAATTTTTTGTCATATCCAGACCTTTTGACATGTAGGCTGTCCAGTCGACGATGTCCGGATGACCTGGAGGTCACCCTGATTACCAGAACATCCTCTCCAGGAAGTGTCAATTTTTGTCATATTCATACATTTGGCATGTAGGCTTTCCGGTAGACGATGTCCGAATTACCTGGAGGTCACCTGATTACCTTGACATCCTCTCCAGGAAGTGACAATTTTTTGTCATATCCAGGCCTTTTGCATGTAGGCTTTCCAGCAGACGATGTCCGGATGACCTGGAGGTCACCCTGATTACCTGGACATCCTCTCCAGGAAGTGACAATTTTTTGTCATATCCAGACATTTTGACATGTAGGCTGTCCAGTCGACGATGTCCGGATGACCTGGAGGTCACCCTGATTACCTGGACATCCTCTCTAGGAAGTGACAATTTTTTGTCATATTCAGACATTTGGCATGTAGGCTTCCAGTCAGACGATGTCCGGATGTACCTGGAGGTCACCCTGATTACCTTGACATCCTCTCCAGGAAGTGACAATTTTTTGTCATATCCAGACCTTTTGACATGTAGGCTGTCCAGTCGACGATGTCCGGATGACCTGGAGGTCACCCTGATAACCAGAACATCCTCTCCAGGAAGTGTCAATTTTTTGTCATATTCATACATTTGGCATATAGGCTTTCCGGTAGACGATGTCCGAATTACCTGGAGGTCAGCCTGATTACCTTGACATCCTCTCAGGAAGTGACAATTTTTTGTCATATCCAGGCCTTTTGACATGTAGGCTTTCCAGCAGAGATGTCCGGATAACCTGGAGTTCACCTGATTGCCTGGACATTCTCTCCAGGAAATGACAATTTTTTGTCATATCCAGACTTTTTGCCATGTAGGCTGTCCACTCGACGATGTTCGGATGACCTGGAGGTCACCCTAATTACCAGAACATCCTCTCCAGGAAGTGTCAATTTTTTGTCATATTCATACATTTGGCATGTAGGCTTTCCGGTAGACGATGTCCGAATTACCTGGAGGTCACCCTGATTACCTTGACATCCTCTCCAGGAAGTGACAATTTTTTGTCATATCCAGGACTTTTGACACGTAGGCATTCCAGTTGACGATGTCCGGATTGCCTGGAGGTCACCCTGATTACCTTGACATCCTCTCCAGGAAGTGACAATTTTTGTCATATCCAGACTTTTTGCCATGTAGGCTGTCCACTCGACGATGTTCGGATGACCTGGAGGTCACCCTGACTACCAGAACATCCTCTCCAGGAAGTGTCATTTTTTGTCATATTCATACATTTGGCATGTAGGCTTTCCGGTAGACGATGGTCCGAATTACCTGGAGGTCCCCTGATGACCTTGACATCCTCTCCAGGAAGTGACAATTTTTTGTCATAATCCAGAGCGTTTTGACATGTAGGCTTGTCCAGTCGACGATGTCCGGATGACCTTGAGGTCACCCTGATTACCAGGACATCCTCTCTAGGAAATGACAATTTTTTGTCATATTCAACTTTTGGCCATGTAGGCTGTCCAGTCGACGATGTTCCGGATAACCTGGAGGTCACCCTAATTACCAGAACATCCTCTCCAGGAAGTGTCAATTTTTTGTCATATTCATACATTTGGCATGTAGGCTTTCCGGTAGACGATGTCCGAATTACCTGGAGGTCACCCTGATTACCTTGACATCCTCTCCAGGAAGTGACAATTTTTTGTCATATCCAGGACTTTTGACACGTAGGCATTCCAGTTGACGATGTCCGAATTACCTGGAGGTCACCCTGATTACCTTGACATCCTCTCCAGGAAGTGACAATTTTTTGTCATATCCAGACCTTTTGACATGTAGGCTGTCCAGTCGACGATGTCCGGATGACCTGGAGGTCACCCTGATTACCAGAACATCCTCTCCAGGAAGTGTCAATTTTTTGTCATATTCATACATTTGGCATGTAGGCTTTCCGGTAGACGATGTCCGAATTACCTGGAGGTCACCCTGATTACCTTGACATCCTCTCCAGGAAGTGACAATTTTTTGTCGTATCCAGGCCTTTTGACATGTAGGCTTTCCAGCAGAGATGTCCGGATAACCTGGAGTTCACCTGATTGCCTGGACATTCTCTCCAGGAAATGACAATTTTTTGTCATATCCAGACTTTTTGCCATGTAGGCTGTCCACTCGACGATGTTCGGATGAACTGGAGGTCACCCTGATTACCAGAACATCCTCTCCAGGAAGTGTCAATTTTTTGTCATATTCATACATTTGGCATGTAGGCTTTCCGGTAGACGATGTCCGAATTACCTGGAGGTCACCCTGATTACCTTGACATCCTCTCCAGGAAGTGACAATTTTTTGTCATATCCAGACCTTTTGACATGTAGGCTGTCCAGTCGACGATGTCCGGATGACCTGGAGGTCACCCTGATTACCAGAACATCCTCTCCAGGAAGTGTCAATTTTTTGTCATATTCATACATTTGGCATATAGGCTTTCCGGTAGACGATGTCCGAATTACCTGGAGGTCAGCCTGATTACCTTGACATCCTCTCCAGGAAGTGACAATTTTTTGTCATATCCAGGCCTTTTGACATGTAGGCTTTCCAGTAGACGATATCCGGATGACCTGGAGGTCACCCTGATTACCTGGACATCCCTCTCTAGGAAGTGACAATTTTTTGTCATATTCAGACATTTTGGCATGTAGCTTGTCCAGTCGACGATGTCCGAATTACCTGCAGGTCACCCTGATTATCTGGACATCCTCTCTAGGAAGTGACAATTTTTTTGTCATATTCAGACATTTTGGCATGTAGGCTTTCCAGCAGACGATGTCCGGATGGTCTGGATGTCACCCTGATTACCTTGACATCCTCTCCAGGAAGTGACAATTTTTTGTCATATCCAGACCTTTTGACATGTAGGCTGTCGAGTCGACGATGTCCGGATGACCTGGAGGTCACCCTGATTACCTGGACATCCTCTCTAGGAAGTGACAAATTTTTGTCATATTCATACATTTGGCATGTAGGCTTTCCGGTAGACGATGTCCGAATTACCTGGAGGTCACCCTGATTACCTTGACATCCTCTCCAGGAAGTGACAATTTTTTGTCATATCCAGGTCTTTTGACATGTAGGCTGTCCAGTCGACGATGTCCGGATGACCTGGAGGTCACCCTGATTACCAGAACATCCTCTCCAGGAAGTGACAATTTTTTGTCGTATCCAGGCCTTTTGACATGTAGGCTTTCCAGCAGAGATGTCCGGATAACCTGGAGTTCACCTGATTGCCTGGACATTCTCTCCAGGAAATGACAATTTTTTGTCATATCCAGACTTTTTGCCATGTAGGCTGTCCACTCGACGATGTTCGGATGACCTGGAGGTCACCCTGATTACCAGAACATCCTCTCCAGGAAGTGGCAATTTTTTGTCATATTCATACATTTGGCATGTAGGCTTTCCGGTAGACGATGTCCGAATTACCTGGAGGTCACCCTGATTACCTTGACATCCTCTCCAGGAAGTGACAATTTTTTGTCATATCCAGGACTTTGACATGTAGGCTTTCCAGTCGACGATGTCCGAATTACCTGGAGGTCACCCTGATTACCTTGACATCCTCTCCAGGAAGTGACAATTTTTTGTCATATCCAGACCTTTTGACATGTAGGCTGTCCAGTCGACGATGTCCGGATGACCTGGAGGTCACCCTGATTACCAGAACATCCTCTCCAGGAAGTGTCAATTTTTTGTCATATTCATACATTTGGCATGTAGGCTTTCCGGTAGACGATGTCCGAATTACCTGGAGGTCACCCTGATTACCTTGACATCCTCTCCAGGAAGTGACAATTTTTTGTCGTATCCAGGCCTTTTGACATGTAGGCTTTCCAGCAGAGATGTCCGGATAACCTGGAGTTCACCTGATTGCCTGGACATTCTCTCCAGGAAATGACAATTTTTTGTCATATCCAGACTTTTTGCCATGTAGGCTGTCCACTCGACGATGTTCGGATGACCTGGAGGTCACCCTGATTACCAGAACATCCTCTCCAGGAAGTGTCAATTTTTTGTCATATTCATACATTTGGCATGTAGGCTTTCCGGTAGACGATGTCCGAATTACCTGGAGGTCACCCTGATTACCTTGACATCCTCTCCAGGAAGTGACAATTTTTTGTCATATCCAGACCTTTTGACATGTAGGCTGTCCAGTCGACGATGTCCGGATGACCTGGAGGTCACCCTGATTACCAGAACATCCTCTCCAGGAAGTGTCAATTTTTTGTCATATTCATACATTTGGCATATAGGCTTTCCGGTAGACGATGTCCGAATTACCTGGAGGTCAGCCTGATTACCTTGACATCCTCTCCAGGAAGTGACAATTTTTTGTCATATCCAGGCCTTTTGACATGTAGGCTTTCCAGCAGAGATGTCCGGATGACCTGGAGGTCACCCTGATTACCTGGACATCCTCTCTAGGAAGTGACAATTTATTTGTCATATTCAGACATTTTGGCATGTAGGCTGTCCAGTCGACGATGTCCGAATTACCTGCAGGTCACCCTGATTATCTGGACATCCTCTCTAGGAAGTGACAATTTTTGTCATATTCAGACATTTGGCATGTAGGCTTTCCAGCAGACGATGTCCGGATGGTCTTGGATGTCACCCTGATTACCTTGACATCCTCTCCAGGAAGTGCAATTTTTGTCATATCCAGACCTTTTGACATGTAGGCGGGCGCAGTCGACGATGTCCGGATGACCTGGAGGTCACCCTGATTACCTGGGACATCCCTCCTAGGAAGTGGACAAATTTTTGTCATATTCATACAGTTGGCATGTAGGCTTTCCGGTAGACGATGTCCGAATTACCTGGAGGTCACCCTGATTACCTTGACATCCTCTCCAGGAAGTGACAATTTTTTGTACATATCCAGGTCCTTTTGACATGTAGGCTGTCCAGTCGACGATGTTCCGGATGACCTGGAGGTCACCCCTGATTACCAGACATCCTCTCCAGGAAGTGACAATTTTTTGTCGTATCCAGGCCTTTTGACATGTAGGCTTTCCAGCAGAGATGTCCGGATAACCTGGAGTTCACCTGATTGCCTGGACATTCTCTCCAGGAAATGACAATTTTTTGTCATATTCATACATTTGGCATGTAGGCTTTCCGGTAGACGATGTCCGAATTACCTGGAGGTCACCCTGATTACCTTGACCTCCTCTCCAGGAAGTGACAATTTTTTGTCATATCCAGGACTTTTGACACGTAGGCATTCCAGTTGACGATGTCCGGATGGCCTGGAGGTCACCCTGATTACCTTGACATCCTCTCCAGGAAGTGACAATTTTTTGTCATATCCAGACTTTTTGCCATGTAGGCTGTCCACTCGACGATGTTCGGATGACCTGGAGGTCACCCTGACTACCAGAACATCCTCTCCAGGAAGTGTCATTTTTTTGTCATATTCATACATTTGGCATGTAGGCTTTCCGGTAGACGATGTCCGAATTATCTGGAGGTCACCCTGATTACCTTGACATCCTCTCCAGGAAGTGACAATTTTTTGTCATATCCAGGACTTTTGACATGTAGGCTTTCCTGTCGACGATGTCTGCATGACCTGGAGGTCACCCTGATTACCTGGACATCCTCTCTAGGAAGTGACAATTTTTTGTCATATTCAGACATTTTGGCATGTAGGCTGTCCAGTCGACGATGTCCGATTACCTGCAGGTCACCCTGATTACCTTGACATCCTCTCCAGGAAGTGACAATTTTTTGTCATATCCAGACTTTTTGCCATGTAGGCTTCCAGTCGACGATGTCGGATGACCTGGAGGTCACCCTGATTACCTGGACATCCTCTCTAGGAAGTGACATTTTTTTGTCATATTCAGACATTTTGGCATGTAGGCTGTCCAGTCGACGATGTCCGAATTACCTGGAGGTCACCCTGATTACCTTGACATCCTCTCCAGGAAGTGACAATTTTTTGTCATATCCAGGCGTTTTGACATGTAGGCTTTCCAGTCGACGATGTCCGGATGACCTGGAGGTCACCCTGATTACCAGGACATCCTCTCTAGGAAGTGACAATTTTTTTGTCATATTCAGACATTTTGGCATGTAGGCTGTCCAGTCGACGATGTCCGGATAACCTGGAGGTCACCCTCATTACCAGAACATCCTCTCCAGGAAGTGTCAATTTTTTGTCATATTCATACATTTGGCATGTAGGCTTTCCGGTAGCCGATGTCCGAATTACCTGGAGGTCACCCTGATTACCTTGACATCCTCTCCAGGAAGTGACAATTTTTTGTCATATCCAGACCTTTTGACATGTAGGCTGTCCAGTCGACGATGTCCGGATGACCTGGAGGTCACCCTGATTACCAGAATCCTCTCCAGGAAGTGACAATTTTTTATCAAATCCAGGCCTTTTGGCATGTAGGCTTTCCAGCAGACGATGTCCGGATAACCTGGAGGTTACCTGATTGCCTGGACATTCTCTCCAGGAAGTGACAATTTTTTTGTCATATTCAGACATTTTGACATGTAGGCTTTCCAGTCGACAATGTCTGGATGACCTGGAGGTCACCCTGATTACCTGGACATCCTCTCTAGGAAGTGACAATTTTTTGTCATATTCAGACATTTTGGCATGTAGGCTTTCCAGCAGACGATGTCCGGATGGTCTGGAGGTCACCCTGATTACCTTGACATCCTCTCCAGGAAGTGGCAATTTTTTGTCATATCCAGACCTTTTGACATATAGGCTGTCCAGTCGACGATGTCCGGATGACCTGGAGGTCACCCTGATTACCAGAACATCCTCTCCAGGAAGTGTCAATTTTTTGTCATATTCATACATTTGGCATGTAGGCTTTCCGGTAGACGATGTCCGAATTACCTGGAGGTCACCCTGATTACCTTGACATCCTCTCCAGGAAGTGACAATTTTTTGTCATATCCAGACCTTTTGACATGTAGGCTGTCCAGTCGACGATGTCCGGATGACCTGGAGGTCACCCTGATTACCTGGACATCCCTCCAGGAAGTGTCAATTTTTTTGTCCTATTCAACATTTGGCATATAGGCTTTCCGGTAGACGATGTCCGAATTACCTGGAGGTCAGCTGATTACCTTGACATCCTCTCCAGGAAGTGACAATTTTTTGTCATATCCAGGCCTTTTGACAGTAGGCCTTTCCAGTAGACGATGTCCGGATAACCTGGAGTTCACCTGATTGCCTGGACATTCTCTCCAGGAAATGACAATTTTTTGTCATATCCAGACTTTTTGCCAATGTAGGCTGTCACTCGACGATGTTCGGATGACCTGGAGGTCACCCTAATTACCAGAAACATCCTCTCCAGGAAGTGTCAATTTTTTGTCATATTCATACATTTGGCATGTAGGCTTCCGGTAGACGATGTCCGAACTTACCTGGAGGTCACCCTGATTACCTTGACATCCCTCTCAGGAAGTGACAATTTTTTGTCATATCCAGGACTGTTGACATGTAGGCTTCCAGTGACGATGTCCGGATGACCTGGAGGTCACCCTGATTACCTTGACATCCTCTCCAGGAAGTGACAATTTTTTGTCATATCCAGACCTTTTGACATGTAGGCTGTCCAGTCGACGATGTCCGGATGACCTGGAGGTCACCCTGATTACCAGAACATCCTCTCCAGGAAGTGTCAATTTTTTGTCATATTCATACATTTGGCATGTAGGCTTTCCGGTAGACGATGTCCGAATTATCTGGAGGTCACCCTGATTACCTTGACATCCTCTCCAGGAAGTGACAATTTTTTGTCATATCCAGGCCTTTTGACATGTAGGCTTTCCAGTCGACAATGTCTGGATGACCTGGAGGTCACCCTGATTACCTGGACATCCTCTCTAGGAAGTGACAATTTTTTGTCATATTCAGACATTTTGGCATGTAGGCTGTCCAGTCGACGATGTCCGAATTACCTGGAGGTCACCCTGATTACCTTGACATCCTCTCCAGGAAGTGACAATTTTTTGTCATATCCAGACCTTTTGACATGTAGGCTGTCCAGTCGACGATGTCCGGATGACCTGGAGGTCACCCTGATTACCAGAACATCCTCTCCAGGAAGTGTCAATTTTTTGTCATATTCATACATTTGGCATGTAGGCTTTCGGTAGACGATGTCCGAATTACCTGGAGGTCACCCTGATTACCTTGACATCCTCTCCAGGAAGTGACAATTTTTTTGTCGTATCCAGGCCTTTTGACATGTAGGCTTTCCAGCAGAGATGTCCGGATAACCTGGAGTTCACCTGATTGCCTGGACATTCTCTCCAGGAAATGACAATTTTTTGTCATATCCAGACTTTTTGCCATGTAGGCTGTCCACTCGACGATGTTCGGATGACCTGGAGGTCACCCTAATTACCAGAACATCCTCTCAGGAAGTGTCAATTTTTTGTCATATTCATACATTTGGCATGTAGGCTTTCCGGTAGACGATGTCCGAATTACCTGGAGGTCACCCTGATTACCTTGACATCCTCTCCAGGAAGTGACAATTTTTTGTCATATCCAGACCTTTTGACATGTAGGCTGTCCAGTCGACGATGTCCGGATGACCTGGAGGTCACCCTGATTACCAGAACATCCTCTCCAGGAAGTGACAATTTTTTATCAAATCCAGGCCTTTTGGCATGTAGGCTTTCCAGCAGACGATGTCCGGATAACCTGGAGGTTACCTGATTGCCTGGACATTCTCTCCAGGAAGTGACAATTTTTTGTCATATTCAGACATTTTGACATGTAGGCTTTCCAGTCGACAATGTCTGGATGACCTGGAGGTCACCCTGATTACCTGGACATCCTCTCTAGGAAGTGACAATTTTTTGTCATATTCAGACATTTTGGCATGTAGGCTTTCCAGCAGACGATGTCCGGATGGTCTGGAGGTCACCCTGATTACCTTGACATCCTCTCCAGGAAGTGGCAATTTTTTGTCATATCCAGACCTTTTGACATATAGGCTGTCCAGTCGACGATGTCCGGATGACCTGGAGGTCACCCTGATTACCAGAACATCCTCTCCAGGAAGTGTCAATTTTTTGTCATATTCATACATTTGGCATGTAGGCTTTCCGGTAGACGATGTCCGAATTACCTGGAGGTCACCCTGATTACCTTGACATCTTCTCCAGGAAGTGACAATTTTTTGTCATATCCAGGCCTTTTGACATGTAGGCTTTCCAGTAGACGATATCCGGATGACCTGGAGATCACCCTGATTACCTGGACATTCACTCCAGGAAGTGACCAATTTTTTTGTCATATTCAGACATTTTGGCATGTAAGCTTTCCAGTAGACGATGTCCGGATGACCTGGAGGTCACCCTGATTATCTGGACAGCCTCTCCAGGAAGTGACTATGTTTTTTCCAGGAAGTCAAAATTTTTTCGATAACAAATAGACCAATTCGTCTGAAATCTTGACCAAACAGTAATCGCAACATTAAACATGTTTGTAATGAATTTTTATTTGTTTATAATAACATTAACGGTTTTTAGTTATTTTCAATGCTATATTAATTTTCAAACTTTTAATGTGTTGTTATTACTCCTTTTTGTATTTTTATAAGCCATCAAAATTTCAGACGAATCGGTCTATCCGTATTCAAGAAAACTTTGCCTTACTATTTTATAAAAATACAAGTAATACGTATTATTTAAATATTTTTTTATAACTGTAATTTTTTGAATGAGTTGATATAGTTAAAGCTAATTTTGATAGCATAAATTAAATTTAATTTACCTATTACAAAGCGATGAATATATAAGTAATTCTCAAAAAAGTGCAAATTTGAGTTATTGCCTTTAATATATTCATAGAGTATTATTTTATGACCAAAATATACGCTTTTAGTGGTATACATTTTTTTTGACTTTTGATAATAATTAAATGCGGAAAAACTTTCTTATAAAGCGAGTATGGTTTTAAATTATTCTTAAATTGCAAACTTTTTGACTTTTCTTAACTGTACTCTTTTAACAAAAATCTTACGTATATTTATCCATTATGTATGTGGTTTAAATTCGAACGAAAAATGACTTTTTTGTATTTATAGTAAACTGCTGGAATAGTTAGATTGTTATGAAAACCCATTTTTGTAGGTTATTTTTTGTATTAATATTTGTACCTTCATTTTTTGTAAATTTAATTGCATGTTATTTTCATCTATTACAGGTGTATTATACAAATTTTAATGTGATGATTCAAATCTTTATTATAATTGTTTATTATAATTGACATCATTATTATCAAGATAATAAAAAATATTTTTGTCATATTCATACATTTGGCATGTAGGCTTTCCGGTAGACGATGTCCGAATTACCTGGAGGTCACCCTGATTATCTGGACAGCCTCTCCAGGAAGTGACAATTTTTTGTCATATTCATACATTTGGCATGTAGGCTTTCCGGTAGACGATGTCCGAATTACCTGGAGGTCACCCTGATTACCTGGACATTCACTCCAGGAAGTGACAATTTTTTGTCATATCCAGGACTTTTGACACGTAGGCATTCCAGTTGACGATGTCCGGATGGCCTGGAGGTCACCCTGATTACCTTGACATCCTCTCCAGGAAGTGACAATTTTTTGTCATATCCAGACTTTTTGCCATGTAGGCTGTCCACTCGACGATGTTCGGATGACCTGGAGGTCACCCTGACTACCAGAACATCCTCTCCAGGAAGTGTCATTTTTTTGTCATATTCATACATTTGGCATGTAGGCTTTCCGGTAGACGATGTCCGAATTATCTGGAGGTCACCCTGATTACCTTGACATCCTCTCCAGGAAGTGACAATTTTTTGTCATATCCAGGCGTTTTTGACATGTAGGCTTTCCAGTCGACGATGTCCGGATGACCTGGAGGTCACCCTGATTACCAGGACATCCTCTCTAGGAAGTGACAATTTTTTTGTCATATTCAGACATTTTGGCATGTAGGCTGTCCAGTCGACGATGTCCGGATAACCTGGAGGTCACCCTCATTACCAGAACATCCTCTCCAGGAAGTGTCAATTTTTTGTCATATTCATACATTTGGCATGTAGGCTTTCCGGTAGCCGATGTCCGAATTACCTGGAGGTCACCCTGATTACCTTGACATCCTCTCCAGGAAGTGACAATTTTTTGTCATATCCAGACCTTTTGACATGTAGGCTGTCCAGTCGACGATGTCCGGATGACCTGGAGGTCACCCTGATTACCAGAACATCCTCTCCAGGAAGTGACAATTTTTTTATCAAATCCAGGCCTTTTGGCATGTAGGCTTTCCAGCAGACGATGTCCGGATAACCTGGAGGTTACCTGATTGCCTGGACATTCTCTCCAGGAAGTGACAATTTTTTTGTCATATTCAGACATTTTGACATGTAGGCTTTCCAGTCGACAATGTCTGGATGACCTGGAGGTCACCCTGATTACCTGGACATCCTCTCTAGGAAGTGACAATTTTTTTGTCATATTCAGACATTTTGGCATGTAGGCTTTCCAGCAGACGATGTCCGGATGGTCTGGAGGTCACCCTGATTACCTTGACATCCTCTCCAGGAAGTGGCAATTTTTTGTCATATCCAGACCTTTTGACATATAGGCTGTCCAGTCGACGATGTCCGGATGACCTGGAGGTCACCCTGATTACCAGAACATCCTCTCCAGGAAGTGTCAATTTTTTGTCATATTCATACATTTGGCATGTAGGCTTTCCGGTAGACGATGTCCGAATTACCTGGAGGTCACCCTGATTACCTTGACATCTTCTCCAGGAAGTGACAATTTTTTGTCATATCCAGGCCTTTTGACATGTAGGCTTTCCAGTAGACGATATCCGGATGACCTGGAGATCACCCTGATTACCTGGACATTCACTCCAGGAAGTGACCAATTTTTTTGTCATATTCAGACATTTTGGCATGTAAGCTTTCCAGTAGACGATGTCCGGATGACCTGGAGGTCACCCTGATTATCTGGACAGCCTCTCCAGGAAGTGACTATGTTTTTTCCAGGAAGTCAAAATTTTTTCGATAACAAATAGACCAATTCGTCTGAAATCTTGACCAAACAGTAATCGCAACATTAAACATGTTTGTAATGAATTTTTATTTGTTTATAATAACATTAACGGTTTTTAGTTATTTTCAATGCTATATTAATTTTCAAACTTTTAATGTGTTGTTATTACTCCTTTTTGTATTTTTATAAGCCATCAAAATTTCAGACGAATCGGTCTATCCGTATTCAAGAAAACTTTGCCTTACTATTTTATAAAAATACAAGTAATACGTATTATTTAAATATTTTTTTATAACTGTAATTTTTTGAATGAGTTGATATAGTTAAAGCTAATTTTGATAGCATAAATTAAATTTAATTTACCTATTACAAAGCGATGAATATATAAGTAATTCTCAAAAAAGTGCAAATTTGAGTTATTGCCTTTAATATATTTCATAGAGTATTATTTTATGACCAAAATATACGCTTTTAGTGGTATACATTTTTTTTGACTTTTGATAATAATTAAATGCGGAAAAACTTTCTTATAAAGCGAGTATGGTTTTAAATTATTCTTAAATTGCAAACTTTTTGACTTTTCTTAACTGTACTCTTTTAACAAAAAATCTTACGTATATTTATCCATTATGTATGTGGTTTAAATTCGAACGAAAAATGACTTTTTTGTATTTATAGTAAACTGCTGGAATAGTTAGATTGTTATGAAAACCCATTTTTGTAGGTTATTTTTTGTATTAATATTTGTACCTTCATTTTTTTGTAAATTTAATTGCATGTTATTTTCATCTATTACAGGTGTATTATACAAATTTTAATGTGATGATTCAAATCTTTATTATAATTGTTTATTATAATTGACATCATTATTATCAAGATAATAAAAAATATTTTTTCTTATCCCGCACACCGAAAGTACGTAGTTTTGTAGCAACCATAGCCAGCAGAAACCGTCCCTTTTGTGGTAAGCTACAAATATACGCACGCTCTGATTGGCTGGGTAATTTTCAGATTGCTTGCTTAAAAGATAACAACAAAAACAATAAAGGAGCGAGAACTTTTCGCGCACATGTTCATGCATTCAACTTATTATGCTATTTAATCATTCAATTCCCTAGCGGACATAATTATATGCGTATAATGTTTATAAATACTTAATAAAAGTTATTACTTTTATTAGATTTTCATAACACTTTATAAAGTGCGGATTTTGGACTCTAGTAATAGTTTAAAAAATTTGGTAATGTTTATAAGATTTTATTAGTTATTTTTAAAATTTCGTAAATATTTCTAAGCTTTATTAGGTTTTATTAGATTTTTGTATTTCGAAAATATCGTGAAAAACGACAAAATGACACTAATAGTAACTGTTGCATTTTCCTGTATTTAACTGGTTTCAGCTGTTTCTACGTGATGTATGCAAAAAAACAAAAGTTATTAATAAAAGATTGATATTGCTAAATATTCATAAAAATTCTAAATACTTATTTACTGTATACAATAATTTAAAAAAGTTATTAGTAGTTATAAGCTTTTTTAAGCGCGCACATTTCTTTTGCTTTTGAAAATACCTAAAAGCTAATAAAATCTAGCAAAAGCTAAGAAGAGCTAATAAATTAATTAATATTTTTATCGGTCTTACAGTCAATTATATAATAATAATATACATATAATTGACTGTAAGACCGATAAAAATATTAATTAATTTAGTTATACTACAGTCGACATAAGTAATATTTTATTAAGAGCTAATAAAAGTTATAAATTCATACTAACTATTAATAGAGTCCAAAATCTGCATATTATAAATTGATTATAAAATTTATTAGGTTTCCTTAGCTCTTTTTGGAAAAATAAATTTCCGCCTGGGTTGCACTTTTAATATAATTACTTGTAAATGCAACAAAGAAAATCAATAAGACATTTTATGTCATTACAATTAAACTAAAAAAAATATTTGTTACTTCAATAATAAAATGTATTCTAATTTTCATAGCTTTTATATGTTTCAAATAAAAAGTATAAAAGTGTGATTATATTTTTTTCATTTTAGTATGCACCTGATAAACATTTGCGTGTGTACTTTATGCCCGCCCCGACCAGCAAAAACTCGGCTTCGCCTCGTTTTTGCAAAAGTCGGGCGGGCATAAAAAATAACCCCAATTACTAGCCTTAAAATGAAAATTGGAAAATATAGTAATGGAACGCAGCGCGTTACGTCGTTGTCTGCAGAGGTCGTGCCGAGCGCCCTAACAGAAAGGCAAAGACATTTATATATACCTGTAAATACATGGGGTAATAGGCTTCTAGGAGATTTTATTAGTTATTATTAATTATTGAACGTACTTTCGGTGTCCGGAATAAGAAAAATAGTATACGACATGCGGTCAGATAGTTTGATTTTCTGTCGTGCGTGGTATGACGTTCGAGGCGAAGCCGAAACATCCTGACCTTATATCGTAATATACTATATTGTAAATAATAGGTGGACAATGTCCATGGAGTTTACATAAAATTTGCCCTCATATTGAGAATCACCCATATATCCCGTGTCCCTCAACTACGCGCGTATAAGACCTCACGCGGCGCGACCGACGTAACTTGTTATTGCTCCTGAAGAGCGTTTATTTTATTACTTTCTTGCCCAATACGACTTTATTTTTTTTTATTTATTTTTAATAAACGATTTTGATCTATTTTGAACCTGCTCCAAGACCGTACCCCGTTATAGTAATCAAAACGATTTATTAAAAGCAAATTAACACAAGATTATTCGTAATAACATTATAAATTTAATACTATAGTGTAATTTTAATATGTTAACATTATTATAAATACATAAATGTAATATTATTGCTTCCTCGTATAGGAATCTTTGTAATAGTCAAATGTTTCACTAAAAACTTGCTAGAAGTATATTTTCAAATGTCTAAAATCCAAATCACGTGTATTCAGAAAGTGTCTGTAGGAATGTGTGTGTATATTTGTGTCTGTGTATATGTATACGTATGTTTGTACGTACACCAATAAATTTCTGAATCTACTCAGTCTATATCATTTAGCTTGGCCAACTCCAAGGAGACTGATCTCTTCTCATCTTTAAAAAGCAAGCGGTTCTCTTGTGGAAAGAGGATCGCATTAAACTTCTTAATAAAATTCACGCCTACATAACAATCAGCGTCTAAGTGTGGCATTATACCTATTTTGAGGTCGTGTTTTATACCTGCGACCTCAAACGGCAAGTAGGTATAACCCGTGACAGGAGAGAAACGTCCGTCTCCTAATTTCGCTCCCTTCCCGCTATCAGGTCGCACTGATTTACCTAATTCATTGGCAATCAGGAGGGCGATCGGTCCCATGACCGTTCGGGATGCTCCGGGGTCGTACAACGCCCTTAAGTGGTAAGGTCCTACGTTTACCTGTAGCCACCAGCATCCTACGTCCTGGTCAGACTCTACACTAGCGGAGTCGTTCTCGGACGATTTTCCTTCCGTCGTACCGGTTTTATTACATTCCTTCGTCGATACAACTGCGGCAACTGCATTCTTCTCGTTGTGTCGAACGTCTCGTTCTTTTGCGGCCTCTTTACACGGGGGAAAGGCCGTTGAGACCCCTATTGGTCTTTCCCCTTCCCGTTTCCCGTGCATTTCAGACAGTTATATCGGAAATGACCTGGCATGCCGCATCCGAAACAGTATACCTCCTTTGGGACGTTCTCTCTACCGAAGTCTTTCTTCTTACTCAGGGGAGACTTTCGTCCGTCGTCTACTCTCTTACTCATATTACTCTGTCCCGAGCCTTGCTTACTCTGAGCGGGACTTCCTACCTTAGTCGAACGAGAGTCGTTCGGCTTCCGATGGACGGGAGTGTAACTCTTCCCGTTACCCTGTCGGGAGTTTAGTGGCTCCGTTGAACTCGTTTTCAGAGAGCGGATCTCCTTGAGCATCTCAGCCATTAGTTCGACTAACGAACGGTCGGTCTTTTTAGTGGTTGTTTCGGTTGCAGCCACTTTAGGTCGACTAGGAGGATCTTGACGTGGTTTCCCTGTCCTTGGTTTGAATCCTAGATCAGGGTGTAACATCTTCTCTGGAGAAGGTGGAGGTTGGTATGATATCTCGGCCTCCAGCGTTAGCTCGGCGTCGCGTGCCTTCTCGAGCAAGTCTCGGATGCTTCGGCATGAGTTACGTTCTATCATACGCTGTAACTCGGGCAGCATGTTTCGATGTAGTAAGTCAAGTTGTTGACTTACGCTCGGGATTGGCTGTTGTTTTCGTAACATCGAACCTAAGCACGTTATATAATTGCGTACGGGTTCGCCTTTCCCTTGGGTTCGTCGGTTCGTATCGCTCGCTAGTCTCTGTTGGTAACGGCGGTCCATGCCGTACCAATCTCTGGCCTCATGGCAAAACTCCTGCCACGTCGTCCACTGGTCTTTATAATCGCGGTACCACGTGGACGCGACACCGGTCATTAGTTCGGGTAGTGCGGATATTAACTCCTCGTCTCTAAGCCTTGCTAATGTCCTGCATTCTTCTACCCTTGTGATGAATAGATCAATGCTATCATCTGGTTCGCCGGTGAATCGCACGTTCCATCGTCGAACTATGTTGCCGATATCCCGTGTATTTGTCGATCCACCGTTGCTCTGCGAGTGGTGCATATTTGCTCTATATGCGCCGCTGGAGAGGTTTCCCCCCTCCCAGGCGTTGCCGATATTTCCAAACGGTGGTATCGAACCACAGGTGCTACTGGCGCAGTGTGGACGCTGCAATCTAGTTGCATTTTGTGCAGATCGGGTATGGTTATTACAGGTTATTTAGTGAGCTACTCCGTAACTCAGTCATCTGAGTTGACAGAGTTTTGATTTGCTCATGTAAGCTTTGCAAATAATTTATAAAGCTTACTGGCAGGTTAAACCGTTCGCCTTCGAGACCCTCCAGTGACATGGTCTCGCCCGTCTGGCCGTCGTTTCGTGATCCGATATTCGGCGATTCGGTTTCGCTGTCGGTCGCCGACCTCGTATTTCGGTTGACCGAGTGCGTTGGCGAGGGGTTTCTCTGGGTGTTGGCGCTGCCGTTAGTGCCAGCTTGTGGTATTATGTAATCATGGTCCCTACCGGCTTCATCTAGTAAGATGCTAAGCGGGTGTGTTCTATTGGGATCGTAATCCTGTCCCAGGATAGTCAAACTGGACCGTTCTTGACAAGTTTGTTCGATCAAATCTTGTCTCAAATACACGCGATGTGTATAAACTTTATTCTCGTCTTCCGCCTCTGTAGGCTAGAAGTCCGCCGGGACGTAGTCGCCTTTGAGCCATCGATAAAATCGGGCGCACTGCTCGATGCGGCTACCCGATGTGACTAGCTCCAAGCTAGTCATCATGTCTGTCCTAGTATCGTCGTCTAGGTACATGAACTATTCTTCGATTTCTCGGTGACCAGACATGATGATGCGCGTGTACAAATTTGTCGGTCAGTGTGTGTGTTCGCAAGAAACGAACATATATATTAAGGGATTCTAAAGAGCGAATACGCTGGTATAGTTCCGTAACTAGATAGTTCGTAATCGAAAAGGACCGTCAACATATAAATATCTTATTATATATATGAGGAAAGAAAGGGAAAATATATTATTGTTTATTTTCAAAATATTTACGCTAATTAAATAATAGCTACGGCGAAGTATCTAAGTGAAAAAAAAAAGTTTGTACTGAACGGGAACCAGGGTTGTTACTTTTTACTTGTACAACAAAAATAAAGTAAAAATTAACAATTCATTATAACAAACAAAAAAAAATCAAGATTATTTTGTAAATTGTTTAATTGCAAATTATTTTATAAAATTCAAAATTATGAGGAACATAGATTATTCGATTTGTGTACGTAAGTTTTTATGAAAGTGATAATAGAAAAGAAAATAATAATTTAAATACGCGATATCCGTGTTTCAAACGTGAGCGAAATGGCGTTAATTTTAAATAAATGTATAATTATTTTTATTTATATGTATATACATCTGTACATACATATAATTGCTTATTCGTAATTACTTTTAAATAATTTATGGTAATTACACAATTAAATGTCCAAAAAAAAGAAAGGTAGTATCGAATAATCAATAAAAGAAAACAATAACTGAATGGAGAGTTCCCGAAAAGTAATGGTTTTGTTGTTGTATAAATACGCAACAACAATCGACTACGAAGACATGTGTAACATAAATATAACGCTAATGTAACTGTATATAACGCACACACTGGACCGAATTTACTATCTTGTTCGCTATACAAGATAGTGTAGTAAGTGTGAGAGCGGAATGTTATTTAAAAAAATCAATAAATAATTAAAGAAACGTTGATTCTAAATTGTCTTGAAAAGGTGTACAATAAAGAAATAATATTGATAAAGTACGAACATGCGTATTTATCCATGCGAGAAAGTAAAAACAAATTTTACTTTCTCTCTCTCTCGCACTTACTATACAGAAATAGTGAGACTGGGAATGACGAATCTCCACTCTCGCGCCGATGTAAACAATTCGCTTTGTTTAGAAAACGTACGCGCGCTCGATTCTCTCTTCGCGAAGTACGTTGGCCTTGACGTTTTCACTACTCGATATATTTAATTTTTCGTTTAGTGAGGTATCCGGTTAGAAAGAAAATACTAAATTTTCTTATATAATTCCGTATGCCCACTGCTAACTAGTTGGGCGCCATGTAACGGTGCATGTCGGGTTTTCTCGACTAATGCACGGAGATAGCGTGAGTAGGGGTAACCCCGAGATCGCGCGTGACGAACTTACCTTCGCGCGCGATCGGACCTCTCGTGCGCTTCGTCGACGGCTCGCCGATACCTCAACAGCTACCGTGTACGTTGACATGGGCTCCAGAGTGAGCCCACTTCCGGAAGTACGATTTTAGGACTAGGCAGACGAGTACCGCGGGCTCGTCTGCTTATCAGACTAGGGATCGGGATTCCTGGGTTAATACGGGATATCGAAATGATACGAATCGAAAGATAAAATAGAATTCAAATTTATTCACTGGTTCATGATACAACATAATAGTTAAATCGCGAACGCGCGGAATGATATAGTTGTTCGGGCGGCCTAGGCGCAATCGCGGGGGGTTATAACCCGGACGCGGGATCGCGGCGCGAAGAGAGTACGCGGGAATTACTCGAGCACATTATCTTCGTCAAGAGGGAAAAACTCTAACCTTATACTCGTAGTAAACCTCGTCGTGTCTCGTACGTGTACCACGCAGTCGTCGGCGTCACTCCAATAACCTCGAGGACCTTCCGTCTCGGCGGCTCACGCAAGAATAATTCTCCCTGATTCCCTTTCGTTCCCCTCCCTTCCGTATCCCGCGCGGTCTACTCCAATGGCCGTACGGGCCCCGCGACGGAAAACGATGACGAGTGGCTCGCGCTATCGCCACTCGTCACACGGTCTTACAGTCAATTATATGGGGCAGAGTGTATAACTTTATTCTCGTCTTCCGCCTCTTTAGGCTAGAAGTCCGCCGGGACGTAGGTCGCCTTTGAGCCATCGATAATATCGGGCGCACTGCTCGATTGCGGCTACCGATGTGACTCGCTCCAAGCCTAGTCATCATGTCTGTCCTAGTAATCGTCGTCTAGGTACATGACTATTCTTCGATTTCTCGGTGACCAGACATGATGATGCGCGTGTACAAATTTGTCGGTCAGTGTGTGTGTTCGCAAGAAACGAACATATATATTAAGGGATTCTAAAGAGCGAATACGCTGGTATAGTTTCCGTAACTAGATAGTTCGTAATCGAAAAGGACCGTCAACATATAAATATCTTATTATATATATGAGGAAAGAAAGGGAAAATATATTATTGTTTATTTTCAAAATATTTACGCTAATTAAATAATAGCTACGGCGAAGTATCTAAGTGAAAAAAAAAGTTTGTACTGAACGGGAACCAGGGTTGTTACTTTTTACTTGTACAACAAAAATAAAGTAAAAATTAACAATTCATTATAACAAACAAAAAAAAATCAAGATTATTTTGTAAATTGTTTAATTGCAAATTATTTTATAAAATTCAAAATTATGAGGAACATAGATTATTCGATTTGTGTACGTAAGTTTTTATGAAAGTGATAATAGAAAAGAAAATAATAATTTAAATACGCGATATCCGTGTTTCAAACGTGAGCGAAATGGCGTTAATTTTAAATAAATGTATAATTATTTTTATTTATATGTATATACATCTGTACATACATATAATTGCTTATTCGTAATTACTTTTAAATAATTTATGGTAATTACACAATTAAATGTCCAAAAAAAAGAAAGGTAGTATCGAATAATCAATAAAAGAAAACAATAACTGAATGGAGAGTTCCCGAAAAGTAATGGTTTTGTTGTTGTATAAATACGCAACAACAATCGACTACGAAGACATGTGTAACATAAATATAACGCTAATGTAACTGTATATAACGCACACACTGGACCGAATTTACTATCTTGTTCGCTATACAAGATAGTGTAGTAAGTGTGAGAGCGGAATGTTATTTAAAAAAATCAATAAATAATTAAAGAAACGTTGATTCTAAATTGTCTTGAAAAGGTGTACAATAAAGAAATAATATTGATAAAGTACGAACATGCGTATTTATCCATGCGAGAAAGTAAAAACAAATTTTACTTTCTCTCTCTCTCGCACTTACTATACAGAAATAGTGAGACTGGGAATGACGAATCTCCACTCTCGCGCCGATGTAAACAATTCGCTTTGTTTAGAAAACGTACGCGCGCTCGATTCTCTCTTCGCGAAGTACGTTGGCCTTGACGTTTTCACTACTCGATATATTTAATTTTTCGTTTAGTGAGGTATCCGGTTAGAAAGAAAATACTAAATTTTCTTATATAATTCCGTATGCCCACTGCTAACTAGTTGGGCGCCATGTAACGGTGCATGTCGGGTTTTCTCGACTAATGCACGGAGATAGCGTGAGTAGGGGTAACCCCGAGATCGCGCGTGACGAACTTACCTTCGCGCGCGATCGGACCTCTCGTGCGCTTCGTCGACGGCTCGCCGATACCTCAACAGCTACCGTGTACGTTGACATGGGCTCCAGAGTGAGCCCACTTCCGGAAGTACGATTTTAGGACTAGGCAGACGAGTACCGCGGGCTCGTCTGCTTATCAGACTAGGGATCGGGATTCCTGGGTTAATACGGGATATCGAAATGATACGAATCGAAAGATAAAATAGAATTCAAATTTATTCACTGGTTCATGATACAACATAATAGTTAAATCGCGAACGCGCGGAATGATATAGTTGTTCGGGCGGCCTAGGCGCAATCGCGGGGGGTTATAACCCGGACGCGGGATCGCGGCGCGAAGAGAGTACGCGGGAATTACTCGAGCACATTATCTTCGTCAAGAGGGAAAAACTCTAACCTTATACTCGTAGTAAACCTCGTCGTGTCTCGTACGTGGTACCACGCAGTCGTCGGCGTCACTCCAATAACCTCGAGGACCTTCCGTCTCGGCGGCTCACGCAAGAATAATTCTCCCTGATTCCCTTTCGTTCCCCTCCCTTCCGTATCCCGCGCGGTCTACTCCAATGGCCGTACGGGCCCCGCGACGGAAAACGATGACGAGTGGCTCGCGCTATCGCCACTCGTCACACGGTCTTACAGTCAATTATATGGGCAGTCAGATTGCCCCTACTTATAATCACCCCCGAAGAATCTATAAAAATAATAAAAATAAAAAATAAAAAATAAAAACACTAAATGAAAATAAAAACAAATTATTAATAAAGCAATCTGACTGCCCCCCTGCACCAAAAAACTTGAAGAGAGAGTGAATCAAATTTATAATAGTAAATTAAAAGTTAGAGTAGATATTAAAAATGATGCATTTGTTGTTATACCGCATGTTAGAGGTTTATCTGAAAGAATAAGAAAAGAATTTAAAAAACTAGATATTCAAGTTTTATTTAGAAATATTAATAATTTAGATAGAAAGGATGATAAATCTGGAGATGTTTATAAAATAAATTGTATTGATTGTGATAAATGTTACATTGGTCAAACTAGTAGTTATTTGAAAAAGAGAATTTATGAACATAAATATAGTTTGAGGAGTGTATCTGTCACATCAGGTTTGAAAGAGCATTGTTTAGATTTTGTTCATTCATTTGATTTTAATAATGTAGGAATTTTAGAACAAAATATTATGAATAAATTTTAAAGAGAAAGTCTTGAGAATATTCATATATTTAAGACTGATAAGAATGTCAATTTAATGTTAAAGTCAAGTAAATTAAATAAGATTTATCATCCTATCTTAACTTAACTTAGTTTATTGGTGTGAATTTATTTAGGTGTGGGTCCTTGGAGTGGGGAGGCTTTTTTGAGGGTATAAATATCGTGTGGAATAGCTTTTCATTTCAGTCCCTGATGAGGAGCAGCAGCGAGCTCGAAACGTCGGACAGAATTTGTTTTTATTTTCAGTTAGTGTTTTTATTTTTTAATTTTTATTTTTATTATTTTTATAGATTCTTCGGGGGTGATTATAAGTAGGGGCAATCTGACTGCCCATATAATTGACTGTAAGACCGATAGAAATATTAATTAATTTAGTTATACTACAGTCGACATAAGTAATATTTTATTAAAATTATATAATACTAAAACCAAAATTCCCATTAGATAAGCTATTTTCTGAAAACCTGTGTAACGAATTTAATATCATGATTGCCGTAATATAAAAAATATTTGCATTGAGCGTCATTAAAAAAGTATTAAAAGACAGGTTACAATATATACTGTATCATGTAATTAATTATATCGTTACAAAATGGAATTTGTAATAAAAAAAATATGACTCTTGAAATGTATACCTTACCAGTACGTCCTCGTCGTAAGAGTCGGATAACAACATTGATATATTGGCTAACGCTGAAAGGAAAACTTTATTTTACAGATTCGCGGTGACACTGCCCCAAGGAAAGTCTCTAGTACAGACATAGAATACATGTTATTCTTCATGAAATGGCGGAAACCCGTTCTCAGATTTCCCTGAGTTGGGTGAGGGTGAGTGACTCGGCCCCCATTTCCGAGAGTCCGATACACACCTCCTACGACAGTGGAGGAAGAGGATTGCCACTAGTGCGCCTCGTAGTCGAGTTGTTCCGCCGAGCCTGTGTTGGCGATCAACTGTCCAACATGCTATATGATTGATACACTAACACGCTTAGTTATTGAACACATGCCGTTCAAAGTATTTCTCCCGACGTTTCCTTACGTAGGTTCGATGCACCAAAAACTCGCATGAGAAGGCATTAAGAGCGTCGAGTTCCGAGCCTGATCATGCCGACTACACTATTTTCGAAAGTGAGTGAAGTCGAAAACCCCTTTTGTCCGGACTCTTTTATATTGTTCCGGCTCGGTGTATCCCGGGGTGGGAAGAGCCTAAAAATGCCTTCGAAAATTATTGTGGAGTTCAGCGTACCTTAAGGACTCAACTCAGTCTTTGGCAAGCTAAAGCAGGAGATCAACTGAGGGGAAATTCCTTAGGAATACGTTCCACACGCCTCGAAAGGGGCGAAACCAGCATTGTGCAGAAAGTTGTCTCGTGAAAATGGTCCAGGTAATTCGGGTTCACTCGGGTAGATAATAAATTTCCGCCTAACGCCTAACAAGTGATGGGTCCACCACTGTGGGTAAAGGGCCTCGGCCGGAGTCATAGCAGCTCCCAAAAGCATGGAACCTCCAAAGCACAATGTAGGGTTGAACAACGTACTTCCAAAAGTATCCTTAAAGCCGAGAATTAGTAGGTTCGCCGAAGTATCTCGCCGAATTGATTCTTTCGATTTTCAGTTGTGAGTTAGTATATTCGTCTAAAGAACATCTCGAAGCATTGTCCTCTCCGAACAGGACTTGTACCTTCGGGTATACAAAGTACCTTATTACACCCGGCCGGATGGCTGGGTTTTTCTATTTGATAAAATTTGAAAGTGGCGGAGAGAGAGCAATGCTGGGAAGACGAGATCGGAGATGAGTAGAAGTCCCGCATACTGACCCAGTTTAGCCATGTACAAGTAGAGAGTCCTAAAGACACTTGGAGCGTATAATGGCTTAACCAGGCCGGATTTATAAGTAGGTCTTTTCGAACGATAGACCGAAATGAACCGGAAATTCGAATAGCATGGATGGACTAATGAAGGGAGCTCCGATGATACGAGGAACCCAACGACGGTCTTAAAGTGTGATCCAATAGCCTATGCAGTATGCCTTGGCTCCCCACAACTGACCACGTCCAAAATTATCGATCATGACAACAAAGGCAGGCAACCATACCTAGCCTTGATCTTGTAAATAATAAAACTGTCCTCGGACAGATAGACCTAAGAGCTCGAAATCTTGTATATACTTAGAGCCGGGGCACGGCTAATCAAGCAAGTGCCCCGGAAGCGCAAACAGATTGGCCAGGTGCCATATTTATCTTATAATTTACAAAGAGCCAGGACACGGCTAATCAAGTCGTGCCCTGGATGCGAAGAGAGATCGGCCAGATGCTATGTAGATATCTAGAGCCGGAATAACAACTAATCAAGTTGTTACTCGGATGCGTAGAGAGATCGGCCATATGCCTTGTAAATACACAAATTAAAATAATCTGTATGAATCCATATGATTCGAAAGTGCACTGTTTGAGGCGTGGGGCTCATATTAATCAATCAAAGGCAAAACAGCCGGGGACCACGCCAATAATATAAACCGCACATACAAGATTAAGATTATTATAAATTGTATAAATCACGTAATGTATGGGCATAAGCATGCTCGTAGATATTGTAAATATTGTAAATATGTAAATAGTAGGAAACGGAAAAGTTTTAGTTCATAAGTAAGTCTTGTCTTGTCGTCGTAGTCGTCGTACATCTCTCGAAGGCTCTCTCTCTAAGTTACTCCGTAATTTTCAACTCTCTCATCTGTTTTGCGTTTTTGCGATAACAAATTTTACTCTTTTTATATATATATACATAAACTCGCTCTAGGTCGAAATTTCCGAAAGCACTTCCTAAACAAGACGATGACCCCTTCCACTAAGGTGAAGAAGGCGAGGGCCATAAATCGAAAGAGACGAGGCGCATCGAACGCCCTAACGCGGAGCCGGCCGGCCAGCTATCTCACGGTAATGACGGAGTATTCACGACCGACGGAACCACCCAAGAGCAACCGAACTCGAAGGCGGGTCTGAAGGTGAGAATACTCCAATTGAACATGGGTAGATCGAGGGCCGTCACAGAAGAAACTCGAATTCGAATGGCCACAACAGGGATTGACCTCGCTCTAGTCCAGGAACCCTATGCACCGAAAGGCACACTAACAGGGATGGGACTTAGCTTTGGTACAATTACAGGTGCCAGGCCCGATCAAACAACAGTCGCAGCTGTGATCCACAGCTCTGGCACCTTAACTTACATAAGGGTCTCCCAGTTCTGCTCTACCCATTGTTTCTGCTCCATGGTGAGCGGCACATTTGGACATTTCTACGTGGTCAGCTTATACTGCCAATTCAGGGACTCCATAGAGAGACACCTGGTGCAGTTACGACACATTCTGTCATCGCTGAAGGATCAAAAGATCCTAATAGCGATGGACGCGAATGCTAAGTCGTCCTGGTGGGGCTCGCCAGTAAATGATGGTAGGGGTCGAGTTCTGGAGGACTTTGTTCTTGAGCACGACCTGATTGTGATGAATCGAGAAGGGCAACCGGCCACCTGCGTAAGTTCGAGAGGTAAAACCTTCATCGACGTAACGCTGGCGACCAAGAGCCTTAAACCTTTCGTCACGGGATGGTCAGTCGAAGATTGGTCAAAGAGCGATCATAGACCAATCCATATCGTTGTCCACTTCGAAAGGCAGCCCGTACGCCGACAAAGGGTACTAAAACCACGGTTCAATACCCGAAAGGCAGATTGGAAAGCCTTTCAAGAAGCTCTTAAGATCGAAAAGTCGCGCCTCTCGGACATGCCGATCAACTCTGAAGACGACGTTGATAAATATGTCAATGCGTTAGAAGAGGCGATCATAAAGGCATGTAAGAAGGCGATCCCCATGAAGAGGAGATTTTTCAAATCATCCCCATGGTGGAATCCGAGGCTGACACATCTCAGAGGTAAAGTCAAGCGTTTAGAACGCAGATGGCTAACCCAGAGCACAGGAAGCGGGACGACTAAGACCAGGAAACAACGAAAGCTCAAAAACACGCTTTCCCTCATGCGGAAAGCAAAGACCAAATACAAGTCCGAAATTACGAGATCCAAAAAGGAGAGCTGGAAACAGTTCGTCAGGCGGGAAAGCGAGAAGGACGTATGGGGTCTTCCATACAGGCTCGCTTCAGGCAAAGTACGAACAATAAAGGCTCTCAACACTGTAACAGGAGCTAAAGGATCCACTACGACTTGGAAAGAGACCTGTGACGCTCTACTAAACACTGTAGTGCCTGACGATGACATATCGAAGGAGACGGACTTTCACGTTGAAAAACGTAGAGCCTGTCTCGGAGGGTTAGACTCCCAGGAGACATCTCCCTTCACCCGGCTTGAAATAGTTCAAGCAATCTTTGAGAACAAGAACGGGAAGAGTCCAGGCACGGACAGAGTGGAAGTAGAAGTGCTCAAAAAGTCAACTCCATTGCTAGACGAGATCGACAAACTATTCAATGCCTGTTTGAGGTATGGTGTCTTTCCCAAGAGATGGAAGGAAGGAATGCTGATCACTATCCTTAAATCGCCTGACAGAGATGAGCAGGAAATGGAGTCCTATAGACCGATTTGCCTGCTCAGCGTCATGGGTAAAACCCTTGAACGCCTCATTATAAAGAGGCTTAAACAACAGCAACAGGACGAGCCAGGGCATACAGGTATCCAAATATCCGGAGATCAATTCGGATTCAAATCCGGATTGTCGACGGAGGATGCTATCATGAGGCTCAGGCAACTAGTCCAATGCAGCGAAAGTTCATATGTGATGGCGTTCCCCCTAGACATCTCAGGGGCATTCGACAACTTGTGGTGGCCGAGCCTCCTCGGAGAACTTGAGACTCGAAGGTGCCCTGCAAGTCTGTTCAATTAGCTATCCAACTACCTTCAGGACAGGGAAGTCTGCATCAAAGCAGACTTCGAAGAGGCCCAATCGGATGGAATCTCGATTATGACACCTTACTCAGGGAGCTTCACTGTAACGGGTTTAACGCACTAGCGTACGCTAAAGACATAATCACCTTAGTCGAAGGCGAAACCCGAACGAAGCTCCAAGAACAGGGACAAAGAATGATGAATATTGTCGAAACCTGGTGCGAACAACATAAACTGGACATATCGATCCCGAAATTGGGAATGATACTATGAAAGGACGACTCGATGCTCGTATACCCCCAAAGGTACAGCTGAAGGGGCAAACGATCAAAATGCTAAAGGATATGAAGTACCTTGGTGTAACCTTTCAGGAAAGGTTCGGAGTGACGAAGCACATCCAAATCATCGAATCTAAGTGGTACTAAGAAGCTTGCATCTTTGCAAAAACGGACTCTGATCTGGCTATTGAAAGCGTACAACACCGTATCCCATGAGGCACTTCAGGTGTTCTCTGCTGCCCTGCCCATCGACCTAGTGTTGAAGGAAAGAGTAGCTCATTACCACATCAGGCGAAGCAGATCCGTCCTCGTGAACGACGTGCGTATTGAAATAGACCCCGAGAGTAGAACTTTGAAAAGCGACATCTCTGAAGCCAAAAGAAAAGTTTATAATGAACTTTTGAACGAGTGACAGAAGAGATGAGATTCTACAGAAAAGGGGTCGACCACGCGCAAGTTTATCCACTCTGTACATGACAGGACTAGAAAGAGTTGGTTACGGCCGAACCACTACACATCGCAGTTCCTCACAGGACACGGGTCTTTTAAGTCTTAGCTGTACCGTTTCGGGAAAAGCGAAGACCCGAGATGTAACTGTGGTCTCGAGCAAACTTCTGACCATATACTCTTTGACTGTCCCCGTGTAGCTAAGAGCAGACAACCACTCATCGATGTGGTTCACAGGTATGGCCACCCGTGGCCATGTGACCCTTCGGTGTTGGTTGACCGCATAGAGATCTATCGGGCGTTTAACAAATTCGCCCGACAATTCGTTATCCCCTCCGATCGGAACTCCGAGGGCGGTGACAGCGATGATTGCGACGTTACTCGACTAACACCAAATTGGAATGAAAGGGAAAGTATAAGTGTTTCTAGAAAGAGGCCACTTCCCTGGCAATCCAGTGTGAAGCCGTGTACAGTGAAGCTGGTTAGACTGTCTCACCAGGATCTCCAGTCTGTACATCGAGCTTAAAAGGCATCCCCAAAGCCGGGATCGCCTGTTTGAACCCGATTAAGGGAATTGTCAGAACCCTTGACTTTGAACGGCCTCGTGTGAACGACGAGAACAGAGGGTTCAGACACATCACGGAATGCAAAGGAATTTCTCCTACAAATTGCATTCATTCGAACGTTAGGCCACCTACCGCAAAATCTCCCCGGGGATCTGGGGAGTAATAGGAAGATGTGTTTCGGCATGTCGACAGTTGGACCAGGATGACTTTACTCTGGTACGCGGGGACTGGTTACGAGCCCCACGTTGACGTAACTCTGTGTCAAAGTGAAACGTCGGCGTGTCCCAGGAGGGTTGGACTCTGCGTGGCATGTGGTTGCAAGCAGGCTTGACGGGTAAAGCATGGTTGACCCGGATGCCGCTTATGTTCGAAAGCGGAAGACGGCGGGGAGCTAAACACCGCCGCATCCCTACCGAGGATTACGGCTCTAGGCTAACCGTTGAAAGGCGGCGGGCTATCGTAAGGAGTTTCGGTACACTTACTAAGTGGCCTCTTATCGGGGATAATCGATGCAATAGGAGGCTCTCAGAGAGTTTCACTTTTCGAACTCATCGGGGAATCTTTAGGCACCATCGCCGACAAGGAAAACCGACCAACTGTGAAGCTTAGATGACGAGGGCTTCCGGGGCAGGAAATACTGCGGATTGATGCGGTGACACTGCCCCAAGGAAAGACTCTAGTACAGTCATAGAATACATGTTATTCTTCATGCATATAAAGATAGAAGTTTCTATGATATACTACTAATAAACATAAAAGAAATATTAAATTTATTTTATATAAACTTATCCAATATAATAATTCTTTTCTTTTCAGGCATCAAATCGAACTCAATTACATGTTAATTTTCAGCATATTTTCAAATACAAAGAATATTCTTCCTCCAAGGACAAAACAGATCTGGAAAACAAATAATTTTAATACAATTTGAATGTGCTCTAAATTATAAAACTAATTAATAGCAATAATTAATAGCTCTAAGTGAGTAATATTTTACATATACTCATATATATATAAATAGACTATGCTTTTGTTAAAAAGTAATTCAATTAGTATATTCTTGTAAAATAAGTTTTTCTTTTTAATTATTGAAATATGGAAAAATATTAACCTAACTTGTAAAAAAAAATATTCAAAGTTTATACTACGTCTATGTTTAAGTTAATTAGTAATGTTTATAAGATAACAGCCAAACTCTAGACAGTTGCATGTAATCTTAATTTTGAATTATTTAGCTATAAATATTTTTTATTGTTAATCTTCATGCAAGTAAAGGTAAAAGTTTTCTATTATAAAGCTACTAATAAAAATCAAAGAATTATTAAATTTATTTTATATAAACTTATCCAATATAATAATTCTTATACGATTCACTGATTCAAGTAAACTCTGTAAAATAATTCAGAATGTGTAACGGCATTTATATGTATTCTTTCATTAGTATACTCTTGTTTAAATGTTTATTCTTCATTATTTTTTAAAAATAAAAAAAAATATTAACCGCACTTTTAGAACAAACATTTCAATATTCAATATTCCTACATATTTTACTACTTTAGTGATGGTTATAGAAATAACTATCAGTCTCGAGTGACACTTGCAGGTATTCTTAGTTTTGTTAATTAATTATAAATGTTATTTATTGGTATTTTTCATGAAAGTATAGAACGAAGTTGTGTACAGTAAGCTACTAATAAACAACAAAGAAATATTAAATGTAATTTTAAATAAACTTATCCAGTATAATAATTCTTACATGACGACTGATGCAAGTAAACTTTGTAAAATATTTGTATACATTTGTATGTATTCTTTAATTAGTATACTAATAAAATATTACTTATGTCGACTGTAGTATAACTAAATTAATTAATATTTTTATCGGTCTTACAGTCAATTATATGGGCAATCAGATTGCCCCTACTTATAATCACCCCCGAAGAATCTATAAAAATAAAAATAAAAAATATAAAATATAAAAAATAAAAACACTAACTAAACATAAAAACAAATTATTAATAAAGCAATCTGACTGCCCCCCTGCACCAAAAATCTACTAACCCCAAATATGATGTCCGACGTTTCGAGCTCGCTGCTGCTCCTCATCAGGGACTGAAATGAAAATCTATTCCACACGATATTTAAACCCTCAAAAAAGCCTCCCCACTCCAATAGATATTTGAAAAAGAGAATTTATGAACATAAATATAGTTTGAGGAGTGTATCTGTCACAACAGGTTTGAAAGAGCATTGTTTAGATTTTGTTCATTCATTTGATTTTAAAAATGTAGAAATTTTAGAACAAAATATTATGAATAAATTTAAAAGAGAAAGTCTTGAGAATATTCATATATTTAAGAATGATAAGAATGTTAATTTAATGTTAGAGTCAAGTAAATTAAATAAGATTTATCATCCTATCTTAACTTAGCTTAGTTTATTGGTGTGAATTTATTTAGGGTGGGTCCTTGGAGTGGGGAGGCTTTTTTGAGGGTTTAAATATCGTGTGGAATAGATTTTCATTTCAGTCCCTGATGAGGAGCAGCAGCGAGCTCGAAACGTCGGACATCATATTTGGGGTTAGTAGATTTTTGGTGCAGGGGGGCAGTCAGATTGCTTTATTAATAATTTGTTTTTATGTTTAGTTAGTGTTTTTATTTTTTATATTTTATATTTTTTATTTTTATTTTTATAGATTCTTCGGGGGTGATTATAAGTAGGGGCAATCTGATTGCCCATATAATTGACTGTAAGACCGATAAAAATATTAATTAATTTAATTAGTATACATTTGTTAGATAAGTTTCGCTTCGTCATTCTTCAAATAGTTAAACATTGTAACCTGACTATTAGAAAAAATATTTCATTTATACAATATTTCTATGTATTCTTAATTTGTGTCCTTTAGTTTCAAATGTTTTTCATTAATATTCTTCATGCATATAATGATAGAAGTTTTTATTACAAACTACTAATAAGCATCAAAGAAATATTAAATATTCCTATATTTAAGTGATTTATTAATGGTTATAGAAATAACTGTCAGACTCGAGTGACACTTGCAGGTATTCTTAATTTTGTGCACTTTAATTATAAATATTTTTCAATGTTATTCTTCATGAAAGTAAAGATAGTGGTTTTCTGCAGTAAGCTAGTAATAAACACCAAAAAGAAATATTAAATTTAATTTTCAATAAAGTAATCCAATTTTGTTAATCTTTTATATGATTCGATGATTCATGTTAACATTTAAAATAATTCAGAATTTGTTACGGAATTAGTATGTATTCTCTATTTAGCATTCTCTTGTAATAAAGTTTATACATCATTATTTTTCTAATATGAAAACATATTAACCTTTAGTAAAAAAGTAGCTTTATTGATCATCACGAACACAGTTGTTAATAGAATTTTTTTGCCGACGTTTTGGACGTTTTATCGCCATCTTTTTTCAAGGCTAAAAAGTACATAAATTACAAGTTTAAAAAAATATAAATAAATACAAGCAACGAAACATTTAACTCGATGTCACAAGACAACTTCGCACACTCACCAAATTAAAAAAAAAACTCAAAAAAACGACATATCACACGTGTCGTTACATCTCGGCAAAAGAAACCCTCTCAAGCATATTACATATCAATCTATAAAAATTTAACAAATCAAATTTAATTCTTGCTAAAACAATTTAAAAAATATCTTTTAACTACCTACGTTGTCACTATCAGAACACTCGTTTAAAAAATATACATAGGACCTCCCCGAAGGGAGTCCCAAGTCACAATTAATATTCATAATGCCAACAGACTCGTGCCTAACGTCTTACCAATACATTCACAATATATATATATATATATAAGTTCCGTACATCATTAAATCCATCCAAAAAAGAGAGGGATACACTCTGTATTGCGAGGCTAAGTCGATTCGTGTGCTCTCGCGTATCAGGCGAACATGCGCCGCGGAGAAGTAGCACGCAGCGTCTGTCTTAATACAACCGGGATTCCCCGGAGAGCTCCGATACTTTATGCGAGTTGCCCAACCTCCTCATCACATATAGTACGCTCATACCGAGAGGTAGTAATTCTCAAGCCAACAACGCAACAAAAGAGTATAAAACCAATTTTAACAAAAAACTCGCATAAAATCGGTTGTAATACTAAACCGCTTATTTATGTGACAATGCTGATTAAACCCGATAAACGAACCACATAGGTTGCTTAACAATATTAGAATATACAGGTAGATTCGGATAAATAATGCTCGACTTTATAGTGAAATGCCCTATTCAACCCGATAAATTGCAATCATGACCCGCGGAAAAAAATTAAAGTTTATATGAATTTTATATAAACTTTAGGTTTGGCTAAACTTGATATGGGGTTGGCCAACGAGACTGAGCCGAACTTGTATAACTGACTGTTCAAGTTTGACGAAAGTGTATCAAAAGTTCATCTGAAAATGATATAAAGTTTTTAGAAGGTTTTGTTACAATTACTGACAACTAAAATAAAGTTTATACTAAGTTTAGCCGAACTCAATATCAACGTGATATCAAGTTCAAGTATATAAAGTAATATAATGTTGATATCAACATACCCAAAGAAAAATTTAAAAAATCTTCTTCATCTGACATCAGAAAGTATACATCGGTTAGAAAAATGGATATTTGAGGTATAACCAAAAAATTCGAACCCGCCACTGAAAAGTGTTGTCCATTTCGTTAGTCTTGGATACATAACCTGCAAGAAGAAAATGAAAAACCACAAAGTATCTATGTTTACATTTTAAAATATTAATTAAAACATAATTAAATGCATAAAATTTTCAATTTAAATAGATAAAACTTATCTGATTCAGCGGTTCAATATGAATCTTCATGAGTCGTATTTTCTATCCTGAAATCGTTGTCCGGATTACGCCATAATACGTACACCGATCGCGCAACGATGCTCTGCCAACTCGTTTACACACTAAACGGCGACTCACGATTACTACAATTGCAGTTATTAAACTGTCAGATTTGAAAAAATAACCTGATCCTCTGGTCCTTCTCGCGCCGCATTCGCAACGGTACTGACGAATCGGTTAGATATCGATAAATTAGCCGATGAAAAAAAACAAAACAAAGTTGTTTTGGCAACTAACCCTAGCGTCAGTTCACTCGCGAGAGCAGCGCGAAAAGGATCAGCGGACCAGTTTATATTTTGCGAATCTGAACGATTGCTTGTGCAATTGTAATAATCGTCAGTCGTCGTTTAGTGTGTAAACGAGTTGACAGAGCATGGTTGCGCGATTGGTGTATGTAAGGCGTAATCCGGACGACGATGTCAGCATAGAAAATACGACACAAGAAGTCATTTTGGACTTCTGCATCAGATAAGTTCTTTCTATTTGAAATGAAAATTTTATATTTTTAATTATGTTTTAATTAATATTTTAATATGTAAAAATAGATACTTTGTGGTTTTTCATTTTCTTCTTTCAGGTTATGTATTCAAGACTAACGAAATGGACAACACTTTTCAGTGGCGGGTTCAAATTTTTTGGTTATACCTCAAATATCCATTTTTCTAACCGATGTATACTTACTGATGTCAGTTAAAGAAGATTTTTAAAATTTTTCTTTGGGTATGTTGATATCAACATTATATTACTTTATATACTTGAACTTGATATCACGTTGATAGTGAGTTCGGCTAAACTTAGTATAAACTTTATTTTAGTTGTCAGTAATTGTAATAAAACCTTCTAAAAACTTTATATCAATTTCAGATGAACTTTTGATACACTTTCGCCAAACTTGAACAGTCAGTTACACAAGTTCGGCTAAGTCTCGTTGGCCAACCCCATATCAAGTTTAGCCAAACCTAAAGTTTATATAAAGTTCATATAAACTTTAATTTTTTTACGCGGGGAAAAATCATTAATTATTTGAAATCCAGATACATGCCTATTCGTTGTAAATAGAAAATACAGCAATACCTCATAAAATACGATAAACGACAAAGATCCTGTAATCAAACCGCTCATTTATGTAACAATACTGATTAAACCCTATAAACGAACCACATAGGTTGCTTGACAGTATTAGAATATACCGGTCGATTCGCATAAATAATGCTCGATTTTATAGTGAAATGTCCTATTCAACCCGATAAATTGCAATCATGAAAAATCATTAATTATTTGAAATCCAGATACATGCCTATTTGTTGTAAATAGTGATTACAGCATTACCTCATAAAATGCGATAAGCGATTCAATAGCGGTTACTTTTTCGACTGGCAAAGCCAGGTACGATGCGTTAGGCAAGCCGACCATTTCATGCGTCGATCGTCAGAAATCCCTATAAAGGTAAGTTGTTATATTGAAATATGCTGGTAAGGTCATATAGCCGTTATTTGGCGCTATAGTGAGACGCCTTATTTAACCTTATATTTTTGTATTCTCTATAAGACAATAACTGTTAAAATCCCGATAGAAATCCACTTGTTAAGAATATATCATTTTGTATTACCTGAAATAAAACTATAGATAATTTATTCATGTTCGGGTTTTTCATTATAAAATACTATAAGCTTTAGAGTGAAATAACATTGATATACATATAAGTACGTGAAAAGTGGCAAATCCTTATAATGCCCGGTAAATATAAATACAAAATATTTAAATATAAATGTGTACCCGATATACTCCGATAAACTATTTTATGCTCTTTTATGTTACACGTTTATTCCTATAAATCTTTATAAACAAATTTATTTTTATCGCATTTTATGAGGTATTCATTATGTAGCCTATAGTTATAAGCTTATTCTTTCCGATTCCTATTAAATAATGTATAGCATTCTATCGCAAACTCCGGGTGCAAATGCCACATGAAGTACGATAAAAAAATTTTTTTTATAGTTTTATATGAGGTTTTTTCAACATGGTATATAAATAAGACAATCTTTTTAATTAAAAATAATTTTTAAGTGTTATTTAAATTAATACAATTTGAGATGCAAGAACATTAATATTTAATTACTAAATGCTTTTATTTATATTTAAGTTTAATTTACTATTGATTAAATAATTAAATAATTACAATATTAGTAATTATATTCACTTAAATGGATTGATCATTATATGCAAGTTCTAAAAGTAGCCTTGCAAGCGTTGCGATATAGCGTAGTGGTTAGAGCGTTTACTTTTCATGCGCGCGTCCGGGGTTCGTTTCCCGCTGTAGGTTACAACTTTCTTTGCGATTTGTGTTAAATATTTATGTAACAAATTTTAAATAATTAATATATATATAAAATGTCATGTATAAATATATTAAATGTTTTACAATTTTTTTTAATAATAAAACTAGCCATATTACCTCGCTCGCTAACACTCCCTCGGTTGAATCAGATTTTTGAGGCTAGACGTTGATTATAAAGTGTAGTCTTAAATTTATTATTAGTTTATAACAAATAAATTTTAAACGATTTTGATACAATTATTTTATTTTATTTTCAAACCAATTTTTTTCATGTGCTTTAAACTATTAATTAAAATTTGTTGTTATATTATTAAAACAAATAAAAAAAAATTATAAAATATTTTATTTTAAAAAATGTATACAATTTATTCCTTTTGAGTCCGTGTCAGCGCGCCAGAGTGTCATTGCGCCAGAGACGGTGAAAGCCCGATTTACATTTTTTGGAGGGGGGCTGCGGCAAGTAAAATTTGTCCAAACATTCGCGGGCAATTTGAATTTGATTACCAATAGATATAAATTTGTAGCAATGCTAAATTGAATATAACGGTTAATTAATTTTTTAATCTATTACAAAATTTTGAATCATAATTATTACTATTATTAGTATTAGTATTATTATTATTATTAGTATTATTATTATTATTATTATTATTATTATTATTATTTTTTTTTTCGTGGGATACTGGAGAAATCTTACATAAGACGACGACGAGGGTCCGCACTCGTCGCCAGTGCCGGATTCTTACCGGCTAAAACTCCAAACCCAACGCTTTCACCTACCCAGCCCGGAACTTTTTTTCACATTACTTCAAGCTGGGAGGCGTGTCTGTGACATGCGTCATTCGTTCTTTATTCTATCCTCCCACGTTGAGACTGCCACTTATCGTGAAACGGCCTTCCTTGCGGTTTCGAGCGCGCGCCGAAAGATGGCACAGGCTCCGGACCCCGCCATGTGAGATACTCCTTGAGCACCCTTTGAAGGACAAAGGAAACATTGGGGAGCACTCTTGCAATTCTGAAGGTTGTGTCCAGGCTCTCCGCACTTGAAGCATGACGACGACCTGTCCACTCCCTTACAATTCCGTTTCGTGTGGCCGAAGTCTAGGCATCGATAGCACCTCTCGACCAAAACTCGATCCCGAACGCGACAGCTTACAAAGCCGACGCAAAGATGTCGCATCGACTTTAGCTTGTCAGCGGTCTCGTGGTCTAGCTTCACGATGGCTGTCTTTTGTTGATTGCGGTTGGGACCCAAAAGCTTCACCTCTCGGCTCTCAGGCGGAGACGCGAGAACTTCATCTAGGGCCGCTACCACTTCGTCCCTCGTTGTGAGAGCGTCCAGGTCTCTGATCTCCAGGGTCACCCTTCGATCTCGGATCCTAACTTCTCCCATCCCTTTAGTAGCCGTACGGACTTTCTCAGCGAATGCTGTTGCGTCCGTCTTCTTGCCCAGCCGGAGCAGGACATCTCCCCGCCCTGTTGGCCGTACGCTCAGAACCTGGGCACCGCTGTCGTCCGGGTTGACTTCCTTTCGGAGCTTCCCCAAGACTTAAGCAAACGTACGGTCCCTTGCGACAGTTACCACCAGGGTGGATACCGGCGCCATCTGGCGCTTTCTTCTATCAAGAGGCGCCTGTCCCGACTTGTCTGTCGGCTTTTTCCCCGCCACTGACGCGGACTTGGATTGCTCCTTGTCCGTGCCACGTGGTGTTACCTCCTTCCGAGGCTTCTTCTTCTTGCGGCTCTTAGAGACCTCGGGGGGGCTTTGGGGGCCCTCTCTACTTCTCTTTCGAGCCTGCATTAGGGAGCCTGCATCAGAGGAGATAGAAGTGTTCCGTAAGGAATACAAGAAGGTGGAGAAGGCGTAGAAGGAGATCGACTCCACTTACGACCATCTGAAGAAAGAACTTCAGGCAATGTTGGCAGCTTGTGCAAAGCAGCCTAACATTTCCATGGTCGTCAAAACAGGGCTGAAAACCGTAGACGCTCTTGTACAAGAGCTCTACGGGAAAACGAAGAAGATGTCTTTAGCAGTCGATGATTACAAGTGCCAAGTCGAGGATTATCGAGTTGGCCACGAGAATCGTCGGCGGCCTAAGAGAAGAGGCATCATTGCTACAGCCGTCATGGCGGCTACAGCTAAGATACAGGCTCGAAAGAGGAGTAGGGAGGGCCCTCAAAGCCCACCTGAGGGGGAAGAAACCTCGCAAGGAGGTGCCATCACCTGGTAAGGACAAGGAGCAATCCAAGTCCAAGCCTGTGGTGGAAAAGAAGAAGCCGACGGTTAAGTCGGGACAGGCGCCTCTTGACAGGAGAAAGCGCCAGAAGGCGCCGGTATCCACCCTGGTGGTCACCATCGCGAGGAACCGAACGTTTGCTGAAGTTCTGGGGAAGCTCCGAAAGGAAGTGAATCCGGACGACAGTGGCGCGCAGGTTCTGAGCGTGCGGCCCACAGGGCGGGGTGACGTCCTGCTTTGGCTAGGCAAAAAACCGATGCGGCAGTATTCGCGGAGAAAGTGGGTACTGCTACCCAAGGAATGGGAGAAGTTCGAGTCCGAGATCGAAGGGTTACCCTTGAGATCAGAGACCTGGACGCTCTCACAACGAGGGACGAAGTGGTGGCAGCCCTAAATAAAGTGCTTATTTCTTCGCCTGAGGGCCGAGAGGTGAAGCTTTTGGGTCCCAACCGCAATCAACAGAAGACAGCCATCGTGAAGCTGGATCACGAGAGCGCTGACAAGCTGAAGACGATGCGGCATCTCTGCGTCGGCTTCGTAAGCTGTCGCGTTCGGGATCGAGTCTTGGTCGAGAGGTGCTATCGGTGCCTAGACTTCGGCCACACGAAAAGGAAGTATGAGGGAGTGGACAGGTTCTCGTCGTGCTACAAGTGCGGCGAGCCTGGACACAACCTTAAGAATTGCAACAGCGCTCCCAAATGCTTTCTTTGGCCATCAAAGGATGCTGAGGGAGTGTCTCACGTGGCGGGGTCGGGAGCCTGTGCCACCTTTAGGCGCGCGCTCGATATCGCCAGAAAGGCCGTTTCACGATAAGTGGCAGTCTCAACGTGGGAGGATAGAATAAGGAACGAATGACGCACGTCACAGACACGTCGTCGTCTTATGTAAGATTTCTCCAGTTTCCCACGAAAAAAAACAAATAATAATAATAATAATAGTAATAATTATGATTCAAAATTTTGTGATAGAATAAAAAATTAATGAACCGTTATATTAAATTTAGCATTGCTACAAATTTATATTAATTGGTAATCAAATTCAAATTGCTCGCGAATGTTTGGACAAATTTTACTTGCCGCAGTCCCCCTCCAACAAATGTAAATCGGGCTTTCACCGTCTCTGGCGCAATGACACTCTGGCGCGCTGACACGGACTCTTCCGTTTACTCATCATGATATTTAACTATAACAGTTTATTTTCGAATGTTGGTTTGTATTATTTTCTCTTTGCATTTACAGGCTTGAGACTGTCATATAATAAACGTAAATATATTGTGTATTAAAAGTTTCAAATATTTGATTTTCTAACATATATATTTCAAAATTATGTATGGTATAATACGTAAATATTTTAAAATTGATAAAAATATACGTTCCAATATGGCTGCATTAAAAATAAAATAAATAATATAATATGGCATCTCGTATATTCGTATTTATTTTATATATTTTGTAATTTTTGGTTTGATTAATATCTAAACAAAGTTCTAAAATAATATCACTTTTTGCAGACAATGTATTCTAACAAGTATTATCAAAATATTTTAATTGATATTTAATTAATGCTATATTAGTCAATTAATTAATTTAAAATTTGTTGTCGTTTGATGCAGACAATGAATTTTAAATTTGTTTATTTCTTCAGTATTTTAGTAAAAAATGTCGCTTAATGCAGACATTAAATTTTTAATTTGTTTATTTCTTCAGTATTTTAGTAAAAAATTGTCGCTTGATGCAGACAATGAATTTTTAATTTGTTTATTTCTTCAGTATTTTAGTTAAAAAATGTCGCTTGATGTAGACAATGAATTTTAAATTTGTTTATTTCTTCAGTATTTTAGTAAAAAAATGTCGCTTGATGCAGACAGTTGATTATTTTAAAATTTATATATTTCATAAATAATTTTGCCAATAAAAAGTCGCTTAATGCAGACAACTAATATTTTAATATTTGTTTATTTCTTAAGTAATGATATATTGAAATGTTGCTTGATGTAAATAATGTATACTTGAAAAATATTCTTTATTATACGTAATTTTATCTACAAATTTTGTCTGATGCTTATATCTTATTATTTTATAATTCGTTTGCCTAATAAGTCGACCTTAAATTGATTTTTAAAAATAAAAAAAAAACTATTTAAGTATCAAACACTTCAGAAAAATCTATATTCGTTGTATATATTATTACATTATTATTTAAATTACTCTCATTTATATTAAGGATATCTCCTTCTTTATTAGTGAGTATCATTGACGATTTCGAAAATTTTATTTTTAGATTTTTTTCATCTGTAACTCTTGATAATGCAACATATAATTGACCATGACTAAATACAGGTCTTGGTAAATATAGACCTACTTTTTTAAATGATTGACCATGTGCTTTATTTATGGTCATAGCAAAACTTGGTCTAATAGGAAATTGTCGTCTAACCATATTGAATGGTATATCATCCTTTGATGGACATAAATCTATTCTTGGAATCATCACAATTTGTCCTGAATTTTTACCTGTTATAATTTCTCCATATATAGTGTACTGCTTTAATTTTGTAATCATGAGCCTGGTACCATTACATAAACCTCCATCTAAATGCAAATTCCTAAGTAACATAACGATCATTCCTTCTTTTAATACTAATTTATGCGGTGGTAAACCATTTGGTATTAATGAATTTATAAAATCTATTGTTATCGTTTTATCCAACTTATTATTTTCATCATTAGTAATACTATCAATGCTTAAATATATCTTACCGTCACCTTCAATTCTTTTAATTATTTCGTTATTAATCGCTAAAACATCACTATTTATAGGTGAAAGAATTACTTTATCTTTAAGAGTATGTAAATCATCAATACTTATTTTATTACCAAAAATATCATCTATCAAATTATTAAATGTAATAAATTCTGAAGGAATTTCTATAACGTTATTATCAATTTCAAATTTTGTAATATTTTTATTTTCTCCAATATTTAATAACCACGTTTTAAACATACTGTTTGAATTGACCAATCTTAAATTATTATTTAATGTATGTTTTTGAAATAATTGCCATAAAGAACTACTTTTTACACATGATTCTAATATTTGAGTTGTATTTCCGTATCGAACTATAGGAACTGTTTGTCGAAAATCGTCAGATGTTACTAATATTTTACCACCAAACGGTTTATTATTTCAACATAAATCTCTGAAAAAAATATCTATAGCTTCTAATGCATATTTACAAGTCATTGATATTTTATCCCAAATTATTAATTTAATATTTTTTAAAATTTGACCTATTTGTGAATTTGTTGAAATGTTGCATGTTGATTGTTCGTTTAAATTAAATGGTATTTTAAGTGTTGAATGGATAGTTTTACCACCTATTAATAAATTTGCTGCAATACCAGTCCAAGCAACTGCTAACACTGGTATTTTGTTTAATTTCACAAATTTTATAATAGCATTTAATAAATAACTTTTTCCACTACCACCAGGACCATCTATAAAATATAAATATTCTTTTTTATTATCGTAAACTGCTTCTACTATTGTATCAAATATTGTTTTTTCTTCCAATGTTAAAGATTTTAACAATATTTCTATGTCATTATCTTCATTTGCAATAATATCATTATAAAACATATCATTGTGATTTTCATTATCAATATTATCAATATTAGGTAAATTAAATTGTTGCAATGTTAAATTATGTTTTGATAAAACGTTTTCTATAATTTTAAGGCTTTTGTTATCCTAAAATTTCAGGTAATTTCGGATCGCAGAAATGTTCTTTATACTTATTATAAAGTTTCAAGGCATCAAAATTGTGATCAAATGATATAATGAAAGCGAAAAGTTCAAATAGTGCCTGTCGAAATTGAAAATTACAATTTTCTTCTAAACATTTATCCCATTCATGATCAGTAATGATTAAACCGCTGACTATACATGCTTCATAAAATGTATCATAAACAACGCCTTCGTATGAGCGTATATCTTCAAAAGATTCGGCCCTACGTACATGAAGTAATAATAATCTAAGAAAAAATCGTTCTCGATCTTTAGGATTTACATGAAGCATTCTGACTAGAATGGGTTTATTAAACTTTTGTCTCTTACTTACTTTTACGTACTTACTTTTTTTACTTTTTTTACTTTTTTTTTTACTTTTTTTTACTAATTTTTTTTACGATTTTTAACTTACTTACTTTTTTTGCATACTTTACATAAAAAAAATTATGTGTACATGCCTTTATGCTTAAATTTGCAAAAAATATTGTCACTTCCTGAAGACGATGTCCAGGTGTTCAGGGTAACCTCCAGGTTATCCTGACATCGTATACAGGGAAGTCTACATACTGTTCTGCATAAATTTGCAAAAAATATTATCACTTCCTGAAGACGATGTCCAGGTGGTCAGGGTAACCTCCAGGTTATCCTGACATCGTCCGCAGGGATGTCTACATGGCTTTCTGCTTAAATTTGCAAAAAATATTGTCACTTCCTGAAGACGATGTCCAGGAGGGCAGGGTAACCTCCAGGTAATCCTGACATCCTTCACAGGAGAGTCTACATGCCTTTCTACTTGAATTTGCAAAAAAAATTTTCACTTCCTTGAGACGATGTCCAGGTGGTCAGGTTGACCCCATCCCTATCCCTCCACTCTCACCCTCACCCTGACCTCTTCATTATAACACACTTACCCTTATACACATTCATATATATAAAACATAATAAAAAGACGCCCAATGGTAAATGTCGGACGCCGGACGCCGGACGCCGGACACCGGATGCCGGACGCCGGACACTTTTGAGGAAAAATTTTAATTATAATAAGAGAAGATTTCGTTTTTACTATTTATTAAATTGAGCGTATTGTTTTTAAAAGATTTTCGTAAGGATTCTTGAAAGACTTCTGCAAGGTTCATTAAAAGCTTTATACATCTTATCAAGAATTCTTGCAGAAATCTCCCGCTAGATGCTTGCATAAAGTTTTCATGAATGCTTCTTGTAAGGTTTAAGAATCTTTTCACTTGCTTACTGAAAAGTTGTTGGAAGCTTCCTAGAAATATTTCCACAATATTTCTTGAATGATATCTGCAATATATCATGGAAGCTTTTTCGTAAGTATAACCCCTGTAACATCGCTTAACGAGAATGCTTGCGGAAGTCTTCCGGTCGATGCTTGCATAAAGTTTTTATAAATGCTTTTCAAAAGGTTAAGATATCTTTTCGATAACTTCCTGGATACTTGTTGGAAGCTTCATAGAAATATCCCAGCAATATTTCTTGAAAGATTTTTGTAATGTTTCGCAGAAGCTTGTAGCCGTCAATGTGCCCCGGACATTTTAGTTTTTAGAATCTTTCATGAAAGCTTGCTGCAATTTTTCATGCTGTGTGGGGTATAATCTCAATAGACTTCCCAGTGACTTCAGTATAGTGGATATAAATTAATAATAGTTTAAACATGGTGAAATTCACCACAGCTCCAGTGATTGGAAATAAATAGTACAATATTAACTCGAGTAACAGGGAAGTCCATTCAGGTTATATTAGTTTATACTTTTCAATAAAGCAATAATTCCACTTTCTTCTTTCTTTAAAGGACTGCAATTTTACTTTTTACCCTGTTGTAAAGAGTAATTTTTATATTTTGCACTGTGCAAAGAATAATTTTAGTTGTTTAGTCGTTTAAAAGGTGTAGTTTTGGGATTTTTAACGTTACTTAAAGAGTAGTAAAGTCAACAAATTACTAATTTAAGGTTCAGTATTTACTCTTTGGAGTTAAGAGTGTGTGATGAATCTTTTAATTTGACTAAATTTTCCTGAACGAAATGGCAGACCCAATTTATACGAATCTACACCTTCAAACATAAATATTATAATTAATATATTAAATTAAAAATCTAAAAAAATTCATACAGGTAGCTTAAAACAAAAGCAAGGACATAGCCGTTTGATCTTTTAAGAAATATTAATTTTTTTAATAATAATTATGAGTAAACAATTTTTAGACGCTAATTATTAGTAAATAATAAGTCATAAACTTTCAACGCAAACATTGTAATTTTAAATAATCAATTTAAAAATTTAGAAAATTTTGGGTATATTGCTATAACATTCAGACTAAGACATTCATTGCTAAGTAGTTTATAAGTTTTAATAATCACAAAATATAAATTTAAAATAGATGGATTTCATTAAACAATAGATAAAGTGAAAAAAAATTTTAATCTATCTCTTAAAGGGTGCATCGACTTCAAGTATTTTTGGTATGGGAGGGGAATCCTCTTTATATATCGAGGGAGACGACTATCTCTCTACACTCGTTGGAGAGATCGTCGTCTGTTTTCTATATATATAGCCGCAGAACATCTTGCTGGCGTCGCATATCATCTTGCGACAGGCGTCTAAGGTAAGATCTCCAGTTCCTTACTGAGGAGTCCAAACTGGAGATCGAGGACGAAACGCCTTTAATTATTTTAAAAGGCCGTGCTCTGTGGAAATTCCACCAACCATAGTGGACAAAGAGTACGATAGGCCTGCAATAATCTAAAAGTAAAGCATTTGGTTCGGAGAGACCGATATTATTATACAAATACGAAAAAAATATCTCACTTCTGCGCTGAAGCATCCAAATTTTTTAGCGACTTTACAATGCGATGGTTTTTGTTATTGGCATTGGAAAAATTTTGCTTCCACATACTCTGATGCAGAGTTTTGTGCTCTTTAAGAATCGCTGGTCAAATATTTGGCCAGATTAAAAGGAGAAATGACAAAACCAATTTAAATACTACAAAAAACACCAACTTTAATTAAAAAGAAACTTTTACTCCATTTTTTCAGAATGTTATTGCAAATATAATCTATGCTCAAAATATGAAGAAAGGTGAAGAGAATAGTTGCTGTTTAAATCAGTATTTTTTGAATAATACACGTTTTTTCAAAATATTGTTAATTTATCGAATATGTAACCTTGAATCATCAAAATAACATATGGCGGGATCTATTGGCCATTGTATTGTATAAAAAAGTAACAAATTGTGAATTGTGTGCATTAAAACCACGTCTAATGTCATCAGTTGCTTTTAATAGACCACTCTGCGTACTAAAATTCGAACGATACGCAGATTGAAACGACGACAGCTGATAGATTCTAAATAATCAACCATTTGTTTTGTAATGATGGAATCAAACACTTTCCCAAAATGTGGGAGAAGAGCGATAGGGCGTATGTCAGACGGTTTTTTTGGAATACTAATCTTACTGATAGGCCGAATGACAGACCTCTTCCAAATATCTGGATATTTACTCTGATCAATGGATTTGTTAAATAAATTTACAAAAAAGGGAACTATTGTGTCCAAAACGTTAACGAAGTATTTAAGAAAGAGTCCATCATTACTTCGACTCCTCGATTTAAGCAAACATGCTCTCATTGCCCCGTACACCTGCTGATGATCTACGTGAGAAAATGTGAAGGCAGTAGCACTATCAAGGGCAGCCGAATCCAACATAATGGATAAATCAGATGTGGAGCAAGGAGAATGACAACTAGCCACCACTGCATAATACTCATTCTACTCAACAACATTTAAAAATTGTAGTGGAGTACTAGATGTAGACTTCAACAAACCATGTTCACGCAGGAAGCTCCAATATCTTGATGAAGTCGATGAAGATTCTAAAGCATCAATTAAATATTTATCACGAGCTACCTTGATTTACCCTTTCACTTTTCTACGCAAATCCTTATAACGAAGCATCAAATCAGCACAACGAGTACGCTTAGCTTTTTTATACAACATGTCACGTTCCTTACATGACCTTTTCAACCCGGCATTAAACCATGGTGCAGGTTTCCTTTTATACATACGCTCCTTAACTGGCGCAATGGAATCAAGCAAACCAACTGTATCATTCACAAATTGACTTAATGAAACATTCACATCCGTATGAGGGCTTTCATATAGATTACGATTTGTATAAATAACAGACTTTAATGAATCCGAAAATTTCTGAGGGTCAACTCCATGAAAGTCACGCGAGCACTGAACAAGACTACCAGATAGAGGTTTATTTAATTTAAAGTCAATCATCAAATAGTCATGACGATTTATAAAAGGAACTGTCGACTTATTATAAGATTCAATCTTATTTTCAGAATCAACAATTACAACATCAAGCCACGTCCATGGCTGCCGCGCTCAATCAACTCGATTATTTCATCCATATCGATCCAAACGACGAATATTCCATCTTCTCCTAGCGCGTATAAAGGCTTAGTTTGTAAGGTTTCGTCACCGGTCGTCAGAGACCTAATCATTGAAAGAGCCTATCTCTTAAAGGGTGCATCGACTTCAAGTATTTTTGGTATGGGAGGGGAATCCTCTTTATATATCAGGCCATTATGTCCGAAGACAGTTCATGCTCTCTAGACGAAATCTCTGCGCAAAGCAAAGGAGATAGGTTACTTGCGCCCGATTGTTAAAAATTATGCCGTTTATATGCGTAAAGAAAAAAAAGGAGCTTTGTTCCACATCAACTCTGAAGCTGAACTCCTCTCTCTACCGCCAAATTCTCCACCGCTAAATCCTGTTCTTCCTTCCTCATGAAAGGCAGCTGGTCAGACGTCTCTATTAAACTCACAATCACACACACTTCCCTTCTCTATCATTCACATTAACATTAACAGACTCAAGACACATTTCTCATCAATTAAGTCATTAATTTATCCACAACCCTACGATGTGATTGCACATAGAGACCTTTCGAACTGAATCGGACTCCTCCGATATAGTAAAATTGCCTGGGTACACTCTCTACAGACTTGACCGAGTGGGTAAGGAAGGAGGGGGAGTTGCTGCTTACGTTAGAGACAATTACAAAGTTAATATGCTGGCCCATTCTGATAAACTGTTCTCAAATTCTCCCGAGTTTATTATATTACATATCATCGGCAAATCGACCTCGATGATTCTGAGTGTTGTTTACAGACACCAGTTGTTAACACCTTATCCCATTACCTTTTTTGATTTATTATCTGATATCCTTCATTCCCATAGTCTTGCTGTTATTACTGGGGACTTCAATATTGATATGAAGTCCTCAAGAGCTGCGGCAGACATGATGAGAGCTAATATAAAAGCCCTCAACTTATCACTCGTCGTTTCCGAACCAACTCATCATGCGATCACATCTTTAGGTTTTTCACACACATGGCTTGATCTCTTCCTTATTAGTGATCCTTCACTGGTCACGTAGTTTGGAAGGGATCAACCTCCAAGAACTGGCCAATGCATTCAACGCCATTTACAAGTCCAACATAACTCTCTTATCTTATTATTCACCTGAACCTCATACTTTAAATCCTCTAGAGTCGCCTGAGCAGAATTTGTACTTGAACTCGAATTTGAATATTAATTCGACTTTGTTGTCTTGCTCTCCCAACGATAATCCACCTCACACTCATTCACCTAATTCATTTATCACCACTCACCACACAACTCCACTCAACATGTCATCATCTAACTTATTTTCCATACCTCATCGTACTCACTTACCCAGCATATCTTCACCTAATTTATTACTCACTTCTCATAACTTTCATTCAAACGGCTCGGTATCACCAATTTCATTACTCTCTCCTTTCGATCATAATTCGCCTTCTCATAATCATAATTATTCTTACGGAGATTCATCCTCTCACCTCCACAGTTAGTTCCTTGGGAGTTCAGCGTGCCCTTTTTAATGCGAAATCAAGGGCAGTGGGGATGGAGGGGCTATCTGTGGCGATGCTCAAACTGCTCGAGCCACAATTAACTCCACAGCTCATATCTCTGTTCAACGACATGTTATCGCTCGGTTTTTTTCCTGACTTCTGGAAGAAGTCTTTGCTCTTTCCGTTGGCGAAGTCGAACAGGATCGCATCATGCTCGGACACCAGGCCCACTGTTTAACTCTGCGAGGTCTCAAAATTGCTTGAACGGTTGGTACATTCACAGTTATCATATTACTTAGAAACAAATCATAAATTGATAGACAGACAAGCAGGATTTCGCAGAGGTCATAGCACGCAGACTGCTCTTTTAGGTGTTCTCGATGACATCGGAAGGGCCATTGACTCGCGTATGATCACTATATTGGTCCTGTTCGATTTCTCCAAGGCGTCTGATTCGGTACCACACGGCCCTCTATTGCTTAAACTACGTAATGTAGGTTGTTCGAACACTGTATTGAGGTGGTTTTTTCACTACTTCGTTGGTCGTTGGTTGGTCGCTTGAGGTTATTCAGGCGTACCGCAGGGCAGTGTTTTGGGTCCTTTGCTTTTTTCGGGTTTTATTAATGATCTCCCAGAAGTACTCGAATTTAGTAATCACACGATCTATACCGATGATGCTCAGGTTTACTACTCTTTTCCCCCGGGGGAATTCGAATTGGGTGTCCAGCGAATCACACATGATGCTAACGCAGTTACATCTTGGGCTTCCCTAAATGGTTTAGATCTAAATGTGAACAAAACCAAAGTAATGATCCTGGGCAGTAAGGCATATGTTTCGCGTATAGATCTAACCACTGCCCCGCGAGTTAAGCTTTTGAATAACTATCTTGACTACGAAAATCAAGTGAAATCACTAGGTGTCTGGCTGTTGCCCACCCTGGACTGGTCCAAGCTCGTCTTAGCTATTTCTCAGAGGGTGTACGAGATTTTACGTTCACTACGTTTTCATAGACGGGCATTCTCTAGGAAAACCCGTAAATATCTTGTCAAAGTCTTAATTTTGCCTCACTTTGACTACGCCTGTGCGATCTATAACGACTTGGACTAGACCAGAAACCTAAAGTTCCAGAGCCTTCTCAATGCCTGTGTCAGATTTGTTTGGGGAAATTTGCGCAGATATGATCACGTGACGCCCTATAGATTGAAGCTGGGCTGGTTATCTGTGGAGTCGAGACGGCTATTCTTCATTAGCTCTTTATCATTCAGCATTTTGTCGCACCATGCTCCACATTACCTTTCAGATCATTCCATCAGACTTAACAGCTCAACTGATCAACGCATTTCATCCCGCCTTCCTCCTAAACCGTTGACCTACCTTCTACCTCGCACTGAGTCGCTCCACAAATCATTCGTCATCACTGCCACTAAATAGCTAAATTCACTTTCCATCACGTCATTTGATCCATGCCACATTAACACATTCAAGACATTTGCCTTCGCTCACTTTCTTCGTCTCGACTCCATAGCTTGGGAGGAAAGAGCGACAATCGAAAATTTAGTCCGTCCTCATATAAGCGATATTGGTGATATTAGCGATATAAGCGAATTAAATATAGTAAGCGAAGATAACGCCGAAATTTAACACTGTACTTTACCTGCGCTGTGATACTTATTATTTGTATTTTATTATTTATATTCTATTGTATTTCGTCGTTATACATCGTAAATTGATTTTTATATTTTTTATCTATTTATTGTTCTTATTTGCGTGTTTATTTTTATCTTTATACGCAACCTTTATTATATCTTTTATCTTTATTGTTGTTTTTATATTGTTAATCTAATTTGTTATTTAATATTTATTATTTTATTGTATTTCAACGATGTATATTTTTGTATTTACGGTGTTTCTACCCCAAAAACCTAATAAATCTTCTATCTATCTATCTATTTATCTCTCCCTCTTTCTCTCTCTCGCTCTCTACCTCTCATTCTCTGTCTCTATCTCTCATTCTCTCTCTGTCTCTCTCTCTATTTATTTATAATCTCTCTATATATTTATTTTTATAGTTATATTATATATAAATTGTGCAATCGAATTAGTGTTAAGTCAAATTTTCATTTTATTGTTATTATTGCTTTTAATTTTGCTGACTGTATTAAACATTGTAAGTGCCTACAGGGTTTAAATCCCAAAGGCCAAATAAAGCTTTTCAATCAATCAGTCAATCCCTCTCTCTATCTCTCATTCTCTCTCTCTCTCTCTCTCTCTCTCTCTCTCTCTCTCTCTCTCTCTCTCTCACTCTCTCTCTCTCTCTCTGGCCATTGAACTGGAAGGGCCATTGATTCACGAAAGATCACGGTATTGATGTTGTTTGATTTCTCCAAAGCTTTCGATACAGTGCCCCACGATAAACTTATCACCAAATTGGGTGATATCGGGTGCTCAGACAACGTTTTAAACTGGTTTTACAGGTATTTGGTAGGTCGCACACAGGCCGATTGCAAAGCTTTGTGAGCTTTCAAAAATTTTAGAAAGATTTGTACACAATCAGCTGTCTGAATTCCTTGAGGAGAATCATATTCTTATTGATAGACAGGCAGGGTTTCGTAAGGGACATAGTACCCAGACAGCACTCCTGGGTGTTCTAGATGATGTTAGGAGAGCCATTGATGCCAGGAAGATCACGATTCTTGTCCTGTTCGACTTCTTCAAGGCTTTTGACACTGTATTTCATGATAAAGTAATACAAAAATTGTGTGAAATTGGTTGCTCCGATAATGTATTAACCTAGTTTGATCGGTATCTTGTGGGCCGCATGCATGCAGTAGAGAGTGTGACGGGCGTGTTATCAGACTGGCTCGAGATAAATGCGGGGGTGCCTCAGGGCAGTGTTCTTGGCCCAATACTTTTCTCTATTTATATTAATGATCTACCGAAAGTTCTTTCACACAGCGATTATATGCTATTTACCGATGATGCCCAGGTGTACCATTCGTTTTTTCCGTCAGAATTTGAATTAAGGGTGCAACGTATCACACAAGATGCTAATGCGATAGCCCTGTGGGCTCACACGAACGGACTGAAGCTAAATGTTAAAAAAACGAAGGTTATGATTCTGGGTAGTCAGGCCTTTTTATCGCACATCGACTTAAACACTGCCCCGAAGGTTAAACTGGGAACGAATGTCTTGAATTATGAATGTGAGGTTAAATCGCTTGGTGTCATGATTTCTCCCTCTCTTGATTGGACAAAGCAGATGTTATCAATCTCGAGTCGCGTACATGGGGTTTTACATTCATTGCGCTACTACAGGAAGACTTTGTCACGAGGTCTTAGGAAGAGTCTGGTTGAAGCACTTGTTTTTCCACACTTCGATTATGCGTGTGCGGTCTATAATGACGTTGATCAGACCACAAATCTGAAGCTTCAAAGGCTGCTGAATGCTTGTGTCCGATTCGTGTGAGGGAACATAGCGAGAAGGGAGCATGTTACTTCTTATAGGTTAGGTCTCAGGTGGTTGCCAGTCGAGTCCAGACGCTCATACCTCATTGGCTTACTTGCATACAGTATCATCGCTCATAACTCTCCCATTGATCTGGCAAATCATTTCATCAAATTAAATACTCTCCACCATAACCCCCGCACCTCCTCTCGTCATCCAACAAAATCGCTAAATTACCTTCCCCCTCGTACTGAGGCATTGAATACATCATTTGTCATTACTGCATCTAAAATCATAAATGAACTTCCTCCATATTCATTCAACAAATCATCTATCAGTCATTTCAAAAGTTCATTATTTCATCACCTGTTTGGACTCGACCAAACTGCCTGGGCCAATAGAATGCGAAATGAGGGCACAACATCACCTCAAATCCCTCACCTCCACTAGAAGGAAATGTATATAGTACTGTGATATTTGTTTTCGGCGTCATATATGTATTTATTTATTTAATTATTCCAAATGTGTTCATGTTAATCTAATAGTTAATTTATTTTATTTTACCTTGTTATTTTATTAACTCTGTTTTATTATATTATATTTATATTTTTATATTTACATTGTTATTTTATATTGTTTTTATCTATTGTGAATAATGCGAAACAAGCAAAAGCGCCATTTAGTTTTAAGTTAAGTTGTTGAATTTTATATGAAATTATATTACTACTATTTTTATCTGTATTATAACTGTATACACAAAATGTACATATCATTGCAAGTGCCTACGGGGTTTCAACCCCAAAGGCCAAAAAAAATGTATCAATCAATCAATCAATCTCGCTCTCTATCTCTCATTCTCTCTATTTCATTCTCTCTCTCTCTCTGTCTCTCATTCTTTCTCACTCTATCTCTCATTCTCTCACTCATTCTCTCTTTCTCTCTGGGAACTCTCAACGGGAGTTTTTCCAAAGCCTTGGACTAGGTCTCCCCTTTTTCCTTTGGCTAAGTCGAACAGAGTGATATCGCCGTCTGATACTAGGCTATAGCAAAGCTCTGTGAAGTCTCCAAGATCTTAGAAAAATTATACATGATTTTCGCGGATGACACTCAGATCTGTCACTTGTTCTACCCAACCGATCTTGCTCAGGGTGTACAAAGGATTTCGGAAGACGCTAATGCGATAGAAAACTGGGCGGGATTGAATGGTCTGAATCTGAATATAAAAAAGACGAAAGTGATCATCTTAGGAAGTCAGCCTTTTATTTCACGCATTGACTTTGATTTGATTTGACTCCCACCCTCATCCCTTTTCTATCTTCCTCCTCGGACTGAGGCTCTTAATAACTCTTTCATTGTCACTGCCTCTCGCCTGATTAACCACCTTCCTTTCACTAACTTTGACCCGCTCCTCTTTAATTCATTCAAAGCTTCACTCTCATCGTATCTTTCTGAGCTCGATCGTCAGACTTGGGACGTGAGAATGATTAATGAGGGAATTGCCTGCCCTTCCTTGCCTGATTTTTAATGTTTATGGCTTCTATTTTTTGTTCATTTACGCCAACCGATTTCGATCTTCTATTGCGTTTTATTCATTTGCGTTTTAATCTCGTCTCTTATATATACTTATCTTGATAAATTATTTTTGTTATTAATTTTATTTCTTATTCCATCTTATTCTATTTTGTTATTTTAGTTATTATTTTATTTTTATAGTGCGACTCTACTATTTTTATTATTATTTTGTGTAAATATTTTTTATAGAATTATTATTGTTTTTATTTTTATAATATGTATCAGCATATATGTAGTTTGATCTCTTTTAAGAGTTCTTATGTGTATACGGGGTTTCACCCCAAAATACCCAAATAAATAATCAAATCAAATCAAATCTCTCACTCTATCTCTCATTCTCTCACTCATTCTCTCTCTCTCTCATTCTCTCCCTCTCTACCATTCTCTCTGAATCATCCTGGATGCTGCTTAATTGCGTTTTTAGTTGCGTTTAATGGCCTTTTATAATTGTTATAGCGCTTAGCATGTTAAGTTTTAAGTCTAATTTGTTCAATCAATTATAGTGTTTATACACCAGCGATATCTGCAGAGAGCAGTTAATTTATTTATTGTTGTTTAGTTTTAAGTATTTATTTAATTAATTGTACATATTTTTTCTAACTTATTTTGTATTGTATCATATCTAGTCACTGCTCATTTACGTATTATCTCGCAGCTGCATTTTTATTGTTATTTTATTGATATTGTATTTTATATATTTCATTTATTATTATTTTATATATCGCAGTAATATCATACTAATAGTGCTTACGGGGTATTTACCCCAAAAAGCCAAAATAAAGGTTCAATCAATCATTCAAGCAATCTCTCTCTCATTCTCTCCCTCTCTCTCATTCTCTCTCTCTCTCTCTCTCTCTCTCTCTCTCTCTCTATCTCTTATTCTCTCCCTTTCTCTCTCATTTTCACTATCTGCCTATTTATCTCTCTATCTCTCCATCTCACTATCTCTCTCGCTCTGTCTCATTCCCTCTCACGCGAAGATGATGTTTGTCTGACGGACGGACGGACATTATAATTTATCTGAATATAATAATATCGGCCTCTCACAAACTAAATCCTTTACTTTTGAATAAAGCAGGCACATTGTACTCTGTGTCCACTATGGTTGGTAGAATTTCCCAGAGCACGGCCTTCTCAAAATAATTAAAGGCGTTTCGTCCTCGATCTCCAGCTTGGACTCCTCAGTAAGGAACTGGAGATTCTGCCTTAGACACCTGTCGTAAGATGATCTGCGACGCCAGCAAGATGTTCTGCGGCTATATATATAGAAAAGAGACGACGATCACTCCAACGAGTGTAGAGAGATAGTCGTCTCCCTCTGGTGGTGGGAAAAACCACCAGCCAGAGTGCGACGTGTTAGACCGTGTCGCTAGTTATATGATACAAAATTTTATCGTTCGGCAATATGTATATGAATATAATAATATCGGCCTCTCACGAACTAAATCTTTTACTTATGAATAAAGCAGGCACATTGTACTCTGTGTCCACTATGGTTGGTGGAATTTCCCAGAGCACGGCCTTCTCAAAATAATTAAAGGCGTTTCGTCCTCGATCTCCAGCTTGGACTCCTCAGTAAGGAATTAGAGATTCTACCTTAGACGCCTATTGCAAGATGATCTGCGACGCCAGCAAGATGTTCTGCGGCTATATATGGGCATATCTCAGGAACTTTTGATTTCTGTGATGACACACGGTTTCATGGGTTTATGATTGAAATCACTAAACCTGTTGGGTATATTTTGAAAGGAAATATCGTATACTAAGAGTTACTGTAGAGTTTCATTCGATCTGCAGCAATATCCGCTCGCTATAAGCCTAAAACTAGCTGAAATAGCATTAAATTAATGTGATGATTGCCAATTTTTTTTCTATTTCACACTGTAACTTTTTTACCGAATAAGCGTTTAGACGCTGAAATTTTTTTTTAATAATCTTTAGTGTATAAGTATTATAAAAATGTATTTCAGGAAAGTGTACCATTCATAGATTAGATTTAAAAAATCAATAAAATAGTGATTCTGGATTTTTGAAATTTAACTAAATTTTCTATTTTTTTAACGTTACTTTTTTACCGCTTGATTTTTGAAAACGGCATCTAAGTAATATATTCTATATAATATACTCTTAAAAATGACACTAGAATTAAATGTGTGCCTTCAATGCAGCCAGAGTTATAAGTACTCGAATTTCAGTTTCTCGCGCGAAACTCAAGTGAAAAAATCAATTTTTTAGCCGGCACACGTTTTTATTGACGTGTAGATGGTGTTTTATACTAGAAAACGATTGTTCTATACTTGTACAGTATGTTCATAACTTGGTAAATGTACTGGTAGAGTATGATCTAGGTATCGAGGCGTAAGTTTCCAAAGGTTATAGTTGTCGTCGTAAGTAGTTATGTAAAGGAACTGTATCTCTGATCTCCGACTGTCCCGTTTTGTTTGTACACATACAAGTTTTAAAGTTGTATGGTGAATTTGGTAAATAATGTACGACAATCGTGATTTCCTTGTATTATACACTCTTGGCAGTCGTGGAATGGATATCATGGAGTGAACATCAGTTACACGTGCTCAGTGATTAAAGTTGGAAATCATAACAGGTGAATTTAATTTTTCTAAATTGCTTCGAACTTATAATATTATGTGTAATTAAGTATTTTATCATTATTATTATTTTTTTAGCAAAAAATTATGTATACAGTATGGATCTAAATCGAAAGAAAAAACTTGAAATAAAGCGTTTAAAAATACAAGAAAAAAGTAAACAAAAGGAAAAACGGCAAAAAGAGACAGAACGGCTAGCAACAGAAAATAAAATCGCAAGAAATTAAATAGTTTTTTATTATTCGTTTTTTTAACTTACCGAGCTTGAAAACTGAATTTCAACATTTTATTATTGTGTTTTATAGTTCAAGGAATAAGGTCCAATCGGTTATATGAGTGTGCCACCATTTTTTATTTTAATTTTTTCAGAATGTCGAAAATCAAAAGTTCCTGAGATATGCCCATATATAGAAAAGAGACGACGATCACTCCAACATGTGTAGAGAGATAGTCGTCTCCCTCTGGTGGTGGGAAAAACCACCAGCCAGAGTGCGACGTGTTAGACCGTGTCGCGAGTTATATGATACAAATTTTATCGTTCGGCAATATGTATATGAATATAATAATATCGGCCTCTCACGAACTAAATCCTTTACCTATGAATAAAGCAGGCACATTGTACTCTGTGTCCACTATGGTTGGTGAAATTTCTCAGAGCACGGCCTTCTCAAAATAATTAAAGGCGTTTCGTCCTCGATGTCCAGCTTGGACTCCTCAGTAAGGAATTGGAGATTCTACCTTAGACGCCTGTCGCAAGATGAACTGCGAAATTCTCTGGGACTCTGGGAAATTTCACCGTCCATAGTGGACACAGAGTACAATGTGCCTGCTTTATTCAAAAGTAAAGGATTTAGTTCGTGAGAGGCCGATATTATTATATTCATATACATATTGCCGAACGATAAAATTTTGTATCATATAATCGCGACACGGTCTAACACGTCGCACTCTGGCTGGTGGTTTTTCCCACCACCAGATGGAGACGACTGTCTCTCTACACTCGTTGGAGTGATCGTCGTCTCTTTTCTATATATATAGCCGCAGAACATCTTGCTGGCGTCGCAGATCATCTTGCGACAGGCGTCTAAGGTAGAATCTCCAGTTCCTTACTGAGGAGTCCAAGCTGGAGATCGAGGACGAAACGCCTTTAATTATTTTGAGAAGGATGTGCTCTTGGAAATTCCACCAACCATAGTGGACACAGAGTACAATGTGCCTGCTTTATTCAAAAGTAAAAGATTTAGTTCGTGAGAGGCCGATATTATTATATTTATTATGATTTATCGTTTTTTTTTAATATCACTTAATAATTATAATAATAAATTTTTTGTCAGTAATATGAAGCATTAACTTATGTAACACTTATTTATCATAAAATATATATGTTTTATGTATTTATTCGCAAGAATTAAGGAGTTTTTACGAAATCGCTCAAAAAGATTACTTTAATATAATGCAGATACAATCTATGGTATCGTGAAAAATACTTTTCGATTATTCCGCTTTGATTTCAGTACTTTTTATTGCAGTCACTTTTTATGGAGTTAGCTATCGATGGCTCATTTTGTTAGTTTCGATTTTGATCTGTATGACATCAATATGCCTCTGATTGGAACAACTTATTCTTTGGAACAATAGCTTTTCAAAAAAATTTGTTCTAATATGGGATCTTGATTTCAATCAAAGATAGAATAAATCAAATATATAGTATAAATAAAAAATTGGAAAAATGACAGTTTTAGCACTCGAATACCTATTTCATTCTATCCAACAATTATTATACTGGATAACACTTTTTTCGTCTAATGATTTAATTCTAGCATGTTTATTTAAGGGGGTTCCAAAGATTCCTGCAACTTTATCTTTACCTTACGGTCTCAGTTACAAACGATCGTAGATAGCGCCAACAGTACTATTGATGCAATAATACGTTACTCAGCCTACAAAAAATGTGCTAATGGAAAAATTTACGTGTTTAGCATATACACATATTATTCGAAATACTTATTTACGTGTTTCCTGTGCACGTAATTTACTATAAAAACGAATTGCATAATTTTCTATGCGTATACGCATTTTTCCAAAAACATGGCCATTGTATACTTCATCAACGCTAGTTGTTTCAAACAAATTGGCATTTTCCTTAGACAATACATGGCGGTCTATGCTTTTTTCTGTACCACGACTCGCGACTTTCCCTATCTCTAGTATACAAAAATAATTTATAATCTGTTTATTATCTTTCGATTAGATCATTTTCAAATAGCATATTACCTTCTAAGTAGGTAATTTTTAAATACTATATTATCATTCGATTAGATATATTTATGATTGTTTCGATTTTTTTCTTATTCCATGATCTTAAATTTAGGTCATATTTTTAGCAATAATTTCTCAATGTTTTAATAATTTGATGTCGACTATCTCTTTCCTTCCACTCGTTGGTACCAGTTCGTCTTTAAAGAGCTTAACTCTGTGACTACCGTACATCTTTATTTTCTCCTCCAGTTTGTCATCAACTTTATCATGTAAATGTATGAGAGCAGCAGAGTAAACTCCTTGGTTTCCTCAATGTACTCTTCATCGCTGCATTCCAAAGGATACCAATAGAGAATATAGTAATCGCATTTGATCTCCTAGAATTAAGCAGAAAAACATCACTAGGTTTTGGCTTAGTTAGTATATGCCGATCAAGTGCTAAATCGCAAGAAACACATTATTGATTTAATTGAACGTTTATTGCGTGACACTGTTGATATTTCCAAGAACTTACTGTAACTCAATTCTGAAAGGGGCTTGATAGCTATAAGTGCAGCAGTCATAACAGATTTAATATCCAACGGCGCTAGTGACTAACAAATAGCGAAACTTATTGTTCCTGTATTGTTGTCTGTACATCAATCTTTATACTCCCAAGACTCTACAAAATAAATTAAAAATCATTATATTATTTATTTATATTACTAAGGAAAAATCACAATATTATTACAATATACAATATCTACAGTATCTAATTCTTACAAAAATAAAATATTAAAATAAGAGCTTATTTACCAGTTGTAGATTTAAATTGCTCAAATAAGTTCTTGCTGACAGTTTGTTGAGTTGGTTTCGAAGCTGTAGCATTCGGATGCAGTGCTAAATAACAGTGATTGAATTCCCACGAGCTGGCAGCTGGTTTGAATAATTCAAACAAAGGTGTTTGTTCCACTGGTGCCGAATTATGTGTAAGCTGTCGATTCGATTATCAATGCAAATGCATTTTGGAACTTAAAAAATCTTCGTGTCTCCAGACAAGCTGTGCACTATTTTCAATATACTTATACGTGTACATATATACGGTACTAAAAATAATGAAATTCGGATAACACATCGCTATAGAACACAAAATTTTAAGAAAAAACGTTCTTCAACATTTTTGATCGAATAGTTAGATTCTTTGCAATTAATTAAAAATAGCGTTATCCAGACAATGAGAACGCAGCTACAGATGTAAGCGATTTGAGGATTTCGGCGTACGGTCCACCTAGTCGCTTGCACTTTTAACCGCGCTCTCATTGACTCAATCACGCAATTTTCAATAATTAAGAAAATGTTTAAGAACAATTTTTCTTAGTATTATGTGCTCTATCGCATTGTGTTAACTTTAACACCCTAAATATGTCATACTGAGCGGCTCTGTATATGACTAGATATCAGGGTTGGGACATTATTATAATATAATCAAGGTAACTAAAATGATTGGGAATAATATTATAAAAGCTAAAGAAAAAAGAGTCCGTCCCTGGTGGACGAGCTTGAAGAATCGATAAATTCTTTTTATATACATAATCCATCATCTTTACAAAATGCATAGTTAACACCGACCTTTCACCCATTAAAACCGAGATCACGCACATTTTTCTTTCACCCAATGTAAAGTGAAAGTTTTCAGTATTATAAATTCCTGAACTCGTCTGTGTATAGCGTTTGTTATTTTATATCTAATTAAAAATCTCTAACATTATATTTCCTCCTCGTGTATGACTGTTAAACTCATTATTTAATTAATATAAGTAAAAATTATAAACAAATTAAATAATTTTTGTAATATATTTTTGTAAAGCGTCTTAAGGTATACTGTCCGTCCAAAATATCTCGTATAATAAAAAATAATTTACAGTTAATGAAAAAATTCTCTTTCCACCCGAATGCCTCTCAAAATAAAATAAAATCAGAAAAAATACACCTTAGAGTAGTATTTTACGAGAAGAGTTTATCATTTTTTTACTTCCAATATTGTAAAATGAAATTCACTTTAATTTAAAATTCGTTTTACACATATTAGGTTATTTGATACCCTAATTTATATAACTCTATACTAATACCAAAAAGTTGGCGCACAAAAGTTCTATGTAGAAAATCTCGTATGTACATTGCATTTTTATAAAATAAACTACTTACAATAAAAACTTAATAATAAACTTATTACGCTAATAGCTCAAATCGACATTTATGTGACAGACTATTGTATCATTCAAATATTAATTAAAGTAAATCTTTAACCTATTACAGTGAAAATATGTACACATTGAAAATGTTGTATCTTTTCTCCTAAAAAGGAAGACACGCAATGCAATTACCAAGTTTGTTAAGTCAATTTATTATACTTCAATCGGCTATACAATACTGCAAATACAAATGTCGCAATAAGAGTTTAATGAAATATTAATGACAAGAATCGACGTAGCAAAAAACATAATAAAGGTAGTATAAAAACTAGGGTTACATCTAAAGCAATAAATGTGTATACATAAATCTTCGTTTCAAATCGATTTAGATCGTCAATAAAGAGTTTAATTCAAATTGAAAACTAAATTATAAGTACTTTCAAAATTTACCTGAAGAATAAATGGAAGAAGAGTATTGTAGCTGCATCCGACTTTTTCATAATACAGGTCGTAACTGCTGCATTGCTCTCGAAATCCATGTTCCATATATATTGATCTCAATTCGTTACAAAAATGAAGTAGATCTGTAATTCTGCGGCATTCAATGAATTTGAGCGTATTTACGGTATCCTCTGTGTCAGTCACACCAGTTTTGACTAGGAGTATGTCTGTAAGTATACATGGTTGATAGGAATTAGACTCTGCACTTTTGTCGAACAGAGATCCATCGCCGAGGGACAAATGAGGTGAATACACTTCAAAAGATCTAACATTATCGTCACCATACGTATCATACTCTATCGAAAGATGATCCATAGAAGAAAATGTAGACATTTCCTTAATATTGAAGACCGAATTAACTCCTACGCATTCTTCTACATGATTCATAAGCCCAAAATCATCTGATGATGTACTTTGACTAGTGGAGATGGGAATCGACGAACATTCTTTGGCAGAAATTTCATCAATCACGGAATATTCCTCTACTAGTAAAACGTGATCAATGTTTTTGACGTCGTTCTTGACATTAACAGTATTCTCATTCTCTAAGCTAACATTTCGCTGCAACCTAAAATACAATTTCTTATATACAAGACTCTTAAAATAACAAATAAAAACAACATTAATACAATCGTGTAATTTAAAACAGGTACCAAACAAAATACTAAAATTAAAATTCGTAAAAAGTAATTATTTACGATATGCTTTAAATCTCAGAAAATTATTACTTATGACCTTCATATAGAACCTTTTCGCCCAGGAGAAGTGCATTCCTGCTTTAATCGTACAAATAATTGTTCAATTTATCCAAAAGTTCAAAAAGAATTGTTTCTTTTTTAATTTTAAATAATTAAAAATATTATGTAATTATTTATAAATAATATATTATTTTAATATAGTTACGAAAAAAGTGTATCTAGTAAAAAATATCTTAGTTAAGAGCGCAAAATTAAAAACTATTATGCCGTAGCAAAACAGGAGTTGGATTTTTCCTCAGTGAATTTTTTTTATTTTAAATAATTAAAAAATATTATGTTATTATTTATAAATAAAATATTTTTTTTAATAAACATATAAAAAAGTGTATGTAGTAAAAAATATCTTAGTCAAGAACGCTAAATTCCAAACGATTCTTCCGTAGCAAGGCTGGAGTTGGATTTTTCTTGAGTGCGGTCCTCTTCGCCCAAGAAAAGTGCATTCCTGCTTTAATCGAGTCAATTTTTGTCTTTGCATTGGTAATTGTTCAACGTATTGGATGACTTAAAACGAAATATTTTTTTATAAATTTATATTTTTTTTAATTTTTGATACGTACATTTTAAAGTTATTGTTTCCCAATGTAACATGAAAGCGACTTTTCTGTTGTTTGTTTCGAGTTATTTGAGAAAAAATTGCATACCGCAATAAAATTATATATTAAAAGAATACGTGTTTAAATTCTTTATAATACCTTTGTTTCCATTTTCTTGATTTCTTACGCGAGTAATTTATCTTCTTTGCACCCATGATCCTGAGATCCTCCCGATCATTCAAATGTATAAAAAATAGGTTTTATAATACTCGTTGTAATTTAAGATTTACTGTTTCTTACTGCATGTTATCATCGAGTACGTCTGTCTCGCATTAAATCAGCGACAATGGAATTTGACGCTCGAGAAACATACTTAGAAGTAAAAGACGAGTGATTCGCGATGTGATCGTAAACACATTCTTTGATTGGATAGTAGTAAGTTTTCAGTATTGTGAATAATTAGCGCGAATTTCTTGAATTTTGATATAGTAAATAATAGTGTTAAATAATGCCCGGACTTTTTATAAAGCCTTTCGTTCATCAGGAAAAATTAACTATTGTCTAACCAACACCATTTATTTTTCTTCGATCGGTAATTTGCAATTCAATAAAAATTAATTTTCAGTAATAGTTAATGAATTCAACTGGCAATATTGAAATTACAGAAAAAAACCTTGTTAATAAAAAGAAGCACATCAATTTATTGAAAATTTTAAGAATACCTAAAAATGACATTCCATACCAAGAATAGGGTGAAGGAAACAGAAAGATTTTTATTTTCGTTATTAATTGTTTAACAGACATTGACCATGAGACCTTCTTTTTGTAAATGAATATAAAAAATATTAAAATTTTTTTAATATATATAAAACATATTTTAGTAATGTCAATATTGTATTTAATATTGAAAAATATTATATATTTCGTTTATATTTTATTAAAATTCATAAATTATAAATGGGTACTGAAGTGTACGCAATACACTATTTTACAACAGTTGGTAAGATTGTTTAGACATGGCTACCACAACCACGATTTCCTATGAGCGTTCGTCATAGTATGATGTATTTTGTTTACAATATTATAAGTTTGCGTGTATGTTAATTTATATCTTTTAAGCTTTAACTAACCTAACATAACCTATAAAAATTTATTTCGAACTGATCTGGTAGTCAGAGTTTATATAGGGAGAGTTCTTTTTACATTATGCAGATGAGATCAAATAGAGCGTAAATTATAAAAAAAATTAGTTAAATAAGTTTGTGTAATTGAGTATGTGTATGTGTGTGTGTATATCAATGTGTGTGCGTATGTATGTGCGCGACCAGCGCGCGCGTGTGTGTATCTGATGTATATGAGTGTTTGTGTTTGTATGTATGTGCGCGACGTGCGCGCGCGTGTGTGTGTTTGAAATAATACCGATATGAGAAAAGAAGCTAAAAGTAAATTAATAATTATTTGTTATTTAGCCTACAAAGACGAGGCAGACCGTCGACCGTCGCCCTGAAGCAAAAGGTCGCAGAATTGCTTGCTAAAGAAAAAAATGTAAAAACGGCAAGTGTTAGAAGAAGACGAGTTAAGCAAGCAAACTGAGATAGCGAACGAAAGTATTAAAGAAGAGGGAAAGATAGCGGAGAAGGAAAATACGTGAAAAGAACGAAAAAAGAGAGAAGATAAGCAGAAGAAGACAGCTTGGGAATCAGACACAAAGAAAGAAGAGAGAAGAGAAAAAGCAGAGGAGAGGGAAAAAAGGGAGGAAGAAGAACGAGAAAAAGAAAGGGAGACGGAAAAAAAGGAAATCTAGAAGAAGAAAATGACAAACGAAAAGAAGAAAGAGGAACAAAGAAAAGAAAAGGAGAAAAGAAAGGGAGGAGGAACGGAAAAACGAAAAAGAGAAGGGAGATAAGAGAGAAGAAAGAGAGGAGAAATATAGAAAATATAAACAAGAATATGATTGTTGAGAATTAATTTTGGGGGTACGGGTTTGTGTAGCCAATAATAATATCTTTGTTTCCTTTTTACCTTATCAATTATATGTATTTATCAATTAATCCAGCTATGTGCAATTCATCTTCTTACAAAACGAATTAAAACAATATAAACTACTAAAGTAAAATCGATGTCGTCGATCGAAACGTTCGAGAATAAGAGAGAGAGGAGAGGCTCGCTCGCGCACTTGTCGAGCCGCTCATCGCAATGCTTTTTGGGTCCGGAGGAGAAAGGAGAGCTCACGCTCTCGCTATGTATGGTTTGTCAACTTTATACACTCAACAATAATAAAGCCAGAGAACATATGAGCAAAAGGAAAGGAATGGACGAAAAAAATAAATGGGATTGAAGGCCTCGAAATGGCAGTAGCCGAGTGAGAAGAAACTCCCATTATAGTCAAAGTAGGGATAATCAAGTGGATCGCCTGCAACATAGAATCACAGAGTTGGAGCGCCATATTCGTTATGGGATTGCTGGTGAAGTGAACAAAGCTCAAGTAACTGACCCAACCCCAGAGGCGCAAATTCTTAAATTAAAAGAAATAAGTTTTTGATTGTTTTTTTTAAGATAAACTTATTTTTTATTTTAAAGAGGTTTCCATAGTCTATATTTATTAATTAATTAATATTAATATAACACATTATGAAAAAAACAGCAAATAAATGCCTTTGTTTTTCAACAATCTAACTATACTAAAATTTAGACAATTATGATTGAATTTTCGACAAGACCTTCAAAATGTTAATTCTTTTCACCCTATTAAAATTACTTTTAAATACTTGTATAGAAATTTTACAAAAATGTAATGATATTTAGTCTGCGATCTCGCATATAATGAGATTATTGCTAAACGATTGCATTTTATTTTATTTTTGTACATACTGTTTTATTTTCATAGTTATTACCAATTATTTCAGTGATAATAAGACAGGAAGGATAAATATGAACTATGGTATCCTGTTTTTTATTAACAGGAAAATAATTAAATAACATTATTGTATATTTGGATGTAAATTTATTTTCTAGAAAATTCGTTATTATCATACAAATAACAATCAAGTAAGAGTCGATTAAGTTTTTCACAACTGAAACGTTCATTGTAGTGTTTTACCTGCTGCAAAAGTGTTTCATCAGCCTAGATTATCAACAAAGTTAAATAATAATATTAGTGCGCACGTACAATTTGGTTTCTTATCTAGAATTACTCGGACGAGAAAATCTAACTTTAAAACACTGTAAAATAGAAATTTTTAACGTTCGCTACAGATTATTTAATATAAAATTTATCGGGCTTTGCGGGCTTCAACCTGTTAAAGACGAGATTTTGACGTTGAAATTCGATTTTTTTTACACAATATTTGTGCTGTAACAGGGTTGGTTTTACTCGTCGGGAGGGTTTTAATTGTCCTGTGCATGTCCTCAATGCACAGGAAATATTCTCGGTGTAACGATAAGCTGTTTTACAAGACAGCTAACCGATCGGCAGAACCGTCCTTTGAAATGGCGCGAGCTAGCCTCAAGCTCCGCACGACGACGTCTTCCCTGTGTACAATGTATGTACCTACCTGGTACACACTTATCCTCCGTCAATACTCGTACTCGGCTACTCAGCTATGTGTCGTGCGAAGTGCAATGCACGACACCCGCGGGGCATGGCGGTATTCGCCTTCGGGGACAGGGAGTAATCGCCGATTAATTAATTAATAATTACTCGAAATTAACGATAATCAATTAATTTATTAAGAGAAAATAAATTGAAGGAAATATTACAATGTTGTGAGCCAAGGCAAGGTCGAAACTTGGCTCAAAGCAAATAAGGTTATTCGCGTAACCTCTAAAAATATATAATATACGGTAACGTGTGTGTGTGCGCCCGCCGCTATGTACGCGTCGAGACTCGCGGTCTCGATCTACTCGGGGAGGAGATTAAGTTCGCCAGGTATCGGTTACCTGGCTTCACAGTAGTTATCGCCGAGTTGCGATCGCGCCGGAGTGTGTGCCACTCCGGTTTGCCGTAATCGTAATTTATGGGGCGAGAGAGAGTGTCGCGACGAGAGCGGCTAACTTATGCGTCTCGTATACTTATGCGTCGGGATACCGCGCGTATCCCGTCGTCGGTTTCGCTCGCGACACGGCGGTAATAAATGCGATATTGCCTGGCCAGGACTTACGTTTCTCTGGAGATGATCCTGGGAGACGGCGCGTGTCTCACGCCCTTCGGTCTCGTACTCTCTCTCTCTTTCCCTTCCTTTCTCGTGCTCACGCTCTGCTGCGTGCCTCACTCGCGGGGGAAGCCTTACTTTCACTCGTCTCCGCGCGCGATTCCTCTGGCCTCTCTCCTAGGCGAGACGATACTGCCGGTGTATCGTGCACATCGGCTCTCCGACGCGCTCGCGCATGCGCCTTACGCGTCTTCAACGGTAGACTCACGCGATCGGTACGATTTTCGTCTCGCGTGAACCGTTTACTGTTACACCCCCCTTTCAGACGCAAGGTATATTCCTATGTACCCTGCTCTGAATACACTTAGACGCGTGGGGATATGTTCCAGGTTTAGGTCAGGAAATTAAAACTCTACATTATATTTCTCTAACCTTTTTATGTACAAAAAGAATTAACAAATTAAAAAAAAAATATATTTTTAGTTACACTTTTGTACACGAGTATGGCCAGGAGTTTCCCTCCTGGCGGTCTTCTCTGGCCTTCGTATGACCAGGGATCTCCGGTTATTGTTGCCGGTGCTTGTGGTGATTATGGTGGTTGGGGCACGTGCGTGGATTTCGTACCCCAGGCCAATCACATACGAAGCAGCGGCGAGGTTTGCCCTGTCCCGGTGGGGCCGGATTTCCTGGTGGTTTGCTGGGCTGCTGCCTGCTGCCCGTTTTGGTGGCTAGCGCCGCCTCCGCGGCTTGACGTGCGGCCTCATGCGCCCTTGCCCGGGCTTTTGGACCTCTTTCTCTGCCTTGGAGAGGCGGAGCAGCTCCAGGCGGGCTTTCTCGGCATTCCTTTCCGCCTGTCGGGCTGCCGCGCGGTTGCGGCGGAAGTCATCGAGGAGTGCCAACTCCTCCAGGCGGTCGGCTACTCCCTGATTCCATCCTTGGGAGAAGGCATAGAATCCCGGGAGGGTGTCGTGTGCTTCCTTCCAATTTTGGAAGACCTTCCTCTCTACTGCGTCCGACCCGTTGGTAATGCGGGACGCGTAGTCGAGTTGGGCCTCCAAAAATCTCCACACCTCCCGGGGATCCCTCCCCAAGATGGCCTTATTCCCCCCTCTGTCTTGGCGCGGTGCCAGGGAGTCGGCGACGGCCAGCTGCCTGGTGGGCACCGGGGATTTTTCTCCCTCCTCCTCTTCTTCGGAGTCGGTGGAGGCGTCCTCCGACGGTGGTCCTGGTGGGGGTATTGGAGGCGAGGGCCTCGCGGCGAAGTACTCCTCCATCCCCACCGTCGTGCCGCTGATGGCACGGGGAGGTCTTCCGGACGTCGACGGAGAGTTCGTCGGAGCGGACTTCATCCGTGGTTTTGGCGCAGTTTTGGATCCAAACGAGAAAAAACTTTGGATCAAAGCGGCCAACAAGTCCGTAGATCTGGAAGTAGCGAGCATATCGCGAATCGATGCGTTCGAGATAGCATCGATCGGACTAGCAGACTTATTGCCAGAGGAGCAAGAAAGACTGCATACACTGGCTGACCGATACCTGGGTACAACGGGGAGGCCGTTGGGATGTACATCTCTGATTGAGCACGCGATCGACGTGGGTGCGACGCGGCCAATCAAACAGTAATATTATCCCGTCTCTAAGCGAATAGAGGAAGAGATGCACGCCCAGGTTAAAGAGATGCTCGACGCAGGGGTGATCGAGCCATCAATCAGTGGATGGTCGAGCCCCGTAGTAATGGTCCGTAAACCTAACGGGAAGTATCGGTTCTGTATTGACTATCGGAAGATCAATGCAGTGTCGAAAACCGATGCTTACCCGCTGCCTAACATGGACGGGATACTACGGAAGCTCAAGAACGCGAGGTACATCAGCACGCTAGACTTGAGTAGCGCGTACCACCAGATACCGCTAAGACCAGAGTCAGCGGCTATAACCGCGTTCACAGTACCTGGCTTAGGCTTATTCCAATTCAAAAGGATGCCTTATGGCCTATCCCAGGCGGGAGCCACGTTCCAAAGGTTAGTGGACAAAATCATAGGGCCTGAGCTCGAGCCCTATGCATTTTCGTACTTCGATGATATAATCATCGCCACAGAGACCTTCGAGGAACACGAAGAGTGGCTAAAGTATGTCCTGAAGAGAATCAACGAGGCTAGTCTCACAGTGAATCGGGATAATAGTGTATTTGGACGTACTGAGGTAAAATATCTCGGAGTATTGGTTAATCGCGATGGAATCAGGCCAGACCCCGAGAAAATCGAGCCGATCATCAATTATCCGGCGCCCAAGAATCTAAAACAACTTAGAAGATTCCTTGGTATGGGTTCGTGGTACCGGAAATTCTTACGAGACTTTGCTACCTTGGCCGAGCCGCTGACAAGGCTTACCAAGAAGGACCGTAAGTTTGAATGGCTCGAGGAGCAGCAACAGGCATTCGATCAGATTAAGGCGCTGATCGAAACTGCTCCCGTCCTAGCGAGGCCAGAGTTCGATGTGCAGTTCGTTATACAGACGGATGCAAGCGACACTGGCATTGGCGCAGTACTTCTCCAGGTGATTAATGGAGAAGAGAGAGTACTGGGATTCGCCAGTAGGACGTTAAACCAGGCCGAACGCAATTATAGCGTTACGGAACGAGAGTGCCTGGCGGTTATATGGGCGATTGGTAAATATAGACCTTATATAGAAGGCTATCACTTTCGCTTTATAACCGACCATAGTAGCTTACGTTGGCTGCGTAGTTTACACAGTCCAACGGGTAGATTAGCACGATGGGCACTTGAGTTACAGAGACACAGCTTTGATGTGGAGCATCGAAAAGGCGCCCTGAACTACGTACCCGACACGCTATCGCGGATGAGCGAGGAGGAGGCCCTCGACATCGACGCAATATCTTAGGTAGAGGAGTCCCAAGACGAGTGGTTTCAGAATTGGCTGAAACGAGTAAAATCTAGTCCAAGGGATTTTCCTCGTTGGAAGTGTGTCGGAGGACGACTATACTTTCACAAGCCAAACGAGTTAATCGACGAAACACTCGGAGACGAGGACGCGTGGAAGTTAGTGATTCCAAAGGAACACCGAAAAGCGGTCCTCGAGGAAAGCCACGGTTCTCCTACGTCTGGCCATGCTGGACGTGAGAAGACGTTTGCCAGTCTGGCTAAGTATTACTACTGGCCAGGTTATTACGCCGACGTGAAGGACTACGTGCGCCGTTGTCTCGTCTGCCAACAGTGCAAGGTGGATCAGCGACCACCTGCAGGACTGATGGGAAAACGCACGGTCGAACGTCCCTGGCAAGTCGTGGCAGGGGATATCACCGGACCCTTTGTACGGAGCAAGGGCGGATACGAATACATCCTCGTATTCTTGGATTTATTCACCCGGTGGGCGGAGTGTGTACCAATTCGCAAAGCCAACGCGAAAACCATTCTCAAGGAGTTCAAAGAGAGAATAGTTTTAAGATTTGGTACTCCTGAGGTATTTCTATCGGATAACGGTACCGAATTCAAGAATAAGGCCGTCGACGAATACCTACAGGAGGTGGGGATACATCATACCACCACCCCGCCATATTTTCCCCAGGCAAACCCGGTTGAACGTGTCAACCGAACATTGAAAACCAGGATTGTGGCTTTCATCGAAGAAAACCACAATACCTGGGACGAGAATTTGCCGGAGCTTGTATTCTCGCTGAACAACATCGTCCACGAGTCGACGGGTACAACTCCGGCAATGCTGAATTACGGACGAGAGCCTATGCCTCCCGGCACCATCAAGAGGAATCACGACCAGACTGGCATAGAAGAGAAGCAGCACCATAAGATAAAATTGTGGCAAGAGCGACTTCGAAAGCTCAGGGAAGTACATGAGTCTGCAGCTGCACACTCAGATCAACAGCATGAGAGACAAGCGAGCTATTATAATGCTAAAAGGAGGGACACACCTTTCGCCGTAGGAGATCTGGTGTGGAAAAAGAACAGAGTCCTGTCCTCAGCAGCTCAGGGTATTTCGGCTAAGCTGGCTCCGAAGGCGACAGGTCCGTATATCATAATAGGCCAACCAGGATCCAATATATACACGTTGTTGGATAAAGAAGGTAAAGTGACCGACCTGGCACACGCCGAACACCTCAAACACTGCGTTTCACCGAACCTCGACGAAAACGAAGGAGAACATCCGCCGAGGGACATCGTGGGATAAGGGGCGACGCGCGACCCGCCCCATGCGAGCATGCAGTCACCAGATTGCATGCGGACTACTGCGCGAGTCATAGCGGGTGACACCAGCGTGCGAGAACAGACTCCTGCGAGAGTCAAAACCCCGAACGTACGAAAACGCGGCCGTCCGCGAAAATCCACAAAAACCGTCGCGAGACCCCACGGGAAGAACATAGTGAAACGCGGTGTAGAAAATAATGACGTCGAATCCGTACTCGAGAGATCAGGGTCATCAGTAGTCCGTAGAAAGACGCGCGCGCAAGCGAAGCGATAGTGAAAAATGTATTAATCACTATATAAATAATTTGCTGACGTAGACGGATGCCAATACTAAACTCGATTCAACGAGTTCGCCGTCGAAAAGATGAAAGAGCACTAACGCTATTTTGTGTGTGGTTGGCAGGGGATACATAACCTATGTATAGGCCCCAGTCGGTCGAACCACCACTAGCTAAGTCAGAAAGAGCTGATATCTCCTGACAAATCTGAGTCAGGACCAGGTCACCAGGGTAAAATCCCCCTGGCTATCGAAATCGTGATATAAAGCGATTTCATTCCGAATCAGACCCCTAACCACATCCTGACGCGTCTAGGAAAGGTCAGAGCATGATATATAGGAATATACCTTGCGTCTGGAAGGGGGGTGTAACGGCAAACGGTCCACGCGAGACGAAAATCATACCGAACGCGTGAGTTTACCGTCGAAGACGCGTAAGGCGCATGCGCGAGCGCGTCGGAGAGCCGGTGTGCACGACACACCGGCAGTGTTGTTCGAACCTCGATCGAGCGCGATTCCGCGAGTAAACAGAGAGGAGATAGAACTGAGAATCGAGCGAGAGAAGGAGCCGACGGAGAGGAAAATAAGAGGAGAGGAAGGAAGTACCGAACGCCAAGACGTGGTCAACCTGGCCGTCTCGGATTCCAAGTAAGTCCTGGCCAGGAATAGAGTAAGCGCAGTTAACGACGGGATACGCGCGGTATCCCGACGAGTGTGTTAATCGAGAGAATAGCCGTTCTCGTCGCGTCTCTCTCTCCGCTGCTTAGGCGCGTACACGGCAAACCGGAGTGCTCAACACTCCGGCACGACCCTAACCGCGTCAATCCGTTTTACAGCCAGGTAACTCGTACCTGGCGAATCGTCCTCGAGACCGACCAACCCGTCAAATCTTAACGCGAATAGCGGCGGGCGCGCACACACGCGTATTTGTTATCCATCTAATAGTTGTTTGTTTTCGGGCCAAGGAATAGAATTGCCTTGGCTCGACCTTGTATTTATCACAGGTGGTTATTACACCGTTCATTTCATTTAATTATAATAAACTCGTTTTGTAATCGTATACACGGTATAACATTTTATTGGTTTCCCGACAGACCCTATCCCGAAGGCGAATACCGCCATGCCCCACGGGTGTCGTGCATTGCACTTCGCACGACACATAGCTGAGTAGCCGAGCACGGGTATCGGTGGCAGATAACACTCGTTATCGAGGAAAAGCGTGTACTAGGTAAGTACACACGCTGTACACAGGGAAGACGTCGTCGTGCGGAGCTTGAGGCTAGCTCGCGCCATTTCAAAGGACGGTTCCGCCGATCGGTTAGCTGTCTGGTAAAACAGCTGATCGTTACACCGAGAATATTTCCTGTGCATTGAGGACATGCACAGGACAATTAAAACCCTCCCGACGAGTAAAACCAACCCTGTTACAGCACAAATATTGTGTAAAAAAATCGAATTTCAACGTCAAAATCTCGTCCTTAACAGGTTGAAGCCCGCAAAGCCCGATAAATTTTATATTAAATAATCTGTAGCGAAAGTTAAAAATTTCTATTTTACAGTGTTTTTAGGTTAGATTTTCTCGTCCGAGTAATTCTAGATAAGAAACCAAATTGTACGTGCGCACTAATATTATTATTTAACTTTGTTGATAATCTAGGCTGATGAAACACTTTTGCAGCAGGTAAAACACTACAATGAACGTTTCAGTTGTGAAAAACTTAATCGACTCTTGCTTGATTGTTTTTTGTATGATAATAACGAATTTTCTAGAAAATAAATTTACATCCAAATATACAATAATGTTATTTAATTATTTTCCGGTTATTCAAAAACAGGATACCATAATTCATATTTATCCTTCCTGTCTTATTATCACTGAAATAATTGGTAATAACTATGAAAATAAAGCAGTATGTACAAAAATAAAATAAAATGCAATCGTTTAGCAATAATCTCATTATATGCGAGATCGCAGACTAAATATCATTACATTTTTGTAAAATTTCTATTCAAGTATGTAAAAGTAATTTTAATAGGGTGAAAAGAATTAACATTTTGTAGGTCTTGTCGAAAATTCAATCATAATTGTCTAAATTTTAGTATAGTTAGATTGTTGAAAAACAAAGGCATTTATTTGCTGTTTTTTTCATAATGTGTTATATTAATATTAATTAATTAATAAATATAGACTATGGAAACCCCTTTAAAATAAAAAATAAGTTTATCTTAAAAAAAAACAATCAAAAACTTATTTCTTTTAATTTAAGAATTTGCGCCTCTGGGGTTGAGTCAGTTACTTGAGCTTCGTTCACTTCACCAGCAATCCCATAACGAATATGGCGCTCCAACTCTGTGATTCTATGTTGCAGGCGATCCACTTGATTATCCCTACTTTGACTATAATGGGAGTTTCCTCTCACTCGGCTACTGCCATTTCGAGGCCTTCTATCCCATTTATTTTTTTCGTCCATTCCTTTCCTTTTGCTCATATGTTCTCTGGCTTTATTATTGTTGAGTGTATAAAGTTGACAAACCATACATAGCGAGAGCGTGAGCTCTCCTCTCTCCTCCGGACCCAAAAAGCATTGCGATGGGCGGCTCGACCGTGCGCGTGCGAGCCTCTCCTCTCTCTCTTATTCTCGAACGTTTCGATCGACGACATCGATTTTACTTTAGTAGTTTATATTGTTTTAATTCGTTTTGTAAGAAGATGAATTGCACATAGCTGGATTAATTGATAAATACATATAATTGATAAGGTAAAAACGAAACAAAGGTATTATTATCGGCTACACAAACCCGCACCTCCAAAATTAATTCTCAACAATCATATTCTTGTTTATCTTTTCTATATTTCTCCTCTCTTTCTTCTCTCTTATCTCCCTTCTCTTTTTCGTTTTGCCGTTCCTCCTCCCTTTCTTTTCTCCTTTTCTTTTCTTTGTTCCTCTTTCTTCTTTTCGTTTGTCATTTTCTTCTTCTAGATTTCCTTTTTTTCCGTCTCCCTTTCTTTTTCTCGTTCTTCTTCCTCCCTTTTTTCCCTCTCCTCTGCTTTTTCTCTTCTCTCTTCTTTCTTTGTGTCTGATTCCCCAGCTGTTTTCTTCTGCTTATCTTCTCTCTTTTTTCGTTCTTTTCACGTATTTTCCTTCTCCGCTATCTTTCCCTCTTCTTTAATACTTTCTTTCGCTATCTCATTTTGCTTGCTTAATTCGTCTTCTTCTAACACTTGCCGTTTTTACTCCTTTTCTTTAGCAAGCAATTCTGCGACCTTTTGCTTCAGGGCGACGGTCGACGGTCTGCCTCGTCTTTGTAGGCTAAATAACAAAAAATTATTAATTTACTTTTAGCTTCTTTTCTCATATCGGTGTTATTTCAAACACACACACGCGCGCGCACGTCGCGCACGTACATACAAACACAAACACTCATATGCATCAGACACACACACGCGCACGTTTCACCGAGAATATTTCCTGTGCATTGAGGATATGCACAGGACAATTAAAACCCTCCCGACGAGTAAAATCTACCCTGTTACAACTGGCGCCCAACGTGGTCGTTAAGATATTGACATATATCTTTGTCTCTATAAAACAAGCACCAGTCTTCGATCTTCTGTTGTGTCGAACACGCCATATTTATAATAACGATTTAAATAAATAATTTACAATAAATATAAAAAATAATTTAATTCGCTTTACCAGAGCAGTCCAATTGCGCGGTTATCGTGGGGTCGTTCGCTCGCGTTTTCCCTAAGGCGCACAATTATAATCGCAAAATACAAAAAAATATATGTGATCGGACTATACGGCCTAATTATTGGATTGCTCTGGCTTCGTCCTACCGTGTACGCTAAGGTAAGATTGTGTGGGTTATTGCGAATCTGGTTTGATTATGCCAGAGTAGGAATTTAATAATTAAATAATAAATATTAAATGTGGGTATTACAATCACCTCTTTAATTTAAAAAATTAAAATAACCCGAATAAAACAATAAGTATTTTATTTTTGCCCACACAATCTTTCAGCACGTCAATTAAAATTTATTGAGACGTGTATCAAGATAATTCTAATTGATAAATGAAATTAAAGACGAATTATAAATAAAATGAAGACTTCAATTATACGTCTTTTTATTTTTATAATACTAAATTAATGCCAATTAATTAACTAATTAATTATTTGGTTAAAGCTTAGCGTACACTTTACACCAAATCTATTGTCTCTCTCTCGCCTATTATGCTACGCAGAAATATATAATGAGAAATTACAATTCTAAGAGTATCGTTCTAGCGCTCGTAATTTTCCGACGCACACACTTTATTTTTCGGTTTATGAAATCGTCCTATTTGATTTAAAAATTTTCCCAGATTTCCACAAAAAAAATACCTTTTCGAGGACTCCAAAATAATTCAAAGGATTCGGAAAAATTTATGAAATCCGAAAAAAAATTGGAGAAATTGGAAAAATTCTGAAAACCTACAAAAAATTTTGCAAATGTGAAAAATTTGAAAATATTTTAAAAATCTAAAAAAAATTATGAAAAATTTTTAAATTTCGAAAAATTTAAAAAAATTTTGAAAATCTCGAAAAATTTGAAAATTTCGGCAAATTTGAAAATCTTGAAAAATTTCGAAAAATTGGAAAATTTCGAAGATTCTCAAAAAAAAATAATGAGAAAAACTTGACAAAAAGAAATTATTTATTTGCGGAATTTTAATTATTTAAATTAAATTTTATAATTCTCACCGAAAATTATTCATCTCGAATATATCGTTTAACTTAAATCAAAAATAATAGGTATTATTTCGGTTAAATTCTGAGATTTATAATATGTTGACTTCGACTCGTGTTGTTGTTTACGTGTTCCCGTTGCGACGAACTCGCAACGTACTCGCAACCACTTGTTGCGGTTTAAACTTGTAACAATGTAAAAAGTCGAAGTTTTCACTTTAAACGATTTTCCCTATCCCAAGGAAACTCACGTTTTGGGCGCCAGTTGTAACAGGGTTGGTTTTACTCGTCGGGAGGGTTTTAATTGTCCTGTGCATGTCCTCAATGCACAGGAAATATTCTCGGTGTAACGATCAGCTGTTTTACCAGACAGCTAACCGATCGGCAGAACCGTCCTTGAAGTGGTGCGAGCTAGCCTCAAGCTCCGCACGACGACGTCTTCCCTGTGTACAATGTATGTACCTACCTGGTACACACTTATCCTCCGTCAATTCTCGTACTCGGCTCCTCAGATGTGTGTCGTGCGAAGCAATGCACGACACCCGCGGGGCATGGCGGTATTCGCCTTCGGGGACAGGGAGTAATCGCCGATTAATTAATTAATAATTACTCGGAATTAACGATAATCAATTAATTTATTAAGAGAAAATAAATTGAAGGAAATATTACAATATTGTGAGCCAAGGCAAGGTCGAACCTTGGCTCAAAGCAAATAAGGTTATTCGCGTAACCTCTAAAAATATATAATATACGGTAACGTGTGTGTGTGCGCCCGTCGCAATGTACGCGTCGAGACTCGCGGTCTCGATCTACTCGGGGAGGAGATTAAGTTCGCCAGGTATCGGTTACCTGGCTTCACAGTAGTTATCGCCGAGTTGCGATCGCGCCGGAGTGTGTGCCACTCCGGTTTGCCGTAATCGTAATTTATGGGGCGAGAGAGAGTGTCGCGACGAGAGCGGCTAACCTCTCGTATACTTATGCGTCGGGATACCGCGCGTATCCCGTCGTCGGTTTCGCTCGCGACACGGCGGTAATAAATGCGATATTGCCTGGCCAGGACTTACGTTTCTCTGGAGATGATCCTGGGAGACGGCGCGTGTCTCACGCCCTTCGGTCTCGTACTCTCTCTCACTTTCCCTTCCTTTCTCGTGCTCACGCTCTGCTGCGTGCCTCACTCGCGGGGGAAGCCTTACTTTCACTCGTCTCCGCGCGCGATTCCTCTGGCCTCTCTCCTAGGCAAGACGATACTGCCGGTGTATCGTGCACATCGGCTCTCCGACGCGCTCGCGCATGCGCCTTACGCGTCTTCAACGGTAGACTCACGCGATCGGTACGATTTTCGTCTCGCGTGAACCGTTTACCGTTACAGTGCATAAAACGAAAACATATGTTACGTGAATTAGTGCCTGACAAAATTGGTGGTCGATATATCGACTAGTCCCGTCTGGAACGTAAAGTCCAATGTTAAAAATGTAATTTAGCGAAGTAGGAGTGCTTTTAGACGTATTTGGATGCGCTGAATACGAAAAAAATATCAAAAAATGTTTAAGAGTGGCCTTGACATTGAAAATTGTATTTCAAGGTCAACTTCATTACTTGTAGTATTTAGTCCAAACATGATATCCAAAAATGATGTGCATTACATGCATTTTTATCACTGATGTATTATGAAAAAATATATTAGTTTTCGAAAAAAATCAGTATTAATAGTAATTATAGATAACACTATTATTATCTTAAGTGCTGTAAAAGCACTTAAGATAGCACAAGGTTGTTTAGTACTTCTGGGTTTATTCTATTATTTTGATTTACACTGGGTATACAGCTCTGAAAATAAATTGTTGGTTAATATATAGAAAACAAACATATTAGAGTCATATAATAATCAATGTATTAATAGATAAATTTGCATTATTTATGAGAATTTAAAAAAAGTGTCAGTTTTGGGAATGCTTAAGCACAGTACCTCTTCCTCTAATTAAAGGAAAATATTACCAAATATTTTTTTTTTGCTCGTAATTGAAGGCTGGATGATCAAGAGCCGTTGCATAGTATTAATAATTCTTGCAAGGGTTGATTATCTTGTGCAAAATTGGTCCCACATGACAAATTATTGTTTATACAATATTACTACATAAGAATAATTACAGGAGTGCAGTAATGCCATGTACAGTACAAGTCTTCACCGTGTGTGTCAGTCATGATAAGATTTGCCAATTCAACCACAAATTCAAATGGCAGGCACATATTTAACAACAGTATTTAGTAACAACATATACATCACATCTATGCGCTTGTACCTGAAATATAATAATAATAATATAATATAATTTATAATTATCTTATAAATTATCTTTAAATTTAATTATAATGTATTCAACAATTTAAAACATAAATAAAATATAAAAAAAATATTACTTAGTTATTGACAACTTACGCAACTTAATGTTTTCAAAAATAAATAAAATATAAATCTTATACAATAAATAAATTAAATTAATTAATATTTTTATCGGTCTTACAGTCAATTATATGTAATTATATGTAATTCATATAATTGCATATAATTTCTCTTGCATATAATTCTCTTTTTTATTTATTTTTTAATACAAATAATTGAATAAAACAAAGAATTTATAACGGTAAGCGAGTTACCGATCAGGTAAGCAACGCGAAAGAGGATATACTATCGAGTTAACACGCGCACGGTGTAAATACAGGCCGAGATAACGGTCTCTTTTATCGTGTTTTATCGGAGAAGCGTGGGTGTGTGTAATACGGTGTGGGTGCGGACAGGCTTCCCCCACACGATCCAACACACCGAGCAAAGCCGTACGCCTTTACCACTCCGGATTCCGTCCACGGAAAAGACGGAAGATCGAGGCCAATTCGCCCAAAGAAGTGAGAGAGAAAGAGAGATTTACAGGGAGATCACGCGCTTTAGTTCCCGCCGATTTACCTGGTACGGTCCAGGAGAGGAACCGTTCCTCTCCTTCCCCCCTCTCGTGAAATCCCGCCCGGGTAGACAGGTCGGTGGTTTGCGGGAGCCACTTCACAAGAGAAGGCACGCGTGATATAGGCAGCTTCTACGTCAGAGCTCCCTACGTCAGAGATACATATGTCACACGATGTGACGTATAGCCATCAGGTTAAGCAGCCGATTATTCCCGGATCGGTTGCTGATTTCTCGATCATTAATAAGTGTTAACGATTTCTTTTCGTGCTGACCTCGGGAGTATTCATCGGTACGACTCCCCTTAAATTGTTAATAGTTAATTTATTATCTTGTAATTGTTTATTTAATAAATTGACTCGGCGAGACGATCTTTCTCGCCGATTAACTTAATATATTGATTGTTGATAACATTTTTTGCGGTCATAGTCCTATCCCACGAATACCACCCTCTCCGGTGTTTATTCTAGTTGGCAATTTTTGGGCATAGGGCCCAACACACGGTACTAAAGTCAAACGAGGTGTTTGACGTTGTTAATGGCATTGCACCGGAACAAAGTGATTCCCGGCCGCATCGTGGGACTGTACACTTAAGGTTGGTATGTTGGGACAGATTGGGCCTGACCGGGGACCTACATTCCCCAGTACCCACCCCGTTACAAATTATAATAAAAAAATTTATTTATTAAAAAAACTAATATTTTTATAACAAAATTTGATATAAAAAAATATAAAACAGTAAAAATATTTACCACACGCAAAAATAAAATTTTGAAAAAAATGTAAACGTCAAACCCTGTAAAGCATGTTTTTAATGTTCAAATTTATATAAAAGTTTAAATTAAAATTTAATTAAAATTTTTAAATAAAATTAGACAAAAGACTGTTCTTAAACTTGAAAAATTTGGACTTCAACGTTAAATAAACATGAATTTTTTGTGTCCGCGAATTCTAAGAATATATTGATTTTATATTACTTATATACATTTGTCTTTTCAAATATTATAATTACTTTTTCTTAATTTTTCTTAATTTATTTAATTAATAAAAAAAAGAAATGATTAACGTTTACATGTTATTAATAACATTGTAATTTAAAATAAAAGTTAATAACTTACTCTTCATGTATATATTTCAATTTATGACTTTGTTCACTGAGTTTTTCACTTGACAAATTCATCAATTTAAACATACAGTACATATAGGTACCATACACTACTCCAAATATACTACCAAAGAAGGCACCCGATAACATATCTTTGGGACCTAAATTAAAAGTATATAATGCTCCAGCAACCATTCCACCAGCTGCATAATAAAAAAACAAAGCTGCATATAAATGAATTTCTTCAAAACTTAACAAATTCAAACAATATACATGAATGTTGCTATATATCGAATAAATAAATTAATTATATTGTTTCATATAGACAAATTTAAATTGTACAATATTTTATCATATTTACTTACCTTTACTTTTCAAAATATACGCCCCATTAATATTGTTATATCAAATATTCTTTAGAAGGAACACTAATGTAAAAAAAATTAAACTATATGGTTTTATACAAACATATGTAAATTATGTATGTATGTATTTTTTTTTAATCACAATGCATTGATTTTCAGAATATTAGAATAATATCTAAAATTTAACATCTATACATATATTTTAAATTTATTATTAGAACATTTTTGTATATGCAAAATAATAATTCTGCATACTATAATTACAATTCTAATTTTTATTATTATTATTATTTTATATAATAACGAAAATCACCAACGGTGCGTTCGCGAAGCGCGCGGGATGTTGGCGCGAAGCAGCGCGCAGGGGCGCTCGGCCCCCCTTAGTTTTTTTATAACGACTTACTCTGAGACTTCCACCAACCATAGTGGACGAAGGGCCACTAAAAGGGCCAATAAAAGCCTCGCTTAATAAAGCATATTCGTTCGCAAAGCCCGATAAATTTTATATTGGAAAAAATACTAAAAACACTGGTTTTACAGTTACTGTGAGCGCACTGAAAAGACTAAATAGGAAGAGAGATTATTATAATCCAGGCATGCATAATCAAAATATGGGAACAGCAGTGCGTTAACTAATAAATTGCATGCATTTACAGGTAACGACTGGCCTTTATAACGTAGCTTATACAATACTACATGCATATTTGAATATATTTTAGATACATATGCATTTTAAGACTAGTTTAATAACACCTAAGCTCATTAAAATTCTGATAAATTTATTTCAGAACCGTTTAATAAAGTAGGTCGGATGGCGACATTTTTCAATCTTATTGACAACTGGGTTGAAGCAAGCAATATGACTTCAGTTTTAGAAACATGTAAATTTAGTCCCCTATGAGCTATCCATCTATATCACTCTATAGATATTATATCATTATTAATTTTAGAGATAGCATCAGAAATGTTAAAAGGTTTGCAATGAATATATATTTTTAAATTATCAGCAAAAAACATTGGTATAGTGAACTTAACAGAACGCATGAGAGTAATTACGTAAGTTAATTTACGTAAAGTAATTACTAGAATATTTGGATTTAATAAATAATTGATTAAAGTAGCAGACACCTACAATTCATCAATATAAGCAAAGGAGAATATTTAATAGTCGTATTTTCACCACCAGGTAGTGCACAAATGTAATTTAGTCGTTCTAAAGTATATAATTCATGACAAAACGCAACATCTGAGTCTGAGAGAGAGAGATAGAGAGAGAGAGATTGATTGATTGAGTTATTTATTCGGCCATGAGGGGGTAGATACCCCATAGGCACCATATGTAAATATCTACAGCGTATAAATTCTTAAAACTAGTTAACAAGTAATAGATTTCGATTGCTCGCAACAATAGGTAACTCATGGTATAAAATAAAATAAAATAACATAAAATAAAATCAAGTAGAATAAGACAAAATAAAATAAAATAGAATAAAATCAGTGTATAAAACAATAACAATAATAATAATAAATAAATAAATAAAATATATGTACAAGCTAATAATTGGTAGACGCATTGAATAAAACAAGATACAAAATTAAATAAAAAATATATAGTACAAATCATTGATTGCAGGAAAAAGCATGATAACAATAAAGATTCAAATAAAAGATTAACAATCTGAGTAAAATAGATACTGAATAAGTACTAAATAAATTAAATTAGAACGATCACGAAAGCACATCTACATCCAGGTGAGGGATGGACCGTGAGGTTATGCCTTCACTCGTGACCCGCAAAGACCAGGCTGCCTGGTCAAGCCCAAACAGATGATTGAATAACATGATTTTGAATTTATTTACATATGAAGGATCGAAGGTGAGTGATGGAAAAAGATTTAGAATACGAGTGGATGTAATGACGAATGATCTATTTAGAGCTTCGGTGCGTGGGGGAAGATACATGAGTGACCTAGGTGGATGACGGGAGGAGGAACGAGGAATATGACCAGGAGTATTGAGTTCGGTGAAATGATCTGTCAGGTAAGAAGGTGACTTATGAGCGATAATGCTAAACGCCAGAGAGCCAATGAGGTATGAGCGTCTGGACTCGACCGACAGCCATCTCAGTCCCAGTCTATACGGGGTTACATGGTCACGTCTCGCTATATTGCCCCATACAAATCTCACGCAAGCGTTTAATAACCTCTGTAATTTTAAATTTCTAGTCTGGTCTACATCATTATAGACCGCACACGCATAGTCGAAGTGGGGAAAAATAAGTGATTCCACAAGGTTCTTACGGAGTTTCATTGAAAGTGACTTGTAGTAATAGCGTAATGAGTACAGAACTCCATGAACGCGCCTAGAGATCGCCGTGACTTGTTTTGACCAGTCGAGAGTGGGTGTAATTAATAAACCCAATGATTTTACCACGTTTTCGTATACCAGAAAATTTTCGCCCAATTTAACACTTGGAGCAGTGTTCAGGTTAATACGAGAAATGTAAGCCTGACTGCCCAGGATCATAACCTTCGTTTTTTTTACATTTAATGAAAGGCCGTTTTCCAATGCTCATCTAGCTATCGCGTTCGCATCGTGAGATACCCGTTGAACTCCACTAACAATATCGGCTGGAAAAAACGAATGATAGACCTGGGCGTCATCGGCAAATAACATATAATTACTATATTTGAGAACTTTAGGTAGGTCGTTAATAAAGATGGAAAATAAATCGGACCTAGAACACTGCCCTGAGGCACACCCGCATACACCCCGAGCCAGTCAGACAACACGCCAACCTCATCCACAACGGCATGTGTGCGACCCACAAGATATCTGTAGAACCAGTTCAGGACAATATCTGAACAACCGATGTCTCCCAATTTTCGGATGAGTTGACCATGAGGAACTGTGTCGAAGGCCTTGGAGAAATCAAATAGGACTAAGATGGTGATTTTTCTCAGGTCAATGGCTCTTCTTATATCGTCTAAAACCCCCAGAAGAGCTGATTGAGTACTATGGCCCCTTCTAAAACCCGCTTGCCTGGCCGATAACACATTATTGGATTCGAGATACTCAACCAGCTGATCATGCACCAGTCTCTCCAACACCTTCGACACCTCACAAAGCTTGGCAATCGGTCGCGTGTCTGAGCACGTCACCAATCTACTCGATTTCGCCAACGGGAACAGTATAACCCTCTTCCAGTAATCAGGGAACCATCCAGATGTAAGCATACCATTGAAAAGATCCGCTAACGGTTGTGTAATTTGGGGTTCTAATAATTTTAACATTCTAACAGAAATGCCATCAACACCCGAAGTTTTGGAAGTGGATCTAACTATTGCCCGCTGCACTTCTTTGGCTGACACCGACTGGAAAGTGAAGGAGGGGGATGAGGGGAGATGACAAAAGTTAGCAAGGATAGATGCAAAAGAATGAATGGAGAGTGGTGATGTGTGGTTAGAAATGGATGCGTAATGAGTGTTGAGTTGATGTGCTGAGAAATGTTTTAATGGCGATGAATTATGTTTAGAGCCCAGACTCATGCTTCTGAGGAATCTCCAAACTTCAGTAGGATTATCTCCATTATTAAGCTTAAGTTGCAGATAACGAAATTTGCTTGAATTAATAGCGTTATTAACCTGATTCCTCAGTGCTTTATATGCATTATAATCAATGGGGGAGCTCGTGCTGCGAAAGAGCTTAAAAGCAGCATTTCTGGCCTTGATGTCAGATCTAATCTCCTGCGTAACCCAAGGCTTGTGTTTGTTTTTTACAGCTATAAATTTAGCTGGAGCAACGGCATTAAATGTTGAAGTAATAGAGCTGCACAGTAGAGATAATGAAGATGAGAGTATGTCAAAATGGTTAGATGATATTGGATCCATATAGAGGGGCTGGTCAGGCCAGGCTGATGAAGGTGGGTCAGTGATGGATGGAGATAGTGGCAATGAAAGATGAGTTGATCTATTCATAAATGAGGAGAATGTGGTGGCAAGGTGATGAAGGTTGATCTTCTCCCAGTCTCTTTTCCAGAACCTTTTGACATCCCCCTGCGGTTTATTGATCTTAATGGAGATACTAATTGCATCATGACCCGCCGCAAAGGGTGCACTAGACTTATTATAGATAAATTCGGGTACTGGCTCACGAACTAGGAAAAGATCTAACCAAGTATGAGATGAACCCGTCGACGTCACTGGATGGTGTGTCGGCTCAGATGGGATAAGGAAGAGACCTAATGCTTCCAAACTCCCTTTTAGCATGTTCGCTGCAGCACTGGAGGATTTCATGTCAATATTAAGGTCACCCGTTATAATGACATGAGTAAAATTAGGGAGCATAGCAGCCATAGTGTCAAAAAATTCCGATGGATATGCAGCAGAAGGCCTGCGATAAACCACTGCCAACGCCAACGCCACCGTCTTATTTACTAACCTTAGAACAATGAATTCGGGGGCGTTCGAGTAGACAGGGTCGGAGTGAGCTAAGATGGTAACCGCAAACTCGTCGCGCACATAAGCCGCTACACAGCCACCCTCCTTACCGACACGATCCAACCGATAAAGAGTATAACCTGGTAACTTAAGAATTTCGGAAGAATCGCTTTCAGTAAGAAAGGTTTCAGTGACAGCAATGACGTCATGGGACTGAGGAAGTACCAATGCTTCTATTGACGAAAAATGAGTCTTTAAGCGGTTTATGTTAGAATGAAAAATGGAGATTGAATTATATGATTTAATGTTTCTGACCCGACCAATCCTGTCTCATGTGGTATGGGATGAAAGAGGAGGGAGATGGTTAATGTCAGCCTCCGAAGTTACACGAATAAGGGGGCCATCCCTCACCTTTCGCACGAATACATTTAGATTACTTACGATGGGCCTCGCGTAACCCAGCTCTTTACACTTACGAATGGCCGCTTGCCAAAGATTATAAACCGTCTTGGGCCATAACGGCCGAATAAACAGCGAGCTATCACCTCCCTCTCCGAAGATTTTTTTCGCCGACTGACCCTTTAACAAATACGCCCTATCGATTATCGCATTTCTGGCTGTAGCAGACGATAGACGTAACACAAGGCCTCTGCTGCGCGATTGTGTCGGTAACTCGCCTTCGGCTGTAGATTTTGGTCGCGGAAGCCAGGGTCGAATTTCAATTATCTGCCTCGATAGTAGAGGCAGCTTAATAGTATTGAAAATACTTTCAATGATGGAAGTGTCTGGCAAAGACGACACCAGGGGCAATCCCGTAGTTAATACCTCGCACGTGTCTCTTAAGATGTCAGCAGAGGCATTGTGCGACGATACCGCTGAGTCACCGCTGGAATTCCCGATCTCCTCCAATATCGATACTCGAATTTCAAGCTCCGCGAACCGCTCCCCGAACTGGACGAAGCGCGCTTCCGTGGTCGACTCAAATAGATCAACGCGAGCATGGAGTGCCTGCATATCCGTCTTTAAGCCATCGAGCTTGCCCTCAACGCGGTCAACCTTCTCCACCACCGATTTCAAATCATTTTGTAAATTCGTTTGAATGTCTCTGATACTGGCTTGAAGGTTCCGCGCAAAACTCTCCATCCACGGTGGTGGAGCGCCCGCCATCGCGTCGGTATCGGTGGAGATGTCGCGCGACGCGTGGTTGGGCATTAGAGGCGTGTCGCCACGAGGTTGCTTGGCAACCTGTGACGTCGATGACGAAGGAGGCGAGGCAACGCGCTTGGAAACGGAGGAGGGCGGAGTAGGCGCGGTAGACGGCGCGGTATAGCAGATCGCGCTTGCTTGTCGCGGCAACCCAGGCGGTGGCGCCCTCGCTTCGGTGGGGGCCGCGGCTGGCACTTTAGATTTCGCCAGCAGACAACAACGTCGCTCCGAAGTGCCCGGCGCGACATCAAAACAATGACTATGCGTAATGTTATTGCAAGCGACACAGACCTCCGTGTAGTCCTTCCTTGTCAAGCGAACGCCACACACGAAGCAGCCGCGCGATGTTGCCATTTAGCCGACCTTGTAGTTTGCAAAACTGGTGACATGCAAATGTTGGAGTCCCTGCTCACAGAACACCAGATATGCCGCCTTCTCTCCGCAATCTCGCAGCTAACCTCCAAACTCAGGATGAAATAAGTGTCAAGAATTGGAACAACTGACCACAGAATTAACGACTTTTTATAAAAAATAGTCACTGCGATCAGTATCCGTTCCCACGATATTGGCTGCAAAAAACTCGAGGCGACTGGGTGAGTATTTAGAAGGATATGAACACAGATCGAAACAACAAGCGACTTCGTACTCACCAGGGCAGGGAGAGAGACAGAGACAGAGAGAGAGAGAGAGAGAGAGAGACTAGGTGCGGGCGCACGAGAGAAAGATAGATAGATATAAGTTTATTTGTACCGGATAAAAATTTACAATTCTTAAATAAAATAAATTCTATATAATGGCTTGTATAAATTGTGACGGAAATTGTCACACAATCTATTCACGACGAATAGAGTATTTAAATTGTCGAATTGTAAGTCGTCGGAGCCTTTCGTATGTCAAGGCCAACCGACGACACTTGTTTATTTTTCTACAAATGTACGATTACGCGCGCAATAGTACGTAGGGATGAGAGCGCGAGTGTGTGTGTGTTCCCCACTCTCATCCCTTTTTCGAAAATTAGGCGATTGCCTAATCAGTATGTCCCGATCCGCCGCTCGAGGCGGACGAAATAATTCGGACCGATCGAGAGTTTTTCTGGCTAATAAGGCGCGTGAGGCGCAAAAGCCATCGGGTATCCGGACATCCTCGTGAGTGAGCCGCGAGTGACCAAGTGTGTGATAAGGACGGGAAGTGTCTGAGTGAGTGCGGACGCGGATCGCGAGGCACTCGCCGCGGCACAGGGCCGCCTTCCACCACCGCAGCCGACGTCGTCCTCCGTTGCCCAGGAGGACAAAAGGGACACGGATCGGCTGGGCCATCCACGGAGCGCACCCCGGTAAGTGTGTTATATACTACCGCGCGTTCCCCCCATTATCCCGAGTGTATGTGTGTGTGAGACCTCGGGAGTGTATTCGGGTACGCCGGTACCCGAATAGCGGAGATCGGGGCAAAGTCAACCGCAGGCGAGGGTCTCGATCCGGTTGACTCCCGATACTTCCGCCCGCGCGAAGTAACATTGTCGCGGCACACGGCCTGGATGGCCATTTTGTTAATTAGTTTATATAAAATAAATGTTTTATTCATTTTATTTTACTTGAGTGTGTTTCTTTTATTCTCCCCGCTCCCGCCGACATTTTAATAATTTATACATCGTGTCGAGGCAAGGAGGATCGCCCGAATCCTCCATACCGTACGTCCCAGCGAACTCGCGTTCCTGGCGACAGCCCGCAGTTCGGAAAATAAATTAATTGTGCGCGGTATTGGGCAACGCGGCCCAACGGTTAATTTTAATTATTAATAATAATTAATTTCACCCGGGCACGCGAACACCACGTCACAAATGGCGACCGTGACAGGACGTTCGGTTTCGTCCTCACCGAATTTAAATTAAAGTGTATATTTGTCGGCCATATTTTCGCGCGCGAGCAGTGTCGCGGCGAAACGGAGCGGGTAAAGAGAGAGAGAGAGAGAGTGAGTTGTACGAGTTAGAGTGAGAGAGAGAGAGCGCGCGAGAGACGGCGTGTGAGACGCGTCTCTATACCGGAGTATTCCCCCTCTTGCTCGGGTATCCGAGGAGAGGTATACACCGGTATATCGAGAGAGAGTTCGCGCGCGACCGTGTTTAGCCGGAAGCGCCCGATCTCACCGAGATCGGTCTCTCTCGATCGCAAGCTTGCCGGGAGAACTTTGCCTAGCTTGTATGGGAGCGGCAAAGTAGGGAGAGAGTAGCTTGCGCCGCGGATCGCGGGCAGCGAGAATCCCCCCCGAATAGCGCAAAGGAAAGACTTCGCGAGAGCCGATCATCATCGGCTCTCTCCGATTGCGCCCGCTAGTGGGAGTGAGAGAGAGAATCCCTAGTCGCGGGGAATCGGAGTTAGGTGCTAGGCGGGCTATAGGTGTGTGAGTGAGAGAGATAGCGCGATCGCCTAGCTCCTTCGCGTGTATAAGTCTTCGCAGCTGGTTTCGCCGATAGAAACCACTGCGGCGAATTATTTTTATTTCATTCTAATAAAATAAATTCGTTCCCGCGCGGGATCTAATTTATATTTTTTGTGTGAGAGTGTTTTAAAAGTAGATCCTTTCGGGAGAGGTAGTTGCCCCACCCCCTCCCTTTTAAAGAAAATTTTTAAATTATCTAGTTTAATTTTTCTTATATACGGGACGCGGCGATATAATTATTGTTGTTCTTTGTTACTTTCTCCCCTCCCTGACCCACATATATTATAATAGTAGTAATTTTAATTTAATATTCGTATATTATTTATTACTATTTATTTATATAATATATGTATAATTTTATTTGTGTATACAATATATTTTACAACTATTGTTAATTATTTAGACTTGTTTGCAAGTTAAATAATTAACAGTAAGTAACTTTGTGTGAATCGGCCGCAAAGTTACAATAGTTGTAAGATTAATTATTTAAACTCGTGTGTGAGTAAAATAATTAAAATTATTGTTGTATTACAATTGTCTGACAGTAATTGCTTAATTTAATATTTTGTATTTATTGAGTATTACTGTTCACGATACGTGTAATATATTTTTGAAATTTTTGAGTGTGAAAAAATTTTTTTTATAACTCGTGTTGATTGTTTAGACTTGTTGCAAGTTAAACAATTAATGTTAAGTATCTTTGTGTGATTGTTCCGCAAAGATACGAGAGTTATAAAATATAATTATTAAGACTCGAGAGTGAGTTAAATAATTAAATTTTTTTTTGCATGTATTTTAATGATCGGCATTTAACCTAATATTTCGTATTCGTTATTTGCTGTGAAATTTTAATATATGTAAAGAAAAAAAACTTTCTTTTTCTTTTTTGTGTGTTTAAATTATATCTCCACACATTTTTGCCAATTATTTAGACTTGTTTGTTAGTTAAATAAGTGGTTATAATTTTTTTTTGGTGTGTTTGAGTAAATTAATTCGGTGTATAAATTTAATTGTTTAGACTTGTTGGCAAGTTAAATAATTAAATTTTCATTTCCTTTTCGTTCAATTTATTTAAAAAAGGAAATATAAATTATTTTAACTTGGTAGCAACATAAATTATTTATTTAGTCCTTTTTAGGATAAAATAAATATATTTTGTTGCAAACCTACCGTTGAAATAATTTAATTAAATTTGTGTTTGTTGTGTAGTGTAAATTATAAAGGAAATTTTTTTTGTTGTTTTGGGCTTGGAAAAGGAAAATAATAAATAGTGTCTTGGTGTGTGTGAATCACAAGACACTGTATTTATTTTTATATTTATTTTAAAATTAATTATTTAGGCTCGTTAGTGAGATAAATAATTTAATTTTTTCTTTGTCTTTTCTTCCTTTATAATTTGTTGTTCTGTATTTATTAATAGATTGAAACTTTAATTATTTCATTTTCCATAACAAAATAAATTCTTTTCGCCAGTGAGGAATCTTTTGGATTATAACTGGCGAGAGAGATATTTTGGGAAATCGTTAAATTTACCATTACTGGTTAAATTACGGACGATATTGAAATAATTTAAGGATTTCTTTTTGTTAATAATTAATTATTTTTGCTTGCAGAAGCAATTGTATAGAGTCTTGGTGCGTGTGAGTCACAAGACACTATTATAAACAATAATTATTTAGACTTGTGAGCAAGTTAAATAATTAATTGTAATTTGGTGCAAGTGTTAAGTGTGTGATTTGTCACAACTTTAACCAACAAAATTTAATTATTTTGTCCTTCTAAGGACGAAATAAATTCCTTTTAAAGAAAATCTTTTGGATTTTAATTAAGTGAATTAATTTTGTTGGTACACTAGTCGGTGCATTTTTACAATTTATTGTAATTAAGCCGACACCAAATTTTTTTTTACTCGTTGGGAGTAATAATTATTTTATTGTGGTGAGTCCAATAAAATAATTTCCAATTGAAAATTGGATACTTCCGAAGTATTTGAAACACTAGGGATTTCATCTGAAATCCCGGTTGAGAGTACTTCTCCCGACGTAACACGTCGGCTGCTGCTGGTCAAAAAAATAATGGCCAGCAGCTATGAAGCCCGAATGGCCCAGCTTATGCGTGAATCACGCATAGCTAGGGATATTCGTCGGGAAACGAAGAAGCTTCCGATTGAGGCAGTGTATGCCCAATTGGAGCATCTAAGTTTAAACGCAAATGGCGGAGAGGCGGAGTGCCGCGAACGCCTTTTGCGTCACCGGATAAGATGTGTAGACATTAATCTGGAAATACCATGGTTCCCTGAATACGATGAGAATGTAAGGGCAGAGCCTGCACATAAACCTCTGGTATGTCAGGAACTATGGGAAATTAGGAAACCTCGTTCCAGGAAAGGGAGTGTGATCCCATCAGGAACGGAAGTTTCCTGTGAGTCCGAAATGTCGGATCGCGAAAGGGTTGCTAGTGACAGAGCACCTATCGCTGAAGAAGATGGAGCTCTGTCACCAAGTGGTCTGTCCAGAAACTCGCCATTGAGTACTGCACAAAGCCCGAGGTTGGCACCAACAGGTGCTATACCTAAACGGTTTGGTGAGGTACTGGGAGCAAACATGACCACGACTGCAATCCCTTATGTTCCTGTTTCGGTGGCTGCAACCTCGTGCACAACCACTACGTCGACGGTTACGACCGTGACGACTGCTCAACTCGGAGGTTTTTATGCACCCGCACATTACCTCCTAATTGAAGAGCAGAGAAACAGCGGACATCTTGGCACTAGAGAGAGTGAAGTGCCAACACAACATTTTAACTTGGGTTCGCAGACGGAAGCCGACCGTCGTACGTCACGAGGATACACCTCTAGACAATACGACAACAGGCAACTTGAAGCTAATACAACCGAACGTCAATTTGTTGATGATAGGAATGGATATGACCTTCCTAATGACGTCAGTGTTCAATCTTACGAAAAACCGAGGTTTGAACAGAGACGTCGTGAGACCTCTTCTAAGACTTGTGAAGGACAAGATAGAAGAGAGAGGCGTGAGTACACGACTCCAAACAGAAATTCACGACACCATCGTTCTGTGAGTAGAGCCTCAAGCAGCGACGAACGTCGTGAAAACTGTACGGAGAGACGTACTCATAAACGTCAGTCCAACCGTAAACTCGACGACCGAGCGCAGCCGGAAATTCCGGAGCAAGGTCACAGAGAGTGGTCGGACAGACGTAGAGAAACGCCTCGAGAGAATCGTGCGGTGGACACTTGCGATCAGAGTACTCAGACGGATTCGTCCGATGGGTATCAGTCTGATCGCGAACCTGCTCGTAGGAGATCCGATTCTCGTAGGGCGGCTGAAGGCCGACAAGAGAATAGGAATCCTTCTACCAGCAGGCGTAGGAGTTCCCGGACGGATAATAGAGATGACCGTCGGGAAAGAGAATCCTACGAAGCCAGACCAAGGTATCGTGAAGACGGTAACCGAACGCACGATCGGACAGGGTGCGCACGAGAGCTGCGTATCTGGAACATGTCCTTTGATGGTGAGACCAAAAAGGACGCGGAAGAGTTTCTGAACCGTTTGCACGATTTCAGAAATGACAACGAGTTCTCAGATCGCAGGATGTTCAGTGCCCTGCCCAATGTGTTCTCAAAATCAGCACTGTTCTGGTATAGAACAGTTCAGCCATCTCTTCGAGATTGGCGTGATTTTGAAATCGAGTTCCTAAATGAGTATGGCCGTATAATAAATGACGAAGATTTACTCATGGAACTTCGATCGAGAACACAAAATGAGGGAGAAAAGGCTACGACGTTCTTGAACTGTTTCAGAGCGATCGTGAATAAATTTAAATGCCCTCCCTCATTAGAACAACAGGTGAAGATGGCCTACTCGCAGATGAGGCCAGATTACCGTAGGTACATACCAGTACGACAAATCAGGAATTTCTCTGATTTGACAAGCTACGGTAAAGAGTACGAGCAGCATTTAACATGGGACACGAAATTTTCCAGTTCCAACGTTAAACGCGAGAAGCTCGTACCAGAAGCTTTTCCGAAACAGAGTGGTGCAGTACGAGTTTCGGGTAAAGTGGCGATTGTTACCGAAAAGAGTAAGGATGAGTCTTCTCATTCGGATAAACAGTCGTCTAAGAAAACTATTAAGAAGAAGAGCAAGAAAAGTGCGAAAAACTCGCCAAACTCTTCTTCGAGCGAATACGAAGCAGCCGGTGTGTACGGTACTTCTAACGTCGCTAATAGTTTTCAGAAACGATACGGCAAATCGAATAATGGAGTGAGTGCCTCCAATTCGAAATCCGTATCGTACGTGCCTGTTTCTCAACAGTCACCTGGGCAACAAAAACAGAGCTCGGGCAAAAGAGAAAGACGTGTTTTGACGAATTCTCAACTGCCCCAGCAAAACGTTTTTGTCCCACAAATGGCACAAAACTTGGTGAGGTATGTGCAACCACAGGCGACAGCAGTAAATCCAACGAACCTGAGCACCAACTTTGTCGGCGTGTGTTTCACATGCCAAAAAGTCGGTCATAGGTCGTCGGATTGCCCGAGCCGAACATGCTACCGATGCGGAAACATTGGGCACTCCGCTGAGCAGTGCTCTACCGAATTGGTAGCAAAGGAGTGCCAGCTGTGTGGAACTAGTGGCGTTACACTCCAAACATGTCCTAACTGCGTCAGATTCCTCCAAAACGTGGGAAACCTGAACGCAGGGCACCCGAGCTGCCCCGGGCGCCCTGCACTGCAGTAAGTAAACCGCATGGTTTACATGGGCAAGAGTTTAAGGTTGGAGAACCCTCTAAACTCTTTAACGGGGTGCCATAGTCAATATTTATCCTCCCTACCTTATCGGCATACGTGATTATTAGTAATAAATTTGTAAATAAAATAGTATGTGAAAAAATAAGAGAAGAGGCACCTTCGTTTATTAATAATCTAACTGTGTGCTGAATTTCAGATTAAAATTATATTGCGTTTTTGAGAAAAGTCTTACCAAAAATGTGAACCTAACCTCAACGAGGTGAAAATATTTGATATTTTTGGTAAGACTTTTCTCAAAAACGCAATAATATTTTAATCTAAAAATCAGCACACAGTTAGATTGTCAATAAACGAAGGCGCCTTTTCTCTTATTTTTTCACATACTGTTCTAATTTTTTGTTAATTAATCATCAAAAATTGAGTATGGAACCCCCTTAAGAAGTCTAGCAAATCATTTGCTGACTTCTCTAAAGTCCTTTACGGAGATCAAATTCCCTCTCAGACCGAAGTTGGTGTCGAAAGTAAGTCTGAGTGTAAGGATTCTAAACATTCTGGGGATTCGACAGATGGAAAAGTTCTTAGAACACAACCTGTCAATCCCACCCGAGCTTTGCAAGGTAAAACAGAACAAGGAACCTTATTAGACCAACAAAAGCGTGAGGCTAAAGATTGGTCTAAGGAACTCCAAAGGCAAATATACTCTGATAGCAGAGATATTATTGGTGAAGAAAGCGTAAAGAGATCGTTATCTCAGCCGCTTAGCACCATTGGAGTGAACGACCTTGGTTGTTGCTCATCGTCACCCCGTTGTGACACACCTAGTAATGAGGACAAGAAGCCCTTGGTGGAGAAGGAAATTGTCCTCAACAACGAGCCCTTGGTGGAGAAGGTAGTTGTCGATGGTGTGCATAACATGAACCGTACAAACTCGTTGCCGAGAAGTACAGTTCAGGGGGGGGCAGATACCGTACCAAGTACGTCTAAAATGACGCACACGGCATCGACTCCTAACGACGATAGTCAAACCGATCAGATAATTGCTGGAATCCAATCGGATAACCGGCTATTCTTTTTGGTACGACTCGGTGGAAAGGACTTTAAAGCACTTTTCGATCCTGGCGCCATGGTCTCTCTTGTACGATCAGATGTTGTCGAACAGTACAAGTTTAAATGGAGACCTGTCAAGGTTATCGTGAAAGGTGTGGCTGGACCAGCTCTTAAAGTCCTTGGCCTAATTGACATCCTATTCTGTGTAGAAGGCCTTGATGGCAATATCCAACTGAGAATTGTAGAGAATATTGAGCATTCCATCATTCTCGGTATGGATTTTCTACAACATTGGAATATGGAAGTCAAATTAGGCGAAGCTATTTGGCGTATTGGCGAGAGTGATTGGAGACACTTCGTCAGAGATACATCTCATGACATCGATTCGAGGATTTCCGCTGAATGTGCTGGTATAATTGAGATACAGGACGACCAGCGGAAACAAGTCAAAGAGTTAGTTGAAAGCCTACTCTTGCCCTCGGGAGACGTCCACGGCTTTACGACGTTAACGGAGCACCACATAGAGGTTGATCCTGGTGCAAGACCGGTTCGTCATAAGCCAAGACGTATGTCTCCCAAGGTCCTCGAATTTGCCCAGAGTGAGGTCAAAAAGATGTTTGACAAGGGCATTATTGAACCGAGTGCGAGTGATTGGTCAGCTGCTCCGGTCATCGTCCGCAAGGACGAAGGAAGTTATCGCTTCTGTATCGATTTTCGAGACCTTAATGCAGTCACAAAACGTGATTCTTATCCAATTCCTAATATGGATACCATATTGGATAAGCTGCATAATGCAAGGTATATATCGAAAATTGATCTTAAGAAAGCGTACTTCCAAATATTAATGGCCGAGGCGAGCCGGCATTATACTGCATTTGCTGTACCAGGGTCGGGGCTGTGGCAGTTCACGAGAATGCCTTTTGGCCTCATGAATGCCCCTATGACCTTTGCACGGCTTATAGATGCAATTTTCGGGCCTAAGGTGGAACCTCATGTGTTTGGTTATCTAGACGACTTGATCGTCATTACCGAAACTTTTGAGGACCATCTAAAATGGCTCGAATACGTACTAAGGACGTTGAATGACGCTGGACTCGAAGTGAATCGAGAGAAGTGTGAGTTCTGTTGTTCCAGCGTAACGTTCCTTGGGTACAAATTGGACGCGGACGGCTTGAGGCCTGATGAGGAACGAGTCGCTCCAGTCCTTAATTACCCTACTCCTCGTAATGTCAAACAGCTGAGATCCTTTCTCGGGATGGTAGGCTGGTACTCTCGATTCATTAATCGAGAAGCTGACATTAAAGCTCCCCTTACCAAGTTGCTGCGTAAAGACCAGGCTTGGGATTGGGGCGAGGAGCAGGAGGAGGCGTTCTGTCAGCTTAGAGTTGCGTTAGCTGAAGCGCCTGTACTAGCCCGTCCAGACTTTTCTAAGCCATTTACCGTCCAAAGTGACGCTAGTGACTTAGCAATAGGTGCGGTGTTGACGCAACTGGACGACGAGGGTTTCGAGCATCCGATTGTCTACGTCAACCGATTATTAAATTGCGCTGAACGTAATTACATGACAACGGAAAAAGAATGCTTGGCCCTCATATGGGCTATTAAGAGATTGAGACCATATATTGAGGCCTATCGATTCACGGCTGTGACCGACCATAGTGCTCTCATATGGCTCAAAAATCTCAAGGAGCCGTCGGGTAGGTTGGCACGATGGATACTTGAAATGCAGCAACGGGACTTTTAAATAGTGCATAAGAAAGGAGCCTTGCACTATGTCCCGGACGCGCTTTCTCGTGCCGTCAACCCAGCCCCCACGAAGAAGAGATTGCCTCGTTCGAAGTAATTACAGACCCATGGTATATTGCTAGATTAAACGACGTACGCTCATGCCCTCAGAAATTTCCGGAGTGGAAAATTGAGGATGATATGCTATATCGTTTTACAAGTGATAAACTCTTGGACTCTGTAACAGAACGAGAAGAAGGCTGGCGTCTTGTGCTACCCTTAGAGCAGAGGAACCGAGTTTTAGTAGATTCTCATTTCCACCCAGCTATGGGTCACATGGGAATTGAAAAAACTTACGAACGCGTTGCAAGAGATTACTATTGGCCAGGTATCTACCACGATACCCACCAATTTGTCTTACGGTGTCTGATATGTCAGAACTATAAGATGTCTCAAGCAGGTCCTCAAGGCTTATGATTTAAATTGGCCGTACACTTTCCTAAGGTGCGTAAGGCATGTCTGCTAAACTGGCACCAAAGTATGACAGACCCTTTGATGTTCAAGAAGTACTATCTCCAGTAGTTCTGAGACTAGAAGAGTCTGGTCGGAAACGGACCGAGGTACACATATCCGATGTGAAGAGATATGTACAACCTCGGGTTGCCATGTAAAGCGGTAGGGAAAACGTATCGGCGTACGTGAGAACAGTCAGCGAAGGCTGGGCCTGGTGACTGTATGCCACGTCAATATCATACGAAGCACGAAGAATCATTGAAGCAGCCTCCAATTGAAGAAAAGAAGAGAAGCGTACAGCGCGCAGTCGTGGATAGATTGTGCCTTTCTTTCGACTCGGCCTTCCCGAGGGAAGTGGAGTCTAGGGGGGGAAGGCTTTGTGACGGAAATCGTCACACAATCTATTCACGACGAATAGAGTATTTAAATTGTCGAATTGTAAGTCGTCGGAGCCTTTCGTATGTCAAGGCCAACCGACGACACTTGTTTATTTTTCTACAAATGTACGATTACGCGCGCAATAGTACGTAGGGATGAGAGCGCGAGTGTGTGTGTGTTCCCCACTCTCATCCCTTTTTCGAAAATTAGGCGATTGCCTAATCAGTATGTCCCGATCCGCCGCTCGAGGCGGACGAAATAATTCGGACCGATCGAGAGTTTTTCTGGCTAATAAGGCGCGTGAGGCGCAAAAGCCATCGGGTATCCGGACATCCTCGTGAGTGAGCCGCGAGTGACCAAGTGTGTGATAAGGACGGGAAGTGTCTGAGTGAGTGCGGACGCGGATCGCGAGGCACTCGCCGCGGCACAGGGCCGCCTTCCACCACCGCAGCCGACGTCGTCCTCCGTTGCCCAGGAGGACAAAAGGGACACGGATCGGCTGGGCCATCCACGGAGCGCACCCCGGTAAGTGTGTTATATACTACCGCGCGTTCCCCCCATTATCCCGAGTGTATGTGTGTGTGAGACCTCGGGAGTGTATTCGGGTACGCCGGTACCCGAATAGCGGAGATCGGGGCAAAGTCAACCGCAGGCGAGGGTCTCGATCCGGTTGACTCCCGATACTTCCGCCCGCGCGAAGTAACATTGTCGCGGCACACGGCCTGGATGGCCATTTTGTTAATTAGTTTATATAAAATAAATGTTTTATTCATTTTATTTTACTTGAGTGTGTTTCTTTTATTCTCCCCGCTCCCGCCGACATTTTAATAATTTATACATCGTGTCGAGGCAAGGAGGATCGCCCGAATCCTCCATACCGTACGTCCCAGCGAACTCGCGTTCCTGGCGACAGCCCGCAGTTCGGAAAATAAATTAATTGTGCGCGGTATTGGGCAACGCGGCCCATCGGTTAATTTTAATTATTAATAATAATTAATTTCACCCGGGCACGCGAATACCACGTCACAAAATACAATATTGCACAGTGATATCACAGATATTTAATATCACAGTTGTAGAATAAATACAAATACGGTGAATATCACAGTGAGTCAGCAGATAAAATATAGTACAAATAATACATCTGTCAACACATCTATCAGTCGCAATACTAAAATACAACTTAAAATTGGACGACACATAAAGCATTCATTCATTATTACAATCTCTCGTAATCTAACACCCTTTAAATACTTTCATTCAAGTATATATGAGACGGTACAACATAGAATAACAAAATAAATAAATAAATAAAACAACTTGAATATATAAGTAATTAAATAGACAGTACTTTAAGGCAGGGCTTGGTTCATAACAACAAAAATATTTTGTTATTTGTGTTACGGTGACATTTCGTTATTTTAATATTGTAATTAAAGTACAGGACTATTTATTTATTCTTTTCGATATTACAATGAATTCGGAATAGATTTTGTTTTGTTACTTCGATACCGCAACAGAAATTCAATAAATTTTGTTATGATATTTTAAAACCATAACAAAAATCAGCAGATTTTGTTACGTTATTTAAATACCGTAACAAAACTAAATTGATTCTGTTACGTTATTTTGTACCGCAACAAAAATTAAAATATTTTGGTACGTTATTTTGCCACTGTAACAAAAAAGTAAAAAATTTCATTACGTTATGAATAAAATCATTATCATTTTTGTTATGTTATTAAGTAACAAATAAATAAATTAAAAATATTATACTATGTGACAATGTGTTTTGCACATATCAAAATACCGACAAGCTACCGAATCCCTAGCTACACCTACCTACCCATATACCTTTCCCTAGCTACCTACCCGCACATCAGCTAAATCCTACCTACCCTCACATACTAAAAACCATTTCTCATGCACGGCACATAAACAATAAGGTGGTCCTGGCGATGAGGACCTTGGGCGAGCTCAGAGATAATCAGGTGGGCTCCTCCGGGTCTGACACTGCAGGCAGGATTCTAAGGGAGGCGATCACCAGGAAGCCTCCAGGACCCTCCGTAGCTTCACAGGACAGCAGTCAAGGCGAAGTGGCAGTATCCAGGCAGGAAGCAGGAGAACCTCCAACGCCAACCAAAATACAGCTGTAAATAAGTTACTTAATAAGAGCAAATACGCATTAAGAGGGAAAGGAACCAGAAAGAGGATACGCAGCAATAGGCAGAAGACAAAGATAAAGGAAAAACATGTACAGCTGTATATAATCACTACAGCTGTACAAGGAGCAGCATAGGACACATTGAGGTTAAGATGCTGTACACAAACAACGTGTACAGCAGACCTCTTAAATAAGCAGATATACAAATACGCATAATGGCGTAAACCTCACGACGAAGTAGTTACCTGGAGCCGTAGACGGAGCGGAAATCAGTAACCGATGTTGACGTCGTGGAGGAGAGAGGGGTGAGTCGGCCCCGAGCAGCGATGCGGCGGCAGGTAAGTTTCGTACCTGAAACTCACATCGTACAACTTAGTAGAAGACGCAAGAAGAAACGAAGTAATAATCATCTAATAGGAAGTTACAGCATTCCCGAGACTTGATCTGCACCAGGTCAACACGCACGTACAGCATGGTCACCGCTACAGCCTGAACATCGCGGTACTCGACTCGCTCGCTCGATGCGAGATCGATGTACCGCGTACAAGTACATACTGCGCAGGCGCGCGGTACGATCGCGGCTCTCGAGCACGCCGAGAGCCAGAGCTCTACGGTCCGCCATCCTGAACGAATTGCCCTGTGTTCGAATTCGAGAGATAGTGAGAAAGTGCGAGAGAGAGAGAGAGAAAGTATCCGCTGTCTGACCAAGCGTCCCGGAGTCACCGTTAAAGGTTGGTGGTGATTACCTGTCTCTGCTGACGGTACCGCCGTGTACCGAACTACGTGTGTGCGAGTTCCTGGTCTTATCCTTCCCCTTCCCTTCCCCTACAGCGAACCGGGATAGCGATAACGGAGTAAGCTCCGTTAAACCCGATAACCCGCGAAATATCGGTGTAATTTTAACAACTCATAACGAAGATGTGAAAATTATAAATGATAAAATTTTAAAATTATTGGATGGAGAATCGTATACATATTGTAGTATAGATTTTGCAACTTATAAAGGAGTTGATCAAAGTGATGAAAATATTTATTTAAACTACCCAATAGAAATGTTAAATGATATAAGAGAAGGTTTACCACCTCATAAATTAAATTTAAAAGTTAACGCAATAGTTAATTAGAAATTTTAGTATTACAGATGGCTTGTGCAATGGTACACGATTAAAAATCATTATATTGTATAAATATAATATTGAAGCAGAAATTATTACAGGAGAAAATATTGGTAACAAAGTTTTTATACTGCGAATAATTTTAAGTACAGGAGATTCTTCTCCTTCTCCATTTACTTTATTTAGGAAACAATTTCCAATAGTGCTAGCTTTTGCTATTACATTTAATAAATCACAAGGTCAAAGTTATGATTGTATTGGTCTTTATATAAGAAGACAATTATACGTTGCATTATCAAGATGTAGAAATATTAATAATATATATATTCAAAATGATACCGACACGGTGGCGGAGTGGCGGAAACGCACCTCGGCCGGTCATGAAAGTTAAGCAGCACCGAGCGCGGTTGGCACTTGGATGGGTGACCGTTCTCGGGCTTAGCTTAAATGATCGGTTAGGTGTTTTTTCACATTCCACAATGTGAGCGGGAGGTGTGAGGCATTCGGTTTCGGTGTTAAAGTCTACGCAATGTGACCTTGCCACCCAAACAGAATTGTTCTCGAATACACCGCCCTTCTCGGAGGAGGTTTTCCTAAATCGCATTTATCCCAACGGGTTTGGCCACAGGTTTTCCCTCTCTCCACAGGCATGACCCCGGGCGAATGCGAGAAGGTGGGGTAAAGAGGGGGTAAAATTGGAAATGGAATAAATGTGTAGGGGATACGTAAAAACCTGTAAAAAGGTGTACGTGGAAACTACCAAAAATTTTAAATTTTATGTTCAAAATGAATTAGAAAATTCGTCTAAAATTGAGAACATTGTTTGAACTGAAATTTTCAATTTTTAACACTTAAATAAAATTTTCTTGTGATGTCATGAAAAAAATACTATATTTTTAACGATATTATATAATACTATATAATTTAACGACTTTTATAGGACTATATGAACAATTTTTTATTAAAGATTAATGCATAGTTTTGCAAAAAATGACACGATGACTTGGTTTATGTTAAAATTGTCAGATAGTGAAGAGTTTTTAGCGAACGTTTTTGTTACTTTTTAAGAACCCCGTAACACGCCTGTGTTATGTATTTATGGAAATTGGAATACCGAGACATGCGGTCAACCAAAAATTAGGCCATATTAACGGAAACCAGTGTACGATAAAGTGCAATCAGCACCGAGAATTACTATTAGAGCTGATACCCTGTAATAGTGACTTCAGGGGCCCCTACTGTGGGACCTATTGCGTTTAGAGCTTTGTGCCCATTGAGACTTTTGTTCAGGACGCCAAGACACACAACATATAAAAAATTCAGCGAATTTGACGAAAATCACATTTCCCATAGGCGTGTTACGGGGTCCTTTGTTAAATTTATAGCTAAAAAAACTCTAACGCGCCACAACAGTACCTCCAAGGTAGTGTGGAAATCTGTTATAAACATGTAAATATAGTCATATACGTGTGTATATATATCTTACATATTATTTATGTATTATATAAGTATTATATAAGCATATCAGTTTAAAAATGTAAGTATTCAAACGCTGTTACTAACGTAGTCAGATGTATACTAATGTACTACTGTACATTAAAAGCTAATATATAATGACGTGATTTTCATAGGTTCTTACCTCATCTACCGCATTGGCTTTGTTTATACGTTTGTTCATCTACCTAGGGTCTCTGTCTAGGGGTGATAGAGGAGTTTTCGAAAAGTAATTGAAAGTTACGTGGAATGTACAGTAGAAAGATAAAGAGATTTTTGCAATTTTATATATTTCTGTACGTAATCATACGTTTCTATACAATTTTAAAAATCATTTATTATACTTTAGCTGCAGTATAGTTTCAGTAACGTGATTTTTATAATACAACGTGTTGTTATTGTGGAGGGTTGGGTGGAGGGTGTAGTGGAGGATCTGTTGAAGGGAGGTGGAGGGAGATGGAGGGAGCTAAAGAGATAATTGTTACAATCAAAAAGATGTTTAATTTAAACGAATTTACCTTAAAAAGTGGAGGGTCAGGTGGCGGGTGTAGTGGAGGGGGGGTGAAGGGAGGTGGAGGGAGGTGGAGGAAGGTGGAGGGAGATGGAAGGAGGTGGAGGGCCTGAGCTCCAGATTTTTTGTTATAACTATATACAATATAAACGGGAAAGGACAACTACCCATGAAAACAGTGAGCTGTCAAGATCAAAACGCATTTCGCTTACTTTTCGCTCTGAAAATTCCCCCATATGAGTCACCATCAGAAAGTTCAACCAACAAAACGGAGACATCTCTCGGACCGTCTCCGATTTGACCATGCAAAAGTGTTACGAGTGGATTCAATATTATCAGGTTGTATGGAGGATATCAGGGTGCCAAGAACAGCATTTACGAAATGCTCAGAAGTAATTGACGGAGGAATTTCCCCAGTACAACACGAAATTACTAACTTCTTTGTTCTAGACACCTCTGCACGGCTCTCACAAGTGGTATTAGTCAGAGACACAGTATATTATTCTTCACATGGTTCAGGATATTGCATATTAGATTGTGCATATGTCTGTGTTTGTGTTTCAAGTATAGTGAGATCGGAGACGGTATTCGTTACCGTAGCAGCATTGGTGTTTAAGGTTTTAATATTATTATTAATTACTTCAAAATCATCATTCAGTCTATTAAATAGAATTGAACATTTTGTTGCTAACTACAGTCAAAACATTGGCTTGAACTATCTCGTGAATCTAGCAACTGCTTTTGAAATTGAGAAGAAAATAGCTAAATTGGTCTGTTTTCGGATAGTAATTCGGATAGTGCAGAGCGATATTCAGTCAGGAGTAAGTCCTTACTATGTATTCTATCCACATCATCCCCCAAAATCTTTGTTATATTTCTTAAATTATTTTCAAATCCTGGCAAAACTTTTAAAGATTCTATTATTATTTTTTTTTGTTATTTAACGTCGCTCTATTTATGCTGCCAGGGCTAATCAGCGACGGAGGTGAACGGTGTGTCTGTAAACAAAGCACATGTAGTTGAAACAGTGGTGCTCGTGTCCATCGGAAGATATCATCGGTCACTGTAATTAGTCTAATAATTACAGTTTCCTGTCCTCCCGATGGAACCACCGCGATCCTCTTTACATCTTCGCGTCCCTAACGTTCCCTATAGTTCAGATGCCCGTGCCTCTCATGCACTGACAAGTGCACGAAACGCACGCGCACCTGAACTGGCGTCACATTATAGTGACACGCCGAGCCACTGAGTCGCGGTGTTCGAAAAATGCACATGAAAAAATTTTCAGAGGTACACGTCTGGGATCGAACCCACGACCCTCGGTGTGAGAGTCGGGAGCTCTACCCATGAGCCACCGCGGCTCTAAGATTCTATTATTGAATCAAATCCGGATGGTGTTACAGACAAAATGTTCGAGAAACCATCCGAAAACGAGCTTGTAGTAGACGCCTGTTTTGGGACGGTAGTGCTACCTTTATTCGTTGAATAATCACCCAGAGGTTCGTCGAGATTTAAAATTGAATTTTTCATATTCTCTATCGCAGTTGATGTACTGAGTGCCTGCTATGCTGCAACCTTCTTTCTACTTTATTTGATTTCATATTATTTCCTGGCGTTGAGGAAAGTAGAGGCTAGGGGAAAAAAGTTTACCTACAAAGACATATCCTGCTTGTTTCTATCACTGCAGCTATGACCAATCAGCGCATTTTTTAAATCTAAAATTTTATTTTTGTTTTTATTTTTAAAGTTAATAGTTTTCTCATTTATATTTAAATTAGGTTTAAGTTTTGTTGCACTATTTGATATTTTTTATAACAAATTATGAGGAAGAATCGGTTGTAGTCTGCATATGCAAGCAGCTCCGTCCTAGTGCGTAAGGCTTCCTTACAAATAAAATAAATTTGATGATTACTAACATTTGAATTTGAATTTGAATTTGAATCTGTCGCGAATAAAATACCGCTCTAATTTGAGGAAGCTTTAGGTGCCATCTGGTGGTCTCATGCAAAAATTTCTGTGTGGAAATACTTTTGCACGGTGTGCTCAACGGCAGGAAGTAGAAAGAGATAGAAAATGGAGCGACTCACTTCAACTTTTCCCAGCACTGCACAAAATCAATTGAATATTACCGCAAGCATCACGAAAAACAAAGAATTTCTGTCCAGCACGAAGCTTACAGAAAAAACGTTAAGGCGACTTACTGTGTAGAGAGTGAGAGGGAGGGAGAGAGAGAGAGCGGGGGGAGGAAGGAAACGGGAAGACCAGGGATTATGCTCTGCAACCGAGCGTTTGTTGCCGGAGCTACCCCCGAACCACCGTCTTCCGTATTCCCCGCAGAGCTCTTGCGGGCCATAGAGAACATCCGCTATTTGCCCGTTGACTTACAGGGAAGTATGCTCAGTTAAAAATGATTGGGACCGAGAGGAAGTGTAACCGCCGAAAGAGGTTGAGTCAGGGAAGGCCCTATGATAGAATTAACCGCCATGTAGCCCTGTCACTGAGGAGAGGCAGAAAGAAGAACCAAGAAAAAGAAACCGCCGGTAGTTGTAAGAAGGAAGAGAAGGTGCAAATAGTACACATAGTAGAATAAGCCTAGTATTAAGATAGCTATTAAGAAGAAAACCATTGGTAGTGGAGGAAGATGCGCCGGAAGAGAGGTGTAATAGTTATAATTCTATTTTCTATCATATAATATATCTTCTATTTTCTATTTCAATTATTCATTTTTATTTATAATGGTGATGGTTAGGAATAAATAATTAAAATTTGAAGCATGCATCGATCCGACGCTTGTGCGAGGGGAGCAGTAGTGTTGCGTACGAATCGTTTATTAGGAGAGTTGTAGTTTAGTGGATTAGAGTCATATTCACGAATTGAGAATATAATTGAGGGTGAATTCTCTTTTAATGAGTAGAAGTAGTGATGTAAAACTTGTAGTAGACCGAAGGACACCGAGGGTGTTCGGTTTAGGAGGGGGCTGTTTGTGATATTGTAAATATGTACGACGCACAATATATGGACATGACTTGTAAATACAAGTCATATGCACACATAAATTTAACAATTAGATTGCGATCGCGTCGCAGGTAGCGAATCCCTCGCCGGCGGACCGAAGTGTACCGGTGTGCTTAAATAAACACTAATACCCGTGGTACGGGTATATTGTAGCGCACGAGATATGTATACCCGACGATTATGTACGCCGAGACGAGCTAGGCCACGGCCAAGCGGTGTCGCGAGCCAGGGACCGAGCCTAGATTGTCCCACGATATCTGGCGTAACCGATGCCGATATAAACACTAACACACCTCTCCACTCATCAACTAAATGCACACTACGTCTCTATCTCTAATACTATTCCTTCGCTCTCACCTAAAATCATTGACTCCTTCCTCTTTTCTCTAGATCATTCGTGTAACACCTATCCACCATGGAGGTCACCTTGGCCACCTGGACATCGTCTCCAGGAAGTGATCATAGTTTTTGCCATTTCAAGCAGGGTGATATGTAGTTATTTTAGTAAACCATGTTCAGATAACCTGGAAGTCGTCATCACTACTTAGCATCGTTTCCTGAAAGAGACAAATTTTATTTCTAATTTATATTCAATAGCATATAGAGTCTTCAGTAAACGATGTCTCGATGGCTTGGAGATCACCAAATTCAAGCAACGTGGCATGTGAGCTTTAAGATTGTTTTATAAGGGATAAATACTATAATTTACCTTGCATATATTTAGAAAATTAATTCTTCTAATATAGATCGATTTTAATATACGCGAAATTAAAAAATTTGTTATTGAAATATAATTTATGTTATACATCTTAATAATGTTGTTTTTTACTTAAGTTTATTAATTTCAAGATGTTTTTTAGTTAATTGTTTAAATCGCATGGAGGTGCTTTAATAATATCAGATATTATCAGTTGGCTTTGAAAATTGGTCTATAATTAATTATGTTCATGAATTAATTGTATCACCCGTTAGTTTTCGGTTAAAAGAAAAATTATATACATGGGATATTCCACGTGAAGTGGTCCGATCAAAATTTTATTTTATTTTTTGTACTATAAAATTATTTTATATTAAATTGTATGATGTTCATTAATAAATGAATAATTTGGAGTGGGCAGGAAAATAATAGGTAAACGCAGTTTTGTAAGTAAATAATATTAATTTATTAAATGTTGAAAATGTGCCCCTTCAGCTTCCAGACACATTTCCAGTCGCCGCTCTATCGCCTGCGTCGCACGTCTCACGTGTGATTCTTCGACTGCGGCAAACGCAGTTTCCATTCTGTCCTGCAGTTCTTCCATAGTATCTACTTTATTGAAGTATACCATCTCCTTGAGGGCGCCCTACAAAAAATAATCACACGGGTTTAAATCCGGTGACCTTGGAGGCCATTTCCAATAAGGCGCTCCGCGTCCCATCCAATCATCCCCGAAGGTATCATTTAAATACTGGAGCTGTAAATATCATATAATTATTAAGTTTAATTTTTCGTCGTTTGTTTCGTTTTGTTGTTCGTTTTTCTTGAATAAAAATTGCAAATTATTTTTTAAATTTTGCACAGTGCATTAGGCCTAAACTACTTAAAAATCGCGCATTTTAATATTAATTGAAATTAATTCATGTTTGCCGATTTCATCAGAAAGTGGCGTACAAGCCAAAATTATAAAATCTCAATATTTAAGAATATTAAAAACGTAAAAAAAGTATAAAGAAGTTTATTCTTCTACCGAATAATTTAAGCAGTGTTACCTGCGTAGTGGGCTGGGCATTCATCGTACATGAAAACGATGCGGCGTCTGAACAGAGGCATATTATCTATTTGCTGTTTCGGGTACACTATGCCAGGGAGCTCGTCTTGCATGAACTCCAAATAATTTTTTCCGTTGACCCTCTCAGGCAAATAGACTGGTCCGCTCTAAATTAACAGAAGTTTGAAAATTTATCGTTACTTTTAATTTGTGGTAACGACAGAACTTTGCAACGAAACAATCTTTTTTTTAATTTGCTTTTTTTTAAAGTCAAGATTGGGTTTGTATGTCACATTGTTATTGAAATGTAAGTATTTGAAGTTAATGATATTTATTAGAATGAAATCCGAGTTCCGAAGATCAGGCACTCTCCTTGTAAGTGTAGGTAGATTAATAAAATAAATTAAATAAATTATAAATTGTGTTTAACTTACCAGTTGATCGTCGATCATGCCGGCCCATACGTTCAGTTTAAACCGGTACTGAGAATTCCCATCCCAAGTCAGCATAGGATTCTCCAACCCATAGTGATGGTAATTATGATAATTAAAGTATCCATATTGTGTGAAGGTGCACTCATCCGTCCATAGAATTTGTCTTGCAAAAATTGGCCCTCTCACGATTCTTCGCAAAAGTTATTTGCAAAATTAACGTACTGTGCGTAATCGCGAGGCTCCAATTTTTGTACACGCGTGAAATGGTAGGGATGATTTTTCTCGGCAGGCAAAACTTTATACACAAGCACGTGAGAAATATTCATTTCCCTACCTATTGCACGCTTGTCCACGGATTCTCGCGTATCATCCGCGTCGGGGTTGCGCACTTGATGCGGTCGTCCACCTGCATTTCCTGGCATCACGTTCCCGGTTTCCCGAAGCCGACGAATAGCCCCATTGATAACGTTTGCATTTGGGTGTCGTCGGTTCGGGTAAAAGTCGGCGTAAGCAGCAGCTGCTGCACCACTATTTTGTCCGTTTTCAAAATAACACCTCAACATCTCAAAATATTCATCGACATGGTAAAAAGCCATATTTAAAGAAAACTATCGAAAGAAAACGCGTCCAACATGCGACGTGCCACTGAGATAACTGAGGTAATTGAATAGCGTGTTAATTAAGTGCGAACTAGATGTCAGATGTTTACAAAAGTACAAGGATGCGTAAATGTTCTGATAGAGTACCATGAATTTACACTGTAAGAAGGCAGACGGTTTTACAAGAATTAGATCGATCGATAATTCCAAAAATTTTTTTGTTCATCTTTAATAGAGTACAAGTTGTTTACGAATATTTCGCAGAATGCTATCGTAAGCGGTCATTCATTCAAATTTATTAAAACATATGAAAAGTACATATTCGCGGCGGTCTCTCACTTGCAACTTATGCAATTTTTGACAATTAATTCTGGCACAACTAAGCTTTGGATCCAAAAAAATTTCACACCTTTTTTTACTTATAATTTTCTGCTCTATCGCGTGGTATATGAAAAATGCGATCGTTTTTTAACACCCTGTATAAATATATATATACGTTTATAACGTCCAAGACAGAGAGATAAAATGCCTAGTTTCTAATGTGCAAGAGAGTGGTTCAAATTATGGAACCCGGGCTCCATAAACCGCCCACCCCCCACCAGTGGTGGGAAGCACACAGAAGATCCAAATATATTATGTCGGGCGTCATAAACCCCTATTGCGAAGTTTATATAAATATATAAAATCAGTTCAGGCGTTCTATAGTTTTAAACCTCTCTACATAAATATAATTACTCAAATATATTAATTATTTAATTATGGATTTATAAGAGTAGAAATAAATCTTCACTATCCTTAAATTATTTTAAAAATATATATTATTTAGTTAGCTATGAAAAAAAATTAGTGCTATTCTGATATCACATTATTTTTTCTGCATCCTTTAGGTATAATTTTAAGTAATGAAAATGATTTTTATATAGCAAATTGACACAAAAATGGAAATTATTTGTGCTATAAGTATTATTTAAGTATATTATGTGATTGAAATTACAGGAATGTGTTGTAAAGGTAATCTACATACTCTCAAGGGTATGAATCTACACCTTATAACGAGCGCGAGCTCCGATCGAAAAACTCGTATGCGATCAGGAAAGCCTGCAAGCAGCCCGCGCAGGGACTAATAGTTGTTGAACGCGCAAGCTTGCTGACGAGAATACGTGTCGGAATAGAAAATCCTCGGTGAGTAGTAACGGCCGGGTTCTGGAGTTCGCGCTGTGACATGTATCGTGTGACTCCGTTGAAGCGAGCGTATTAGTATCTTGTGCACGGTTACAGAGACTTCCCAGGAACACTGCGTGAACGGCAAAGTTGCCGCGCGCGAGAGAGCATGACAGTGGGGAATGCAGCGAATTCAAACGCGCCGTCGAGAGTTATTGACAGGTACATAGTGCACCACTCGCGAGCCGCTAAAGCCGTAAAGATAGCTTTTTTACGGCTATTTTTATAATTGATTATTGACGGATCTCGCCTGTTCGCGAGATCGCATACGCGCGCAAGAGAGAAAGCGCGAGTAACCTCCGGTGATTACACTTCATTGCAAGACCTCACGCGGCGTTTTCTTGTTTTATTATAGTTCCTTACTGAGGAGTCCAAACTGGGGATCGAGGACGAAACGTCTTCAATTTTTGTTTTAATTTTGGAAAAAGGCCGTTATTCTGGGAAATTCCACCAACCATAGTGGACAAAGGGACTAATGGGCCTGCTTTATTCCAAAAACAAAGCATTTAGTTCGGAAAGACCGATAACTATATATAAATTATCATCGAACGTTTAAATTCATTTTGTTTTAATATATTATAAACCCAGCCCTGATGAGGTTCATTTGTGGTGAAATCTAGTAGCCACGGGTGAACCTCAGCAAGCCGGTCCCAAGCCCGGAAGTCACTGGAAACAGTGTAATTGGGGAGGGATAGAGGAGTAACATCTCTCTAAAAAACCGTGGCCTTTCTGGCCCGGAAGGGATTCCCACGTAAGGGCTCCTATCCAGGACACGGAATGACACACAACACATCATTTACACTCATGTATTACTGGTAGGGTCTCAGAGGTATGAATGGGAGGCCTATAAACGGCTCTTTCCAAGCGCTTGTAAGAGGCAGCTCTATAAACGGGCTCGCTGGTGAAAGAGGAGATCCCTATAAACGGGTATGCTCCGCGCGGGTTATGGATGGACACGCTGGGACTTTATCAGTGATCATTACACCTATACCTATACACATTCACATGACACAAACAGACACTCACACACACACAAACACCTTCTCACACTGGGGCTCTCGGGGGGTGTTCTTTCCTCGTAGTAAGACTGCTCAAGCGGACGGGTGGGGTACCCATGGAGGCACCCTAGGATAAACTAGGTTGAGACACTCCTAGGCCGCTGAATAGTACAGGGGCCCGGGCTGGCCTAACTAGCAAAGCCTGGCTGCCCTATCAGTCAGTGTATAATCGCGCCAGGGGTAGTAGTGCCGGATAGTGACCGGATGGGACCCTACTGCTTCGGGTGGGGGGCTTTCCTATAGTAGGACCGAAGTGGGTCGCTGGCTGTTTTGCGAGGGCTGTTCGGATGACGAGGGGGGACACTCGTAGGGAGCCACAGACATAAACACTTAACACAAATCAAAAACCCCCCTTAAAAATCCATGATATGTCCTTCCCTGTTAAAGCAACGGGCTATTCGGATGCTAGCCCAAAAGTGTCAACAAACCCTGGAGAGATCCCAACTCTCAACACAACCAACTTGCCGGTGGTAACTTCGGTGTCACCGGTAGTTGGAGTAAAGGTAGGTGAGCAGGCGGCGCCCAGTGGGATGTCTGCTTACCAACCCACTGAATTTAAAAATCCTGATGGGCCATTGACGGTGTCCAATCCCAAACCGGGAGCTGGAATGCCAATGGATACCAATGAAGGAAGAAGCTGGACGAGTGGACGCTATGCGGAGAAAAACCGCAGGCGAAAGCTCAGAAAGCAAGAAATGCGGGCTCAAAGCGCGGAGAGACCTCCCTCAACGCCTCTCATGGGGAAAAGAGGGAAGGACACGCCGCCAGAGGACCCGCGGACACAAAAACGGCATAAAAACAAGCCGGCACAAGTAAGTAACACTCAGAGTGCTGAAAAGCCGAAATGTAGTGTGGGACTTACAACAGCACAGAGAACGAACCCTCTGTCGAGGGTCGTGACATCAGCAGAATATCCTGAGGTGCTTCTTACTACAGGACAGTTTGAAGACTTCAGGAATGCTCTGGAGGAGGAGACAGATGTCCTTCCTCCTGAGCAGCTGCCAAAGTTTGTTGCGTCCTTCTGCAGGGGGGGAGTATTTGTGATTATAGCAGAGGATCAACGGTCCGCGGATTGGCTGAGTGGGATCGTGCCCGGACTAAAATCTTGGCGGGGTCCTGCTCTGACAGTCAGCGGAACGGAGGTGCTGCAGAGGCTGGTGAAGGCCAGCGCGTGGATACCGGGAGCACCGAAACCCACGGAGCTGGTTCTTCAGAGGCTGATGCGGTACAATCCGACGCTAAATACCGCAACATGGCGGGTCGTAAAATGCGACAAGGGGGCTACCGACGGTGCTGCAGCGAAGGACAACTTTCTTCTGGTGCAGATGCCGGAGTCCCAAGCTAGAGCCCTTCAGGCTCTAGATTGCAGACCCTTCTACTCACTGGAGCGTGTCACTTTCAAAGTACACGCGCCGGCGGTAGCGGAGTCTGATAAAGAGGCAGCAGTGCCGGGAAGCTCGAAATAATGACCTTCAAGGCGCTGCAAATCTCACAAATTAACTTGCATCACTGCAAAGACTCTTCTGCACTATTGCGTAAGGGTTTGGCAGAGATGCACACAGGCCTGTCACTGGTCCAAGAACCATGGACGGTGAGAGGAACAATCAAGGGTTTAAGGGGAAAGGGGCTTGTTTGTTACAGGGACATGCAAGCTGAGACGCCCAGAACGTGTATCATCACTAAGGGAGTAAATGTAACCCCGCTGATGGATTTCTGTACAAGAGACCTGACAGCGGTGAGGACGGAATCGGAAGGCATTGGAAACATAGTCATTGCCTCAGCGTACTTTCCATATGATGGAGAGGTAAATCCACCCACGGAAGTTAAAAGGTTAATTACCTTCTGTGAGAGTAAAAACTTACCGCTCCTAATAGGCTGTGACGCTAACTCACATCACATACTGTGGGGGAGCACAGACATCAATAGGAGAGGAGAGGAACTGGTAGAATATCTAGCCACAACCAAACTAGATATTCTAAACACTGGTACAACGCCAACATTCTGTAATAAACTTAGAGCAGAAGTATTGGACATCACGTTATGTACTGGAGAAATTACAAATAGGATCAAGAGGTGGAGGGTATCTGATGAACCGACACTATCTGATCATGCCAAAATTGTTTTCGAGTTAGTGGGACCTGGTACAAATCCTAGAACATGGACCAGGAAACCGAAGAAGACAAATTGGATAACCTACAAGGAAGAAATAAGCAGCTCACTAGCAAATTTTCCAGAACATATAAGAAACTGGAAGGAGCTTGAAGAAGCTGCTGATAAACTAAATAAAGGAATTATCTCAGCTTTTGAGAACAACTGTAGACCCACATTGGTGGGTAAGCGAGATAAAACCTACTGGTGGAACGAGAACCTAGAGTGTCTCAAGAAACAAGTAAGGAGAACCTATAAGCTGGCCCAAAAAAAAGGTACAGCAGACGAGTGGAATCATTACGCAAGTAAAAGAGACAGCTATCGAGCAGCAATTAGGAAGGCACAAGCAGAATCATGGGCCAACTTTTGCAGCGACATAGAAGAAGGCTCACAGGCAGCCCGGTTGGACAAGATCTTGTCAAAAAATCCGGAAGCTATATTGGGAGCACTTAAACTGCCAAATGGGAAATACACCATGACGGACGAAGAAACGTTGTACCGCCTGATCGAATCCTTCTACCCGGATTTCTCGAATGAAGGGGAAGGGGCGATGGAAGTTCATGAGTCAAACGACTACGGAACGGGAAACCAGCATGCGGTGAGCCAAACCGGATCATGCAGTGTGCTGGGGACCGAAATTGCCTCAGAGGACAAAGTCAGGTGGGCCATCGGATCTTTTGGGCCATATAAGTCACCAGGACTGGATGGTATTTACCCCGCACTATTACAAAGGGCGGGGGAGTGCATTATCCGTCCAATGACCAGACTTATTAGGGCAAGTCTGGAATTATGCCATATTCCAGAAAGTTGGAAGGGAACGAGAGTGACGTTCATTCCGAAAGCAGGTAAGGGGAGCTATACTTCTCCTAAAGACTTCCGACCTATAAGTCTTACATCGTTTATGCTGAAGACAATGGAAAGGCTCATAGACAGACATATTAAAGATAAACCTTTAAAAGAACGACCACTTCATAGGGATCAGTATGCGTACAGAGCAGGACACTCTACTGAGACTGCTCTGTGCAAAATAGTGAACCTGATTGAAGAACAAATTGAAAACGGAGGCTTCGCTCTAGTGGTCTTTTTAGACATAGAAGGAGCTTTCAACCATACCTCCAAAAGAGTAATCAAGGAGGCAATGAGGAGACATGGAATAGCTCAGCCAGTTACTGACTGGGTCGAACTCATGTTATCAAACAGAAAGCTGGTAATGACCAAGGGTAACACCAAGGTAACTGGCTGGGTGAACACGGGATGCCCACAGGGGGGGGTTATTTCCCCATCCCTCTGGAATCTTGTAATGAACACACTATTATGCCTACTAACCAACACGGGATGTGAGGTTGTAGGATATGCAGATGATCTAGCAATAATAGTTAGAGGACCATTTTTAGAAACACTATTTGACATCATGCAAAATGCCTTGAATAAGGTATATAAGTGGTGCCAAGGAGGTGGACTATCGGTTAACCCGGAAAAAATGGAAGTTATGGTGTTTACACGTAAATATAAGTGGAAAACAAGCATAAAACACCTCGAATATGGAGGAAAACGGCTAGAAATAAAAGAAAAAGCTAAATATCTAGGTGTCATTCTTGACAGTAAGTTAAACTGGAAAGAGCACCTTGAGAACCAGTGTAATAAAGTTATAAGAGTACTATGGCAAACACGTAGAGCTCTGCACTTGAACTGGGGTCTTAAACCAGAAACCATGATGTGGATTTACACAGCAATTCTGAAACCAAAACTCACGTATTCGGCAGTGATTTGGTGGAAGCGAGCAGGTTTGAAAACTGCGAACCAAATGCTGGAAAGGGTACGAGGATTGGTCCTGCGCTGCATCACCAATTCTCTAAGAACCACGCCAGTACAAGCTATGGGGGTCATAACGAATATTGAGCCCTTTCAGCTCACTCTTAAGTCAGAAGCCATAAAAGGATACTTAAGAGTTAGAAATCTCTTAGATCGACGGGCGGACAGGGGACTCCTAAGTACGCTCCCGCGAAATCTAAGAGAGAACTTATACGAGGGAACTGATAGATGCAGCACTGAGTTCCTATTCGATAAGAGATACAGAGTCAGTCTGCCTAGCAAAGATGACTGGAGTCAAGGACGTGTTAGGGTGCCGGAGGGCAAAGAACTCTGGTATACTGATGGGTCCAAGAATATCCGGGGAGTCGGAGCAGGGGTATACTGCAGAAAAAATGGGAAGGGTAGGATATATTCCTTAAAGGAATACAATACCATTTCCCAAGCGGAAACATTTGCAATCCTGCAATGTGCTAAAGCGGCACAGGAGAATTGCAAAGACGAAGAGATATACATTTACTCGGACAGCAGAACTGTGTTACAGAGTCTGAATGGTCACACCACTAAGTCCAGACTAATTTGGGAATGTCATAAGACACTAAATAGACTGGCAGAGTTGAATAAGCGGCTAAAGCTAACATGGATACCAAGTCATGTAGGTATACGTGGTAACGAGATAGCCGATGACCTAGCAAAGATAGGTACAAATGGAAAACATGCGGAACCAAGCATGATGGTGAAGATGCCACATAGCCACCTTATAGAATTACTAAAGAAATGGCTGGTGAAGGAACACCAAAGTGCTTGGGTAAAAACTGCAGGATGCAGACAAGCTAAAGCCGCACTCGGAAACGCAATAAGCGGACACTGGGAAGAAGGGCTTAGGAAACTTAGCAGAAAGACAGCTCGCAAGCTAATGGACATACTTACTGGACATGGAGATTTGCGATACCATAGGTATAAAATGGGACTGGAAACAGATCCATTATGCCGAATGTGCAAGGAGGCAAACGAAACACCTCTACACATCTTATGTGAATGCCCCAGAATCATGACAAGAAGATGGCGCCTCACAGGTGAATTTCTAATTGATTCAGGAGATATATCCAGTTGGGATGTCCAGAGAATACTTGCTGTTTGGCAGGGTCTCTGGGCGGTGCCCGATTGAAAAAAAACCAAGGACCCATAAGAAGGCTCACTCAAGTGTGGCAATATTGCTATACACTTCGGAAGGCTAAAGATGGGAAATGGAAAACAGGGCGCAAAGGGAATACCCAAGTGCCTGGCATAACCTAGTCAAATAGGAGGGTGCCAACTGAGTAATTTAATAATAATAATATATTATAAATCTTTATTCTTAACAGATGGACATCCCTGTTATATCAATACTCATATTTAATTTAATTTTTCTATAATTCGTATTTTATAATTCCTTTGTTTTAATATTTTTAGGCACGACCGCTACACAATAGAGCCTTATTTTTTCATAATCGCAAAATGTGTAATGCATTAAAATATGTGATGCTAGTTCATAATTCTATATAAAAAAAAATGATTTAAAGAAAATTATTTCCGGGTCTAGACATCATCGAAAATAATAATATTAATTTATTTGTCCTTATAACCCGGTGGACTCACCCAGAGGAAGTCCCGTTGAATAAAAATAAAATAGATCCGGATATCTATCAAACTGCGATAACGAATATTAACACTCCGAAAGAAAATGTCGATCTATAATATTTTATTATGGGATCCAAGAGTAGATCCCGTAGCACCACTAACCACGAGAGCGAGAACGTTGATTAAAATTAATTAAATAAATAATTTAACTTATTAATAAAACGTGCACTGAATTACTCCCTATCGTCCCCACTAATAATATCATTTATCATATTAATAATTAAATTAACTCACCAAAATATAACGTAATTAATTAGAAAATAATACTCTGTTGAATATATTATGAATATATATATATATTTAATTATCTGAGTTATGCGGTGGTTTGTTTCCTTCTGATTTTATTGTACACTAAATTAGATAATTCTCCTCAATTCCTCCTTATATATATAATGTTCATAGGTTATAGGTTAGAATAATACATGAATTGTTTCTCTGTAAATAACAAAGAAACAACATTCAATGTTATTATTCACAAGGTTGTCTTTAGATTACTTTTATAAAGTTTTATTCATTGTTTTCCGTATATCTTTATTAACCGTACTGATTGACACGTGCCAATTCTTATCTGCAAATTTTACCTGTCGGTATATTAAAAGATTTGATTTACCGACCTACACGCGCGCAATTCAAATAGACTAAGGATGTTTTCCTTACATATATATATTTGATTATTCTCCTCAAAATTTGCTGAATATTCCTGATAATCACCCTGGAAAAATCTCCTTATTTGGTAGAATGCCGGAAAAACAATACTATGATCTAAGATTGATAGAATCAGAATGACGAGAATCCGTTTTCCGAACCACGCCAGAATTCTTTCCCGATTTTCTATCTTCCTCAATCTCCTAATATTCCTATCTGTTCCGGCAATATTATAATTCTCCAACCCTTCCGTATCCGTCACCGGTATAATAAAGCTACCCATATTTACCCAACTATAGATAAAAGTGACAACTAATTTGCATAAGTTATCATTGTCCCAACTGGTATTTCGACTTTCCGTATTTAAGGTAATTACAGTCATATATCGTAATATGCTGGTATATTTACCCATACGGAAGTCTTATCTCTAATAAACTTATCTATTGATTGGTTCAGTAGATCACTATATTATTCTCTAGTTAACAGCGCGAAATTCGAATATAAATTTATCTCCTTATTATTATACACATGTTCCCCCACTATCCGCGTTCCGAATTCCCTAGACTATATGCGCGCGATCCCCGTATCGATACGAGCGCTGACCGCGTATTCAGTGTGCGCGCGCTTGAATCTAGATCGATTCAAGATGGTGACAACGGAGCGCGGGCCGGCAAGTAAACAACGTTTTCCCGGGTATGCGCGATCCCCAACGTCGCGAATAGTACTCGGGTACTACCGCGGAGTGGTGCGCGTACCGAGGTGCGCATACGTACCTACCAAGGCTTCTCCAGGCGACGCAGTACACGGCGAGATCCCACCAATACCGCTATCAACAACCGCTTCACGGAGAGGCATATACACCTCATTCAGTATATACCACTGTGTGTAATCGTAAGTGTTTTTATAACTATATATTTTTAATAATTAATTATATCTATTAATATAGCATTTACTCCCCTTTAACCAATCCTCTCCCTCATTAACAACAACACTCCTTACATTGTTTATTCCTTACTAAATAATAACTCTTTATATTAATATATTATCCATAACATCCCTAATTTCACCTGTTATTTATCCCTATATAATTACTCAATTATGAGAGTATTTGATTTCTATTATCTTCTTTTCTTTTCCAATTATACTAATTAACAAACCTATCTGTTCATCCTTCGCACACCTCCTTACTCTCCTGTTATTAGTATTTCTAAAATTCTCATTTATTTCCACCTAATACCTGTCTTTACTAATAATTATATTGATTAGTAAAAATATATATTAATATAGTTCTCTTTTTAGATGCAGCGTGCCAAGGAGTAGCTGTCACCGAGGGAACCCCGGACAAGCTGATCAAGAGTAAACCATGGGACATCTGCATCAACCATAAGGAACGATTGGATAAGTGTAATCAATTAATATAATTTATTTCATTACTAATTGATAATAATATATATATTCTTTTTTTAGGTGGCCTCAATGATGTCCCCACATCACATTACACCCCCCCCCCCTAAACTTTACCTACCCTGGTAAGGATAGTTTACTCCTTAAATACCTCCTGAATACACCAAGGAGCAGGACAACACACTCAATGAAAAAATAAAAAAAAATCAACTCACAATTGAGCTCCTCTTCTTTTCTCCTTAATACAACACGGCCCTACTAATTTGTAGGGAGACCACCATTATCTACCCTGCTACCTTACGTCCTTACTATCTAACTTATTCCCTAATCTCTAATCCTAACTAAAATTATTAATAATTCATTGTTTGTTGGGGTCTGGCACGAAAACCGACCGGAGGATAGCATTTCTGATATCCTCCGGCAGATCTCGCACCTCCCGCAACAATCTCAGGGTCTGTTCCGCGTTCCCTCTGGTTGTTTCCCCTTAATCCTTCTGACTCCCCACCCCCCTTTCTTTTTCTCCTAACGGTTCCCGTTCTTCCAAACCACGCGGTGCCCTGACCCTTTTGCTCCTAACACCCCGGACAGGTGATCTTGACCTCATTATTGTCGACGAACAAGTCCCCACTACTTCACGATCCTCCCCTCGTTCCTCAAATTGGACCCTTCTAAAGTCTCTATGGACTCTCTTACACCGTGGGCAATTCGATAAGTCAACCCCCCTTCTACCGCAGTTTCGACAACAAACGTAAATAACCGGATCGGGACATTGCAGTTGCCGATGGCCTCTCCTCCAGCAATTAAAGCAGGAGTAAGGAGGGGGATCCACAGATGGGTTAGTTGGAATAGGATCCAATCCCCCAAGCATGGCCCCATTCCTCCTCACTGGAAGATTAGGCGACCCTACTGTGGTCTCCGGCAATGGAACCGGTGTCCATTGGACCCTACTAATTCCCTGTCCGGTGGTTTCCCTATTCCTACTCTCATTTTGTTCCCTATTTCTACCTACCCTATTTATAAAGTCCCACAAAACAGTACAATCCTAAGTTTCCGTCCAAGTCGGAGGCCCAGGCGGAGTGGGGGATCGGGATCGGGAACGGATCAGGAACTGCGGCTCGTAATCGTCGAGCTGCAATTGGCGACGAGGGTTGTATGGCTTCTTCTTCTTGTTTTTCTTACTTTTCTTTGTTTTTACCACCCTCGGCGCCTCCTGCACCTCAACTGGAGCTGCACCCCGAACCGCCCCCGACCCGCAACTCGGCCCAGCGTCCTCCAGGTCCCATTCAGGTATATCCCATGATGGCTTATGACTAATTATCGGTAACGCCCACCTCATCGTCGTGGATGAGTAGGACCCCCTCCATCGCCGGCGTCAGCGAAGTAGTTGCCGAAGCAACTGACCCAACTACATCTTAACTTAATTTTGGTCTCCCTACCGGTGGATTCTCCTCCGTAGTCACTGATTCAGTGGCCACGACAGGAATTTCCACCTCCTTTAACTGTCCGCCTTCGGTGGAGTTACTGGCTCGCCCCTCCTCCTCTTTTCGGCGCCTATCCTCATTGGCCAACCACTCCTTCTCACCCGCCGTGTTGTAGGACCATTGTAATGGCAATACCGGCGGTTGGGGAGAGTGGATGGTTCCCCCCTTTCTACTCCCTTCACTTCGCGACAGCTAGCCATTTCTACAAAATATATAGTTTTATCACCCTACGATTCCCTACTACTCTTTACTCCCCTAGGGGAAACATACCTGATCAGATCTTTCACGTGCAGCTTATTTATTTGCCCTTTAGATTTATCAGTCCTATCAATAACATAAACGGTTGGTGATAATACTTCCAATATTGTGTAAGGCCCTTCATACTTAGGACACAATTTTGCCGAAAACCTATTCGCGGCGTTAGACAAATAATGAGTCCTTCAAAGTACCCTATCTCTCCGGAAAAATCTGACGTCCCTCCTACCCTTATTAAAAACCTTAGCTTGTTTTTCCTTCGCCTGTTCGATATGTTTGGAGACTATATCTCGTAATATATCTAATCGTACCCTATCGGCTCAAGATTTTTCATCACCCTTTTGAATTAATTCCCTTGGTTTTACCTCCCTACGTAAACTTTTAACAGGTCTGGGGTGTCTCCCATAATTCAAGAATGCGGGTGATACTTTTAAAGATGATTGAATTGCGGTATTTATCGCATGCCTAAATTCATTAAGGTGTTGATCCCAAGTCCTGTGATATCATAGTTTTTAACGTACGATTGCTCCGTTCTACAGCGTTTGCTTGAGGATGGTAGGGCGGAGTGGTGACATGTTTAACTTCATATTCCGCTAAGACATCGTTCAAAAATTTATTTTCGAATTCTTTACCATTGTCAGCGAGCAAATAGTCAGGAGTCTCCCACCTAAATAAGATTAATTCCTCAAATGCTTTTGCTACTGATTTACCATCCGCGGTTCTTAACGGTTTTAACTCTATCCACCGAGTAAATAAATCTTGAAAAACTAACAAATATTTACATTGACTCTTACTAGGTGGAAACTCCAACATATCCGCTGCCACCATTACCCAAGGTCTCTCAATCACCCTACTACTAAGCAATCCTTGTGGACCTAACTGGGATACTTTATATCTCTGACAAACATCACACCCTACTACGAATCTATTGACATCGTACCATACTCCTTTCCAATAATAGTCCCTAATAACCCTACCATACGTCTCTTCTACTCCTAAGTGCGCATCCCTTATTACTCGCTCTCGCTGTTCCTCTGAGACCACTAATTGCCAATCTTCGTCCCTATTTGTGACCGGGTCCAACAATGGGTCGTTACGGTACCTATATAATAGACCGTTATCTACTCTCCATTGCTGGTAACGGTTAGGAAATTCCTCGACTTTCCTGAGCATATTTAAATACCAAGTATACCTAATCTCCTGGAAAGCAGTCACTGTATCGACCTCACCCGAATACATCCTAGAGTACAGTAAAGAGTGCGGTAAATGGATATCCCCCTAAATACGGCCTCAACTTTTTTATAGCCCAAATCAACGACAAACATTCCTTTTCCGTTGTGGAATAATTCCTTTCCGCGCCCGACAAAACCCTACTAATATAGACTATGAGGTGTTCCCCGTCCTCCTGTTCCTGAGTCAGCACCGCTCCCAGTGCATAATTACTTGCATCACACTGCACTTTGAACGGTTTGCTGAAATCAGGACGAGCCAGAACGGATGCAACAGTCAAAGCTCTCTTTACTGTATCGAAAGCTTCCTGCTGCTCCTCCCCCATATCCATTCTTGTCCACTACGCAACAACCTTACTAATGGTATTTTTAATTCGGCCTCATTCTCAATAAAACGTGAATACCACGCGATCATACCAAAGAATCTTCTTAATTCCTTGATTGTCCTGGGTACTGGATAATTGTCCACCGGAGACACTTTACCTGGATTTATTCCAAGTCCGTCCCTATGTAAAATAAAGCCTAAATAAGTCACCCTACTACAACAAAATTCGCATTTGTCCCTATTCACCGTTAACCCTGCATCTAATCATTTCCTTAATACCAAATCCAGATATTTCAAGTGCTCCTCAAACGACTCGGTGACGATGATTATATCGTCCAGATATCCGAAAATAAGAGGTTCGAATTCTGGACCGAATATCACATCGATCAACCGCTGGAAAGTCATGGGCGCATTCGTCAACCCGAATGGCATCCTTTTAAATTGCCACAGACCCGATCCTGGCACCGCAAAAGCCGTATATTTTCGACTAGCCGGCGCCATCTTGACCTGGAAGTACGCCTGCTTCAATTCCATTTTGCTAATATACCTGGCCTTACGAATTTTATCCAGAATCGAATCCATTTGTGGCAAAGGATAGGCATTCCGTTTTGTAACCGAGTTCAAGTCCCTATAGTCCACACAGAATCTAATTCATCCGTCGGACTTCCGTGCTAAAACTGGTGCATTACTCTAGTCACTTGCCAATCTTTCAATAACTCCCAACTGTAACATCTTTCTAACTTCCTCATGAGCTGCCTCCGACATCTTGGGCGAGATGCGCCGTGTCCGATGTTTGATTGGAGGAGCTCCCTGAACATCAATTGAATGTTCAGTAAGGTCTGTCATTCCTAACCGATCGGCATTTATGTCTGGGAAGTAAATTGTGCACCAATTTTTGCACTTTATCCCTTTCCTCATCCTGTGATTCAGAGATGCCAGCACATTCCCCGAATATTATAGGATGGTTTGTCCATTTTTCACTAGTATACGACCTCCAAGGACCTTCCCTAACATGCCACTCATCCTGTCCTAACCTATCATCAAAATGAAAAAGATTGCCGAAATCCATCCCCAAGATCATATCCGATTCCAAGTCTCTCAATGCCCTGCAATTAATTTCTCAATTTCTAAATTAATTTCCAACGTCCCTAATGCCCTCACTAATCCACCATTAACATTTTTAATAACCACATCAGAGGACTTTAATCTATCCTTAAACTGTTCGGCTATCCTTGACCCTACTAAAGACAATGTGGAACCAGAATCAATTAACGCCTTATATTCCTGTCCTCCTAAATCAACTTTTAAATAATGCCTATTTTCTACGTTGGATACTGATATACCTTGTTTCGTTTCAGTTGATCGATCTGGTGTCTCCTTGTTGCCAAGGAAGGTCTCTGGACTCTTTCCTTTTTCTTTTTTCTTATTATCCCCTCCAAGCAACTCTACATCCTCGTTAATCAAATTTAATCTATCATACCCCCTAATCTCTTGATTATCCTGTGACCTTCCTTCGCTAACTTGAGTCCCGCCACGATCAACTTTCCCCTTTTTAGCTAACAATTCAATATCTATCCTCTCCGATTCCTTTAGGAACCTATCCTCAATTATTCTAACTCCTGAATCATTTTCTGGATCGTCCCTTGTGGTCGACCGAAAATTACCCTTAGATCTTGGAGTAGCACCCTTAGACCTATCTACCTTTCCTACAGTTACTTTGGGAGACACACCCTCTACATTGATCCTATCAATATTCTCCCCCACCCTTACATATAAATTTACTTCCGGGAAACAATAACTCGGTAACGCCCTATCGGTCCATACTGCCGTGATTCGAGAGTCAGGGGACCTTTCTGAACTCCCGACTTGCCGTTTCCCAACATCACCCTAAACTGTGTACAATTCGGACAATCGTCGAATGTCGTCCCAACTGTATATCTGACATACTAACCCGTCTAATTTACGAAGGGAGCAATTTCAAAAAAAAAATAGCACCTCCTATTGGGACACTCGGAACTCCTATGCCCTACCTTCTGACACTCGAAAGACGGACCGTGGAAAGCTCTATTCTTGTCCCTAGTTCCATTATGAACAAATCTATTCGACTCCCTATAATCCCTACTATCGGGTCGATTATGCCACCTATTCGACAGAAATTCCCTACTATTAAAATTCCGATCTCTATAATTCACACGTTGGCCAGCAGCTGGTGATCTTGACCAAACAGTCTGCTGCTCTACCGGTGGTCTCGCATTTTGTTGTGGTGTCTGCTTGGCCACAACCATTGCAGCTGTGATTGGCTGCTCCTGCGAATCCACCTGCACTTTAGCCTTAACCGCGCTTTTATTCGACCCTTTGTCTACCTTCGCCGGCTTCAGCTTGTCTTTCGACGCTACTACACCTTGCTCGTTTTTTTCCACCTTAGCCACTTTAGCTTTTACTCTAGGCCCTTGATATGCGGCTTCTGGAATCCAGGTCTTTTCTTTGGGTGGTGGAGGAACGTAGCGGTTGTCTAATTCTTTAGTCCGTTCGTATTTTCTCCCCCACTTCTCAATATCGTCCAAACTATCGAGATATTCGTTTTCCATCGCCTTACGATACTCCGGCAACAGATTACGAAATATCAATTGGAGAAGCAGACATTCCGACGGTGGTTTCTTAAAATACCCTACTATCAATCTAATGCATGGTAGATAACTAACTATATCTTCTCCCTTCGCTTGGGTCCTTATACGCAATTCTTCCATGATATCCCCCCTATCTAGTATTCCCATGAATCTATGCCTGAATGCGCGTTTGAATTCTTTAAGCGTCTTAATCTTCTCCTTGACCGATCTAAACCACCTAACCGCGGTTTTCGATAGCGTACAAAGAATCGCGCTTAGGAACTCGGTATCAGAATACGCTGTTCCTTTATAGCAATCTTGGAGTTGAGCCAAGTACTCCTCCGGACCTTCCTTACCTTCGCCAGAAAAGTGGATTTTCAAGTTTTGCAGCATCTTTACCCACTGCATACTGCGCAACTGATTTACCCCCTTCTGACGTTGGTTGGTCTTATTAGACCTCGGAGTTTCCCAGCCTTCCTCACAATTACTATTTCCGCTAATATATGTCCCAACTAACTCCCTATCCTGATTCTGATCTATCTGTGTACGCATTAGCTTTTTCTCTGTATGAACTCTCCTACTTTTACATATTTCTTCTTCTGAACTACTACCTGTATCGGTTTCCTCAACACAGTAAATTCTCTTCCCCTTATTATATAAAAACTCGCCCTTTGAGTAACCTAGCTTCTTTGGCCCTAACCTATTACTTCGTTTGGGAGTAGATTTTCTTTTTCTCGACCCTAATTTGTCCGCACTACCATCTGTCACTTTACGCTTTGATTCTTCTACCAATGAATTCTTTAATTAACTATATTCAGCTAAATCCCTACTACTATTATTATCTCCCTCTGTTTTAACACTTTCTGGTTGACCTAACTCTTCTACCTGTTTGCCAACTTGCAAATTTTGTAACCTTGCATCTACTATTTTTATTAGCGCGCTCTCTAATTGATCACCCATAACCTCCTTAATAATATCGGTTACTAATGTTTTTAAACTCCCTACATCTATATTGCTCCCTACTACTTCGCCTCTTTCCGAAGTTACCGTTTCCTTTGGTTTCCCGTTCGATTTTTTTCGCGCATCTGTTTTCTCCTGATTCTTTTTTCTAATCTCAGTTTCTTTTCCTACCTCCACTACCTCTTGCCTAACACTTTCTATTATTTTCCCTTTACTATCCTTTATCTGTATCCCTTTTCTATTACATTCCTCTCTGTCGCTACTTTCTTTATTATTCTCATTAACGGGTTGTTCCATTTCTGTTTCCCCTGCATTTGTCGGTAATTCCTCCTCCCTTTCGTCATCTGTATACCACGGTACGTTTAAGGTAACATCTATCTTCCTACAGTTCTCCCTTAATAATCTATCTTTCAATGTCCCAAATGACCCTACTGTGCTTAACCCTTGCTTTTCCATTAATCTTTTATTAATTTCGGGTCTATTTTTGAAATCTTCCTAGATAACTCCCTTGCCCCTGTGGACTGTTAAAGGATATTTTCCATCCGTTCCTTGTGACTACCCATTTTAATAAACTACGATACCACAAAAGCAACAAAAAAATAACTACAAACAACCGAGAGAATAATTAAAAAACACGGACAAAAAAAAATAAAAAATGAAATTAATGTTAAGTTTTTTCTTAATCAAAATTCAGCAAAATTAATTTTCCCGTAAACTGACTTAAATGGGAACACTTCGGTGCACGGGTCCAATCTGACCAGATAAAGCCTCGCGCCAAATAAATAAATGTTCCTTAAACCCCACTGTAAATTACGATCAAAGAAAAAGAAATAAAAAATGCACATCCGCTATATAAATACAAATAAATATTGACAAATATAAATAAATATCAAAATATATAAATAAATATAAATTATAGTTATTTTTTTTATTCTTGATTTTGTGCTCTCTTTTTCCTGGCACTTCCTACCGTTTATCCCCTGGGGGACTTTAACGGTGTCCACCTACCACCTATGTGTGGGTACTTTATCCCTCCCTTAAAAACCCCACCATCTCGCATTCGCCCGGGGTTATGCCCGTGGATGAGGGAAACCTGTGAAGCAGGGAAAACCTCACCCGAGATGGCCGGTGTATTCGAAACATTCTTTTTGGGTGTCAAAGTCACATTGCGTAGGCCTTGACACCGAAACCGAATGTTTCACACCTCCCGCTCACGTTGTGAAGTGTGAAAAACACCTAACCCGCCACGAAAGCCAAGCGACCGAGAACGTCACCCATCCAAGTGCGAACCGCACTCAGTGCTGCTTAACTTCCGTGACCGGCCGAGGTGCGTCTCCGCCACTCCGCCATCGTGTCGGTAAATTATAGTTATTATATTCTGGAGATTACCTTCCTGTATATCTTCCTAAAAAATGGAAAAAAATAAATAAATAAATAAATCAATCCGTATTTCAAATTGGCTGGTACAAAAAAAATATCTCCTTCTGATGTCCTCACGTCCAACTCCTGATTGCTTTCACAAATGATAAATTCCAGTCCATTTATTCAAAATTACCATAGATAATATATATACGCTCCAATTATCAAAAAATAACACAATAAATAAAATAAATTTATATCTCCCTACTATTTCTTATTTGGCACGAGGCAATGTTACTGTCTATTATAAAAATGTTAAATTGTCGAATAAAAGTTGTATCAACTTTGATTCAACAATCAACGAATCACCAACAAAATAGCAGCAGCCCATAAAAAGCGCTTGCAAAACAGGTGATAACAACAGACAGTAATTAATAATAATTTATCACAATAATAATAAAAAATAAAATAATACAACAGTTTATCTCCCACTAGAAACCTATTAAAATAATTAAAGGCGTTACGTCCTCGATCTCCAGCTTGCACTCCTCAGTAAGGAACTGGAGATCTTACCTTAGACGCCTGTCGCAAGATGATCCGCGACGCCAGCAAGATGTTCTGTGGTTATACATATAGAAAAGAGACGACGATCTCTCCAACGAGTGTAGAGAGATAGTCGTCTCCCTCTGGTGGTGCGAAAAGCCACCAGCCAGAGTGCGAAGTGTTGGACCGTGTCGCGAGTTATTTGATACGAAATTTTATCGTTTAGGTAATATGTATATGAATATAATAATATCGGTCTCTCCGAACTAAATGCTTTACTTTAGAATAAAGCAGGCCTATTGTACTCTTTATCGACTATGGTTGGTGGAACTTCTCAGAGCACGGCCTATTAAAATAATTAAAGGCGCTTCGTCCTCGATCTCCGTTCAGTTCTTAAATTTGAATATTTGTTTATTTCTAGATTAACAGTCTGTAATAATTCTTGTATTTTGATTGTAACACTAGTAAGTTTCGGGATCTCTCGAGCATGTATATTTAAAAGCCAAGTTTCAAGGTGTTGACAATCAATATTTGATACTATTACTTTATTATTCATTGTTTCTTATCCAGTTTTTTATCTTCTTTTTCTTACTTTCCTTGTTAGTACCTAATAACCGTGCCTATTGCTTTTATATAGCTATTTTTTGTACTCACAGTTTTACTGAATTCAGACTTAATTATAATTTTCCGTCTTGTTTTACTTTCTGAATTTACAAAATGTTTTTTGATGTCGTTATGGTGGAAAAGAAGACATTGAACTTCATTAAAGAACTTAAAGTTTGGAAAGGGTTTTTGTTTATAATTTTTAGTATCCTTGTTTGTACCGATTGTCATGATTGTAAGTTATTTTGATATACTCCACCTAATGCTATGATTTCTACGAAAATAAGATTTTTAGTTTTATTTATCAAGTAATCGATGTGTTTATTCCATTTCACGTTCATATCAAAATGAATACACAGATATTTGGCATCCGTTACTCGCTTAATAAACTCATTGTTTATCTTAATGTTGATCTTGTCTGGTATTTAGGCCAGTCCATCTTATTCACTTCATATAATAACTTGTCATAATTATATAAGTAAGATGTTTCTTGTTTTTCGTAACTTTATGTTGTGATTTTCCCATTTTTTAATTCTGCGAAAATCGGGTAGTGGTCTATTATGTGCACTTTTAACGTTAAAGCTTTTTATTTACAACAGTCCCTGATGAGGAGCAGCAGCGAGCTCGAAACGTCGGACAACATATTTCGGGTTAGTAGATTTTTGGTGCAGGGGGGCAGTCAGATTGCTTTATTAATCATTTGTTTTTATTTTCAGTTAGTGTTTCTATTTTTTATTTTTTATTTTTATTTTTATAGATTCTTCGGGGGTGATTATAAGTAGGGGCAATCTGACTGCCCATATAGTTGACTGTAAGACCGATAAAAATATTAATTAATTTAATTAAAGCTTTAGTAATCATGAAGTCTGTTAAGATAAGTAATAAGAATAGTATGCAAATTCCTGTATCCGACATTAAATTTTTGGGCCTGTGATATTAGTGAAACTTGGTAGAAAACCTTTTTCAAGTAGGTTATTTAGAAAGTTTAAACTTATGTTATTACATTCCATTATATTAATATTAAAATCCCCAATAATCATGATTTTGTACTTTTACATTTAATATCCAAATAAGTTTTAAGATCGTGTATGAATTCTGCGCAAGAAAGCTCATGCGACCAATATACAAAGGACATTTCTAACCGTTTATTATTACTTAATGTAATAATAGTATATATTATTTTAAGTCCATTTATAGGTATTTTTTTTTTGTTTATTATTTTAATGTCGCTCTCTTTATACATACGATGTCTTGGTGAAGAAAGCATTTGTTGAAAATACATTTCCCACTGGTGCTCGTATCATTCGGCCGGGGCCGGGAATCGAACCTGGGACCTCCAGATTACGAGCCCGACGCCCTACCAACCGAGCCATCGCAGGCCTCTATTTATAGGTATTGTTTCACAAGTACGCATTACGTCTTCTTTTACGTATAATATTATGCCACCATTATTATTTATATCTCCATAGTATACTAGTTATAGTAAATTTTATAATCATTTATTTTATAAAACTGAGAATATTCTTAACTAATCCTTAATAAAAATTAGAAGTTTTTCAAAATTTGCTTTTAGGCTTCTAATCAAGTACATTGATAAAATTAAATTACTATCATTTTCCTTTCTTTATGAAAGGTATCAAGATTACTATATTCGCAATTACAATTTTGTTGATTCTTTTATATTTCTTCAAGTAAATTTAGTTGCGTATCTATTGTTAGGTAGTTGCATTTTCGTTGTTTTTGTTGAGATGAGTTGACTGTTTGTCCTTCGTGCTGTTATGGTTCCTTTTTTCTTCCTTTAGTATATAAGCGTATTTTTTGCATTTTGCATATGTCTCTTAAAATACTTGTTTCATCCCATATGGGAATACAAGTGCGATCGGTAATCTATCGATTCGATATACTTCTTTACATTTTCCTTTAAACTGCTATATTTCATTCTGTTTGTTCGCAAGTGTCAGTTGATAAATTAGTTCTATATTTTTCATTATAAATTTGTTAAAAATAAATTTAAATCACGTAAAACCATTGTAGAAGTTGATTTTGTTAAGCAAACAATTCTTTAACATTTGTAAGCATTAAATAAAAAAAACATTAATAGTATCCATAACAAATTGAGTAATTACTATTCCACAAACTTCTTTCTTAATTTATAATAAATAAACTGCAATATTAAGAAACTCGTTTAATTTCTATTATAAAAATCTTTTTATACATATTTGCCGAATCATCGTATAAACTCAAACCTTCGTCCGACTAGAATTCCTCGCATCAACAAGGTAAGCATAAAGTTAATTTAATAAAAATTATTAAAATAAATAAAACATTTTTTTTATCGAACAAATTAAGTCTTTATTATAAATTGTTAGCTCCGATTCCCGAGTCGCGAATAGACACTTAGTCGAGACTGAAACAGGAGCAATGATAGAAAAATCAACTTATCGTTTTTACAGTATTTTACTATTGAGTTTAATAGGTACCTAACCACGATTAGTCGTATCGTTACATTAGCACGTAGCAACCTCGTAAAATGCATATTTCTGTTTCTATTAACACTATTCTATGCAAACAGTGTGTGAAATGAATTTTTATACGTTGATGTAGTTATTACATGAAGCAGATTTAATAATTAAATTCTCGAATAATGTATTTAATAATTTTATTAATTTGGTTAATTTTTAAATAATTTTCAGTTAAAAGTTGAACAAAATAAATCTATATGAAAAATTACAGTTACTAAAAGTGGTTAAAATTAAAACGTGAAGTATTTCACGTAACAATAAGCAAAATTAAAAAGAAGACTAAATTTTTGTATATTATTTTTAAATCATTTTTTATTGTTGTTCCTTGATTTGGACAATCAAATTACCAGCAGAAATCGCGGTCCGGAAGTTTATAAACCCCTGACGCTTACAAAACCCTGATTTTAACATTTTTTTCTTTTTATATAATGTTTTAGCTTTTGCAAGATTTGGAGTTAATTGAATAAGAATTATATGTGTTCGATAATGAATTAGCTATAGCTAAAAGAAAAAGTTCTAAAATTAATTAAGATGAAAAATTAGAATTGTTGAGTCAATTAGGCGACTTAATTAGAAATGTTAATCCTTAGGCTAAAACTCATAAAATGATGTATGAGGTAGAAAAAGAAAAACTAGAACGCTTTACTGAAAGTGGTTCTATACCAAAAAGAGTTACCGTGTGCATAAAATGGAATGATAAATTAGATAAAAACTTATACAATGAAGCTACTTGTAATGAAGTTGCAATGGTATTTGTAGGAAAAGATAGACTGCCTCCTTCAGAACGAAATATAGTTATATATTCAAAATATGAACATCCAATTAGTATTCCTATAATAATTAAACATACTGTTATATCGTTGGATGCAAATATAGAAATAATAATATACATTTTATTAATATGATGTTTGCAACTTTATAATTACAGACTTTCTACGGGAAATGGATTTAATCCATATCTTAATATGGGAAAATTTTCTCAACATCCTGCAATTAATGCATTTGGAAAAGCTGAATAATCAAGAATATATTTTATAAAGAAAAATCAAGATATAAGAAGCCATTATTATAAAGTTACAATGGATTACTTGCATAAAAATAGAATCTAAAAATATAAAAATAGGAAATATGTTTATTTTACCATTAAGCTTTAATTTGTTGGAAGTTCAAGATTCTTAAAACAAAATTATATTGATTCAATGAGTATAGTAAATCATTATGAAAACTCTAAAGTATTTATAACAATGACATGTAATCCAAATTGGAAAGAAATGATTGAAAATTTAGAATAATATTAGACTGTAATTAATAGACTAGACTACTACTTACTAGTTGAATTATTTCATCAAAACCTAAAAGAATTTACAAAATTGGTAGTTAAACAAGGTGTTTTAAGAACCTGTATTGCTTACACTAATGTTATCGAATTTTAAAAACGTGGACGTCCTCACATGAATATGCTATTATTACTAGATAAAAAATATAAAATCAATACTCCAGAAAAAGTTGGTGAACTCATAAGTGAGGAAATTCCAAATGAAGATATCCATCCACGGTTGTATAATATCGTAAAACAATTTATGATTCATGGAACTTGTGGAGAATAAAATATGAATTTACCATGCATGAATAAAGACACAAAAATTATACGAAGAATTTTCCAAAAAGATATAATAAAAAAACAATTTTTAATTCATCAGGATATCCGTTATATGTGCAAAGAAAGATTGTTAAAAATCAATTATAAATGTAAATATTACAATATAGCAGCTGATAATCGTTTTATTGTTTCATACAATCCATTTGTTCAAACCAATTGTTTTAAATACTTTTTTACCACCCAAAATATGATTAAAATGTTGGTGGAAACCTAGCATTAAACATAATTGATAAAAATTTACAATTAAATGCTTATTCGTTAAATGATTTTAAAATATCCGTTATATCTACATACATATAGAAGAAAGTGATGATACACAAACATCATATAACAAAATTTGGACATTTATTGAATTAGAAGTCAAGGTAAATTTTTGAAAAAATCATCAAAAAGACATTTTCGATACAGTCGTGTAACATTTAAAAATTAAAGAAAAAAAGAATTTATATTGATGGACTAGGAGAAAGTGGAAAATGTTATTTACTTAACGTTCGAACTAAAATTCTCAAACATTTCATTTTAATGTGCTGCTTGGACAGGAATTGCAGCAAATTTATTACATAACGGAAAAGCACTACTCACAACATTTACATTATGAAGTAATATAATAAAGTATCATACCTATAACATTAAGTGTAATTCAATAGATATTAAAAATTTAAAAGAAGTTCAAATTGTCGTATGGGATGAAATATCTATAACATCAAAATATACCTATGCAGTAGTCAATCGTCTATTTCAAAATATATGTAATAATACAAAAATATATTGTAATAAAATGTTAGTTGTTTCAGGCGATTTTAGGAAAACATTACCAGTTATACGACATGCCAGTCGTGCTGAAGTTATTGAAAATTCAGTTAAAAACAGTTACTTGTGACAAAGTTTTATACGCATGACACTAAATGAAAATCTTCGAATAACATGTAATGATAATTATTTTAGGTAATGGTTTTTAGATGTAGGTGAAGGTAAACGTTTAAACATATATGAAGAAAAAAATGAACTGCTCGAAATCCCTGTTGATTTAATAACAAACGAAAACAATATCATTGCAGAAACTTTTGGAATTGAAATAAAAATAAATGATAAAGATTTATATGATAAGGTTATATTAGCTCCCACAAACAACGATGTAATTAAAATAATTAATAAAATTTTAGCTATAATGGAAGGATATACTATTGAATACTTAAGTAGAATAATTTATTAAATTGTTTAAATCTAATGAACTTTCTCCAAATGAATTACAATTAAAAGTAGGTGCAATAGGAATTATTTCGAGAAATTTAAATGTGAATGAAGGTCTTTGTAATTTTTTTTTATTAAGCATATGAAATCTCATTTGAGATTTATTGTAGCTACATTGATAGTGTTACATGTTTAAAAATAGTATGTTATTTGTAGTTGACAATATTTTGCTGGCGGTGTTTGTACAGTTCATATATTTAAGTTACATTGTTTTATGAAAGAGAAGATATAATGGTTGATTGTGTCTTTTGGTTTTATAATAGTGTTGGTTATGTTTATTGGAAGTAAGTTTTTTAGTTTTAGTTTTTCTACTAATTTTTTTCTTTGCACTTCGTATAAAGGACACTGCCAGACCATATGGTTGATATCCTCTCTTTCGTAATTACATTGGCATTTTGGATCGAAGATAATATTTACATGTGCAAACCAGGCAGCTAAATTATAGTGGTTCGAACGGAGTCTGTTTATAGTGACTATAAAGTTACGTTTTAATTTTTTGTGGTCAAACCAAGGGTTTATGCTGTTCATGTAATAAAGTTCGAAGTATTTTTTGCCTTTTTTAAAACTGTCTTGTAAATAAGTCTTCATAGTTTCTTCTATTGATTTTGATTTAAAGTTTGGATAAAGGTCGGAGTATGGTATACAAGGGAAATCAATACTATTGCATAGTGTTGCTGTTTTAGCTAGTTGATCTGCTTTTTCGTTACCTTGAACACCGATGTGTGATGGTGTCCAGTAAAATTCTATGCAGCAGTCGGGGTATTGAGATATGTAGGTATTATATTTAGTTTTGATTTTGGGAATGTATGAGTTTATTGTATTATGTATTTTTGTTGAATTAAGACTTTTTAAAACACTTAGTGTATCGGTGACCATGCTGTACGTGCGTGTTGACCTGGTGCAGTTCAAGTCTCGGGGATGCTGTACACCTCCTACTAGGTGAATATTACCTCGTTCCTTTTTGCGTCTTCCACTAAGTTGTACGGTGTGAGTTTCAGGTACGAAACTCACCCGCCGCCGCATCGCTGCTCGGGGCCGACTTACCCTTCTCTCCTCGAAGATGTCAACCTCGGTTACTGTGTAACGTGGTATTCGCGCACCCGATCGAATTTAATTAATTTTAATAATTAGAATTGACCGTTGGGCCGCGTTGCCCAATACCGCGCACAAAATTATTTAATTTATCGCGAACTGCGGGCTGTCGCCAGGAACACGAGTTCGCTGGGACGATCGGTGTGGAGGATTCGGGCAATCCTCCTTGCCTCGACACGATTTATAAAAAATTAAAGGATGTCGGCGGGAGCGGGGAGAATAAAATAAACACGCTTAATTAAAAGTAAAATAAAAGAAATGTTTATTTTAAATCAAATAATTAACAAAATGGCCACTCAGGCCGTGTGCCGCGACAAAGTTATTTCGCGCGGGCGGAAGTCCCGGGAAACCTGCCGGATCGAGATCCTCGCCTGCGACAGGTTTCACTCCGGGGAACCGCTGTTCGAGTACCGTTGTACTCGAACACACTCCCGTGGTATACACACACACAAGGGAGGGGGAGGGTCACGATAATAAATTGTCACTTACCGGTGACGCTCCTCGGGGATGGCCCAGCCGATCCTCGGCGACTGGTCGTCCTCCTTGACAAGGAGACGACCGGTGGTTGAGGTGGTGAAGGCGGCCCTTGCCGCGGCGAGTGAGTCGCGATTCGCGGTATCACTCGCGCACGACCCCGTTCTTGATTACACACACTCACACAAACCCACACACAAAACTGTACGGACACGCGTTCAGTCCATCCGGGTCTCCGCACCTAGCTCTGCTCCGGAACAACCGTTCACAGAGCTTAATGCAGGAGGGGGTGGGGCGCACTCTCGGCACTCACGAGCAGTACGGAATGTCTAGACAATATAATAATCCGTCCCGATCGACGGATCATTACGCACTGATTAGGCGATCGCCTAATTTCTCGAAAAAGGGATGGGAGTGGGGAAACTCACACACTCTTTCGCGCTCCCATCCCTACGTATAGTCGCGCGCGTAATTGTTCACTCGTAGAAAAGTAAACAAGTGTCGTCGGTTGGCCTTGACATACGAAAGGCTCCGACGACTTACAATTCGCGAATTTAAGTACTCTATTCGTCGTGAATAGATTGCGTGACGATTTCCGTCACAACTGATATCCGCTCCATCTACAGCTCCAGGTAAATACTTTGTCGTGGGGATTACGCGAGTATGCGTATTCATTAATACAATGTTTAAAGAGGTTTCGTATACACGTTGTTTATGTATAGCAACATAACCTCATTCTGCTCTATACTGTTCCTTGTACAGCTGTAGTATTTGCATACAGCTGTACATGTATTTCCTTTATCTTTGTCTTCTGCATATAGCTGTGTATCCTCTTCCTCGTTCCTTACCCTCCTACTGTGTACTTGTACTCATTGTTTTACTTGTTTACAGCTGTATATTGGTTGGCGTTGGAGGTTCCATGGCCTTCCTCCTGGATGGTGCCTCTTCGTGTAGTTTGCTGTTCAGTGGAGCTAAGGAGGGTCCTGGAGACTTCCTGGTTATCGTCTCCCTTAGAATATCCTGCCTGCAGTGTCAGACCCGGAGGAGCCCACCTGATATGATCTGAGCTTGCCCAAGGTCCTGAACGCCAGGACCACCGTAGTGTTTATGTGTCGTGCTTGGGATATATAGGGTTTTAGTATGCGAGGGTAGGTAGGATTTAGTTATTGTGCGGGTAGGTAGCTAGGGAAAGATATATGGGTAGGTAGGTGTAGCTAGGAACTCGTATAGCTTGTACGGGTAGGTAGGTGTTCGCCAGAGGTTTGGTAGCTGTCACTTGACATGTGCAAAGCCCATTGTCACAAGCAAAAATTTTTGTTAATTTGAGACAAACATTTCACCGGTATAAAGTTTTTATGTAGAATTAATTTATTTGAAGAGAATGCTACATAACCGTTTCTAAGCAATGAAAAATAATGCCATAACATTCTCCAATTACATTAAAAGTTACTCTGCAAATCTCAGCTAAATCGGTCAAAAAGTGACTGAGTTATCTTAGATACATGATTAAATACATACATACATCCATATATACATTTTATGGAAGGACTTAAATCAGTTTTATTACACGTAAATTTCTCTTACAATCTATTATCTATTATTTTTTGATGCCTCACACATTTTGCGATGATGAAAATATAAGGTTCTCCCCTGTAGCGGTTGTGCCTAAAAATGTGATCTTTTGTACTTTTTTCGTTATTTTGACAATTTTTCTTTTTTATCTATGAAAATATTGTTCTAAGCGTAAAGTGTAAAATAGGAAAATGTTTTGTTATTTTAAGACGAACATTTCGTCCGTATAATGTATTTATGTAGGATTAATACATTTCAAGATATTGCTACATAACCATTTTTAAGCAATTAGAAATAATGCCATAATTCAAATTGTTTCTGTGCTATGTATCTGGAAATAGGACCATTATCTAATTAATATATAAGGCTCTTCGGTGTAGCGGTCGTGCCTAAAAATTGAAAGTATGAGAAAAAGACTGAAATAATACTACAGAATCAATAAAGTATATATATAAAATAGTTAAATAGTCAAATACTTAAATTATTGATATATAAAATAGTTAAAAATCTTTGCACTGAAAATCGTTAAAATAGAAATGAAAACCGGCTGCTACTCATAATATGGTAAATACGTACAAAAATTATGTACTCATTAGATCAATTATTTAAAAAATGGAAAATGTAATAAAACTACTAAAACACCGAAAGTTAAAAAATATGGCTTGATAAGGATACACTGAAAATTTGTATGACGAATCTGATATTACATGATTGTCGTAACATAATAAATGTTTGCGCTGAACGTCATAAAAAAATTATTGAATGCGTCATATATTGCACTATGTAATTAACTGTAGCGTTAAAAAATGGGAATTGCAATAAAAAACAAGTCTTTTCAATTATTAATCACAAATTAATCGCGTAAAAATGGCAACTATTGTCAAAATATTGCAAAATTATGGGCAATTGTTATTGCCAATATATTGCGAAAATATTGCAATTATAATTGCCGAAATATTGGCAATATATCGCCAAAATGCATCCGGCGAAATACCGGCAATAATTCATAAGTTTAATTAAATAATGATTTAATAAATGTTTTTAAGTATTTTCTGAAATTTGCTAACCATAATACGTGTAAAAAATACTAATTAATATATTATAATTTCTTTTAACATGATTTTATTCAAATTCAATACAATTAACTGGAGTAATTTTATAACGATTATTTTCACAGTCAGTACAAATGTGGTAACAAACGAATAATAAATTAATTACATTTACTAATACTTCTTCATTTGCTTGCATATTACATTTACTTATAAAGTATATTGGTTTGTTATCTATATTTACATGGAATGGAGTTGTTGCATTGAATTTTTTAATTCAGGCAAAACTTTGTCCCTCGCAATCACAAATACTTTTACAATTACAGTTATTGGTAACACGGAAAAAATAAATTTAACAAAAAAGGATTTTGTCTTCTGGATTTTTTGATTCCTTTCGGACGTAAATAATATATTATTTTTAAAAAGTTTTTTAAAATAGAAAATATTCATTCCTACTAAATTATGTTTTAATAAAATTCTATTAGCTTCATCAGTTTTCATTCTTTCGATTGCTCCGACAGCATATACATTAGTGGTAATTTTTGTTAGTTTTAAAGCGTGTTTCGGCGACATTAGTGTTTTTAAAAAGTTACGCACATCACTATTATCTGTAAGCCATTCGTTTTTTAACGTAAACAATACTGTACATATAAATTTAAATTTCTAACAATTTGAATAGTTGGATTATTACTACTGTGTGCCATTGCTTTAATTTTCCCGTTTAAATCTTCTAAAGGAAAACAAGAAGTGGTTCACAATGGGCCTAAGCGTCGTACAACAGTTGGTAAATGTAGCAAGCTGTGTACGTTACAAGTCATATACTGAAGACCGTACAAATATTCAAAATTTTGCACAAATTCTTGTATGAATTTTTCGGCAAAATCTACTTGCTCAAAAGATATTTTTTCTTGGCGTAAGATATAAACTGCAAAACAACCAATTTATAGTGTTCAAAATATTGATTTGGTAAAATATTTTCTAGTATCGGAAGAGAATAATAAAAAAACCAATTTTTAAATTCGGAGGCTTTCCAGTAATGGTAATGTTCTTTAATTTTTCTCGGCAATCTTGCAACAAATGATGGAGGTTTTATTAACATTAATTTTGAATCAATTAAGTCTAAAGAATGTGAAATGCAAAAATTTTCTGTGCTGTATTTTGAGTTAAACCATAATTCCCCTAATTTTTTTTGCAACGCCCTCAAATACACAGTGCATAATGTCTAACTTTCACACCACAAACAGTATTGCCGATTTCACAAGCCTGCTCAGCAAATTTTAAAGTTTCTCTATCTGTTCGTAAATGTAAAACAACTTTATAAGGATACACGCGGGTCCTATGAAAAGTTATACCTTCATCTTTACAAACTTGACATCCAAACTTGCCATTGTATTGGTGCATGACTAAAAACAGAGCTTTATCTGGTAGATCGCAAGTTCCGCACATGATTAATCCTCGAATTTTTACATTATTTAAATCCTTAATAAAAATTTCAATCAAAATATAATAAAGTTAACTATTACAGTTATTATAAATGTTATAAGTTTAATAAAATTATACAAATTTCAAGTAATTTGTTTTATTTAAAAAAGTATATGTAAATATATTTTTTATTTCTATCTATCTAAGGTTTATTAAAATTATTATTTAATTAAAATTATAAAATATTTATTTTAAAAAACTTATGAACTATTTCCGTTATTTTGCCGGATAATTTTTGGCGATATATTGCCAATATTTCGGCAATTATAATTGCAATATATTGGCAATAACAATTGCCCATAATTTTGCAATATTTTGACACTAAATGCCATTTTTACGCGAGTATGTAGATAATTACTCAATAAAATTTTATAACAATTACATTTACTTCTTAAAAATTCTTTAAGCACATTCTACATCTATCTATATTATATTAAGCTGCTTCCATCAAAAACCTTTCTCCCTTTCTGTGACGTCAATCTATTTGTATGACGTCATTGTCGAAGTGACGATATTTTTTGATAAATAGATGTATCACATGTTTTTTGACGCACTGTTGGGGGTTAATGTTTTTAGTTGCTTTTTTAAAAGGCGTAAAATTTGAAGGGGGAAGGGGTGGTGGTATAGGGTGTACCCTGACCACTTGGACATCGTCTTCAGGAAGTGACAATTTTTTTGCATATTCAAGCAGGGTGGCACACTACTTACCAGTAGACGATGTCCAGATGACCCGGAGGTCACCCTGACCACCTGGACATCGTCTTCAGGATGTGACAATTTTTTTTGCATATTCAAGCAGGGTGGCACACTACTTACCAGTAGACGATGTCCAGATGACCCGGAGGTCACCCTGACCACCTGGACATCGTCTTCAGGAAGTGACAATTTTTTTTGCATATTCAAGCAGGGTGGCACACTACTTACCAGTAGACGATGTCCAGATGACCCGGAGGTCACCCTGACCACCTGGACATCGTCTTCAGGAAGTGACAATTTTTTTGCATATTCAAGCAGGTTGGCAATTCAGAATCTTTTAAAGGACGATTTCATATCTAAAATCTCGGTAGTCTAAAGGTTAAAATGTAAAGTTTCCAAACCGAAAATATAAAAATGTGATTTGTGTTAATAGTACTTTGAGTAATAAATACCAAATACACTATAATTTTTTTCCCTTGAATGAGAATAGAGTACAATCTTGTTTCCAAATCTTTCTTTTCTAAAAAAATGCAAGGTTAAGAAAATACTCATTAGGTATAAAGGAATAGATACATTCCTAACCCAAACAGCACTTCATATTGCAGCGATTTTGTTGGAATAATGTCATATTGCTACAATATTCACAACATACATTGTCTGATTTTCGTATTTTATTAATTAATGAACGCATTAATGAGGATAATAATTTAAGCTAAAGAATTGTTGTATGATTAATGTCTTTAAAATTAATTGTAAACATGAAACATTTTTCTGACCAGGTGAAATTGTTAACTTTTGGTTTACTTTAGAGGTAAAAATTTTATTATTAATATTTCATGATGTTAAGCAAAAAATACGGGCATGTTTTTGTGGTAATTCAGCGGTTACCCTTTTTAATGTAATTCCTCTGGTAGAGTATAATTGGAAAACTAATAAATTTTTTAAAACCAATTCATAGAGTAAATTTCAGATAAAGTAACTGCATAAAAACAGTATTATTCCGATGTGGAATTTTTAAATGTTAACGTAATAAAATTTAAAAAACAATCTATGTAATCTCCCCTGGCCTGTAACATCCCCTGTCCAAATTTCTTTTATAACAAATAATCGATGCTGATCATTACATGCTTTACAGTTTTGACTAAAAATAAACATTATTTCTTAACAATTGTTTTCTCCATTCAAAGGAACTATGCGAGTCCATCAATGGAAATGGAGTAGATGTGAGCCCCAAAAAATTAATTTTAATGAAGTAAGTTGTTACGAATGTAATTTGAATAGACAATGTGAACATTATCAATTAGGGTCGATCTCGTACGAAAATAAAACTCAGAAAAAGAGTAAAATTGTTATTTAAGATAAAAGAAGTCACTACTAAAAGAAATAATAAAAATATATAATTTATATTACAAATATAAAAATTATGTTAAATTGATTATAAGGAAACATTTCATATATTTTATAAATGGAAGAAATTGTTAATTAATTTTTTTTATTATTATTATCAATTAGGTATAGTTATATTCAATGTATACTCCATAAAATATGTTTATTAAAACTTTCTAACCCTATTACAAAATCTCACGTGAGAAATTGATTTTTTATTATTTAGCAAATTTAAACACCTCTCCAATTGAAATATCACATGAGATTTTGGCATGAAATCTCACTTGAGATCTCACGTGAGATTTTGTATTAGGGATGTATTCAAGATGTTTATGTTTTATATATCAAAATATATGTAATTCCCCTGGAATGTAAAAATTAAAAATCTTCAATACGTTGAGTAAATCAACTGATCCTGTATGCCCACTGTAAACAGGTACTCTAGAAACTGTAATTGGTCCAGAGAATTCAAAAATATATAATTTTTTTCATTTTGTTTTCTTGCATATCACAACGTCAAATGTTCACGTTAGATGATTTCACCCATGTAGGATTGTCAGGTAGCATTACTTTACCCATTTGACAACAACTTGAAAATAATTTATTTTTATTGTATTCACATGAAAAATGTTTTGCATGGCAATATTTACAAATTTCAGACATTGTACCTAAATAATTTTCAATTATTAAAGATTCATTAAAATAATTATTTGCTATTTTACCATCATACATATTATTTTTATTTTTTTTTGGTTACTCTTAAGTACTGCAATAACACCTAATTTTTTTTTTTTTAATGAGGAGTAGCATTTTCATTTATTGACTCATTATCATGAACTTGAGTTTTTTAAAAAGGGTTAAAATAGGGTAAGGTGAGGGAATTAAAGGAGGATGGGTAGTTGACCTGGAGGTCATCCTGACCACCTGGACATCGTCTTCAGGAAGTGACAATTTTTTTTGCATATTCAAGCAGGGTGGTATTCTACTTACCAGTAGACGATGCCCAGATGACCCGGAGGTAAAAAAAAAATAAATCAACAACATAACAATTCAAAAATTGAAGCAGCACCTTTAAAGCGTAGTGCTAATATTGCTAAGTTTTTAACAAAGCGTTAAAAATAAATTAATTAATAAAAAAAATCATATCTAAAGTGCATACCTAATACAAATATTTACAAATATACATAGCAGCACCTTTAAAGAGTAGCGCTCAAAATTTTAAAATAAATCATCAATAGAACAATTCAAAAATTGAAGCAGCACCTTTAAAGCGTAGCGCTAATATTGCTAAGTTTTTAACAAAGCGTTAAAAATAAATTAATTAATAAAAAATGTCATATCTAAAGTGCACACATAATTCAAATATTTACAAATATACATATAAGCAGCACCTTTAAAGAGTAGCGCTCAAAATTTTAAAATAAATCATCAATAGAACAATTCAAAAATTGAAGCAGCACCTTTAAAGCGTAGCGCTAATATTGCTAAGTTTTTAACAAAGCGTTAAAAATAAATTAATTAATAAAAAAGTCATATCTAAAGTGCACACATAATTCAAATATTTACAAATATACATATAAGCAGCACCTTTAAAGAGTAGCGCTCAAAATTTTAAAATAAATCATCAATAGAACAATTCAAAAATTGAAGCAGCACCTTTAAAGCGTAGCGCTAATATTGCTAAGTTTTTAACAAAGCGTTAAAAATAAATTAATTAATAAAAAAGTCATATCTAAAGTGCACCCATAATTCAAATATTTACAAATATACATATAAGCAGCACCTTTAAAGAGTAGCACTCAAAATTAAAAAATAAATGAACAATATAACAATTCAAAAATTGAAGCAGCACCTTTAAAGCGTAGCACTAATATTACTAAGTTTTTAACAAAGCGTTAAAATTAAATCAATTAATAAAAAAAATCATATCTAAAGTGCACACTTAATTCAAATATTTACAAATATATATATAAGCAGCACCTTTAAAGAGTAGCGCTCGAAATTTTAAAATAAATCTTCAATAGAACAATTGAAAAATTGAAGCAGTACCTTTAAAGCGTATCGCTAATATTGCTAAGCTTTTAACAAAGCGTTATAAATAAATCAGTTAATTAAAAAAATCATATCTAAAGTGTACACTTAATTCAAATATAACACCTAATAATATAATATAATATATAAATAACAATAAATATAATTTCATTTTTAATGCAGCCATATTATGAAACTAAACAGTTTTTAAAATATGTCAGTCCCAAGCCTGTAATCGTAGAGGGAAAATGAAATTAAACAAAAAAATTATAAAACAAAAAAATAATGTCACTTCCCGAGGACGATGTCCAGGTGGTCAGGATGACCTCCAGGTCAACTACCCATCCTCCTTTAATTCCCTCACCTTACCCTATTTTAACCCTTTTTAAAAAACTCAAGTTCATGATAATGAGTCAATAAATGAAAATGCTACTCCTCATTAAAAAAAAAAAAATTAGGTGTTATTGCAGAACTTAAGAGTAACCAAAAAAAAATAAAAATAATATGTATGATGGTAAAATAGCAAATAATTATTTTAATGAATCTTTAATAATTGAAAATTATTTAGGTACAATGTCTGAAATTTGTAAATATTGCCATGCAAAACATTTTTCATGTGAATACAATAAAAATAAATTATTTTCAAGTTGTTGTCAAATGGGTAAAGTAATGCTACCTGACAATCCTACATGCGTGAAATCATCTAACGTGAACATTTGACGTTGTGATATGCAAGAAAACAAAATGAAAAAAATTATATATTTTTGAATTCTCTGGACCAATTACAGTTTCTAGAGTACCTGTTTACAGTGGGCATACAGGATCAGTTGATTTACTCAACGTATTGAAGATTTTTAATTTTTACATTCCAGGGGAATTACATATATTTTGATATATAAAACATAAACATCTTGAATACATCCCTAATACAAAATCTCACGTGAGATCTCAAGTGAGATTTCATGCCAAAATCTCATGTGATATTTCAATTGGAGAGGTGTTTAAATTTGCTAAATAATAAAAAATCAATTTCTCACGTGAGATTTTGTAATAGGGTTAGAAAGTTTTAATAAACATATTTTATGGAGTATACATTGAATATAACTATACCTAATTGATAATAATAATAAAAAAAATTAATTAACAATTTCTTCCATTTATAAAATATATGAAATGTTTCCTTATAATCAATTTAACATAATTTTTATATTTGTAATATAAATTATATATTTTTATTATTTCTTTTAGTAGTGACTTCTTTTATCTTAAATAACAATTTTACTCTTTTTCTGAGTTTTATTTTAATAAAATACATCTGGACATCGTCTAGTGGTAAGTAGTGTGCCACCCTGCTTGAATATGCAAAAAAAATTGTCACTTCCTGAAGACGATGTTCAGGTGGTCAGGGTGACCTCCGGGTCATCTGGACATCGTCTACTGGTATGTAGTGTGCCACCCTGCTTGAATATGCAAAAAAATTGTCACTTCCTGAAGACGATGTCTATAGATTAGCGTGCGCGTAGGGCTTATATGGAGGCAAAGTAGGAAGGTAAAAGCGACTTGGATCATATACTATGCCTTTACTTTGCCTCGTATATTAATAATGTGGCATATAAAGGATTTTTTTGTCAAAACTGAATTGCCAGTTCGCTTTCTGTGAAATTGCATCCCATCAACTCCGTGTCTAAGATTACATTTTTAAGAAAATAAAAATTTTCATATATCACGTGATAATCACGTAGTTATTCACGTGATGATCACGTGATAATTTTTAGTAGGGACATAAACTACATGTCAATATTCAACTTAAAAACGTGTAAGTTCGCCACAATTGAAAATAAATACGTAATTTTGTTACGTAACAAAAGCACGTACCAAAATTACGTACCAAAAGTACGTATTGTTACATGCTAAATTCGAACATTTTGTTACGTACACGTAATTTTATTACGTACTTTTGGTACATAACTTTTCTTTTCTTTTTCTTTTGCTTAACGTCGCTCTCACACTGATGCGTATCATCAGCGACCACAGAGGTATGTGCGATATCTTTTGTAAAAGCATACTTATTGTAAATACACTAATCAATCGGCAGACGCAGTAAGGGCACGAGCCGGCATCTCCGGATTAAGCTTTACGGACCAAGCGTAACAGTTAAAAGATGTTTTTTTAATATTTTTATTGAGTTACGTACCTAAAGTACGTAATTGAGTTACGTACCTAAAGTACGTAATTGAGTTACGTACCTGCAGTACGTAAATGAGTTACGTACCTGAAGTACGTAATTGAGTTACGTACCTGCAGTACGTAAATGAGTTACGTACCTGAAGTACGTAATTGAGTTACGTACCTGCAGTACGTAATAGTATTACGTGCAGAAGTGTATCATCAGTGTGTGAGCGACGTTAAGCAAAAAAAAAAGAAAAGAAAAGTTATGTACCAAAAGTACGTAATAAAATTACGTGCCAAAACTACGCGCCAATATGTACGTAACAAAATGTAATACGTACTTTTGGTACGTGCTTTTGTTACGTAACAAAATTACGTATTTATTTTCATTACTCATTACCAAATATATAATTGATAAATGTTGTCATCAAGACACATAAATTAGTTGGTAAAATAGTGTAGATTGTTTATATGTACTTGGTGAAGTGGTATTACAATTAATTTACAATATTACTATGAAAAAGTTGTGTTTAAATAAATAGCGTAAGCTGTATATTGGGTTTGATATACTGGGAACTTGAGTAGATTGGAATGATGATGTGAATTTTACTATCGGTGATACAGCTTACTTAAATATAGTTTGAATCAGTAAAGCTACTATATCTTTATTATTTTTGTCACAGATAATTTCTGAATTTCCTTTAATATATGTTAATGTTTAATAAATTCAACCCATCAAATATAATAAATTAGTACTAATATTAATTGAAACTCTTACCAACACTTACTTTTTGTCAAATTTAATTATATTTATCACTGTTAAACCAATCCACATCATTATTATAATGTACTCAAGCTCTCAGTATATTCCCTGTTGAAAAAACCTCATATAAAACTATAAAAAAAAATTTTTTATCGTACTTCATGTGGCTTTTGCACCCGGAGTTTGCGATAGAATGCTATACATTATTTAATACGAATCGGAAAGAATAAGCTTATAACTATAGGCTTCATAATGAACACCTCATAAAATGCGATAAAAATAAATATGTTTATAAGGTTTTATAGGAATAAACATGTAACATAAAAGAGCATAAAATAGTTTATCGGAGTATATCGGGTACACATTTATATTTAAATATTTTGTATTTATATTTACCGGTCATTATAAGGATTTGTCACCTTTCACGTACTTATATATCAATGCTTCTTCACTCTAAAGCTTATAGTATGTTATAATGAAAAACCCGAACATGAATGAATTATCTATAGTTCTATTTCAGGTAATACAAAATGATATATTCTTAACAAGTGGATTTCTATCGGGATTTTAACAGTTATTGTCTTATAGAGCATACAAAAATATAAGGTTTAATAGGGCGTTTCAGCATATTTCAATATTATATAACAACTTACCTGGTACCTTTATAGGGATTTATGACGATCGACGCATGAAATGGGCGGCTTGCCTAACGCATCGTACCTGGTTTTGCCAGTCAAAAAGTAACCGCTATTGAATCGCTTATCGCATTGTATGAGGTATTGCTGTATTTACTATTTACAACGAATAGGCATGTATCTGGATTACAAATAATTAATGATTTTTCATGATTGCAATTTATCGGGTTAAAAATAGGAAATTTCACTATAAAGTCGAGCATTATTTATCCGAATCTACCGGTATATTCTAATATTGTCAAGCAACCTAAGTGATTCGTTTATAGGGTTTAATCAGTATTGTCACATAAATCAGCGGTTTGATTACAGGATCTTATCGGTTACGCCCACGTAAAAAAAATTTATAAAAATTGTATAAAATGGATTGTATACAATTTGTATAAAAAATTGGTCTTATAAAAACTTTATAAAATTTTTATAAAAAGATTGGCTTTCATAAAAAATATATTTTTATTAAATTTTTAAATAAATACCACACTTTAAAGCACATTTTAAAGGAATTTATATACAAAAACGCGGTCACTTTAGGCTCAATATAAATTGAAACATTTTAAAATAGAAAAAGATAAATAATAAAGTAATTAAAAACGTTCGAGATAAGTTTTAAAAATTTTTTACGGTATTTTATAGGATGGGAAAAGTTTGTGAACTTTGGGAAACGTATTGCGCAACTTGGGAAAAGTTTGTGAAAATTGGGAAAAATTTTGCAAAACTTAAATGTTAAAGTTTTGGGAATAAACATATATAACCTTAAAAACAGGACTGCAAAATTCATCAGCTGGCAGCGGTGGCGCTGGGTGACTCGTACCGACGCTTCTACGCACGGAGAAGCTGTTGATCGTACCTTTAAAATCGTCTAACCTGCAACAAAAATATGACAAAAACACAAAGTATCTAATGTACTCAATCGCTAAGTTTCTAAAAATCAAGAGAAAGGAGGACTTATCTGATCAAAAGTGTAGACGGAGTTGAATCTTTAGGTCTCAATATTCCGGCTCTCTCCTCACCGAGACTGAATTTTAAATTCTCAAAATCGATAATATTCCATGCTGTCAATTGACGCACCACATATATCTAGGTTAAAAGTACGACTTCCGCGACGAATTTAGTGGTAAACTGCTTGATTAAGTAAAATACGACGGCAAACCTTTCGCGCTGCACGAAGCTCACGGGAATAAGACATCAAACTGAAGTTGGTTAGATGTCAAACTGAAGTTAGCTTTTTTCTCTATCGTCAATTCATTTTATACAATTTTTATAAAAACTTTATAAATTTTTATCACGTGGGCGCCTGTCGTTGAAGCAACCGCTATTGAATCGTTTATCGTATTTTATATGAGGTATTGCTGTATTTTCTATTTACAACGAATAGGCATGTATCTGGATTTCAAATAATTAATGATTTTTCATGATTGCAATTTATCGAGTTGAATAGGACATTTCACTATAAAGTCGAGCATTATTTATCCAAATCTACCGGTATATTCTAATATTGTCAAGCAACCTATGTGATTCGTTTATAGGGTTTAATCAGTATTATCACATAAATGAGCGGTTTGATTACAGGATCTTATCGGTTACGCTTGTCGTAGAGTACAATTTGTATAAAAAATTGGTCTTATAAAAACTTTATAAAATTTTTATCACGTGGGCGCCTGTCGTTGAAGCAACCGCTATTGAATCGTTTATCGTATTTTATATGAGGTATTGCTGTATTTACTATTTACAACGAATAGACATGTATCTGGATTTCAAATAATTAATGATTTTTCATGATTGCAATTTATCGGTTGAATAGGACATTTCACTATAAAGTCGAGCATTATTTATCCGAATACCGGTATATTCTAATATTGTCAAGCAACCTAAGTGATTCGTTTATAGGGTTTAATCAGTATTGTCACATAAATCAGCGGTTTGATTACAGGATCTTATCGGTTACGCCCACGTAAAAAAAATTTATAAAAATTGTATAAAATGGATTGTATACAATTTGTATAAAAAATTGGTCTTATAAAAACTTTATAAATTTTTTCACGTGGGCGCCTGTCGTTGAAGCAACCGCTATTGAATCGTTTATCGTATTTTATATGAATTTATCGAGTTGAATAGGACATTTCCACTATAAAGTCGAGCATTATTTATCCAAATCTACCGGTATATTCTAATATTGTCAAGCAACCTATGTGATTCGTTTATAGGGTTTAATCAGTATTATCACATAAATGAGCGGTTTGATTACAGGATCTTATCGGTTACGCTTGTCGTAGAAGCAACCGCTATTGAATCGTTTATCGTATTTTATGAGGTATTGCTGTATTTTCTATTTACAACGAATAGACATGTATCTGGATTTCAAATAATTAATGATTATCATGATTGCAATTATCGGGTTGAATAGGACATTCACTATAAAGTCGAGCATTATTTATCCGAATATACCGGTATATTCTAATATTGCCAAGCAACCTATGTGGTTCGATTATAGGGTTTAATCAGTATTGTCACATAAATGAGCGGTTTAGTATTACAATAAACACGGAATGGTCGATTACATTTTTGGCGCGAAATTTGTATTTCTCAAGTGGCTTTGGTGTTACTAAGAACACATAGAAATTTTGGACAATTGAAATATTTTTTCTAAAAATAGGTTAATATGTTTTTATATTAGAAAAATAATGAAGTATAAACTTTATTACAAGAGAATTCTAAATAAACAATACATACCAGTTCCGTAACAAATTTTGAATTATTTTAAATGTTAACATGAATCATCGAATCATATAAAAGATTAACAAAATTGGATTACTTTATTGAAAATTAAATTTAATATTTTCTTTCCCTAGCGGAAATAATCATATGCGAATAATGTTTATAAATACTTAATAAAAGTTATTAGCTTTTATTAGATTTTCATAACACTTTATAAAGTGCCGATTTTGGACTGTAGTAATAGTTTAAAAAATTTGGTGATGTTTATAAGATTTTTTTAGTTGTTTTTAAAATTTGGTAAATATTTCTAAGCTTTATTAGATTTTATTAGTATTTGTATTTCGAAAATATCGTGAAAAACGATAAAATGACACTAATAGTAACTATTGCATTTTCCTATATTTAACTGTTTTTAGCTGTTTCTAAGTGATGTATGCAAAAAAACAAAAGCTATTAATAAAAGATTGCTATTGGTAAATATTCATAAAAATTCTAAATACTTATTTACTGTATATAATAATTTAAAAAAGTTATTAGTAGTTATTAGCTTTTTTAAACTCGCACATTTCTTTTACTTTTGAAAAAAACTTAAAAGCTAATAAAATCTAGCAAAAGCTAAGAAGAGCTAATAAAAGTTATAAATTCTAACTAACTATTAACAGAGTCCAAAATCTGCATATTATAAATTGATTATAAAATTTATTAGCTTTTCTTAGCTCTTTCTGGAAAAATACATTTCCGTCTGGGTTGGTGTTTATTACTAGTTCACTGTAGAAAACCACTATCTTTACTTTCATGAAGAATAACATTGAAAAATATTTATAATTAAAGGGCACAAAATTAAGAATACCTGCAAGTGTCACTCGAGTCTGACAGTTATTTCTATAACCATTACTAAAGTAGTTAAATATATAGGAATATTGAATATTGAAATATTTGTTCTGTTAATATAGTAGTGGATAGTCACCCTCCATTATTTTATTTTGGTTTTTTAGACGATCTTGTAGGGCAATTCACAGGATGTTGAATAAATTAAACACCTTTTCTTTTAATTAAAAATTGCGACGTTTCGTCTGATATCTTTTCAGACCTCTTCTGGCACTAATTTATTAACAGAGACACAAATATTAACAATTGTTCAAATTGAACATGAACAACAAGAAATAATTTTTTATATAAATACACAAAAAACGCAATAATTACCAATATTGAAAAAAAGTTTAGCTCAACATCGAGCCATGTCAAGTCGGGCTGACCGTTATAACAAGAAATAAACATATAGAGTATCTAATGTTCTTATGTGTCTAACACTCTTACAATTTTCCAAGAAAATTCACAGATGATTAGTATATACATACGTATATACCTATATATACAGATTGTGAGTAATTTTAACAGCCGTTACAGTATGTTCTTATAAAAATCAATGTGTCAGTTGTTTGGTAAGTTTAAAAGGCATTTAATAATTTTGTAACTTTCACATGCATATAAAATGTTTGATAGTGACACTAACTAACATATATAGTTAAGTAATTAAATAGAATTTCTTGTGTTGTACTAAAATTATAATATTAAATTGTACTGTTGTCATTAATTATTATAGTAACCCAATAATATAGAATTTAATTTGTTACAAATAAATTTAGCTTAATTAAAACTATAAGTGTATCATATTAAATTCACTGAATAAGAAAGGGTTATTTTTAAAGTATATTAATTTTAAGCAAATAACGTCTCTGAAATGAAAAATTATTGGTACAAAGTAAAATTAAAGCAAATTTGCTGTGAGGAACATTTTAGCTTGTAAATATTATCATAAATCTCTGAAGATACAGCAAAACAAATTTAAATTTAAGTGACGAGAGGCTACCTAAAAAGTGCACTATTATGAGTATGTAAATATATATATATATTTCATAGGATTTTTCTTATTTGTTTAATGGTATTCATTCGCTGGAGTTGTTCATTTGATTTTTCTGGTTAATTACTTGTATTTGTATAAGTGCAGCTTATACATGATTCAAAAACAATATGTACTGAGAGATGCATTGATATAAGAATTGAAAGAATTGAAAGTACCAACATAGGATAATTCTGTAATTGAGTCATTGATTTAATTAATGAAACAAATTTTGTGTAAGTAAATAATTGTGGTTCTGTCTTAAGTCTAACTATAAACTAAAATATATACAGTCCCACATATAGCATACACAAATGTGTTATAATATAATAATGCGCAAATTTTAGTCGCTTCGAGAAGAAACTTTCTATTACATGTGCCAGTCCAGTTGTAATCTAAACTATATAGTATATATTTAGATTTACATAATTATATTTAAGGAATAAAACGATGATCCTTTATTCTAGGCAAGTTTAATTGTGACTTGTCAAGAAGAGAAAAAATACATTGTACATATTATCTAATGGATATATGGTATGGTGGCGTAATTCACTGTTAACCGTAGTTGTATTTTTCTTTGAATAAGTGATTATTAGATATGTCATAATATACAAATTTGTTTGTAAAATAAATACAATGCAACTAGGAAATGTTTCATTTTACTGTTTTGTAAGAAATAACCATTTTTTTAACGCATAAATAAAATGATAATTAAATATTTTTATTTTATTTTTCTTTTTTATTAATTTATTAAAATTATACACTGATGTATTAATAAAAACACCTTCTACGAAAATGTAAACATTTGCAAGTATGGTTTCCAATCACACTTTGAAAAATGTTATCTGATAAAAAAATCTTTAATTATTACTCCCATCCTATTTCTACTTATATTTTGCTTAAACTCCATAAAAAGCTTCTGCAATAGAAAGTACTGAAATCAAATATCGACAAGTAATTTTAATTGAATATTTATATATTTTTTTTGCTTAAACTCCAAAAAGTTTCTGCAACAGAAAGTACTGAAATCAAAGCGGAATAATCGACAAGTATTTTTTACCACACCATACACTGAATTCTTTTTAATTAAACTTTTATATATTTTGCTTAAACTGTATAAAAAGTTTTAATTAATTTCCACAAAACTGATAAAAAGGAAACTTCTTTTTTTTAATTTTCTTTAAATAAACAATGCCTATCCTTCCCGTGCTTTACATCAGTAGATAAACAATTTTATAGAATAATAACCTTTTTTATATGTAACTTATAATCCATAATAGTTTTCTAAATTAATTAATATTTTTATCGGTCTTACAGTCAATTATATGGGCCATCAGATTGCCCCTACTTATAATCACCCCCGAAGAATCTATAAAAATAAAAATAAAATATATATATATATATATATAAAAAATATAAAATATAAAAAATAAAAACACTAACTAAACATAAAAACAAATTATTAATAAAGCAATCTGACTGCCCCCCTGCAGGTACTATCGTAAAGATACATGAACAAATCTACTAAAAATCATTGGTTCAAAACTCAATTTCGACAAAGCAATACCCTCTAACTTTTCCATCACTAAATTAGCTATTACAGGTGACAACGGTGATCCCATTGGGCATCCATATCCCTGTTCATAAAAATCTTTATCAAAAGAAAAAAATGTATTATTAAATACTAAATTCAGTTTAGTAAACCTGAATGTTTTGTTGATGAAATGGTTGATGTTTTTAATTCAATTCATGATAGAATTAAATTTACAGTAGAGGTTGAGATTGATAAAGAATTAAATTTTTTAGATATTAAAGTTATTAGGGATGATAAAAATAAAGTTAAATTAAATTGGTATAGAAAGCCTACTTGGTCGGGTAGATTTTTAAATTTCCATTCTCATCACCAGTTCAGTGACAAGATTGGTGCGTTGAAAGGTGTTATTGACCGTGCCGTTGGACTGTCACACGGTGATTTTAGAAAAGTAAATTTGGATTTAGTTAAAAAAACTTTTGTTAATAATAATTATCCGATAGATTTGATTAATAGAGTGTTTGAAGAGAGAGTGAATCAAATTTATAATAGTAAATCAAAAGTTAGAGTAGATATTAAAATTGATGCATTTGTCGTTATACCGTATGTTAGAGGTTTATCTGAAAGAATAAGAAAAGAATTTAAAAAACTAGATATTCAAGTTTTCTTTAGAAATATTAATAATTTAAGTTTTTTGTTTAATAATTGTAAGGATATAGATAGAAAGGATGATAAATCTGGAGTTGTTTATAAAATAAATTGTATTGATTGTGATAAATGTTACATTGGTCAAACTAGTAGATATTTGAAAAAGAGAATTTATGAACATAAATATAGTTTGAAGAGTGTATCTGTCACATCAGGTTTGAAAGAGCATTGTTTAGATTTTGTTCATTCATTTGATTTTAAAAATGTAGAAATTTTAGAACAAAATATTATGAATAAATTTAAAAAAGAAAGTCTTGAGAATATTCATATATTTAAGAATGATAAGAATGTTAATTTAATGTTAGAGTCAAGTAAATTAAATAAGATTTATCATCCTATCTAACCCAGCCCTGATGAGGTTCATTTGTGGTGAAATCTAGTAGCCACGGGTGAACCTCAGCAAGCCGGTCCCAAGCCAGGAAGTCACTGGAAACAGTGTAATTGGGGAGGGATAGAGGAGTAACATCTCTCTAAAAAACCGTGGCCTTTCTGGCCCGGAAGGGATTCCCACGTAAGGGCTCCTATCCAGGACACGGAATGACACACAACACATCATTTACACTCATGTATTACTGGTAGGGTCTCAGAGGTATGAATGGGAGGCCTATAAACGGCTCTTTCCAAGCGCTTGTAAGAGACAGCTCTATAAACGGGCTCGCTGGTGAAAGAGGAGATCCCTATAAACGGGTATGCTCCGCGCGGGTTATAGATGGACACGCTGGGACTTTATCAGTGAGCATTACACCTATACCTATACACATTCACATGACACAAACAGACACTCACACACACACAAACACCTTCTCACACTGGGGCTCTCGGGGGGTGTTCTTTCCTCGTAGTAAGACTGCTCAAGCGGACGGGTGGGGTACCCATGGAGGCACCCTAGGATAAACTAGGTTGAGACACTCCTAGGCCGCTGAATAGTACAGGGGCCCGGGCTGGCCTAACTAGCAAAGCCTGGCTGCCCTATCAGTCAGTGTATAATCGCGCCAGGGGTAGTAGTGCCGGATAGTGACCGGATGGGACCCTACTGCTTCGGGTGGGGGGCTTTCCTATAGTAGGACCGAAGTGGGTCGCTGCCTGTTTTGCGAGGGCTGTTCGGATGACGAGGGGGGACACTCGTAGGGAGCCACAGACATAAACACTTAACACAAATCAAAAACCCCCCTTAAAAAAAACCCATGATATGTCCTTCCCTGTAAAAGCAACGGGCTATTCGGATGCTAGCCCAAAAGTGTCAACAAATCCTGGAGAGATCCCAACTCTCAACACAACCAATTTGCCGGTGGTAACTTCGGTGTCACCGGTAGTTGGAGTAAAGGTAGGTGAGCAGGCGGCGCCCAGTGGGATGTCTGCTTACCAACCCACTGAATTTAAAAATCCTGATGGGCCATTGACGGTGTCCAATCCCGAACCGGGAGCTGGAATGCCAATGGATACCAATGAAGGAAGAAGCTGGACGAGTGGACGCTATGCGGAGAAAAACCGCAGGCGAAAGCTCAGAAAGCAAGAAATGCGGGCTCAAAGCGCGGAGAGACCTCCCTCAACGCCTCTTATGGGGAAAAAAGGGAAGGACACGCCGCCAGAGGACCCGCGGACACAAAAACGGCATAAAAACAAGCCGGCACAGGTAAGTAACACTCAGAGTGCTGAAAAGCCGAAATGTAGTGTGGGACTTACAACAGCACAGAGAACGAACCCTCTGTCGAGGGTCGTGACATCAGCAGAATATCATGAAGTGCTTCTTACTACAGGACAGTTTGAAGACTTCAGGAATGCTCTGGAGGAGGAGACAGATGTCCTTCCTCCTGAGCAGCTGCCAAAGTTTGTTGCGTCCTTCTGCAGGGGGGGAGTGTGTGTGATAATAGCAGAGGATCAACGGCCCGCGGATTGGCTGAGTGGGATCGTGCCCGGACTAAAATCTTGGCGGGGTCCTGCTCTGACAGTCAGCGGAACGGAGGTGCTGCAGAGGCTGGTGAAGGCCAGCGCGTGGATACCGGGAGCACCGAAACCCACGGAGCTGGTTCTTCAGAGGCTGATGCGGTACAATCCGACGCTAAATACCGCAACATGGCGGGTCGTAAAATGCGACAAGGGGGCTACCGACGGTGCTGCAGCGAAGGACAACTTTTTTCTGGTGCAGATGCCGGAGTCCCAAGCTAGAGCCCTTCAGGCTCTAGATTGCAGACCCTTCTACTCACTGGAGCGTGTCACTTTCAAAGTACACGCGCCGGCGGTAGCGGAGTCTGATAAAGAGGCAGTAGTGCCGGGAAGATCGAAATAATGACCTTCAAGGCGCTGCAAATCTCACAAATTAACTTGCATCACTGCAAAGACTCTTCTGCACTATTGCATAAGGGTTTGGCAGAGATGCACACAGGCCTGTCACTGGTCCAAGAACCATGGAAGGTGAGAGGAACAATCAAGGGTTTAAGGGGAAAGGGGCTTGTTTATTACAGGGACATGCAAGCTGAGACGCCCAGAACGTGTATCATCACTAAGGGAGTAAATGTAACCCCGCTGATGGATTTCTGTACAAGAGACCTGACAGCGGTGAGGACGGAATCGGAAGGCATTGGAAACATAGTCATTGCCTCAGCGTACTTTCCATACGATGGAGAGGTAAATCCACCCACGGAAGTTAAAAGGTTAATTACCTTCTGTGAGAGTAAAAACTTACCGCTCCTAATAGGCTGTGACGCTAACTCACATCGCATACTGTGGGGGAGCACAGACATCAATAGGAGAGGAGAGGAACTGGTAGAATATCTAGCCACAACCAAACTAGATATTCTAAACACTGGTACAACGCCAACATTCTGTAATAAACTTAGAGCAGAGGTATTGGACATCACGTTATGTACTGGAGAAATTACAAATAGGATCAAGAGGTGGAGGGTATCTGATGAACCGACACTATCTGATCATGCCCAAATTGTTTTCGAGTTAGTGGGACCTGGTACAAATCCTAGAACATGGACCAGGAAACCGAAGAAGACAAATTGGATAACCTACAAGGAAGAAATAAGCAGCTCACTAGCAAATTTTCCAGAACATATAAGAAACTGGAAGGAGCTTGAAGAAGCTGCTGATAAACTAAATAAAGGAATTATCTCAGCTTTTGAGAACAACTGTAGACCCACATTGGTGGGTAAGCGAGATAAAACCTACTGGTGGAACGAGAACCTAGAGTGTCTCAAGAAACAAGTAAGGAGAACCTATAAGCTGGCCCAAAAAAAAGGTACAGCAGACGAGTGGAATCATTACGCAAGTAAAAGAGACAGCTATCGAGCAGCAATTAGGAAGGCACAAGCAGAATCATGGGCCAACTTTTGCAGCGACATAGAAAAAGGCTCACAGGCAGCCCGGTTGGACAAGATCTTGTCAAAAAAATCCGGAAGCTATATTGGGAGCACTTAAACTGCCAAATGGGAAATACACCATGACGGACGAAGAAACGTTGTACCGCCTGATCGAATCCTTCTACCCGGATTTCTCGAAAGAAGGGGAAGGGGCGATGGAAGTTCATGAGTCAAACGACTACGGAACGGGAAACCAGCATGCGGTGATCCAAACCGGATCATGCAGTGTGCTGGGGACCAAAATTGCCTCAGATGACAAAGTCAGGTGGGCCATCGGATCTTTTGGGCCATACAAGTCACCAGGACTGGATGGTATTTACCCCGCACTATTACAAAGGGCGGGGGTGTGCATTATCCGTCCAATGACCAGACTTATTAGGGCAAGTCTGAAATTATGCCATATTCCAGAAAGTTGGAAGGGAACGAGAGTGACGTTCATTCCGAAAGCAGGTAAGGGGAGCTATACTTCTCCTAAAGACTTCCGACCTATAAGTCTTACATCGTTTATGCTGAAGACAATGGAAAGGCTCATAGATAGACATATTAAAGATAAACCTTTAAAAGAACGACCACTTCATAGGGATCAGTATGCGTACAGAGCAGAACACTCTACTGAGACTGCTCTGTGCAAAATAGTGAACCTGATTGAAGAACAAATTGAAAACGGAGGCTTCGCTCTAGTGGTCTTTTTAGACATAGAAGGAGCTTTCAACCATACCTCCAAAAGAGTAATCAAGGAGGCAATGAGGAGACATGGAATAGCTCAGCCAGTTACTGACTGGGTCGAACTCATGTTATCAAACAGAAAGCTGGTAATGACCAAGGGTAACACCAAGGTAACTGGCTGGGTGAACACGGGTTGCCCACAGGGGGGGGGGGGTTATTTCCCCATCCCTCTGGAATCTTGTAATGAACACACTATTATGCCTACTAACCAACACGGGATGTGAGGTTGTAGGATATGCAGATGATCTAGCAATAATAGTTAGAGAACCATTTTTAGAAACACTATTTGACATCATGCAAAATGCCTTGAATAAGGTATATAAGTGGTGCCAAGGAGATGGACTATCGGTTAACCCGGAAAAAATGGAAGTTATGGTGTTTACACGTAAATATAAGTGGAAAACAAGCATAAAACACCTCGAATATGGAGGAAAACGGCTAGAAATAAAAGAAAAAGCTAAATATCTGGGTGTCATTCTTGACAGTAAGTTAAACTGGAAAGAGCATCTTGAGAATCAGTGTAATAAAGTTATAAGAGTACTATGGCAAACACGTAGAGCTCTGCACTTGAACTGGGGTCTTAAACCAGAAACCATGATGTGGATTTACACAGCAATTCTGAAACCAAAACTCACGTATTCGGCAGTGATTTGGTGGAAGCGAGCAGGTTTGAAAACTGCGAACCAAATGCTGGAAAGGGTACGAGGATTGGTCCTGCGCTGCATCACCAATTCTCTAAGAACCACGCCAGTACAAGCTATGGGGGTTATAACGAATATTGAGCCCTTTCAGCTCACTCTTAAGTCAGAAGCCATAAAAGGATACTTAAGAGTTAGAAATCTCTTAGATCGACGGGCGGACAGGGGACTCCTAAGTACGCTCCCGCGAAATCTAAGAGAGAACTTATACGAGGGAACTGATAGATGCAGCACTGAGTTCCTATTCGATAAGAGATACAGAGTCAGTCTGCCTAGCAAAGATGACTGGAGTCAAGGACGTGTTAGGGTGCCGGAGGGCAAAGAACTCTGGTATACTGATGGGTCCAAGAATATCCAGGGAGTCGGAGCAGGGGTATACTGCAGAAAAAATGGGAAGGGTAGGATATATTCCTTAAAGGAATACAATACCATTTCCCAAGCGGAAACATTTGCAATCCTGCAATGTGCTAAAGCGGCACAGGAGAATTGCAAAGACGAAGAGATATACATTTACTCGGACAGAAGAACTGTGTTACAGAGTCTGAATGGTCACACCACTAAGTCCAGACTAATTTGGGAATGTCATAAGACACTAAATAGACTGGCAGAGTTGAATAAGCGGCTAACGCTAACATGGATACCAAGTCATGTAGGTATACGTGGTAACGAGATAGCCGATGACCTAGCAAAGATAGGTACAAATGGAAAACATGCGGAACCAAGCATGATGGTGAAGATGCCACATAGCCACCTCATAGAATTATTAAAGGAATGGCTGGTGAAGGAACACCAAAGGGCTTGGGTAAAAACTGCAGGATGCAGACAAGCTAAAGCCGCACTCGGAAACGCAATAAGCGGACACTGGGAAGAAGGGCTTAGGAAACTTAGCAGAAAGACAGCTCGCAAGCTAATGGACATACTTACTGGACATGGAGATTTGCGATACCATAGGTATAAAATGGGACTGGAAACAGATCCATTATGCCGAATGTGCAAGGAGGCAAACGAAACACCTCTACACATCTTATGTGAATGCCCCAGAATCATGACAAGAAGATGGCGCCTCACAGGTGAATTTCTAATTGATTCAGGAGATATACCCAGTTGGGATGTCCAGAGAATACTTGCTGTTTGGCAGGGTCTCTGGGCGGTGCCCGATTGAAAAAACCAAGGACCCATAAGAAGGCTCACCCAGGTGTGGCAATATTGCTATACACTTCGCGGGGCTAAAGATGGGAAATGGAAAACAGGGCGCAAAGGGAATACCCAAGTGCCTGGCATAACCTAGGCAAATAGGAGGGTGCCAACTGAGTAACTTAATAATAATAATATCATCCTATCTTAACTTAGCTTAGTTTATTGGTGTGAATTTATTTAGGGTGGGTCCTTGGAGTGGGGAGGCTTTTTTGAGGGTTTAAATATCGTGTGGAATAGATTTTCATTTCAGTCCCTGATGAGGAGCAGCAGCGAGCTCGAAACGTCGGACATCATATTTGGGGTTAGTAGATTTTTGGTGCAGGGGGGCAGTCAGATTGCTTTATTAATAATTTGTTTTTATGTTTAGTTAGTGTTTTTATTTTTTATATTTTATATTTTTTATATATATATATATATTTTTTATTTTTATTTTTATAGATTCTTCGGGGGTGATTATAAGTAGGGGCAATCTGATGGCCCATATAATTGACTGTAAGACCGATAAAAATATTAATTAATTTAGTTATACTACTTACAGTCGACATAAGTAATATTTTATTAACATAATAGTTTTCTGCAATTGAAAGTACTGAAATCAAAAACACCTTCCAAGAAGGTGTCAAAACCCGCAAGTATTGTTATTCTAATCAAACTCTGAAAATTGTTATCTACTGATAAATAAATAATTTTAATTCTAACTCCCTTATTTTATCTATTTCTTTGAACTTTAATTCAACATTTTTTTTAATATTACAAAAATTACATATAAACAATTTCTGCAATTGAAAGAACTGAAATCAAACTGAAATCGACAAGTATTTTGAATCGTACCATAAATATATATTTTAAATAAACATATATATATTACTTAAACTTCGTAAAAAGTTTCTGCAATTGAAAGCACTGAAATCAAACTGTAATCGACAAGTATTTTGAATCATGCAAAAATGTCTACCAATCTGAATACAGATTTTTTTTTATTAAAAGTATCTTATACTTTTACTTTTCATTTCTGGCCCTGCCATGTATTACAGTAATAAATAAATAATATATATTCTAATGATGTTAATTTGTGCAAAATTAATTTCTGCAAAACTAATAAAATGGACATTTCTTCTTTTATATTCTTTTAAATAAAATAATACTTGCACCACAAATTATTTTATTAATAATAAATTATTGGTTTATAGTATACAGTCTTGTTTCCACGCGTGGGTTTTTACACTATTTAATAATATGCCACAAGTCGCTTTGCGTAATATATTAGGCCCCTTAAATTTTAAAATAAAATAATAGCTAAGATGTATGTAATGATTCATAAAATGTAACATCAGTTAATATAGTCAGAATTAACACCTATATGAAAAGGTAACACCTATGAACCAACGGTGGTGCAAGTATTATTTTATTTTATTTATAAAAAAGAATAAAAAAGAAGAAATGTCCATTTTATTAGTTATGCAGAAATTAATTTTGCACAAATTAACATCATTAGAATATATATTATTTATTTATTACTGTAATACATGGCAGGGCCAGAAATGAAAAGTAAAAGTATAAGATACTTTTAATAAAAAAAAATCTGTATTCAGATTGGTAGACATTTTTGCATGATTCAAAATACTTGTCGATTACAGTTTGATTTCAGTGCTTTCAATTGCAGAAACTTTTTACGAAGTTTAAGTAATATATATATGTTTATTTAAAATATATATTTATGGTACGATTCAAAATACTTGTCGATTTCAGTTTGATTTCAGTTCTTTCAATTGCAGAAATTGTTTATATGTAATTTTTGTAATATTAAAAAAAATGTTGAATTAAAGTTCAAAGAAATAGATAAAATAAGGGAGTTAGAATTAAAATTATTTATTTATCAGTAGATAACAATTTTCAGAGTTTGATTAGAATAACAATACTTGCGGGTTTTGACACCTTCTTGGAAGGTGTTTTTGATTTCAGTACTTTCAATTGCAGAAAACTATTATGTTAATAAAATATTACTTATGTCGACTGTAAGTAGTATAACTAAATTAATTAATATTTTTATCGGTCTTACAGTCAATTATATGGGCCATCAGATTGCCCCTACTTATAATCACCCCCGAAGAATCTATAAAAATAAAAATAAAAAATATATATATATATATAAAAAATATAAAATATAAAAAATAAAAACACTAACTAAACATAAAAACAAATTATTAATAAAGCAATCTGACTGCCCCCCTGCACCAAAAATCTACTAACCCCAAATATGATGTCCGACGTTTCGAGCTCGCTGCTGCTCCTCATCAGGGACTGAAATGAAAATCTATTCCACACGATATTTAAACCCTCAAAAAAGCCTCCCCACTCCAAGGACCCACCCTAAATAAATTCACACCAATAAACTAAGCTAAGTTAAGATAGGATGATAAATCTTATTTAATTTACTTGACTCTAACATTAAATTAACATTCTTATCATTCTTAAATATATGAATATTCTCAAGACTTTCTCTTTTAAATTTATTCATAATATTTTGTTCTAAAATTTCTGTTCTTATACAAGTAATTTAAACCCATTGTGTCTTCTTTTTTATTTAGTGTGTTTTTATGACTATTTATAAAAATCATTTCAGAAATTAACCGTTTTTTACGTACATTTTCTTTGTCTAATATTTGGACATTTTCAAAATCAAATTGATGGTTTTTATTCTTCATGTGTATAGCTACTACTGATTCAGTATTGTGTGATTTTTTATTTTCAGAAATTCTATCTTTTAACATTCGCTTAGTTTCGCATATGTAAATCGATTGACAATTTTTACAGTTAAATTTATATACTACACCACATGTATTTAACTTGCTAGTAGAATCTTTACCTAATTTGATTACGGAATTTAACCTATTTTCGATTCTAGGGATAATTACTATGTTGTACTTTTTTAACAATCTACTAATTTTATTGTGAAATTCTGTATGATATGGTAAGGGTAAGACTGTAATTACTTGTTTTTTATTTTGTTTAACAACGTTGGTCAATCTTATTTTTCGTAACCTGGTGTTAATAGCATTATTAATAAAACATTTTGGATACTTGTTGTTTTGTAAGATTTTTTTGACAGTGTTTAAATTATCTTGGTGAAAAGTTGAATCTGATAGTAGTATTGCTCGAGTCTATTAAATTATATATAATGTTCTTTTTTTGATGATCTGTATGATGAGAGTTGAAGTTTAAAACTCTGTCTGAATTCGATTCTTTACGATACCAGTTAGTTACAATTTTGTTGTTTATTCTCATTAAACTTAAGTCTAAGAAGTTAATTTTATTATTTGTTTCCAATTCATGTGTGAGTTTTAAATGTTCGTTTTGATTGTTAAAAACACTAATAACTAAATCTATTTCGTCTTTTTTAACACATAGGATAGTATCGTCCACATATTTGTAGTAAAACAGTGGTATACAATTGTATGAGTTTTTTAATTTTAGTAAGCAAGCTTTTTCAAGGTCCTCCATTACAATGTCTGCTAGAATAGGTGAGATATTTGATCCCATCGGTGTTCCAAAAATTTGAAATATACACCATTAAATGTAAAAAACGTATTGTTAAATAAAAATTCTACAATATTGCGAATTTCATGGAACGGGATCTTACAAGTACTATTTATAGTTGAATAACGTCTGTCTAAACTATCTAAAACATCTTTACATGAAACATTTGTGTATAAAGACACTACGTCAAGTGACAGGAAGATATAATCTTCAGGTAGCGATTTTTTTACCAACAAGTTCTTAAGTTTTAAACAATTGTCAATATGAGACTTCGGCGGAGGTAACGCAGTTTTTAATTCATTACATATTAGTTTTGATAAAAAATAAGTTGGGCTGTTTATGGTTGACATAATTGGTCTAAAAGGAATATCCTTTTTATGGATTTTTGGTAATCCATACGCTTTTGCTATAGATGTATTAGTTTGTGTTAACTCATTATTGTGATAATGTTTTAGAAGTAAATCGTTGTCATTCAGTTTTTTTTAAAATTGTATGTACATTAGATTGTAATTTTTTAATCGGATTCTTATTGACTATTTTCTAAACTTTTTTATCATTGAATAGTGCTGTCATTTTTTCTAAATATTCTGATTTATTTAAACAAACTGTAATATTTCCTTTATCAGCGTGTGTAAAAAACAGATCTGTATTTTCTTTTAGAAATTTTTTTGTGTTACTAAGTTTACTGATGAACTGTTTTTCTTTAAGAGAAATATGTGGTGTTATTTTCATTTCCTTTTTTATACTTTTTACAACGACTTCCCGTATCTCATTTTTGGCTTCATTATTTATTTCTAATTTCCCTACTAGCACACAACATTGTGGCAATGTTGTGGCAACGTTGTTTTGACAACGTTACAACGTTGTTATTAAAGTTGTTGAAACGTTGGAGCAACGTTGCTACAACGTGGGATATGTCCGCTAAGATTTTTGTAAGTTGCCGCGATAGGTGGAAATAACGTTGTAACAACGTTTTAGCAACGTTGAAAATGCCTTTTACAAATGTATTTCATATAAAAATTTAAAATATGTCCTGGGCAAGCTAAAAAATACATTTTTAAATGCACAAAATTTTAATTAATAAAAGAAAAATAAAAAAAAATATTTCCCATCCGCGGGAATTGAATCTTGGATCTTCAGCTCCGAAGGCTCGCTCTCTACCAACTGAGCTATTTTGTTGTTCCTGTCATTAAATTAACTTTAGGTTATTAATTTCGGAGCATATTTTGATAGTAGTTTATAACCAAAAGTTAATTTAATGACAGGAACAATAAAATAGCTCAGTTGATAGAGTGTATGCCTCCGGATCTAAAGATCCGAGGTTCAATTCCTGCGGCTTGAAAATTTTTTTTTTATTTTTTTTTATTATTGTACATTTAAAAATGTATTTTTTCGCTTGCCCAGGACATTTTTTAAATTTTTATATGAAATACATTTTTAAAAGGCATTTTCAACGTTGCTCAAACGTTGTCACAACGTTATTTTCACATATCGCGGCAACTTACATAAATCTTAGCGGACATATCCCACGTTGTAGCAACGTTGCTCCAACGTTTCAACAACTTTTATAACAACGTTGTAACGTTGTCAAAACAATATAAGTATAAATGCCGTTACACATTCTGAATTATTTTACAGAGTTTACTTGAATCAGTAAATCGTATAAGAATTATTATATTGGATAAGTTTATATAAAATAAATTTAATAATTCTTTGGTTTTCATTAGTAGCTTTATAATAGAAAACTTTTACCTTTACTTGCATGAAGAGTAACAATAAAAAATATTTATAACTAAATAATTCAAAATTACGATTACATGCAACTGTATCATATATATATATGGGCTATTTCACGTCAAGTGGTACGATGAAAATTTTAAATCGCTCCAAAATTTGAGAACAGGCTGGAAATACCTTCAAGAAGATAGAAAAAAAATTTTAGGTGTTAAAAATAATTTGCCTAAGAGTTATTCCACCATGAAAAATGGAAATATTTCAATTTTTTAGAAAATTTTCTATTTTAAAAGCCATTTATCTCAAAATCTATTAATTTTTTTGAAAAAACATTATAAAAAACTTTTGTTCAAAATAATCTTTAGAACTTATCTACCTGGGTTACAATTCTTAATTTTAAAATCTCGAAGAGATAGAACGACCGTAAATATTGAATATCAAAAAAAGGCGACCACGCCACGATCGATTTTGATCTAACACCGCTCAAAAGATCACATTTTTCGAGAGCTTTCGGATGGCGGCGGTTAGATTATTGGCCATGACCGCTGGTGTAAGTTATGCCTCATAAACCTCATAAAATCACTAATTTTCATGTATTTTAAAGATTTTAAACTATTTAGTTGTACTGAAAACAAAAATATAGTTAAAAATTTAATTAATACACCGTTTACGAAATTTAATTATTATCACCGGAATATTTAATTAAGTATTAAATTGAAGATGCCAACGTTGTGACAACGTTGTCGCGACGTTATTTTAGCAACATTCCAACGTTATGAAAGTTGCCACGTGGGAAATGTTCGTTGCTCTTCAACGTTACTTAGACGTTGTTTCAACGTCGGTTTCCACCCATCGCGGCATTTTACAAAATATCAGCGGAAATTTCCCAAGTTCCAGCAACGTTTCTCCAACATTGCCGCAACTTTCATAACAACTTTGGAATGTTGCTAAATTAATGTTGGCACAACGTTTCCGCAACGTTGAATATTGTTAGGAATAGCCGAAAGATATAACTCGAAAAGAATTGGAGGTAAACAGTCAAACCGATATTTAAACGAACAATTGTTTTTGTAGATCAATGTAAAATATTTAAGTTTAAATATCGGTTTGACTGTTTACCTCCAATTATTTTCGAGTTATATCTTTCGGCTATTTCTAACAGCATTCAACGTTGCGGAAACAGTGTGCCAACATTAACTTAGCAACATTCCAAAGTTGTTATGAAAGTTGCGGCAATGTTGGAGAAATTTCCCACGTGGCAACTTTCATAACGTTGGAATGCTGCTACAATAGCGTCGCGACAACGTTATCACAACGTTGGTATCTTCAATTTAATACTTAAATAAATATTCCGGTGATAAAATTAAATTTTGTAAACGGTGTATTAATTAAATTTTTAACTATATTTTTGTTTTCAGTACAACTAAATAGTTAGTTAAATATTCAGTTAAAAATATAGCTAATAATAACCAAATTATATAATTAAAAATTTACTTAATAATAGTTACATTTTCAATTAAATATTTAATTAACTGAATTTTCAACTGCATTTTTGTTTTAAGGGCAACAAAATATTTACTTAAATATTCAGTTAAAAATATAGCTAATAATAATCAAATTTTTAATTAAATATTATTCTGAAAAATTTGAATCCTTGTAAGTGAAAATTTGACTGATAATAGCTATCTTTTTAACTAAATTTTTAAGTAAATTTTTTAGTTAAATTTTCACTTTATTTTTTTCGACCGGGGTAGTTTGACTAGCCACGTATTTCAAATGTTGCATTTGCGTCAGTACGCAAAATCGCTTCCTGTTAAATACGTGCGCACTGTTTATAATCGCAGTCAAAAATATTCGTAATTATCGTTTTCTAATCAAAAAGTTCTATTAAGTTTTCATAATTATAGTGGTTTTTATAGTTTTATAGTTATAGTTGTTGGTATAATTTTATTGTTATTATTGTGTTTATTGTTTTATAGTTACAGTCGTTTTTATAGTTTTATAGTTTCGGTTGTTGTTGCAGTTTTGTAATTATAGATATAGATGTAAATACGCACATAGATAATATACCACATTTGTACGCGCAGCATCGTCGTACTAAGGCTAAGATTATTTCTTTGTATTTGTTGAATTGATGTTCATATAAAAAATTAATAAATTGACCATTTTCTACTAATTCATTTAAATAATATTTGAAGAAAAAATTAGGCAAATATTTCTATCAATGTTCCCTGTCACACCATATAATACTTTCATAAAATATAGCGACAATGATAATGAATTATCATTAAATGAAATTTTTCTAATCATAATTTAATGTAGTATTAATTATATCTAGTTAATATCACTAATACCCAGTTGCACATGACGTTACAAGCAAAAGATTGATTAAAAAGATTAATTTTTCATTGTTACATTGTATGGAACTTTTAATATTTCTGAGCCCGCTAAAATGTTACAAATCCTCATTTCAATATTATTGCTACTTAGCTTTTAATACAAATTGTTTATTAAATCATGGAAATGTATAAAAGTATTTTCATTTCAAGCTACCTTATTATAGGATAATCTTACATCAACAAGATTACACATTATAGGCTGACAAGTTGGCTTATTCGAGTCTTGGCAAACAGTTTATACCCGCGTAAAAATATAAACTTTTGCCACTATATTGCCGAGCAATGGGCAATAGCTATTGCAAACATATTGCCAATATGTTGCCGCGACAATTGGCAATGTATTGCCAACATATCTCCAAACGTACAACCGCCCATATTTTTGCCAAATATTGGCAATAGTTACCTATCTTACCTTTTGTAAACTATTACCAATATGTTGGCCATAGTTGATAAATTTAAAAAAAAAAAAAAATATTAACCAGCCGCGGGATTTGAACCTTCAATCTTTAGATCCGAATGCTGACTCTTTACCACTGAGCCATTTCGTTATTTTGTTATTAAGAGTTAATTTCAGGGTATAAAGAACAGTTGAATTCATAAAATTTTGGATTTAGAAATTTTTTAACCACATTTTCAACTGTTCTTTATAACCTGAAATTAACTCTTAATAACAAAATAACGAAATGGCTCAGTGGTAAAGAGTCAGCATTCGGATCTAAAGATTGAAGGTTCAAATCCCGCGGCTGGCTAATATTTTTTTTTTATTTTTTTTTTAAATTTATGAGATATGGGCAACATATTGGTAATAGTTTACAAAAGGTAAGATAGTAACTATTGCCAATATTTGGCAACGATATGGGCGGTTGTACGTTTGGAGAAATGTTGGCAATACATTGCCAATTGTCGCGGCAACATATTGGCAATATGTTTGCAATAGCTATTGCCCATTGCTCGGCAATATAGTGGCAATCGTTTATATTTTTACGCGGGTAGTGTTTTACTCATTGTCGAATAAAATGTTGATAAATATTGTCATTAAGACACATAAATTAGTTGGTAAAATAGTGTAGATTATTTATATATACTTGGTGAAGTGAAATAATAATTAGTTTACAAAATTACTATGAAAAAGTTGTGTTTAAATAAATAGCGTAAAGTGTATATACTGGGTTGAATATACTCAGAGCTTGAGTACATTATAATAATGATGTGAATTGGTTTATCAGTGATAAATATAATTAAATTTGACAAAAAGTAAGTGTTGGTAAGAGTTTCAATTAATATTAGTACTAATTTATTATATTTGATGGGTTGAATTTATTAAACATTAACATATATTAAAGGAAATTCAGAAATTATCTGTGACAAAAATAATAAAGATATAGTAGCTTTACTGATTCAAACTATATTTAAGTAAGCTGTATCACCGATAGTAAAATTCACATCATCATTCCAATCTACTCAAGTTCCCAGTATATCAAACCCAATATACAGCTTACGCTATTTATTTAAACACAACTTTTTCATAGTAATATTGTAAATTAATTGTAATACCACTTCACCAAGTACATATAAACAATCTACACTATTTTACCAACTAATTTATGTGTCTTGATGACAACATTTATCAATTATATATTTGGTAATGAGTAATGAAAATAAATACGTAATTTTGTTACGTAACAAAAGCACGTACCAAAAGTACGTATTACATTTTGTTACGTACATATTGGCGCGTAGATTTGGCACGTAATTTTATTACGTACTTTTGGTACATAACTTTTCTTTTCTTTATTTTTTTTTTGCTTAACGTCGCTCACACACTGATGATACTTCTGCACGTAATACTATTTCGTACTTCAGGTACGTAACTCAATAAAAATATTAAAAAAACATCTTTTAACTGTTACGCTTGGTCCGTAAAGCTTAATCCGGAGATGCCGGCTCGTGCCCTTACTGCGTCTGCCGAATGATTAGTGTATTTACAATAAGTATGCTTTTACAAAAGTTATCGCACATACCTCTGTGCAAAGAAAAGTTATGTACCAAAAGTACGTAATAAAATTACGTGCCAAATCTACGCGCCAATATGTACGTAACAAAATGTTCGAATTTAGCATGTAACAATACGTACTTTTGGTATGTAATTTTAGTACGTGCTTTTGTTACGTAACAAAATTACGTATTTATTTTCAATAGGGAAATGATTTTTTTATCCAAAAGTCTAAAAGAAAGCTCGGAGCAATACCTTTCCAATGGTCAGTAGCATTTTTATGGCCTTCAATTCTGTAAAAAGTTATGATAATTTAAAGAAAGACAAAAAATTCACAAAAATTAACATGGTATTTCTCATTCAAAATTTTAAAAAAATTTGGTGTTTCTTTAAATTATCATAACTTCCCGCGTAAAAGTATAAACTATTGCCACTATATTGCAGAGTAATGGGCAATAGTTATTGCAAACATATTGCCAATATGTTGCCGCGACAATTAGCAATGTATTGCCAACATACCGCCAACAGCATCCTCCCATATCTTTGCCAAATATTGGCAATAGTTACTATTTTATCATTTGTAAACTATTGCCAATATGTTGGACATACCTCATAAATTTAAAAAAAAATAAAAACAAATATTAGTCAGCCGCGGGATTTGAACCTTCGATCTTTAGATCCGAATGCTGGCTCTTTACCACTGAGCCATTTTGCTATTTTGTTATTAAGAGTTAATTTCAGGCTATAAAGAACGCTTGAAAATGTGGTTAAAAAATTTCTAAGTCCAAAATTTTATGAATTCAACTGTTCTTTATAACCTGAAATTAACTCTTATTAACAAAATAGCAAAATGGCTCAGTGGTAAAGAGCCAGCATTCGGATCTAAAGATCGAAGGTTCAGATCCCGCGGCTGGCTAATATTTTTTTTTTATTTTTTTTTTAAATTATGAGATATGGCCAACATATTGGTAATAGTTTACAAAAGGTAAGATAGTAACTATTGCCAATATTTGGCAAATATATGGGCGATTGTACGTTTGGCGATATGTTGACAATACATTGCCAATTGTCGCGGCAAGATATTGGCAATATGTTTGCAATAGCTATTGCCCATAGCTCGGCAATATAGTGGCAATAGTTTATATTTTTACGCGGGGATCATTGCAAAAAAATTTACGCAGTTATCTTGGAGTGGAAGAAAAGCATCCCCATTTTTTTCAGTATCAATCTACTCTTCTGTAAGCTGTTAAAAATACAAATATTATTATACAACCCGCGTAAAAATATAAACTATTGCCACTATATTGCAGAGCAATGGGCAATAGTTATTGCAAACATATTGCCAATATGCTGCTGCGACAATTGGCAATGTATTGCCAACATACCGCCAAACAGCATCCTCCCATATCTTTGCCAAATATTGGCAATAGTTACAATTTTATCATTTGTAAACTATTGCCAATATGTTGGCCATACCTTATAAATTTAAAAAAAAAATAAAAAAAAAATATTAGCCAGCCGCGGGATCTGAACCTTCGATCTTTAGATCCGAATGCTGGCTCTTTACCACTGAGCCATTTTGCTATTTTGTTAATAAGAGTTAATTTCAGGCTATAAAGAACACTTGAAAATGTGGTTAAAAAATTTCTAAGTCCAAAATTTTATGAATTCAACTGTTCTTTATAACCTGAAATTAACTCTTATTAACAAAATAGCAAAATGGCTCAGTGGTAAAGAGCCAGCATTCGGATCTAAAGATCGAAGGTTCAAATCCCGCGGCTGGCTAATATTTTTTTTTTATTTTTTTTTTAAATTATGAGATATGGCCAACATATTGGTAATAGTTTACAAAAGGTAAGATAGTAACTATTGCCAATATTTGGAAAAGATATGGGCGGCTGTACGTTTGGAGAAATGTTGGCAATACATTGCCAATTGTCGCGGCAACATATTGGCAATATGTTTGCAATAACTATTGCCCATTGCTCTGCAATATAGTGGCAATAGTTTATATTTTTACGCGGGAAACGAAAAACGCTATAAATATAATATAAAAACGAAACAAATATTTTATGATATATAACCTATTTCGACATTTCATATAACAATCCATTGCTTGCAGTTTAATATTTTTAAATTATAGAGACAATAGAACGTATATGTTAACTTACATCAACTTATGGATGCATAATAATCAACATTCTAGGAAAAAAAAAGAAACTAAGTAATTAAAGAAAATAGACTTTAGTTTATTGTAGTTTTTTTAAAGTTTTAAATTGTTAGTTCGTTTATTATTGCGTATATATTGTACAAAAAGATAAATTTTAATCCATCAAAAAACCTGAATTTGAGATGTATTATATCTTTTTAAGATTCTATATTCCTTTAAATATTAGTTTTTCTGTTAACCAAAGTGTTAACCTTAAAATAGCAAATTCGTCAATTTCTTTTTTTGTAATTGCAAAGTTTTTTATCACGTACAAAGTAAGATGAAGAAAAATATTATAAATTTCGATTTGGAAAACTTTGTTTATCTTTGGAGGTTACGTTTTAAATATATATAAATGTTAATTATCTTGGAATATTATTTCTACAATTTTTTCGGACATTTTCCAAGATCTTAACAACTTCGCAACACCTTCAACGCTCATTATTTGTTCTAAGTATATGTTGCTTTTGACTTATATTAAATGGTTAAATTTAATGTTCGGACATCGGCACATCAACAAAATTTATTTTTGAATTAACATCATAGCTTTGCTATTCTTACGAAAAAAATTCAGTATGAGGGTCTTTGCAACACTGACTTTCCAAGATCTAACAACTTCGCAACACCTTCAACGCGCATTATTTGTTCTAAGTATAGTTGCTTTTGACTTATATAAATGGTTAAATTTAATGTTCGGACATCGGCACATCAACAAAATTTATTTTTGAATTAACATCATAGCTTTGCTATTCTTACGAAAAAAATTCAGTATGAGTGTCTTTGCACACTGAGAACAAAATGTCTTTAACACAAATGCAGTGCATTAACTATTAAGATGTACGACTTTATATGCGGTTAAATGAATACTACTTAATAATTAAAGAATAATCATTTAAATATAATACTCTAAAGGAAATTCGTATGTCTTAATAGTTAATGCACCATTTTTTAAATATTATTCAATAAACATTCAATTCAAAAGTGTACTATTTAATTAGTGCAAGACATAATAAAACACAAATCAATATAATTTTATAAAGTATCATAAATCACTTATCTCATTTTCTAATTAGACGGGAAAAAATTAACTGAAAAGGAATAAAAAGGAAGGATTTCGGAAACATAACCTCTTAAAGGTTATGTTCAACATCATCAATCTTACTAAATATAAAAGTTTATATTACCTTGAAATATTGAAGCCAACTTTTCTAGTCCCCAATTTTCTAAAAGCCTTAACATTGCGATCATTGTGTATCCACGTAAACATTAAATGTACGTAAACATTAAATCCGTACACAACGTGTGTACAGCGTACCGGCAAAACGTGACTACCGCCAATCGCGCATGGCCGCCTCAGCCTTACTGTCGCTTGCCGTATATATACATATATATATAGTTTTGCGCACCGAAAGGTTATATTCTCGATAGATGCATACAGCAAAAATACAAAAAAGCAGAAGTACATAATGATTAAAATTATCTTAATTTAGATGTTTATTTATAAGAATACTAAGGCATTACTATTTTAGTTTTAAATGCATAAATATGTACTTATACATTTATGCATACATATATATAAATTTCATTTTTGTCCAAACTGATACGTATTAACTATTAAGAAATATTCTATTAGAAGAAATGATTTATCGTATAGTAATTAATGCATACATTTCTTCATATCAAATAAATTTTTATTTACGACAAAGCTTAATTATGTCTATTTTTTAAAGAAATATATGCATTTGCGACAAAGATATTTTGTTCTCAGTGCACGTACAACAAAATATGTAGCTACAAATACTATTTTTTTCGTTACTACGAACAAAAAATTGGTTAAGAGCTGCTGTATGTTGATACGAATTCCCGTAGCAACCGATTATTGCTTATTTCAACAACTACAATCGCACTGCAGTTTGCATCAGAAGGCGCGATAGCGCCTGACGCAAGTATAGGCGCGAGAGCCATTATATACAGCTAACTAGCCCCCCAGATTTTTACTTTTCTAACCGCTGCATTATTACATTATGTATTTGTGCTATTGACCACGCATTACGTTCCTTATTTATTAATCTTTACTGTACAACAAGTTTTACACGAATTCATTTACGCACAATCAAGAAAATCAATGCCAAAGATATTGCTTGCTGATTTCCTTTCCTCAATTTTCGTCTTCTCCCTTTTGATATATATAGTCAACTTCAAACAAAATGAGATAGAGATAGTATAGGAAAGGCATGAGATAGAAAGAGAAACAATGCTTTCCAGCCCGTGAGAGAGCGCGTACAGAAGTAAAAACTTATGGAAGAAGTTCAAACGTGGCCACGAGAGGGAGCTAGTTTCAGGTGAATACTTTTGTCACAGCTGAATCATCTGGCTGATTTTGTGTGAAAAGTTATGAATTAAAATTATTTATTTACGTAATTATTTCCAATACCTCACATTATTCCGTTTCGGTATTTTTTATTGTAGTGCAATGCAGATACTATTGCAAGGTGAAGATTTCATATTCGCTCATATCCTATACTAGCATGTCGACCTTTGACATTTCGACAAGAGAAAGAGTGAGAGAAAGAGAGAGAGAGAGAGAGAGAGAGAGAGAGAGAGAGAGAGAGAGAGAGAGAAAGACAAACATTGATAAAATTCTAACAAACAAAATGTTTTCATTTCCATGCAAGTGATGGTATAACTTTTTTTAATCTTAAAGTATAATATTAATAAGAATTGCACAAAAAATAAATGTATATTATTATATTATTTTAATTATATTTATTATATTATTAATTCATTTTATTTATATAATTTGATGTGTTTGCTTTAAGTTTATATTATTTGAAGGGACTTATGCTTGTATTTTTATAATGAATCCCTCATGATATCTCAATGTTTTCCACATTGACCAAAATAATTTAAAAAACAATAGATTATAATTAAGTGGATGCTCTATCTTTCTCTATCCTAATTAAAATTACTGAATAATCATTTTATTTTCTATATAAAGCCAATATATGTGTTCGATACTTTGCCAAGTACATAATATTTAATAATTATATGGACTATAACATATGTAGAATGATATTCTTTCCAACGTTAAGTGAAATGATTGCTTAATAGTTATATGTACTGACTTAAATAATTTAAAAGAATGTTGATAAGTTATTGTTCTCTTTACATATATTTATTGAATACCTTTTTTAATATTTAAATAAAATCAATATGTCAGTTGTTTGGTAAGTGTAAAAGGCATTTAATAATTTTGTAACTTTCACATGCCTATAAAATGTTTGATAGTGACACTAACTAACATATATAGTTAAGTAATTAAATAGAATTTCTTGTGTTGTACTAAAATTATAATATTAAATTGTACTGTTGTCATTAATTATTATAGTAACCCAATAATATAGAATTTAATTTGTTACTAATAAATTTAGCTTAATTAAAACTATACGTGTATCATATTAATATCACTGAATAAGAAAGGGTTATTTTTAAAGTATATTAATTTTAAGCAAATAACGTCTCTGAAATGAAAAATTATTGGTACAAAGTAAAATTAAAGCAAATATGCTGTGAGGAACATTTTACCTTGTAAATATTATCATAAATCACTGAAGATACAGCAAAACAAATTTAAATTTAAGTGACGAGAGGCTACCTAAAAAGTGCACTATTATGAGTATGTAAATATATATATATATATTTCATAGGATTTTTCTTATTTGTTTAATGGTATTCATTCGCTGGAGTTGTTCATTTGACTTTGGTTAATTACTTGTATTTGTATAAGTGCAGCTTATACATGATTCAAAAACAATATGTACTGAGAACTGCATTGATATAAGAATTGAAAGAATTGAAAGTACCAACATAGGATAATTCTGTAATTGAGTCATTGATATAATTAATGAAACAAATTTTGTGTAAGTAAATAATTGTGGTTCTGTCTTAAGTCTAACTATAAACTGAAATATATACAGTCCCACATATAGCATAAACAAATGTGTTATAATATAATAATGGGCAAATTTTAGTCGCTTCCAGAAGAAACTTTCTATTACATGTGCCAGTCCAGTTGTAATCTAAACTATATAGTATATATTTAGATTTACATAATTATATTTAAGGAATAAATCGATGATCCTTTATTCTAGGCAAGTTTAATTGTGACTTGTCAAGAAGAGAAAAAAATACATTGTACATATTATCTAATGGATATATGGTATGGTGGCGTAATTCACTGTTAACCGTAGTTGTATTTTTCTTTGAATAAATGATGTATATATATGTATGTATGTATGTGGGTGTGTGTGCGTGCGGCGGAATATTTATATAATATATATATATTTTAAAATTGTTTTTTCAAGAATACATAATATAAGTATTTTTTCCGTGCGCAAAAAAAAAGTTGTGAACATAACATGAAAGAATGTGTATTTGTTTACTCATTCTTGATAAAACTCATAAAATTTTTAAACGTATACTCAATAATAATAACGGATCTAAAATTCAATGTAATGCTTTAAATACAGATGCAAAATTGTTTGAAGATGAAATAAATATTAATCAAGTATAACATACACTTTTCCAAATATCCATATGATATATACAATGGGTTAAAAATTAAATATATTAATTATTGCATGTTTAAGATAATTCTATTACAAACAATTAAATATATTAATTATTGCACTTTTAAGATAATTCTATTTTTATACTTATTTATATTTTAATTACACCTTTTTATAAGTAATTTATACTCCATAATAATTTTCTGCAATTGAAAGTACTCAAATCAAAAACACCTTTCAAAAAGGTGTCAAAACCCGCAAGTATATGTGTTATTCTAATCAAACTTTGAAAATTGTTATCTGATAAATAAAATTGTTATCTGTCTGATAAATTTTAAAGTATAAGATAAAAATATTTTTGATTCTAATTCCCATATTTTCTCTACTTATTTATATTTTTATTACACCTTTTCTATATCTAACTTACCTATATTCCATAATATTTTTCTGCAATTGAAAGTATTTAATTCGAAAACACCTTCCAAGAAGGTGTCAAAACCCGCAAGTATTGTGCTATTCTAATCAAACTTTGAAAATTGTTATCTGATAAATAAATTCTGCAATTCAATCTGACATTGTTATCTGATAAATAAATAATTTTAATTTCTAACTACCTTATTTTATCTATTTCTTTGAATTTTAATGAAACATTTTTATAAATATTACGAAAATTTCGTATAAAAAATTTCTGCAATTGAAAGAATTGAAATCAAACTGAAATCGACAAGTATTTTGAATCGTACCATAAATTTATATTTTATATAAACATTTTTATATATATTACTTAAACTTCGTAAAAGTTTCTGCAATTGAAAGCACTGAAATCAAACTGTAATCGACAAGTATTTTGACCCATGCAAAAATTTCTACCAATCTGAATACAGATTTTTTATATGAAAAGTATCTTACACTATTATTTTTCATTTCTGGCCCTCACATGTTTTACAGTAATAAATAAATAATATTCTAATGATATTAATTTGTGCAAAATTAATTTCTGCCAATCTAATAAATGGACATTTCTTTTTTATTCTTTTAATTCGAAAACACCTTCCAAGAAGGTGTCAAAACCCGCAAGTATTGTGCTATTCTAATCAAACTTTGAAAATTGTTATCTGATAAATAAATTCTGCAATTCAATCTGACATTGTTATCTGATAAATAAATAATTTTAATTTCTAACTACCTTATTTTATCTATTTCTTTGAATTTTAATGAAACATTTTTATAAATATTACGAAAATTTCGTATAAAAAATTTCTGCAATTGAAAGAATTGAAATCAAACTGAAATCGACAAGTATTTTGAATCGTACCATAAATTTATATTTTATATAAACATTTTTATATATATTACTTAAACTTCGTAAAAAGTTTCTGCAATTGAAAGCACTGAAATCAAACTGTAATCGACAAGTATTTTGAACCATGCAAAAATTTCTACCAATCTGAATACAGATTTTTTTATATGAAAAGTATCTTACACTATTATTTTTCATTTCTGGCCCTCACATGTTTTACAGTAATAAATAAATAATATTCTAATGATATTAATTTGTGCAAAATTAATTTCTGCAATACTAATAAAATGGACATTTCTTTTTTATTCTTTTAAATAATAAAATAATACTTGAATCAAAAATATTTTTATCTTATACTTTAAAATTTATCAGACAGATAACAATTTTATTTATCAGATAACAATTTTCAAAGTTTGATTAGAATAACACATATACTTGCGGGTTTTGACACCTTTTTGAAAGGTGTTTTTGATTTGAGTACTTTCAATTGCAGAAAATTATTATGGAGTATAAATTACTTATAAAAAGGTGTAATTAAAATATAAATAAGTATAAAAATAGAATTATCTTAAAAGTGCAATAATTAATATATTTAATTGTTTGTAATAGAATTATCTTAAACATGCAATAATTAATATATTTAATTTTTAACCCATTGTATATATCATATGGATATTTGGAAAAGTGTATGTTATACTTGATTAATATTTATTTCATCTTCAAACAATTTTGCATCTGTATTTAAAGCATTACATTGAATTTTAGATCCGTTATTATTATTGAGTATACGTTTAAAAATTTTATGAGTTTTATCAACAATGAGTAAACAAATACACATTCTTTCATGTTATGTTCACAACTTTTTTTTTGCGCACGGAAAAAATACTTATATTATGTATTCTTGAAAAAACAATTTTAAAATATATATATATTATATAAATATTCCGCCGCACGCACACACACCCACATACATACATACATATATACACATATATGGGCTATTTCACGACAAGTGGTACGATGAAAATTTTAAATCACTCCAAAATTTGAGAACAGGCTGGAAACATCTTCCAGAACATACAAAAAAAATTTAAGTGTTAAAAATAATTTGCTTAAGAGTTATTTGACCATGAAAAGTGGAAATTTTTCAATTTTTTAGAAAAATTTCTATTTTTAAAGCCATTTATCTCAAAATCAGTTGATTTTTTTGAAAAAACATTACAAACAACTTTTGTTTAAATTAATCTTTAGAACTTATCTATCCCTGGTTACATTTCTTAATTTTAAAATCTCGAAGAGATAGAACACCCGGACATATTGAATATAAAAAAAAAGGCTACTACACCATAATCAATTTTAATCTAACACCTCTCAAAAGTTCACATTTTTCGCGAGCTTTCGAATGGCTTGGGTTAGATTATTGGCCAAGACCGCTGGTGTAACTTATGCCTCATAAACCTCATAAAATCACTAATTTTCACGAATTTTAGGACATAACTTACACCAAAGGTGTAATATATATATAAATATGTGGTAATGAACAATTAACTTACCAAAAATAGTAAAGTGCATAAACTTAATTGTAGCATTTAGTAAAAACCTATTAAAATTTTAGATTATTTTAAACGGATCTAAATAGAACTATACCTCCTAAGATTAATTTATTTAAGTCATCGCCAAGAGTTCTATATGTCATTAATATTTTGTACTTTTAGAGTAATAAAACTTTCTACTTAATTAAATTAATTTTTGTATTAGTTTTAAAAAATTATTTATAACATTTTAGTGGTATATAAATAAAAACCTGTTTCTTCCATTTCTCCCGTAATTCGTAATTTGCACCCTCTTTCAAAATTTGCGTTTTAATCCATAATTATATCCAATTAGTTTTTCCTTTAGTTACAGACCCCATATATTTATTTTAATTATTATAAACAAAGGCATTCCTTAAATAACCTTTTGTTTCTAATAAATACATACTTGTTACTACTAAAATAATAATTTTCGAAAAACTTTTGAAATGTAATTCGTATTTTATATTGCCACTGTTAAAATTTGAATTTTCTTTTGCCATTACTGTTTATAATAGAATTATCTTAAAAATGCAATAATTAATGTATTTAATTTTTAATTTATTGTATATTTCACATATAGATATTTGAAAAGTGTATGTTATACTTGATTAATATTTATTTTATCTTCGAAAAATTGTGCATATATTTAAAAACATTACATTAAATTTTAGGTCCGTTTTTATTTTATGAGTTTTATCAGGAATAAGTAAACTAATACACATTCTTTCAAGTTATATTCACAACTTTTTCTTGCGCACGGAAAAAATACATATATTATCTACTCTTGAAAAAACAAGTAATACATACTCACACACACACACACACACACACACACACACACACACACACACACACACACACACACACACACACACACACACACACACACACACACACATGCACACACGCACACGCACACACACACACTTATATATATGATACATATATATAACATATATATGACATATATATATAAAACATATATATATGACATATATATATAAAACATATATATATGACATATATATATAAAACATATATATATGACATATATATATAACATATAAATGACATATATATATAACATATATATGACATATATATATATATGTTGAATTCTGAATTCTTAGACACGGTGGAGGCGGCGGCGTCGGCGAAATATTTATATATTATAAAGAGATATAACATATATATATATAACATATATATATATGACATATATATATATGTTGAATTCTGAATTCTTAGATACGGCGGCGGCGGCGGCGGCGGCGAAATATTTATATATTATAGAGATATATATATATCTCTTTGCGGCCACTTCTCAAACAACTTGCTAACAGTTTTTACCTCTGTAGGCGTTCTCTCACGGGATGGAAAAAATTTCGTCTCTTTCTATCTTTCGCATCTCCTATGACGCTATCTCTTTTTGTTGCCATCAAATGAAAAAGAAAGTGGAAATAGCAAAAATTCGAGAATCGGAATTCAGCAAGCAACTTTAATAACATCGAATTTCTCCACTATGCACTTATGAATTCAAACCGGATTTATTGTAAAGTGAAAACTTATATAAAAAATAGATGTGAGATTTGTAATTGCATAAATAGATAGTATAATTTTAAATGTACGAAAATATAAAAAATCTGAGGGGTTAGTTAGCTGTATAATAAGGGCTTACGCGCCTGCATACTTGCGTGCAGGCGCTATCGCGTCTTTTGATTATTAGATATGTCATAATACACAAATTTGTTTGTAAAATAAATACAATGCAACTAGGAAATGTTTCATTTTACTGTTTTGTAAGAAATAACCATTTTTTAACGCATAAATGAAATGATAATTAAATATTTTTATTTTATTTTTCTTTTTTATTAATTTATTAAAATTATACACTGCTGTATTAATAAAAACACCTTCTACGAAAATGTCAACATTTGCAAGTATGGTTTCCAATCACACTTTGAATAATGTTATCTGATAAAAAAATCTTTAATTATTACTCCCATCCTATTTCTACTTATATTTTGCTCAAACTCCATAAAAAAATGCAATAGAAAGTACTGAAATCAAATATCGACAAGTAATTTTAATTGAATATTTATATATTTTTTTTGCTTAAACTCCAAAAAGTTTCTGCAACAGAAAGTACTGAAATCAAAGCGGAATAATCGACAAGTATTTTTTACCATACCATACACTGAATTTTTTTTAATTAAACTTTTATATATTATATTTTATTTATTTCCTTGTACAGATTATAACATCTTTTTACATTTCCCGTTGTTTACAAAAATATAATATTATTCCGCTGGTATATGAGTAAATATAAAGTATCTTTTTTCTCTTTAACCCCCAAAAGAACTTATACATCTTATGAATTTACATATTTACAGGATTACATTCTATTTATCGACGCAATACTTATTTACAAATATATTTTCCAACTTAGCCTATTTTATCCTATCTAGTTACCATTTTTTGTCCCTGCACTAAGCAATCATTCTTGCCCTGTGACTTTGCTAACTTTTCGAACTCCTTGCTGTAATTATAAATTTCTTTTCTGGGGTTCCCTTTTAATATTTTTATTAAAGCTTGTTTCTTTTCCTCTTTACCTCTTGTTAACCCACATGAATCAATCACTTCTCCCCATTCCTTGTTTATTTTATCCCTTGCTATTTTGCACTCCCAAATGTGCTCTATATCCTCCTGCTCCATTTTACATACCCTACATGATATATCTTTGTAACCTTTCCCTCTTGTTTTTCCTATACTCCCACATCGTATTCTTGCCCACTGTTCTTTTTCAGTTTCGTTTATATCCTTACTATCCCAATACCTTTCTTGACCTAACTCTACTTTTATATATTTGTACAAGTTGTTGTATTCTGATCTCTCTATTTTACCCCAGTCTTTTTGAATTTCCTGTTCTATCAATGTTTTAACCCCATTTTCTAATCCTGTAAGTAACTTTTCGGTGTTTACGTTTCCTTTTAGTTCGACTAAACTTTCTCCATCTCCCACCTCTCTAAGCGCTTTTTCCAATTCCTTTCCCCATTTTGTAGGATTTCTGTTTAGTATGCCTCTAATTTCTTCTCTTAAACACATAAAAGGTAGTCTATCTTTACCCATATTCATCACAGTTCCTAAGTACCTACTTGCTCTTTTCCTGGTTTCTACTACTAAACTATGTCTACCTGCTTCCATCCTCCATATATATGCCGGCGTGTTTTGGTTTATCCCTAGAGCCATTTTTACATATCTACTTTGTATTTTTTCAATGCACTCTCTCCTCTCCCAACCCCATACCTCGGCTCCGTACAAGCTTCCCGCTCTAACTATTGTGTCCATTAAGTATAATTTCCTTTTCAGGTTTCCTATACTTGCTCTTTTAGAGATACCCCATACTTGATTTATAGTTTTTTGCACTTTTCCTGCTATTCTTTTTAAATGTATGTTATAACTATTGCCTGATGAGAACCAGTAACCTAGATACTTGTATTCTTTGACTGTTTCTAATTTGTCTCCTGCTAACTTCCATTCCTCTCCTATCTTTCTTTTCCCCGTTTTCCTAAAAATCATTATTTTTGTTTTCTTTGTGTTAATTATCATTTTATTATTTCTACAGTAATTTACTAGTCCATCTAACATATTTTGTAAGTCTTCCTTTGTGTCTGCTAAGGCTACTATGTCGTCAGCAAATTTTAGCGTAAAAATCTTTGTCTTCCCTATTACCGTACCTCCTATGTTTTTCTTTTCCCAATTATCATCTACATCGTCAATGTAAACACTAAATAGGGTAGGGCTTAGCGGACATCCCTGTCTAACCCCTTTTCCTGTCCTAAAACTCTCTATTATGCCCTTCGCAGTTATAACTTCATTCCTAGTCTCTTTATAAATTGTTCTTATCATATTTACTATTCTTCCTTTTAACCCTATTCTTCCTAACTTTCTTATAAGTATTTCCCTATCTATTGAGTCAAACGCTGTTTTGAAATCAATAAAAGCAGCATATACTTTCCCTCCTTTATTTTTTATTTTTCCTCCTATTATACTGTTTAAGACAAATATGTGATCCCTAGTACCTCTTTCCCCCCTGAAACCTGCTTGGTTCTCTTTTAGTACTTTGTTTTCCTCTATCCATTCTTTTATTCTGTTTGCTAGAATATTCGCCAATAATTTATATCCTACATTTAATAAAGCTACCCCTCTGTAGTTTGCTGCCTTGTCTTCTTCGCCTGCTTTAAATATAGGATAAATTCTAGCTATTTCCCAACCCTTTAAGACCTCTCCTTTCTTCATTAGCTCATTAAATATCTCCGCTATTTCCTTCATCCATACTGACGGAAGCCCTTTGAGAAATTCGACTAACAGTCCGTCTTCCCCTGGAGCTTTGTTGTTTTTCATTTTACTCAGAGCCAATTTTATTTCCCCTCCATTTATCTCCTCATTAAACTTTTCCTTATCTCCGCCCTCTAAACTTTCTATTGTTTCTAGATGTTCTACACCTCCTCTTTCTATGTCTGTGTCGCTTTTTTCCCCTAATAAATTTTTGAAGTGATTGACCCACTCTTTTTCCTCTATTCCTTCTCCTTTCCTGCTTTTTTTAGCCCTAAAGTTATTTATCGCTTTCCAAAAATCTTCCATTTTCTTACTATTTTCCACCATTTTCCATTTCTTGAGTAGTTCCTCGTTTTTTTTTCACTAATCTAATCTTTTTTAATTTTTGCCTTTCCCTTTTTAATTTTTCTTTATCCTCAATCTTTTTTGTTACCAGCCATTTTTTCAGGCTTTTCCAAACCCTTTTTTTTTGTTCTTTAGCTTCTACACCCCCTAGGAATGATAGTTTCTTATCTCCCTTTTTTTGTTTCTTTACCATGCCTAGTTTTTGTGCTGTATCCCAGATCGATTTCACTAGGTAATCCCACCTCTCCTGCGCTGTTTTTTCCGTTTTATTAATATTGTTCCCTATTTCTTCCATTTCGTTTTTGCAATCATTTTGTTTATCCCTATCCCAAATTAACTTAACTATGTTTTCCCTTTCAATGTTATCTATCTGTCTTTCTATTCCAATTTGTTCGATAGTCTTTATATTCACTGTTATTGGTAAATGATCTGACTCTATTCTAGGAACTACTTTTACTCTGTCAATAATACTGATCCCTAAGGTTTCTATTTCTAATATTAAGTCTAATACTGAGCCTCCCCCTTCTCCTACAAATGTCAATTCACCTTCTTTATCCCCTTCCGACATTCCATTTTTTATTCTTATTCCCATTTCCGCGCACATGTTTAATAACAGATGTCCTTCCCTGTTTACAGTGACATCTTCGGATATTCTACTTATTTCTATTTCTCTCGAGTCTCCTATGTTATAATAACCAATTCTCGCGTTTAAATCGCCTATAATAATTATTTGGTCTTTGCTTGCCATCCCCTCTTCTAATTGTTGTCTTAGTTCGCTTAGCATTTTATTAATGTCCTGACTGTTATTATAAATTGTAACTATTCTTACATTTCCCTTTTTTCTTATTTTCATGCCCAATATTGTAATCCCATATTTCCATTCCGATAGCTTTATTTTTCCTTTTATTCCTTTTTTTATACCTACTAATACCCCTCCCATTGCTCTACCTTTTCTATTTAGTCTAATTGCATTTTTTGATTTCCATAAATAATCTCTATCTAGACTATTAAGTATAGATTTTTCGTTTTTTCCCTCTAACCAAGTTTCCTGTAACATTATAATGTCATAATCTTTCAAAAATGTCCATGTTTCTTTTACTTTTCTAATACCCGCTATGTTCCATGAAACTAACCTAACTTCCCCCTTTGCTACCTCATTTTCTTTATTCCCTATTCCTATACCTATATCTGTAATCGCCGCGAAATGTCTTCTTCTCCATCTGAATCAGCGTACCTTGGGTCTCGTTCCACTCGTACCATTCCTCGTCTACTTGTATCTTCATATACCCTGTTCTGACTGTATGTCCTCTCGGTGTTTCTTCTTTCTTGATTTTCCTGAGCCATTGATGCATCTCTTCCTCTCTTTTTGTGTAGTCGTCATCCTGCAGCCATACCCCTATTCCTTTGAGTAGACTCTTCCTTTTCATAATGCCAACTTTGTTTTCCATCGACGCCATCTCGAGAATCAAGCCTCCTCCGATAGCCCTTATTTTATTTATATACGTTTCCATTCCTAATCTTTCTCTGATTAATGATTTTACTTCTTCTTTGACATTTCCAACTGTTCGCAAGCCTCTTATCATTATGTTCTTCTTCCTTTCTTTTCTTTCTTTAATTTCGTATTCCAATTCCGTTTCGTTTAATGCCTCTGGTGCTGTTTTTAAGTATTCTCTGTCCGCGTTACTATCAGAATCCTTTTTGTTGTCCGTTTTGGCTGTCTCGCGTATATTTATCCCGTCCGTCGTTTCTAACGAGTTTTCGTTGTTGTTCTCGTCTTCCGTTTCCTCACTTGTCTCATTGTTTTCTTTTCCTATTAATACGCTTACATATTTCCTTATTTCTTCTCTTAGCTTTTGTCTTTCCCTTTGACCGTTTTCTTTTTCTTCCACTACGCGTGATATTAGGTTATTAACTTCCATTTCTAACCTCACTTTTTCCACTGATATTTTCTCGATGTGTTTTTCCAATCGATTCACAGTTTCCAGTAGAGCTCTTAATTTTTTATCAACCTCAGTTTTCCTTTCCTCCTCACTGTTTCCTTCAACTGTGTGCTCGCCTGTTATGCTTTTATCGCTCGCTCGTTCCTCGTTTTCGTTTGCATCTTCCATCTCGCTTACTCCTTCAATCAGTTCGCGAATCTCCCTCTCTCTCTGCGCGTCGCTCGGGCGATTCGGTTTGTCGTCTTCTCCCTCCATCATGTTCGCGCTCTCTCTCTCCTTTACTCTCTCCGGAGATCTTAACGTTTTCTGATTTCCTTTTCCAAATTTTATTTCGAAAGCCGTTTTACTTGGATTTATGTACCTTAACATTGTTCCCGTTTCTTTTCTCTCGTCTGCCTGTTTCTTTGGTCGCCCTCTTCCTTTTTTCGTTTCCATGTTTTCTTTTCCTTCCTTTTTTTCCAACTGTCCTTTTTCATCCGCCATGCCGATGTTGGTTACTCTAACCTCGAAAGCTTCACTCGCTCTTATGTTTCTTTTTGCTACTTTATCTTTCCTTCCTGATTAAGATAACACTTTCACTATAACCTTTTCCGCTTATCTAACTTTTTCTCCACTATTATTAAATTATTCTTTTTTCTGCCTTTGTATTACACAAGTTTGTGCCCTGTTTACTGAGTGCACGCGTTCCTCGTCCCGGCTCCTAACCGGAAGTCCATTAAACTTTTATATATTTTGCTTAAACTCTATAAAAAGTTTTAATTAATTTCCACAAAACTGATAAAAAGGAAATTTCTTTTTTTTTAATTTTCTTTAAGTAAACAATGCCTATCCTTCCAGTGCTTTACATCAGTAGATAAACAATTTTATAGAATAATAACCTTTTTTATATGTAACTTATATTCCATAATAGTTTTCTGCAATTGAAAGTACTGAAATCAAAAACACCTTCCAAGAAGGTGTCAAAACCCGCAAGTATTGTTATTCTAATCAAACTTTGAAAATTGTTATCTGATAAATAAATTCTGCAAATGAATCTGACATTGTTATCTGATAAATAAATAATTTTAATTCTAACTCCCTTATTTTATCTATTTCTTTGAATTTTAATTAAACATTTTTCTTAATCTTACAAAAATTACGTATAAAAAATTTCTGCAATTGAAAGCACTGAAATCAAACTGTAATCGACAAGTATTTTGAATCATGCAAAAATGTCTACCAATCTGAATACAGATTTTTTTTATTAAAAGTATCTTATACTTTTACTTTTCATTTCTGGCCCTGCCATGTCTTACAGTAATAAATAAATAATATTCTAATGATGTTAATTTGTGCAAAACTAATTTTTGCAAAACTAATAAAATGGACATTTCTTCTTTTTTATTCTTTTAAATAAAATAATACTTGCACCACAAATTATTTTATTAATAATAAATTATTGGTTTATAGTATACAGTCTTGTTTCCACGCGTGGATGGGTCTTTACACTATTTAATAATATGCCACAAGTCGCTTTGCATAATATATTAGGCCCCTTAAATTTTAAAATAAGATAATAGCTAAGATGCATGTAATGATTCATAAAATGTAACATCAGTTAATATAGTCAGAATTAACACCTATATGAAAAGGTAACACCTATTAACCAACGGTGGAGCAAGTATTATTTTATTTAAAAGAATAAAAAAGAAGAAATGTCCATTTTATTAGTTTTGCAGAAATTAATTTTCCACAAATACTAATTTCTGTAGCAAAAATTTTGAGTTCACGTATCAAATTATTTGCTACTACTGACTTGCAATGTACCTTTCGCTAATTTAATCACAGAAATTTTTTTCAGTGACAGAATACGACCTAACAAGGGGGCGAGGTGTGATGTCCCATAAAACATCCATATTAGTTATTTATGTACCTTGGGTGAGCCTCGCGTCATTACTGTTCAAGGCGGAAAATTTCGTGGATGGTTAGTACGTCCGCGGTCGCGAGCGCAGCGAGCGGCCAAGGATGTTTCTACCATCCACGAAATTTGAATTTTGAGCCGAGAACTGTAATGACGCGATGTTTACCCATGATACGTAAACAATTTTTCAGCCTTATAATTCATACATACGACTCTTTCGTTGCTCACAAAATAATTTATTTTACATTTAAAAGTAATGTAATAAACACTTTTTTAAACAATATAAATAATTATATATTATGTCAATAATTTTTAAACATTTGTTATACTGACGCTTATAAAACCTTTTAACTTTTTAAATTTTGCACTTAGTATCACAGAATATTAAATATTTAGTAATTTCTTATTATTAATCGTAACATTGCAGTTATTAAACATATAGGACTCATTTTGCGTTATTATATGCGGTATTATTATTATATATATATGCGGAGACAGACTGACACAATCCAAAAATTTACTATAGTGTATAATAAATTTTACTGAAGTTGTAGTAAATATTACCAGAATTGTAGTAAAAATTAATAATTTTCTAGGAAATTTTTGGATTGCGTCAGTTTGTCTCCGCATTACTAGACAACATTGTAATTTTTACTTCAACTTTTTTCTCCGTGTATATATATATATCACACTATATTATTTCTAAAATATAATATTCTAATATATATGTATAATATATAGTACTTGCGTATCTGAGCAATATTAAGATAACTATGATTAAAGTAACCCAAACGTTACGTTTAAACTAGTTGTGTTTACGTTTGAAAAGCCTTAGATATATCTCCGATACATGTACTACGCGTTTCAAACACGTTGACTCTATACCGTTCGCGCGGCAAAGGTTATATTGCTCGCCGCATATATCCTACGGAGCGCTTTTCATACAGCCTCCTAGGACGTATAGACACCTTATACGTCCTAGGAGGATGTATAGAGGGCTCTCATACAAGCGAGGAGCCACTTGTATGTACGCAACGTATTTACAAGTGGAGCGCGCTCTGCACGTAAGAGTCGTTGTACGAATTAGTAGGCTGAAAATATATACAGCCTACTAACCCGTACGGCGAGTCTTACGTGCGGAGCACGCTAAATTCGTAAATACATCTAATGCAACCAAATTCGTGGCCGACTGTATGCGCGTGATTATATCGATTACTAGGATGCATAGAAACGCTACACATCCTAGTAAGATGTATAAAAATTCTCCATATCGTCGACCGTCCACTTGAAAATCGAGACCAACGTCTTCGAAACGCGTAGTACACAAACTCCAGCAGAATGAATATATACGAAAGTAAACACAAGCTGCGATTAAGTGCAGTGCATCTAATACCCGCGGTGTCGAATTGCCGAAACTCGATGTGTCGTTGATCGTTTACATTTATTTCTATTAATTTCTCCGATACGTAAGACTCGCCACACGGGTTATAAGGCTGTAAAATCTTTTACGCACTATGGAACATCCGACGCGTTATCGCGATTAGAGGGAAAATATTATTGTGAATGGATAGTAGTTGGGCCGCGGTCGCGAGAGCAGCGATCATTTAAAAAAAATTGCTATATTTAAAGCTGTTTATCTCAAAATCTATTGATTTTTTGAAAAAACATTGCACACAATTTTTGTTCAAAATAGTCTTTAGAACTTATCTACCCGGGTTACAATTCTTAATTTTAAAATCTCGAAGAGATAGGACACCCGGACATATTGAATATAAAAAAAAAGGCTACTACACCATAATCAATTTTAATCTAACACCTCTCAAAAGTTCACATTTTTCGCGAGCTTTCGAATGGCTTGGGTTAGATTATTGGCCAAGACCGCTGGTGAAAGTTATGCTTATGCCTTAAAATACATGAAGATTAGTGATTTTATGAGGTTTATGAGGCATAACTTTCACGCGATGTTTACCCATGATACGTAAACAATTTTTCAGCCTTATAATTCATAAATACGACTCTTTCGTTGCTCACAAATAATTTATTTTACATTTAAAGTAATGTAATAAACACTTTTTTAAACAATATAATAATTATATATTATGTCACTAATTTTTAAACATTTGTTATACTGACGCTTATAAAACTTTTAACTTTTAAATTTTGCATTAGTATCACAGAATATTAAATATTTAGTAATTTCTTATTATTAATCGTAACATTGCAGTATTAAACATATAGGACTCATTTTGCGTTATTATATGCGGTATTATTATTATATATATATGCGGAGACAGACTGACACAATCCAAAAATTTACTATAGTGTATAATAAATTTTACTGAAGTTGTAGAAATATTACCAGAATTGTAGTAAAAATTAATAATTTTCTAGGAAATTTTTGGATTGCGTCAGTTTGTCTCCGCATTACTAGACAACATTGTAATTTTTACTTCAACTTTTTTCTCCGTGTATATATATATATCACACTATATTATTTCTAAAATATAATATTCTAATATATATGTATAATATATAGTACTTGCGTATCTGAGCAATATTAAGATAACTATGATTAAAGTAACCCAAACGTTACGTTTAAACTAGTTGTGTTTACGTTTGAAAAGCCTTAGATATATCTCCGATACATGTACTACGCGTTTCAAACACGTTGACTCTATACCGTTCGCGCGGCAAAGGTTATATTGCTCGCCGCATATATCCTACGGAGCGCTTTTCATACAGCCTCCTAGGACGTATAGACACCTTATACGTCCTAGGAGGATGTATAGAGGGCTCTCATACAAGCGAGGAGCCACTTGTATGTACGCAACGTATTTACAAGTGGAGCGCGCTCTGCACGTAAGAGTCGTTGTACGAATTAGTAGGCTGAAAATATATTTACAGCCTACTAACCCGTACGGCGAGTCTTACGTGCGGAGCACGCTAAATTCGTAAATACATCTAATGCAACCAAATTCGTGGCCGACTGTATGCGCGTGATTATATCGATTACTAGGATGCATAGAAACGCTACACATCCTAGTAAGATGTATAAAAATTCTCCATATCGTCGACCGTCCACTTGAAAATCGAGACCAACGTCTTCGAAACGCGTAGTACACAAACTCCAGCAGAATGAATATATACGAAAGTAAACACAAGCTGCGATTAAGTGCAGTGCATCTAATACCCGCGGTGTCGAATTGCCGAAACTCGATGTGTCGTTGATCGTTTACATTTATTTCTATTAATTTCTCCGATACGTAAGACTCGCCACACGGGTTATAAGGCTGTAAAATCTTTTACGCACTATGGAACATCCGACGCGTTATCGCGATTAGAGGGAAAATATTATTGTGAATGGATAGTAGTTGGGCCGCGGTCGCGAGAGCAGCGATCATTTAAAAAAAATTGCTATATTTAAAGCTGTTTATCTCAAAATCTATTGATTTTTTTGAAAAAACATTGCACACAATTTTTGTTCAAAATAGTCTTTAGAACTTATCTACCCGGGTTACAATTCTTAATTTTAAAATCTCGAAGAGATAGGACACCCGGACATATTGAATATAAAAAAAAAGGCTACTACACCATAATCAATTTTAATCTAACACCTCTCAAAAGTTCACATTTTTCGCGAGCTTTCGAATGGCTTGGGTTAGATTATTGGCCAAGACCGCTGGTGAAAGTTATGCTTATGCCTTAAAATACATGAAGATTAGTGATTTTATGAGGTTTATGAGGCATAACTTTCACCAGCGGTCTTGACCAATAATCTAACCACCCCCATTCGAAAGCTCTCGAAAAATGTAATCTTTTGAGTGGTGTTAGATCAAAATCGATTGTGGCGTGGTCGCCTTTTTTTGATAATCAATATTTCCGGGTGTCCTATCTCTTCGAGATTTTAAAATTAAGAATTGTAACCCGGGTAGATAAGTTCTAAAGACTATTTTGAACAAAAATTGTGTGCAATGTTTTTTCAAAAAAATCAATAGATTTTGAGATAAATGGATTTGAAAATAGCAATTTTTTTTTAAAATTGAAAATTTTCATTTTTATGGTGGAATAACTTTTAGTCAAATTATTTTAAACACCTAAAATTTTTTTCTATTTTCTGAATAATATTTCCAGCCTGTTCTCAAAATTTACTGCGATTTAAAATTTTCATCATATCACTTGACGTGAAATAGCCCAAAAGCACACGGTGACATCGTTCTTCAAATTCGATTTTTCCACTGTGCCGACGTTTTTCCAAAGTGTCTGAGTATAAATAAATAACAGCTTAAAGTAAATACTAGCTGTCTTTATTTGGGCGTAAATATCCCGAAAAACTAAGGTGCTAGATCTTGTGAAATAGCGAAATGTTAACTAAGAAGACATTTCCACAACGATTTCCGTCGAGGATCCCCGACGATAGTGGACCAAATATGTACCGGGAGCTACTGCAGGAATCACCAGCGAGTTAAAATTCCGGCCGAGGTTCCCGCCCAAAAAAGATTCCGGCTACATTAAACCCAGGGATTTTCAATTTCAATAAATGTTAGCATTTAATTCAAAGAAAGTTTTTTGCCACAACAAAATCGTGTAGTACATAAGTAAACAATAACAAGAGACTTCGGTAAAATTTTAATTAAAAAAAATAAAGATAAAAAGAAAAATAATAAATTTACGATAAAATTTATTTCAACGCCCGTAACTCAAAATATTAAGAAATAATATTAAGTGTAACGCATGATTATAACGTTATAAGTAACTTAAGTTAGGTAGAAAAACCAGATCGAAAGGCTGAGAAGGCCTATGCGAGTCTAGCGCGTAAACAAAAATATATTGTTTAGCGAATACGCACGCTCACACCGACTTATATAGTGTCGGGTCTTGACAATATTAATGTAAAAAATTAATTAAGTTAATATTTAATGTTATAAAAAATTAAGTAAATAATTGTAAAATTATTAATTTTAATATTACTATAAATTTCGTTCCTTCTGACTGTAATAAATATTATCATAACTATGTACATTAATATAATTATTTTTACAAATATACATTATTTGTTTAAAATTATACCAATTCTTATTTAAATAATGTTTTAAACATCAAGTACTTTCAAAAATAGGATAGAGTATAAAAAACTTAATATTATCCTAATAACAGACAAAAAGTATGTTCAATTTTTGTAGTTGTTATTTGATGCATATCCCGCGTAAAAAAATGTACCTTCATATGAACTTTGAAACAATAAAATAGCTCAGTTGCGGTAGAGAGTTAAAGATCGGAGGTTCGAATCACCGATCAGAAATTATTTTTTTAATAATTTAAAAATTTTGTAGGTTTATATAAAGTATTTTAAACTGATAAAAAATAGTTATTTTAATTTAGATAAACTTTATATAAATGTCTAATCAAGTTCGGGAATGTCTCGTTGGAAAACCTCGTATAAACTTTATACAAACATAAACTTTATATAAAGTTCATATGAAGGTACATTTTTTTACGCGGGTATACAACGTAACCCATCACAATACTAATTTTATTCTAACACCTTTTGGGAAACGAATCCCTGCCAAACTCTTAGGATATTATTTCTACTATAAAAATATGAATAAAGCCGTAGTGATATTCGACTATTTTTAGGCACGACCGCTACACGGGAGAGCCTTATATTTTCATCATCGCAAAATGTGTGATGCATCAATATGTATGTATGGATGTATGTATGTATGTAATCATGTATCTGAGATAACTCAATCAATTTTTGACCGATATACCTGAGATTTACAGGATAACTTCGTCATAATGTAATTAGATAATAGTCCCATTTCCAGATATATAGCACGCAAACAGTTTAAGTTATGATATTATTTTTAATTACTCAGAAACGGTTATGTAGCATTATCTTGAAATGTATTAATCCGAAATAAAACCTTTATATGGACGAAATGTTTGTCTCAAAATAACAAAACTTTTTGCTATTCTACACTTCACGTTCAGAATAATATTTTCAGAGATAAATAGAGAAAAACGGTCAAAATAATGAAAAAAGTACAAAAAATACGTTTTTTTTGCAATAAAATTAAATATATCGTAGTGCGTATGAATTGTTACACGATCTGAAGGCGAAGATGATAAGCACATAATTTGAAGTCATGTTTTTTACATCCTGCTTTTTCAAAGTAAGTTCATTCAATTAAAGTAGTTATAAAATAAAGATAACATAATAAAGTTTAACAACATTATAATAATTTTTATTTACAGATGAGTGTATAGATATGGAGGATAAGGTATTCTTTGATTTGTTTAGTACTGAAGCAAATCATCGAAACATATGAAATAAAATTGTATTGATTAAAGGAATTATATTTGTGTAAAGAATATTACATACGTATGTGTAAAAATGAAGCTATGTACATTTTGTAAACTAGATATAACTTGTTTTATAACAAAATAAAGTATGAAAAATAAAATTGTAACTATCTTTTTATTTCATACAAGCGTATCTTAAGGTCTAACTTATTATAAATTATAGCAAAGGTAAAAATTATGATGTATTTGTAGTATTATTTTTCTATTAATTTGTAACATAATTTTTAGTATTATTTAATAAAAATATAATATAGTTCATTTTAATAAATAAATATTTTTAAATACATAGTTAAATTACAATTGTTTTTTGTAAATACAGTACTTGCAATTTCCATAAATAATTTAACATAAATTATTACAGTATAGTTATTGCACTATATTTTCTGGTGATTTTATAGTAAAATTAACCTTTTTTTCTCTCAGTGTTTGTAAATATTTTATAATTTTATTGGTTCCAAATGTATGGCTTTAAATGTAAAGCCGAGGTCATACTACGATGCTTTTACCCATATCATAAAAGCATTAAGAAGTTTCAACAAGGTAAAAATATTTTATATTATGTACCTAAATTACTTAATTAACAATTTTAGTATGTTAATTTTATAAATAATATAAAATGCAAAGTTGAAGCGGATCTAAATATATGTGTAATAAAAATTTATATTTATATTAAAATGAATAATCTATTTATTTCAGTCATATATATAATTAATATTATTAATATTAATGTACATAATTATATTTTTAAAAATTAAATAAATATAAATAATATTTATGATTATAAATAATACTTGTTTAGGTTATGTATATCCCGACCCATAAAAATAGATAACTCATCCATTATAGAATCATTTAAATCTCTCTTACTCCGTAGAATATACTTACTCGCTGGAAAAGTCAGTAATTATTCTTTACTGACTGGCTTTGATTTAACAAGTTAGAACAGTGATTTATGACACGTCAAAAGTGATTTTTCACTCTTCAAAATGTAGAGAGTAAAATAATCACGTTATTTAAAAATGCGTACAGAAAAAAATTAAACGCATACACAAAAATAAAATTAACTTGTACGTTTAAACTTGTAACTGAATAAAAAATTTAATAATTTTAAGCTAAGTTATTTTATAAAATTATCTTTGAAAATTAAAATACTCATATATAACTATGCAGATTCTAAATAATATGAATAAATATTAACCGAATAATAATCGTTGAAAGTTTATTTATTTCTTAATCTATATTTAATAAATCATTGCCTTTAGAATGGTCTGAAATTATTATCAAGTCGAATAGGTTGCCATATATAACATAAAAACCGAAAAAACTTTTACTTATCGACGAAGACAGCTATAGAATACTTATACGACTTGTTATTATTGATATGACCAATGAAACTATTGTTTAGCAACATTTTAATAGTTTTAATAGTTCAATATGTCAAAATATGTAACAAATTTTTTTAATTTTCTTTTCTTTCAAGTATATTAAATTAACAAAAAAACAAAAGACAATTTTAAAAATTGGACTTTATTTAGTAAATAAATAATTTTAAATAACAAACAAAACTAAAGATATTAAATAATGGTTTTATATTGTTATAATAATTTGTTGCAAACTCTTGCAAAATTAAAAAAATTTATCATATTTTATTGTCGCTATAGTATATGTATTTATGACAAAAATAATTTTGTTAATAACATTGAACAGTTCTTTATATTTAAAAATTTGTGGAATCCGATCACTTACATTCAATATATAAATTGTTTTGTATTTTTTTATTCTAAGTATAAAAGTATATATAACTTTATAAACAACTTGCCGGTTGTAAATGCAGCAGCTGTGACGATTCCTGATGTAGCAACTAGCGCAACAACCCACGTGCCTGCAAAGAGTGTCATGACCGCTGCTGTGAAGCTATATGTAGAAGGTAATTTAGTTTTATTTGTCACTAAGAGTTTTTGTTTTAGGCGTTCACTCCCGCAGTATGTAATAGTTTTTTCTAATTTCAAATTTACATTAGTCCATGGTGATACACACAAATTATTATTCATAACTCCGAAATTATAATTCTAATCAGAATACTATCGATGTATTAAACATTATAAATTTTGTGGTGCTTGTTATAAATAAAACTTAATACTTTTTAATTTTAGCTTTACATATTTTATAACACATATATCACATATATTAGAAGATTAAACTTGTAGTGATCTTATTATTTAAAATAATATGTTATGGCTTATAGAATGCACTAATTTTGTATACAAAGCAGTTTTTAACAATAAATATCTCATTTTTGATGTTACAATAATAAATCAACAAAACTCGAATACCACTTATCAATGTAAGAATTTAAGAAACTCATAAACAACTATATATTTTTAAATCATACAAAATAAAAATTTGCGTCAAAGGATACGCATCTAACTCGCGACGTTTCCGGACGCTTGGCGCCGACTGAAATTTCCAACAGTAGCAAGTTGAGACAACTGCGGCTTTGCATCTTTTTAGCGCCGGCGCGCGTGGCACGAGTCACTTACGTCCCACTCCCATTTCCTCAGCTGCCAATGGGTAACCGACAATGAGTAACGCCTACCGCACCGCGAGGGCGGTGCCTCTGAATTAAGATTTTTGTCTTTACTGCGGAAACGATGGAGTTACTTGTATTTTTTATTTTTAATAGCAATAATGCAGTATCATTTACAGCTTCTTAGATTAATAGTAAACCCTAGAATATACAAAATAATAATTTTATAATAAAACTACATATACCTTAGTAGACATTTACCAATTGAAGGTTAAATAAACCTTTAATTTTGACATTAATTAGGTATTTATTGGGTATTTTATGACACTTGGCCATTTTTCGCTTAAAAAACGTTACATTTATAGTCAGATTTCTACTAGGGTATGCTAGCATGGTTAATATTAAAATTTCAAACTTACTTACTTCCCTAAACGATCTAGTAATTGATATGTTGGTTAATTGTTGGTAATTGATATGTTGTTGAAATTAATAAGGATTAAAAAAGCAATATATGTATGAGCAAGAATTTTTTATATGAGAGCAACATGAGAACATAGGTAATTTAGGTCTGAAGTGCGACTCTGTGCACCCAAAAATAAAAGCATTGGGTTATACATACTTAAAAATTAAGAATTAGTTTCATGTATATTAAAATATTTTAATTATTGTACAATAATATTTACAAACGAAGTATAAAAATAACTCAATGTTTTAGAAGACTCTGTAGTAATATGTATTTTATACCAACCTAAAATTGTAAAAGTATTTAAACAATTAATAAAATAAAAAAAAATATATATATATGTTATATATATATATTACAATACAGATTACATATTACTATACCAATAAGAATACATAATACTAATATAATAACAATAAATAATCAAAACAGTAAACTTTACAAAACAGCATCGTAAAAAATCACTATTCGTTATTCAGATTTTTAATAATGAAAGTAATAAAAAAATTAGTTGTGCATTACTTATTGTCTACATGACATGTACTAAAAATTACATATAAATATTAGAATATTACTTCGTAAAATATATAGTTACTTGTACTATACTAAAAAAATGTGTTTAATTACAGCTAATCATATTTGGTTGAATTATAAACAACTAAATGTTTATTTAATACTAAAGACATTTAATTATAAATAAAGTAAATATATATTTAGGTAAAATGACATTTTTATAATTCAAAATGAAAAACATATTTTTAAAGATTATTTATTACGACGAGTTATTAATTAGGGATAATATTCGTGGAAATATAGTACATATATTTATCATTGATTCCGGCAATACTCTTTCAATATATAGTATTCAATACATTACAGGGTTGTAAGTACTCGAATCATTTCGAGGAATAGAATCCTTAAGAATCCATAATTAATTTTGATTTTGGATTTTCATTTACTACAAATCCTAATCTCCCTTGATTTTATGATTCTCAACTTTACCGCATCATAAATCCAAGTGATTTAAGAATTTTCTGTCATAAATATGCAAATCATAAATACTAATGATTTTTGGATTTTTAGCTTTTATGAATCGCAAATACCGGTGACTTTATAGGAGTTTTTCTTTTTAAGATTCACAAATACTAATGAATTTAAGAGTTTGCTTTTCACGAGTCAAAAATCCGCTTGATTTTGAAATTTCTTTTTGATGACATTCATAAATACCGACAATTTTATAATTTTACGAATTCCGAATAAAAGAATCATGATGATTTTTTTACTTTTTGATATACGAATCATTAATTTCATTTATTTTATGATTTCTCATAAAAACGAATAAAATTCCTTGATAAATATAAATTTATATAAAAAATATATCAAGTACATAATATAAATTTTTATAAGTTTACATAATGGAATGGTTCTATATAAACTTTATAAAGTTTTTATATAAATATATACATCACATCCAATTACTCTTTCAATACTCTTCAATATTGTATCAATACATTACAGGGTTGTAAGGTACTCGATCACATTTCGAGGAATAGAATCCTTAAGATCCATAATTACATTTTGATTTTGGATTTTCATTTACTACAATCCTAATCTCCCTTGATTTTATGATTCTCAACTTTACCGCATCATAAATCCAAGTGATTTAAGAATTTTCTGTCATAAATATGCAAATCATAAATACTAATGATTTTTGGATTTTTAGCTTTTATGAATCGCAAATACCGGTGACTTTATAGGAGTTTTTCTTTTTAAGATTCACAAATACTAATGAATTTAAGAGTTTGCTTTTCACGAGTCAAAAATCCGCTTGATTTTGAAATTTCTTTTTGATGACATTCATAAATACCGACAATTTTATAATTTTACGAATTCCGAATAAAAGAATCATGATGATTTTTTTACTTTTTGATATACGAATCATTAATTTCATTTATTTTATGATTTCTCATAAAAACGAATAAAATTCCTTTGATAAATATAAATTTATATAAAAAATATATCAAGTACATAATATAAATTTTATAAAGTTTACATAATGGAATGGTTCTATATAAACTTTATAAAGTTTTTATATAAAATATAATACATCAAAATTGAATACAAATTTTATATTTTAAGTCGTGTAATTTTAATTTATAAATTATATTTAATATAAATTCTAATTGATTTAGTAAGTAGAATTCAAATTTTAATAACTATTTTGGGTTTTAGATGGATTAATTAATATAATAATAAAAAAAGAAACAATTTATAACTAAATAACAAATAATATTTTATAATTAATTTTTGGCGTTCATTATTTTCTTATCCTTTAGTTCTATTGATTTTTGTCTTAAGCTTGCAATAACTGTGGATCGATCCTTTATTTCCCACTTATGTTTTTCTGCATATCGCCGTGAATAAGCTGTAAAATATTAGATTTTTATATTGTGCGAATAAAATGATTAAATTGTATTTGTTGTATAATTTTTTATTATTTAATAGAAGATATAAATTATTAAATTTATCATAGAATTGTTATGTTTAAAGAAAAAATAAATAAATATTTGCAGCGTACTTTTTAGTAAATGCCCTGTTTCTTTGCTTTAAACATATACTTGATTAAAACTAAAATACATTGTTTTGAATTATGAATAAATTCATTAATGCGAAGAAATTGATCATTAAATCAATAAAAATGTATTCAATTTAAAGAAAATTTATTGAAAAATTGCAACAAAAATTAAAATTAAAAGGTTGAAAAGTTTAGTTTAAATTTGTACACCATTACCACTAAGACGTGTTTTTGGCATTTAAGAAAAATAGTTTAATACGAAGATACGTATCATTAAATCAATCTTGTTATCGTGCCATTTAAGAAAATAGTATTAATCCTAATTCAAATTGATACAACGAAAATTAGGATTAATCGGTTGATTCTTTGGTTCAGTCACATGCTCCATAATCTCTAAAACATAAAATTTTACAATAAAAAAGAAGTCTTTAATACAAAGAAACTCACCTTTAATTTAATCCTATAATTCTTTAACTTATAGAAAGAATAAACTAAATATTTTAAAATTGATTGGTTCATTTTCTTATTTAAACATTTGCATCATCATCTCTAAAACAGTATTTTAGCATTAAATTTTAATTTTTTTATGTAAAGAAATATCTCATTAATTTAATATCTCACGACGTTACTGTACTTTATAAATAGTGCACTATTTTTTCTTTTAAAGTATATATGCGACATTCCCTATGAAGCACAATTTTCAACTGAAAAGAAATTTATTTAGTTTAAACAAATTCAGCATTTAATTAATATATAACATCATTATCTCTAGAGAACAGTTCTTCAAATTAACGATAAATCTTTTGTTCCAAAAAAATTATTCTTTAAATTAATCCTGTTTATCTTCTATTTGAAGTGAAAAATAACAAAAATTCATTAATTAATTCGATAAATAAATTTATTGTAATACTTATTTTATTGGCAGGACATGTTGTAATTTACACGCACATTTTCTTGAAGATTTCCTGATTCTATACTTAACACTAACATCTAATACATAAATCGTTTAATTCACACAACGCTTAATACAGAAATAACCTGAAAACGCCTACAGGTAGAAAATTCGCAATCGTTCGCAATTCGCATAATACGCCACATTCGTGTTCGGGGTTCGATACTACGTTTTCGTCCTTATATACAAATCAATGACATTTCTATGCACTTGTGAGTTAGCATGTGCTACCTGGTGGATAATATACCAACATTAGTGGCGGGCAAATTCAAATTTGTGAAATTTTTTTTTATTATACAAGCATATTGTAACGACGCGCTTGCTTAAAACAAGTAAAAATTTTGTTCTTGTGCTGAACTGTACAAAACACATTTGATAAAAAACTATATTTAATATACAAATATGCTTTTTATGTAAAGAGATGTACAACATTGACACTTTTATAAAAATAATAATCGTACATAATTATCTAATGATATATATTTTTTAAATAGAAAGAAATTTTTATTGTAGCATTTATCAATTTAAAAAAAATTTATTTTAGTTAATGAATTGAATTTCACTTCCATAATATTAATAATTATCATTTTATAATATTATTTTAATTTATACATATCTTTATGAAAATCAAGCTCGTATAACAATTTATTAATTTGGTAAGGTTTTAGATAAATAAAAAGAATTTATTTTCGAATATTATATATTTTGCACATTTTGTGTTTACAATTTGTTATGCAAATGAACGTTTCTTATAGATAACAGTTTAAAAAGCATTTAAGTTTACAAACTTAATTTCTTCTAGGAACATATATTTTGCCATCGCTCATTACATGTTGAGTAGTCGGCAAATTATCTACCAGATCAGATTATTTAATTAAATCAACAATTTTTGTTTCTATGATTTGATAAGCGCAAAAATGACTATTGAATTCCGTAACATCTAACTTTAAGTATAAAAAATAAACATCATTTTTATGTAAATTAACAAAAGAATACAATATTTTTCCAAGATTGCAAAACACATCGGAATTTGATACATGTATGATAGAACCTCTTTTATATAAATTTCCATTTACTCTTACTAAGTTAACAAGTACGTATTCATCAATATTTAAATCTTTTAGTATGCTTTTATAATTGTTATAATCTGGTAATTCGTGAATTTTTATGTTACTGTTCTTACATTCTATACGAATAAGAAATCCTTCATTACAAAAGAACCTACAAGACATTTGAAGCTGGTGCTTAATCACTAGACTGTAAGGAGCATTTAATCGAGAATTCATAGAATTAGCGACCTCTTTGAAAAATTTATGTTTACCCTCGTATCGCATACAGGAATACTGTCTTAATGGACCTAGCATTTTTATTAATCGCGGATAATAGATTAAGAAGTGGTATTTAGGTTTTAGTTCTTGCTTAAATAGTTTCATATACAAATTATGATGTTCTGAAATAATATCAGATAAAATTTTATTGATTGATCGTCAGTTGAAGGAGCCATTATTAAATTAATTATTTCTAATAATATTAAATAAAATTTCCAAACTTTATCTGTATTAGGTACTAAATCGCCAATTATTACTCCAAAGTATCGCATTAAAAATGACATTTCAGATGCTGATATAACAATTTTTTTTTAGTGAGAGATTCTGACGAGAACGAATGCAAAATATTATTATCTTGTAATAAACTTTTATCAAAGCATGACATTCGGTTATTTAAAGTTTCAATAGTAAAATACTTTTTCGTACACGGAGAGAAATAATTTGTAAATATTACAAAGCAGTTTGGTAAAAATTCCTAAACTCTCAAGTAATGTGGTAACAAACTGCGAATCTCGTAATTTTTACCAAACTAAATTGTAATTTTAATTTTTTTTTTAACATCAGAAAAAAAATTTTATTCCTCCCATATTATTTATTTTTGAGTTTATGTATATTATTCGAGTGTTATGGAAATTTTAAATATTTAAATGAAATTTAATTAGTGAAAAAAATTCTGGATGTCATCGGGATCGAACCTGCGAAGTTTGGGTTGAGAATCCAAGTCCTTACCATTGCGCCACCGCGTCACTTGCATGTGTTTCATCGAATCGTCCTTTTAAAGTAAACAAACGAACGACGCGATTCCAATAAAAATTTTATTTATCGCTTCTTTTCGGTATCTCGTGCTGTACTGTTGTTTATAGAATTTCGTAAACAGTATAGGAAAAAATCAGAGTTAATAAAATTTACAAGCTTAATTGTAAAATTTAGTACGCTAACTCCACAAATTTTACTACATTTAGAGTAAATTTTACTACATTTACTGTAAATTTTACTTAGCAGTTTGGTAATTTTTTCGGTTTTTTCGGTCTGTTACCACATTACTTGGGAGTTTGGGAATTTTTACCAAACTCCTTTGTAATATTTTCTAAATATTTCTCTCCGTGTATAAATTAGATAATATAATATTTCGCCCATATCGTAACGGCAGATACCCTCTAACAGATCATGCATAGGATCAACGCAATTATTTTGTATGACATGATAATATGGTAGCTTATTAAAAATACACTCTTCTCGAACACCATTAGTTTTCGCTTTATAATCTTTTTCATAGTCTTCTAAAGTTCTTAAGAGTTGTGAGTTTTCTCGCGTTAATTTTTCACACGTACTTTTATCAGCAATACATATTCTACAATAATTAATTGCATTAAAGGACTTGGAAAAACCAAGAATATTATTTACTCCTAAATTATCGCCAATAATTTGAAATACGAGAAAATATATTTTTTCCTTTTCATTTAATGCAATACCATTCTCGATTAAATCTTTTAATTGTTCAATTACTTTTTTAAATATTATAGTGTTTCCTAAATTTTTATGGTCTTCGGTATTATGAAGTTTATTTAAGAAAATGTTTTGCAATTGACTTGAATATTCATATGGAATACCCATTATAGAACAGTAGATTGATCCAATTTTATGAATTGTCTTTCTGGATCCTAATGGGTTGTTTATTTCAAAGTCATCACTATAGACTATCAGAGGTAAAATTGTTTTTGTTTTACATTGTTTTTCAATATTTTTGTAAAGTTCACGCGTAAATAATGAACTTAAATGTTTACTCTGTTTTAAATTTGTAATATTAGATAAAATCGATTGCAAAACATTTGGTAATTTTAAAAATTTTGTCAATACATTTTTTAAAGGTACGATCTGAACACTATTATGACTGACCGTTGGTTTATAAGTACCTTGCGTCGCGCGACATTTTAAAAAAGTATTTATTTTTACAGTTTCCGGTAATATCAGCGATCCTTTATCTACGAAAAATCGAAATACATTGTTTTCGTTTTTAAATTTATCAAAAGAATTTTGAACTAAACTTAATATAAGCGGAAAACCTTCAATATGTCCAAATTTATGTTTGATTATTTGTATGCAATTCGAATTATAAAATTGTAACGTATTTTGTATTATATCTAATGCAGACTCCCTATTTAATTTTGCTTTTGCAAACAATTTTGCAACTAAACAAGCTGCCTCATTTAAAACCAAATCCGCGAATTCTAATTGTGACAAGTGACAATGTACACCGTTTTCTAAAATACTATTGAAGTTGTTCGTAAAATCACTAATCGGTTCGCTTTCATTACAATCGTCAGTACTAATATTAACTACTTCTGTATCGTTATTAGCGATTAAAGCACTTTTTTCTTTTGTTTTTTCTTTATGAATTACGATCGAATGTTTTTTTAAAGCATGCTTTCGATAATCATAAACATTTCGAAATATTCTTTTACAATCAGAATAAAAGCAAGTAACTTCACTACTCATTTCATTTAAATGATGTAGCTTAACATGAAATACAAATTGACTATCTAGTTTTATGGAATAGCAATAGGGGCATTGAATTGCCGAATTCTTAGTTTTATTCATTTTCTTATATGCTACATACAGCAAGTACAATTTCGACAATTCTTAAAAATTTGTGCTAATAATATCGATAAATACGTTTGCATGAAAGTAAAAAAGTTTTAAATATTTTTGTAACAAAAGAGAAAAGCATGAATAATGAAAAGTGTTTCATTCGCAGTTAATTAGATTTATTTCGTTTTCATTATTTTATACGATTGTTCCTACCTCCTCATTAATAGAAAAGTGCTTTTTCAAAACGTTAATAATGTGCGCAGTGTATAAAAAATTCTCGTCGTAAGATGTATCAAAATTATAAAAACATTTTTGAATTACAAGCCATAAAGGCTTTGATTGAAACGGATAAAACGTGGTACGCTTTAAAACAAAGATCTAAAGCTCTTAACACCGTGCCGACTGAATATAGTACTTGATCTACTGACACATAAGTGTTTGTCAGATTCTCCAAATCCTTGCCCACGACAATAATATATGGTTGTATTGGTTGAGAATAATTAGCTGCAAAATTGATCCTTTCGTTTCTCAGTCTTTCGACATCTCCTTCGATCTGCATTAAAATATAAATAAGATTAAATACATTCAATTATTGAACTATTAAATATTTTAAAATTTATTTACCATGGCATGAATTAAGAAACTATTCTTTTGCATTCACTGATAGATATTTTCCATACACCTTTATTTTTTATTATGGTTTTTTGTTTAGGCGGTATTAAGTAGGGCAGTAATTGCAACTGAACAGCTACTTTATTATCTATAAATTTTTTTTAGTTTAAACGAACAATAAATATTATGAAAAAGTTAAAGATATCATTTTGTCATTCTCACCTTCACTCAAATCTTCTTTACCCAATAAATTTATAAGGTATTTCGACGTTTCATCATTGGATTTAATTTTTAAAAACTTAAATATAACATCAAAAAATGAATTCCAATTTTCGTAACTGATTGTATTTTTGGTTAATTGAAGATGCGAAAAGTCCGAGTCTATAAAAACTTCAGCCATCGGTTGTTTTAGAAGGGGCTATTCATTGTAAGTGTCTGCTAGATTGGGACTTTTATTTTTTTTTAAATCATGCAATCTAATTGTTGCTGTTTTCTTCCAATGTTCCAAAGCAACATCTTTTAGAGGAGTATGAGGATTTTGCTTTAACCAGTCGATAGATTCTTGTGTTTCGTCATCTAAAATTAAATTTTTGAATATTATTACGCTAATAGAAACTTTCTTTAGTATTTGTAAATTAAATCTATATTTATAGTATTGTGATAACAATTTCAGTTTTTGAATTATTTAAAAATTTCTGACAAGAAGTGTCAATTTTATTATTTTATGATTTAATAGATTTGTGCATTAAATGTTTACATTAAGTCTATGGAAAATTAAATTCATATAAATGATCAAAAGGCTAACCTAGATATTAAACAATGTGGTAAATTTATGCTAGAGTAGATACTACCTTTTTAGTTAATTATACATATATATTATATAAAAAGTAAAAAAAATATCCAATTGTAAACGTATAACTATTTAACTTTTAACGGAATCTTAGGCCAAGATTACAGGATCTATCTTTTTCAAAATAAAAAACATAAATAAATATAAAGTATTATAACTGAAAGAGAAATTTAAAAAGAATTGCGACTATGATACAGGAAATTAATGATAGCCTGATTCATGTATTTTTTAAAAATGTTAAATTTTTTATTATTTATTCATAAAATACTTAAACGTCGGTCACGCTAATTTCGAAAATTCTTACTTTTTTATCATACATTTTTGTTAATATTATTAATAGACGTAGAAAATTCGTGAGTAATCTACAAAAACCAAAGACCTTGAAGTGCTTCTATCTTTACTACTTTGAAACTTTCCTATTTTATATTAAAACATTTTCGATATAGTTACAATCACAATTATTCTTATTATTAACTTATAATAATTGTTTAATAAAAATCAAGGCAATAGTTATTTAATAAAAATAATAATTCGTACCAATGCTTAATGCAGGTGCAAGGTCATCAATCTCTACCTTTGCTTTTTGACGTCTTCATTACAAATTTTCAAAGCAGTAGATAAATTTCTCCATTTATTAACAAGCTTCCCTCTAGCTGGAACAGTCTTCTTTCTTTCAAGCAAGTTGGTCGCAGGTATTCCAGGAATATAATATATAGAAGCTGTTTGTCCAGAAAAAGTACTGCATATTATATTTGCTAGTCCCACAAAAATATCTTTGTCCGGTCTGAAAAAATTCAATCAACAGAATTTGTTATTAAGTATATTTACATGTGTGATATGATACACACACACATATATATATATATATATTCTTTACTTAATATGTATGCATTTACTTATTTCTTAGTTTTCGAAGTTCACTAATAATTACATCTACAACAAAATTTTGATCCTTCTCATGTAAATTATTTGTCTTACTGAATTTTATTAAAATATTTTTGCCTTTCTCCGATTGTTTTAAAAGGTTCTTTAAATTTTTAAACTTATCTAGAATAATATATTTATCATATTCTAAGTCTTTAAAATCATCATCAGACTCAACAAAATTCTTATCATCTTTCCTTTTGTTACTAGTAGCAGGGTCAGACTGTAAAATATTCATTAATTTTAAATTGGAAACATTAACATGGTGAATAAAATTAAATACAATAGTATTGTCATCTTACATCAGTTTTCCGTTTTAGACCATCACTTGTACTTTTACTTAAAATAGACGTGTCCATTTGAAAATGTTGATTGCACTTTAGTTTAAACCTTAGTCTGTCACCCATTAATGGTATTAACTTTTCAAGCATCCCTTCGTCTAATATTTGCATTACGTCTAAATCAATTTTTTCATCTGAAAATATATTTTTATAATGATGAACAATATATACAAATTATTTATTTAATTTGCACAAAAAATAATTAATAATTAACGGTAATAACTGTATCTTTAAGTCACAATAGAATATGATATTGATTCAATGAAATTAATATTTGAGGTCGATGGTGTTTTTATTACTAAAAAATTAAAGTTATTGATGACAATCTCAATTTTCAAATATAATTTTTTTTTATAATAATAATTTTTATAATAATAATAATATTTTAGTCGGATCAAAACTATATTTGTTTCAATCAAAGAATTGATTTATTTTTCTATTCTTTTTAAATTTAAATTTAAATTTATTTTACTTAAATAATAATATCTTTAACAGAATGAGGTTAATCTTTAAAACAGAAAAAAATTATATTAATTCAATGCTACTAATTTTTTAATTCATCAAACGTACAATTTTTTAATTTGTCAAACGTATAATTGTTTACATCGAACAAATCTTTTCATTAATTAAATAATTAAATAATAGTTTAAGAACATTAAATTTCATAATTTAATACAATATAGCATAATAAAAGAAAAAATATAAAGTTTTAAAAAAGTAAATACTGTTCTAAAATGACTTTTAAAGAAGGTTCGTCAAGTGTTCTTTGTAAAACCCGTTTGACTATCCAGTGTAAACAACGTAAGCTTCAAATTCCTTTTTGATACCAACTAATGTTTTTTCCGCCAATGTTTACCAAGAACTATTTTCTCGAATCATCTAAATATCATTTCGGGAGGAGGAAGGGAGGTATGAGAAACATCAGAAATCGGTTGTTCGTTATGCGTTACTACGGTTATTTAATTTTGTTAAAATACCTTTTCAATGGGTTATCTTAAATATTATAACAATGTGTGTGTCTGAAAAGCGATACGGAATGCAAAAGAGCTAAAGATGCTACCATTTTCTTTTTCATGAATATAACTCATAGAAGCAATGGTTGAAAATGCGGCAATAATATTCAATAGCTTAAAATAGTGTTCTTTTAACTAATCATATTATGCATTTATGATATACAAAATTTACAATACACCGAATGTTTTTAGATTTTTCAAATTTTACTTTACAATAGATTTAAAACAAAAAATGTACTTACCTTCGAAGTTGCTAACGTACTGCCCCAAATTCCACATCTCAAGTAAACTAACGATGCTTTCATTCTCCGCCATTGTAACAATCCAACGAATGTTCTCCACAAACCGATTTTTTGTGATACAAATCCACAAACGTATCAGCAAAATAGTTCTTTCAAATTACTGTGTACTTAAGTCATCTTAAAACACTATCGATAATAAAGAATGAAAAAACGCGAAGAGAAAATCTGGTAGCCTAAATTGCCGGTTCCCGATTGCCACTTTTTCCGGTTGTCCACGCGCCGATTTGTCAGCAACTGAGTGCGAAGCGAGAGGGGGGAGAAAAATCAATAACGCCACCTTTTCATGAAAACAAGACCCGCCGGTCGATTTTTGTTTCTATGATTATTTAAATTTATAATCGAATATTGTTTGCTTAAATGAAATTTTTTTTAGTTATGTATATGAGAATGGTATAAATTCAATTTACCTAATGTTTTAATTGATCAATTTTTATGCACAATAATTTGCACAAAAAATAATTAATAATTAACGGTAATAACTGTATCTTTAAGTCACAGTAGAATATGATATTGATTCAATGCAATTAATATTTTAGTTCGATAGTGTTTTTATTCCTAAAAAATTAAAGTTATTGATGACAATCTCAATTTTCAAATATAATTTTTTTTTATAATAATAATTTTTATAATAATAATAATAATTTAGTCGGATCAAAACTATATTTGTTTGAATCAAAGAATTGATTCATTTTTCTACTCTTTAAATTTAAATTTAAATCTATTTTACTTAAAGAATAATATCTTTAACAGTATGAGGTTAATCTTTAAAACAGAAAAAAATTATATTAATTCAATGCTACTAATTTTTTAGTTCGATTGTATTTTTATTTCTAAAAATTAAAAGCTATGGATGATATTATCAATTTCCAAATAAAATTGTTTTTTTTTAATAAATAAATGATTTTTTTAAATCAAACTATATTTGCTCAAATAAAAAAGTTGCTGCACTACAAGAATAATAATTTTGTCGGATCAAAACTATATTTGTTTGAATCAAAGAATTGATTGATTTCTCTACTCTTTTTAAATTTAAATTTTAAATTTATTTTGCTTAAATAATAATATCTTTAACAGAATGAGGTTAATCTTTAAAACAGAAAAAAATTATATTAATTCAATGCTACTAATTTTTAAATTCGATGGTATTTTTCTTTCTAATAAATAAAAAATCTATGATATGGATGATATTCTCAAATTTTTAATAAAAACATTTTTTTTAATGAATAAATGATTTGTTTAAATCAAACTACATTTGCTCAAATAAAAAAGTGGCTGCATTACAAGAATAATAATTTAGTCGGATCAAAATTATATTTGTTGAATCAAAGAATTGATAAATGTTTCTACTCTTTTTTAATTTAAATTTTTAATTTATTTTGCTTAAATAATAATATCTTTAACAGAATGAGGTTAATCTTTAAAATAGAAAAAAATTATATTAATTCAAATGCTACTAATTTTTTAATTCATCAAACGTACAATTTTTTAATTTGTCAAACGTATAATTGTTTTTGCATCCAACAAATCTTTTCATTAATTAAATAATACAAGGTTTTGGGTCAAAGAAGTTGATCATTGTTCAATTTTATTTTTTTGAATATACCGAATCTTTCGAAGGAATACTTGATAGTTTTGACTTGAAGAAATATGCGTAAAAAGGAATGAAATATATTTTTAATGATGACACTTTTTTCTAACATTTGTGATTTTATCTCAATAAATCAGCTTACTACCTTATTAATAGCACCGTACCTTCATTATTAAATTTAATAAAAACTTAAGTTTTAAACATTATCTTTATTTTTAATGTATCAAACATATAAGTTTATAAACCAAAGAAATGTTCATTAATTGAATGACGAAAGACTTTTGGTAGAAAAAAATTAATCATTGTTAAATATATTTTTTTCTAATGTACGGTATTTTTCAAATTAATATTTCATATTCTCGAGATAAAGAAATATATCTGAAATGGAATGAAATATATTTTTTATTGTCTTTTTCCTAATTTCTGACATTTGAATTTGTGTTTCAATAAAGTGGTTTCTTTAATTCGAAAACATACGTCATTGTAGTAACCTGCATCTTACTTACATGTCACGTTTCATAACAACATATTATTTTTTTAAAACAAATAAATTATTTCTTCTTCTTAAAGATAATATTTTTTAATTGTATTATTTTTTTCTCAAACCTTTTAGTCTTTGCTTTAATGAAATGATATTAATACGCCAATCAAGAATTTATTTGGTTCAAATTAAAAAAATTATAGAAATTTTTTTTTCAGTTAATAATGTTACGAGTGAAGGGTCAGTATTTCCGGATTCTAGTGGGTAACCGTTGGCTCACTCGGACGGAACCTAGTGAGTTTAGGCGAAGGAGGATTGGGATGAATGAACGGTAGGACTCAGATGTAAATTGAATACTGGATTTATTCGATACTTTAGGTACGAAAGAGAGATGCCAGAGATGCTGGCTGATTGGCTGATTAGCGGTTGAAGATGATTGAATGGTTGGATGATGATTGTAGTGGATCGCCGGTCACGCTGGAGTCTTCGTGTTAACGGGAGTGGGACTCTGTCCCAAAACTAGGGAGGAATGGTTCCTTCGTTGGTCGTCTGATTGAGCCTGGCGAGAGAGGTAAGAGTGCTAAGGGAGTAAGAGCGCCAAGAGCGCCAAGAGAGGTCCTCCGTGGGCGAATCACCCCTTCTTATAGCCTCGTTGTGTGACATCCCCTCTTTCGATAATTATTGGTGGGAGCTTAATTTCCACGTGTTGCACCTAGTATCTATGTGAATTTTGTCAATGTGTAGATATGATTTTTCGCGGGTGCTGACGCTGAGAGTCAGCGCTTCTTCGCGAGAACGCTCGAGAACTGGCGTGAGCGGATGTAACATATCATATTACGCTTCGTGTCTTAACTTCAGAATGCTTTTTTATTCTACTTTATATTTTGCGCATTTATAAAACTAATTATCTATTAATATAATAATCAATATGTTACCACTCGTAACAATAATACACGTTTTTAATTTAAGAATTAATTTGTTTGAATTGTAATTTTAATTATTTTTATATGTACATTATTTCATTTGATAAACGCTATCTTTAAAATAAATAACTTGTTTGTCTAAAACGAAAAAATTTGATTGGTTTGAAGAAACATTTCTTTGTCCAACGTATTACTCTTTAAATAGGTACATTGTGTGTGAAAGATTATTGTGTCATACATTTTTTATTTGATATAATATTCATTTGTTTTGAAGAAATATTGCATTAACTTTTTTCATCTTTCTGTAAGAAATTGGTAAATTTAAAATAATATTTGTTACATTTTTTATTTGATATAATATTCATTTGTTTTGAAGAAATATTGCATTAACTTTTTCATCTTTCTGTAAAGAAATTGGTAAATTTAAAATAATAATTTGTTTTTCTTTAATAAAAATTTATTTTATTAAATGAAAATAATATTTCTTTAAATTAAAGAAAAAATAAATAGGATCTTGTGAAAGAAATATTTCTTTGCCGAGAAAAAATTATTTTTGGTTTAAACAATGTGCATCTTTCAAGTAAAGAAATAGCTATCATTAAACCAAATTTCTTTGATTCAAAGATACCGATCTTGATTTTAAAAAATTTTTTTCTCAGTGTGTACATTATTTCATTTGATAAACACTATCTTTAAAATAAATAACTTGTTTGTCTAAAACGAAAAAATTTGATTGGTTTGAAGAAACATTCTTTGTCCAACGTATTACTCTTTAAATAGGTACATTGTGTGAAAGATTATTGTGTCATACATTTTTTATTTGATATAATATTCATTTGTTTTGAAGAAATATTGCATTAACTTTTTCATCTTTCTGTAAAGAAATTGGTAAATTTAAAATAATAATTTGTTTTTCTTTAATAAAAATTTATTTTATTAAATGAAAATAATATTTCTTTAAATTAAAGAAAAAATAAATAGGATCTTGTGAAAGAAATATTTCTTTGCCGAGAAAAAATTATTTTTGGTTTAAACAATGTGCATCTTTCAAGTAAAGAAATAGCTATCATTAAACCAAATTTCTTTGATTCAAAGATACCGATCTTGATTTTAAAAAATTTTTTTCTCAGTGTGTACATTATTTCATTTGATAAACACTATCTTTAAAATAAATAACTTGTTTGTCTAAAACGAAAAAATTTCATTGGTTGGAAGAAACACTTCTTTGTCCAACTTATTACTCTTTAAATAGGTACATTTTGTGTGAAAGATTATTGTGTCATACATTTTGTATTTGATACAATATTCATTTGTTTTGAAGAAATATTGCATTAACTTTTTCATCTTTCTGGAAAGAAATTGATTTGATTGATTGTATTGTAAAGAAATATATATTAAAAAGAAAAAAATATTTTTTAGTCAGCTTACTATTACTTTATTAATAACACATTGTCTTTTATTCTTTAATTTAATAGACGTAAGTTTTTAACATTTATAACATTTTTCAAACCTTTATATGGGTGATTCTCATCTAAAGTTCAAATTTCGACAGTCGATTAAGATTTTAAAAAATAGTTTAATTTTTCATTTCCATCACATGTAATATGTTTGTACTAAGTTATAGATAACAGTAATACTCAAAAATGTATTTAAAAACGTAGCACGGCTAATACAAAATTAGAATGCAAATCTGGCAAGAATTTTCTCAATAAGGTACGTAAATAACTAAATTATTATATAAAATACAATACTTACATTTACAACTTACTTACATTAAACTGTTACCTGTTCTATAAATAAAAGTTATTACTAGTTCCAATAATGCTTTATTTCTATATTATTGTAAATATGAGAAAAACAAACCATCTGATTCTAAAAATAATTCTTTTCACTATATGAATTATTATATACTATGAAAACGCTTATTGATCATTAATATCAACTAAATTGAGCTTTAAATCAAGGTCAATCCAACACTTCCACGAATCAAGTCCCTAATTAAAGAAAATCCAGCACGAAATTGCGGCCAATCGAGGCCAATCGAACCCGAAGTCGAGTCCCCAATCGAGACCGAAGCCGAGTCCAAGATCGAGGCCCATTCAGCTCGCCATCGCGGCCGATCCATCAGCTTGAAATCGAGGGCCAGCCCGAAATGGAGGCCAATCGATCTTGAATTCGAGACTGATCCAGGTCGAAATCGAGGCCCCGATCGAGTCCGTACCCACTTGAAATCGAGTCCCCAATCCATACCGATTCAGTTCGAAATCGAGGCACTGATTGAGTTCTATCCCACTCGAAATCGAATGCCCGATCGAGTCCGATCCAGCCCAAAATCGAGGCCAATCAAACTCGAAATCGAGGCTGATCCAGGTCGAAATCGAGGATATTGCAGCTTGAAATCGAGGCCGAACGAACGTGAAATCGAGTTCCCGATTGACGCCCATCCAGTTCGAAATTGAAGCTATTCTAGCTCGAAATCGAGAATGATCAAGGTCGAAATCGAGGCCGAAGCCGCCCGATATCGAGGCCAATCTAGCTCAAAATCGAGGCCGATCTAGATCAAAATCGAGGCACATCGAGCTCAAAATCGAGCCCGATCCAGCCCGAAAAAAGAGGCCAATCGACTCGAAATCGTGGCCAATTGAGCCCGAAATCAAGGCCAATCGAGCTCGAAATCGGGTTCGATCTAGCCCGAAATCGAGGCCAATCGAGCTCGAAATCGAGTCCCATCCAGCTCGAAATCGAGGCCGATCCAGCCCGAAATCGAGTCCGATCTACAGCCCGCAATCGAGGACAATCGAGTTTGAAATCGAGGCGGCTCCAGCCCGAAATCGTGGCCAATCGAGCTCGAAATCGAGACTGATCAAGGTCGAAATCGAGTCACCAATCGAGGTGGATTCAGCTCGAAATCGAGGCCAAAAATCGAGTCGAATCCAGCTCGAAATCCAGCTCGAAATCGACCTCGAAATCGAGCTGGATATCCACCTCGATTTTTTCAACAGGGATTGATTTTCTTGGTTGTGCGTAAACGAATTCGTGTAAAACTTGTTGTACAGTAAAGATTAATAAATAAGGAACGTAATGCGTGGCCAATAGCACAAATAAATAATGTAATATTGAAGTGGTTAAAAAGTAAAAATTTGGGGGGGCTAGTTAGCTATATATAATGGCTCTCGCGCCTATACTTGCGTCAGGCGCTATTGCGCCTTTTGATATAATAAGTGATTTTATTTTCAGTGGGGACAAGATTGAATGAATCAGTGCGCGTGTATTAAACGGTTAAATTATTTATTTAACTAATTTAAAAATCAACCTCCTCTCTCTCGTGGTTAGTGGTGCCACGGGATCTATTCTTAGATCCCGTAATAGAATATTATAAGTCATTTTCTTTTGGAGTGTTAATATTCGTTATCGTGGGTTAATCTATATCCGGATCTATTTATTTTTATTCAACGGGACTTCCTCTGGGTGAGTCCACCGGGTTATAAGGATGAATTATTATTATTATTCCACAAAGATGTCTTGGATCGGAAAGAATTGCATTTAAATAATAATTTTCTTTTATTATAATTCTAAACTAACATCACAAAGTATTAATACAAGTATGGTTTTCAATCACACTTTCAAAAATATTATCTGATAAAAAATCTTTAATTATTACTCCCATCCAATTTCTACTTATGTTTTGCTTAAACTCCATAAAGAGTTTCTGCAATAGAAAGTACCCGCGTAAAAATGAGAAAGTTTGGGCCACATTTAGCCCAAGTTTATGTCTGTATAAAGTGTGGCGCAAATGTGTGCAATGAGACTATCCCAAACTTGAGAACTCACGCATTCCAAGTTTGGGAGAAGTTTGCAAAAGTTATGCCAAACTTCGTACAAAGTTCTTATAAATTATTTTTGAATTGGCCGAAATATGGGACAAATTTGTCCAAAGTATGGGGGCAAGTGTAGGATTACTTTTACTACACTTTATTTTTAGGTTATATTAATTTAAAATTTGAAAAGAAAAGAAATTAAAAATAATTTAACATTACTCGATTTACACCTGGAAGAAAAAGCATACATGTATTTCCAAAAGATTTCAAGGTTCACGGTCAATTTCATCCTCTTCATCTAAGTCGTCGCAGCACGTCATTCCAAGTCGACGTTGAGGGTTAGACTGACGCATCGGCGTCAAGAAAAATTTCTTAGTGACCAGTAAACAAGAAGTCAAGCAAATTTCACAAACGTTCCTAAGCAACGAGCAGAACAGTTGAATTTATAAAATTTTGGACTTAGAAATTTTTTAACCACACTTTCAACTGTTCTTTATAGCCTGAAATAAACTCTTAATAACAAAATAGCAAAATGGCTCAGTGGTAAAGAGCCAGCATTCGGATCTAAAGATCGAAGGTTCAAATCCCGCGGAAAGTTAATATTTTTTTTTATTTTTTTTTAAATTTATGAGGTATGGCCAACATATTGGCAATAGTTTACAAATGATAAAATAGTAACTATTGCCAATATGTGGCAAAGATATGGGAGGGTGCTGTTTGGCGGTATGTTGGCAATACATTGCCAATTGTCGCGGCAACATATTGGCAATATGTTTGCAATAACTATTGCCCATTGCTCTGCAATATAGTGGCAATAGTTTATATTTTTACGCGGGTATATAAAAGTTTAATTAAAAAAAATACAATGTATGATATGGTAAAAAATACTTGTCGTTTATTCCGCTTTGATTTTAGTACTTTCTATTGCAGAAACTCTTGATGGAGTTTAAGCAAAATATATGTAGAAATAGGATGGGAGTAATAATTAAAGATTTTTTTTCAGATAATATTTTTGAAAGTGTGATTGAAAACCATACTTGCGAATGTTGACACCTTCGTAGAAGTTGTTTTATATAAAGTACTGTCTAGAGGCATAAATTCAACGTGCTTATAATACAGACCTAACACAAAGTATTTTTCATCCTGTTCTCACTGTTTTTTTATACCGCTATGGTTCAGCTGCATTTACGCACTTACCTTGGAGTGGTAGAAAAGTATCTCTATACTTATTTCAGTATCCATCTAATCCCCTGTAAGCTGCTAAAAATACAAATATTATTATACAATTATAAAAAATTAATTTTTAAACATTTCTAATGCTGGATTTTTAGTTCTACAGCCCTTACAAGAATTATAATACTAATCTGAATTACTATAAAAGTATCAACATTATTATTATTATTATTCTGCCATGCATTGTGTGAATTTCACAAACTTGTAACTGTCACGTAATCGTATTACTCATTATAATCTCAGATCCGATTTATTTATATACTAGCAACAAACACCTCAGTCGCTAACGCTCCCTCGGTCAATTTAAAATATTAATATAAAATTAAAATATTTAAGTTTCTTTCCTTTTAAAATATCTAGTTGATCTCAGTTTTTTTCTGAACTTAGGTTTGAATGTACAACTTTATTCGTCTTTGAGTTATACAGGTGCAATCAAAGTCTCGAGTATTTTTGGCGAAATTTTTCGTGTTATGCTTATATATATCGTAAAATAGAGTATTAGTATTTGTAACTCCGGCTTTCTTCATATTTTTATAGTAGAAAATACCCTAACATATCCTAGAGTTTGGTAAAGATCTCCGCAGATGTGAGACTCTCCTAGTAAGTATTGTTTTACCCTTTAAAATTATATTCAAGTCGAGTCACCAGACATGATTAGTATAATTTTTTTCTTTGAAATTATTCAAGTCAATATAACTATATTCATATGTCACTCAGGACTATAATAAAAGTATTCCTATACGTGTTGAAGTTGAAAATATTCCTAAATGATTTTTGCACTTAATACAAACATATGCATACGTTTGTATACAGCGTTTCCATTTGTTGCGTGCGCATGCGGGTTCGAATCCCGGTGAGGGATAAAAATTAATTTTTTAAATGTTCTGCGATAAATTTGTATTATTAATTATGGTAAGTAAACTGAATAATTGCTATGACATATAAAAATAATTATAAAATAATTAAAAAGAATAAGTTAATAATAAGAATTCTTTTTGAACATTTTTTAAATCATGTAAATATGTGATCGATTTAAGGAACTTTAAGTACTAATTAACTACTTTAAGAATCCTTCTAAGCGAACATTTAGTTTATAAACTTCTGTATCGTTTATTTAAAAGTAATAAATATCATTAATAAATTTTTTTAAAGTTCATGACGAATATATCATAAAAACCCGTCAAGTATTTTTTATATATGATCACAATTTTAAATTAATTTCATTATTTTTATTACTATATAAAATGTTATTTTCGACCTAAAAAATATATTTCCAAATAGTAGCATATTAATAATTTTTAATTTTATAAAACATCGTCAAAAAGTTGTTAATTTTGTAAGTATGGGTTTTAGATGATCAGAACCTTCTTGTTACTATTTAATTAACAAATGTAATAAAAATAAGTTGGTGCAATAATAAAATTCTTAAATTAGTCTGGAAGTAATTAACATCTTTAAGTTTAGTGTTTTATATTTATCAAGTATATTTTATTATCTTATGTAGTACATAATCCAATAGTTAAATATCGAAAAACACCTTCTGCCAAGGTGTAAAAATTCGCAAGTATGGTGTAATTCCGATCACCCTTTTACAATTGTTATCTAATAGCTAATAATCTAATTTTAACGCACAACTTTTTTTAATTAAAACAATAACTTATTAATTTTTTTTAATTCTTAAAAAACTTTCGCAGTAAAGAGTACTAAAATTTTTAAATAAAATAATACTTGCACCACGCGTTGCTTTGCATGCTCACTTAGCACTCATTCAAAAATTAAGAAATATAATAAATTAATAAATCAATATTAAAATTTGTTTCTGTACGATTACATCAAGTGCCAAAATTTATTTATTATTTTATATGATATGAGTAGATTCGATACTTTCAAATCGTACATGATTAGTTAATCAGAATGCACTGCCGAAATAAAACCAACAGTGGTGCAAATATTATTTTATTTAAAATGAATAAAAAAGATAAATTTCTGTTCTATTAGATTTGGAGAAATTAATTTCGCAACAAATGAATATTGTTATAAGTAATTTGCTGTAAGATCGTGTTAAATTTATAAAGTTTCCAAACGAATTTTACAATCATCAAAGAACTGCCATATTAGTTTTATGTAAAAATGTTAAATAAGTGTTTAAATAACTAAGGATAAAGACCGATCACTTATCCACTTAATCAAGATTTGGTTTTTTAAATTATTTGAATCATTGCAACTATTAAATTAAAATTAAAATGTCACCCAACATTGGAATAAAATCATCGAATACATGCAAAAGTTTAGTAAGTTTACTTAGTTACTAAATGAATATTACACATACCAATGAATCGAACATGTATATTGGTATTATAGAAAATGAAAAATGAATTTATAATAACTATAAAAATGGAGAACGATATGATAGAAGATCCACTTAAATAATATTATATTCTCTTTTGAAATAACTTTACTTAGTCATGTAGTATTGAAACATTCAGATCAAGATTGAAGCATATTAAAGAAACCAGAATACCTTGAATGGATTAGGTCTTAAGTAAATACATTAAAAAAAATATTCTAATATAATAATTGCAATTAAAATAATAATATAATATAATAATTGTTATTAAAATAATGTAAGAAAGTATTTATATATATATATATATATATATATATATATATATATATATATATATATTGTAACAGTTTGGTTGCCGCGCGGATGTTTATTTTAATATCGCGGCTGCTCAGCGGTACGGTTAAACTTACCGTATTTAAATAAACATATTTTTCCCGCGATGCGGCGACGGTTACCTGTCCGCTCTACCAAATCTGTTAAATGTTAGTCTGAAATCGAGTTACTGTTTCAGATAACAACCAGGTAAAATTCAAATCTGAAATTGACCGCGAAACAGGGATATCGCGTCGAGCACTTGTCAACCAGAAATATACGAGCTCTTAGGATTACGGAAGGAATCGTACGTGGGTTAAATTCAATTAATCGAACACCGGATCGAATTCTAATAATAATATGAATTTATTGAAATAAAGATAAAGAAAGATAACAAATAAAATATCTGATTGTGGCCGAGGTCTACGCTTTTATTACAAGTCGGTAAACGGCCGACTTGTAGGGAGAGGGGAAGAAAATATCGCGAACTAAATAATATATCCAGTCAACGGGACTGGTATAAAGAAACACGATTATTTACTAAATGCGAATAAAAACACGATCGCGTGAAGTGGTACCACTTACTTTGTACGCTGCTGTAGTCGTTGGTAAACAACGACCAGCCGATCGGTTGCTTTCTCTCTCTCTCACTCTCGCTGCGGTGTCGGACGGATTGTCCGCTCGCCCGTGCACCGGGGTTGTGTGGCTGCAGGTAGATGCACGGTGTAGCACCACTCACTGCAAATGCAGGATCGGCCTGCAGTCGAAACACACACACAAAACTCACGGTAAATCACGGCACGGCGAAGCTGAACACGGGACGCAGGGGGATCACACCTGTCACGTAAGAAGGTGGCTATCACTCTATCCAGTGCGCGCGAATCTCCCCCTTACCTCTCTAATGAGGTGCGTGCGCGAATCTTTCGCGTGCGAAGTCGATCCCGCCCGTGTAGCCACGACGAACCGAGCCGAGCCGAATCTCGCCGGCTCGAACCGATGCGAACATTATGATACTGTTCGCTCGTGTTGCTCGAATTCATCAAACGGTGAGGTAAACAGTACCTTACCGTTACACCTCCCTTCCAGATTCCACATACCCGTGATGTGGTTTCTGCATCCCTGACGAATTTGGGATGGAAAGTGGCTACACAGGTACAAAAAAAAACTGGCCCAAAAATCCGGACACTAACTGTAGTTCCGTCGTGGTCTGCCTCTACCTCGTTTGGCTAGCCCGCGGTGGCTAGCGGTCGGAATTACCGTCGACCGATCCCGCGGTCTGACGACGACCCTCGCGTTTTTACGCGGCCTACCTCTACTTCGTTTAACGGGGAGCACGACATTCGCGTTATCTCGTTCCTCGCGTGGAACGGCGCTTGCTTGCGTCTCGCCGCGTGAGACGTCTTCGCTCGCAGGAACCGTATCGCGTTCGGATTCCTCTTCCCTCGTAGGTAGATCAGTCTCGATGTCGTCTTCTTGGCCGTACTCATCGCCATGGTCATCCGATAAGTACGGTTTGAGGTACTGAACATGGCATTTCTCCTCATGTCCCTGATTATCCTGGATCTTAACAGTATTTGGGCCGTATCTGTGGACGATCAAATAAGGACCGACGTATTTTGGAGCTAACTTGGCCGAGACGCCTTGTGCGCTGGATGAGAGGACTCGGTTCTTCTTCCATACCAAGTCCCCGACTTCAAAAGAAGCCGCTCGTCTCCCGGCATTATAGTAACCGGCTTGCCTATCCTGAGCTTTATTAGCTCTAGCTGAAGCTTTCTTGTGAAGCTCAGGTAGTCGTGATAGCCGATCACTCCACTCAAGCAAACGCTGGTATTTCAAACGTTGCTGAGTCAGCTCGTCTTGAACTCGACGAGCAGTGCCGGGTGGCTCAGGCTGCCGGCCGTAATTTAACATGGCCGGGCTCCATCCTGTCGAACTCTGTACCGCCGTATTTAAAGCAAATCAAGGTCCGGTAACTTCTCGTCCCAAGTGTTGTGCTCCTCGGTAATGTAAGAAGCTACCAACGTTTTCAGCGTTCGATTAGCACGTTCGACGGGATTGGCCTGAGCGTGGTACGGGGGAATAGTTGTATGAAATATTCCTCGTTCCACGAGATAATCATCTACGAGCTTGTTCTTGAACTCAGTGCCGTTGTCGGATAAAAATACTTCCGGTGTGCCAAAACGCATGACGACTCGTTCGTGTAACTCTTTCACAGATCGTCTAAGCGTTAGCTTTCCGAATCGGCACTGCTTTCAATCCAGCGCGGTGAACAAATCTTGGAAGATCAAAATATATTCAAATCCGTGTGTGGAGCGGGGAAGTGGTCCATTAAACATCTCCTGCTACCACTTGCCATGGCTTTTCACCCACTCGCCTACCCATCCAAACCCATGGGAGGGCGTTGCTCCCACCTTGCATTGCTGGCACACCTGACATTTGCGTACATACTCGCCAACTTCGGCATAGTAACGTGGCCAATAATATACTTTGCCACGCGAGCAAATGTCTTTTCTCTACCTAGATGGCCAGCTGCCGGATCATCATGACATTCTCGGAGGATGGTCTGCCTGTGCTCTTCGGGTACTTGGATCTTCCAATCAGGAAATTCTCTCGGCCGCTCACTTACGTCTTTGGTCCACGAAAGGTACCAGGGGTCCTTAGTAGTCTGGCTCCAAGAGACGGAGGATAAGGCCGGTTCTTCTTCCATACCAAGTCCCCGACTTCAAAAGAAGCCGCTCGTCTCCCGGCATTATAGTAACCGGCTTGCCTATCCTGAGCTTTATTAGCTCTAGCTGAAGCTTTCTTGTGAAGCTCAGGTAGTCGTGATAGCCGATCACTCCACTCAAGCAAACGCTGGTATTTCAAACGTTGCTGAGTCAGCTCGTCTTGAACTCGACGAGCAGTGCCGGGTGGCTCAGGCTGCCGGCCGTAATTTAACATGGCCGGGCTCCATCCTGTCGAACTCTGTACCGCCGTATTTAAAGCAAACAAGGTCCGGTAACTTCTCGTCCCAAGTGTTGTGCTTCTCGGTAATGTAAGACGCTACCATCGTTTTCAGCGTTCGATTAGCACGTTCGACGGGATTGGCCTGAGCGTGGTACGGGGGAATAGTTGTATGAAATATTCCTCGTTCCACGAGATAATCATCTACGAGCTTGTTCTTGAACTCAGTGCCGTTGTCGGATAAAAATACTTCCGGTGTGCCAAAACGCATGACGACTCGTTCGTGTAACTCTTTCACGATCGTCTAAGCGTTAGCTTTCCGAATCGGCACTGCTTCAATCCAGCGCGTGAACAAATCTTGGAAGATCAAAATATATTCAAATCCGTGTGTGGAGCGGGGAAGTGGTCCATTAACATCTCCTGCTACCACTTGCCATGGCTTTTCACCCACTCGCCTACCCATCAAACCCATGGGAGGGCGTTGCTCCACCTTGCATTGCTGGCACACCTGACATTTGCGTACATACTCGCCAACTTCGGCATAGTAACGTGGCCAATAATATAACTTTGCCACGCGAGCAAATGTCTTTTCTCTACCTAGATGGCCAGCTGCCGGATCATCATGACATTCTCGGAGGATGGTCTGCCTGTGCTCTTCGGGTACGACCAACTTCCAAGCGTCTTGATCTTCCATGGCGTCATCCAATTCAGTATCCACCCGATACGAATACAGGTTTCCACCTTGGATCTTCCAATCAGGAAATTCTCTCGGCCGCTCACTTACGTTTTTGGTCCACGAAAGGTACCAGGGGTCCTTAGTAGTCTGGCTCCAAGAGACGGAGGATAAGGCCGGCTTGTCTTCCTCATACATACGAGAAAGTGCATCAGGAACGTAGTTTAGAGCTCCTTTCCTGTGCTCAATAGTAAAGTTATGAGACTGGAGTTCTAACGCCCATCTGGCGAGGCGGCTCGTTGGATTGCGAATATTGCATAACCAACGAAGACTACTATGGTCAGTGACAACTTTAAACTGGTAACCTTCGATGTATGGTCTAAACTTCTTAATCGCCCATACTACGGCCAGGCATTCCCGTTCTGTGACGCTGTAATTGCGTTCGGCGGGCGAGAGGATTCTACTGGCGAACTCCAGGACTCTCTCTTCTCCACCGACAATCTGTAGCAACACTGCACCGATACCAGTGTCACTAGCGTCAGTTTGGACCACATACTCACCATTCTCATCGGGAGTTTGCAGAACGGGTGCTGTCATCAACAAAGCTTTAAGCTGCTGGAAAGCGCTCTTTTGTTCTTCCAGCCAAAGATACTTCTGGTCTTTCTTGGTCAGACGCGTTAGCGGCTCAGCTATGGTAGCATAGTCGTGCATGAAGCGTCTGTACCAAGATGCCATACCGAGAAACCGTCTCAGCTGCTTCAAATTCTTGGGAGCCGGATATTCTTTAATCGGCTCCGTTTTAGCTGGGTCAGGTCGTATCCCGTCTCGGTTAACTCGCACACCCAAATATCTCACTTCGGGCTGGCAGAAGACACATTTCTCCCGACTAACAGATAAACCGGCTTCTGCCAAGCGAGTTAACACCTCGATCAACAGTTGCTTATGCTCTTCAAACGTCTCCGTGACAATAATGATATCGTCGAGATATGCATAAGCAACCGGTTCGAGTTTGGGTCCAATCACCTGATCGATCATACGCTGGAATGTCGCGCCAGCATTTGCCAATCCATACGGCATACGAGTAAGCTGGAACAAACCCATTCCAGGTACCGTAAAAGCCGTTATCGGGCGCGACTCCACCTGTAGAGGTATCTGGTGATACGCACAGTTCATGTCGATCGTGGAGATGTATCGGGCTTTCTTGAGTTTGCGTAGGATATCCTGCATATATGGCAAATGATATGCATCAGGTTTCGTCAAAGCGTTGACTTTCCTAAAATCGATGCAAAAACGCCTAGCATTCTCACCCTTCTTCGCCATCACCACGGGGCTGGACCAACCGCTTTTCGAGGGTTCAATAACGCCAGTCTCGAGCATCTCGCGGACTTGACGTTGCATTTCCTCTCGAATTTTATCAGAGACGGGGTAATACCTCTGTTTGATCGGCCTGGCTGATCCGACGTCGATTATATGTTCGACATCGTAAGAACGGCCGATCTTTGGCAAGGTTGTGGACAACACTCGGTCTAGAAGTTCGCGCAATTGTGTGCGCTCTACTTCTGTTACGTCAGCGACACCTGCTGACGATAATGAAGCATTACCACTTTCCATACTTGCCACTTCCAGCTGTAGGACTTGATCCGTTCCCTTTAGGAATAAACGGTCGGAATCTGGGCCTAGGACGGCTCGGAATGCTCGGATAAAATTTACTCCGATGTAGCATTCAGCATCCAGGTTCGGCATGATCGCAACACGTATATCTCGAGTCTCTTTACCGATGGTAAATGGTAGCATCACGTGACCACACAACGGATGAGTACTACCATCACCGAGCTTGGCATTGCCAGCTCGCGACTCGAGAAGCGACCTGCCTAGAGCGGTTGCTAACTGCAAACCGCTTGGACCCATTACGGTTGTCGATGCACCTGGATCGAACAACGCACGGATCCGGAATCCATCTATGTCAACCGGACACCACCAGCGCGTCTCGTCCTCAGGACGATAACTTCTTCGGCTAGTGCTCGATGTCACTAATTTTAGGACATCGCAGGTCTCCGGATCCATTCCGACTTCCTGGGATCTGTCTGGAATCAGTACTTTCCTTTTCTGCTTAACTGCAGCTGGTCTATCTCGGTAATCGGGAGTCAGATCTTTGTCCTCCTTGGGGACTCCCTGTACGTTGGGGTATGCGGTTGTCCCCTCTAACCGCTTCCCCACGCGTTTTTTGCGCAGTCAGGGTACGTCCTAACGGTGTACCCCAACTTACCACAAGTATGGCACTTGATCGGCTTGGGGAAGTCTTCTTTTCTCTTTATCTTCTTTCTTGAATCCGACGATTCCCCAAGCTTCGAGGATGAACCACTCGATGACCGTCGATCGGGACTTTTACGTGTCTCCTTCCTCCTTTTAAACCGAGGAGGAGACCTGTGGGTTTTCTTCCTAGGTGGCGTATCTTTATCCACCTTAACCCCAGCTGTCTGGCTACTCGTTCGCATGGTCCTAAGGGTTTCTTCCAGGACTTTTGTGAGCCGTTCAATCGGATCTTCCCGACCCGACTCACTCACCTCCTTAGCCACGCTTGCTACCTTAGGCTTGGCGGTCGACCGCTTTTGGACTTTGCCTTGTAAGCAAGTTCCGGCAGCATTAAATCTTCCTCTGCCGGAGGCGGTCGATATAACTTTTCCCGCTCGAGCGTTTGCTCGGCGTCCATCGCCAGCTCCAATAAATCTTCAACCGATTTGGCTTCAGCTCTCTTAAACAACCGCTGAAGCTGAGGTAGCATGTTACGGTAGAGATGGTCCAATTGCCTACGCTCGCTCGGGATCGGGTTGAGTTTTCGCATGATTGCGATTGAGCAGGTGATGTAATCTCTCACCGGCTCATCCTCACCCTGTGTCCGAGCATTGGACTCCTCGATGAGCCTTTGCTGGAAGCTTTGGCTCATACCGTACCATTTCTTGGCAGATTTCACAAAATCTTGCCACGAGTGCCATTTGTCCTTCTCATTCCGGTACCACGTAGCTGCGGTTCCAGTGAGAAGTTCGGACAAGGACGGCAGCAATTCGTCCTCGTTGAGGTAGGCGAGAATCCTACAGTCTTCGACTCTCGCAAGGAAGGCATCGATACTCTGGCTTTTGCCGCCAGAGAATCGGACTCCCCACTTACGAACTACCGCACCAACATCGCGCGGTGTCCCGGCCGATCTCGACGCTGATTGGCCGGACTCGTAAAAGTCCTTCAGATTAGGGTAGGGAGAGCTTGAACATGGAGGCTGTCTCGGTCTCCGTGTGTCACCCCTCCCCCAAGCTCCTCCAGCATCTGCATGAGGTGCTTGAGACCCCTCAGGCTCTACCTGCACGTGTTGTGGTCTGATGTCCGTCTCGTCCAGGGTGTAACACGTATAGGTGTCCTAGAACTGGACATGTTGGGTTGGCTCTCGGGTTTTGTTTGTGCTGGAAGCTTGTGCACCGCTTGGCAAGTCCAACTTGCTGTTGACGGTGTGCATCTGTACTTCCAGCTCCTTAACCCGTTCCGTCAAGGTGGATAACCTACTTACTTGCTCCGCTAACATCGAAGCAAAATCCTTTGGTATCTCGAACTGAGCGCCAGTATGGGATACCAAAGTTATCCATTCTTCCTTGTCGGTTTCTCGGTCGGAGGTGTCCGACTGCCCATCTTCCTCTCGCTCGTCCGTATCTTCTACTTCTAGAGCGAGAGTCCTCTGTAGCACCTCTACTACATCTGGGTCAGAATCCGGGTCCGGAATCTCCGGATTCTGGGCAACCATGGACTTAAACCAATCTGTCCTCCGCCTGTTCCGCCTGACACGATCCTCATTTGAGTTTGTGTCGGCTGCGAACTCTTGAGCCGTATAATTACCCAACAGCCACTGTTGGAGTCGTTCGGCTTTTTTATATACAGAGCCGTCTGTACGCATCTCTAACGACTCCAAGTGCGCCTGGATCTGTTCGCTGGATTGCGTACCAATCCACTGATCGACTTGCGTGGTCATCGATTCCGCCATTTTAATTTTAACAAAATTACCGCTACGATTATTTACACAAAAAAAACTCTGAGTCGCTTTTCGCTTTACCTGTGCAAGGTATGCTTTCCTTCAAATTATTAGGTGGCTTTAAATAATAAAATTATTGGGCCACTAAGTTGAAGAATGAATTCTTTTCCCTTTATAATTACAAGAAGAAAAATTAAGCACACCTATTTGAAATTTGCTTTCCTGCCTAATATCAAAAACTAAGTTAAAAAATTATATTTTTGACTATTAATTTTACAAACAAATCGGGAGAAAAAAAAATTAATTAACTATGTTACACGCGGGATGAATTTAATTTATTATAAAACAAATAAACATACAATATTAAACGTAAAATAAAATTTTACGAATTGTTAATAAATTAAATTAAAAACAAGAAAAAATTTGTTTAAATCCGACTAAATACGAAAAAATCGAATTTACTCCGGCTCTCGGTCACCAACGCACGCTGAATATATTATAAAATCAATAAATAAATAATTGAATAAATAGATAAATAAATATAAATATATTCCTAAACAACTAAATGTGTACGCCGCTGTGACCTCTTACAATCGCAATGTTACAAAAAAATAATAATACAATTTTTATTGTAACGCGAGAGCCGGTCCGCGTTGTCAAAAATATAAAGTTAACAAGCAAACTTCAAAACAGAAAAATTTTTACCCTTGCACAGGTGTTACAATTTTTATTAAGTCGAAAAACTAAATAACGCCGATTTTCCGACTAACCTACTCGAAATTAGGGACTCGGTATGTAAATTGCGGACCTCAAGGCGAATCGATCTATATTTCAATTTTAAAATTCAAATTTACTATTATTTACGTGTAATTAATTAAAAAAATTATTATTACCGACCTCGGATTTCTTTTAACCTAACTAACCAACAATAAAAGAAAATCCGGTTCAAACTTATAAATTATTGTCTAAATACAATAATTTAAAGGTTAGAATTAATCGCGAACCGATTAATCTAACTGCCGGTAATAACAAATATACTAATTAACGTAACTAGTATATAATAGAAAATTACACGTAAAATCCACACGTACTTAAAAAAATTAAATTTAAAATAAATTGATAACAACAAAAATCAATTAAATTAAATTAGATTCACTACCGTTTATAATAAAATCCTATTTTATAAGGGCAATTTGGAAATTAACGTTGGGCGTAAAATAACCCAATCTATTAATTTACGTTGGGCGCCATGTAACAGTTTGGTTGCCGCGCGGATGTTTATTTTAATATCGCGGCTGCTCAGCGGTACGGTTAAACTTACCGTATTTAAATAAACATATTTTTCCCGCGATGCGGCGACGGTTACCTGTCCGCTCTACCAAATCTGTTAAATGTTAGTCTGAAATCGAGTTACTGTTTCAGATAACAACCAGGTAAAATTCAAATCTGAAATTGACCGCGAAACAGGGATATCGCGTCGAGCACTTGTCAACCAGAAATATACGAGCTCTTAGGATTACGGAAGGAATCGTACGTGGGTTAAATTCAATTAATCGAACACCGGATCGAATTCTAATAATAATATGAATTTATTGAAATAAAGATAAAGAAAGATAACAAATAAAATATCTGATTGTCGCCGAGGTCTACGCTTTTATTACAAGTCGGTAAACGGCCGACTTGTAGGGAGAGGGGAAGAAAATATCGCGAACTAAATAATATATCCAGTCAACGGGACTGGTATAAAGAAACACGATTATTTACTAAATGCGAATAAAAACACGATCGCGTGAAGTGGTACCACTTACTTTGTACGCTGCTGTAGTCGTTGGTAAACAACGACCAGCCGATCGGTTGCTTTCTCTCTCTCTCACTCTCGCTGCGGTGTCGGACGGATTGTCCGCTCGCCCGTGCACCGGGGTTGTGTGGCTGCAGGTAGATGCACGGTGTAGCACCACTCACTGCAAATGCAGGATCGGCCTGCAGTCGAGACACACACACAAAACTCACGGTAAATCACGGCACGGCGAAGCTGAACACGGGACGCGGGGGGATCACACCTGTCACGTAAGAAGGTGGCTATCACTCTATCCAGTGCGCGCGAATCTCCCCCTTACCTCTCTAATGAGGTGCGTGCGCGAATCTTTCGCGTGCGAAGTCGATCCCGCCCGTGTAGCCACGACGAACCGAGCCGAGCCGAATCTCGCCGGCTCGAACCGATGCGAACATTATGATACTGTTCGCTCGTGTTGCTCGAATTCGTCAAACGGTGAGGTAAACAGTACCTTACCGTTACAATATATCTATGGGTGGTTCTCTGTGACATCGAAGATTAAAAAAATAAATATTGCTATAACTGTGGGAATATGTTTTAAAAGTATCCAGTAGTTCTCCTGAATTTTTTCAGATTTTTTCTGGGCCATTATTTTAAGTTACAGAGAGTCAAAGTTGACATTTTAGCACTTTTTTGCATTATATGCCCATTTTCATGAATTTTTAGCTCCCAGGGGATGCATTTTTCACTAAAAACATAAGTATGACTTTTTTTGTAAAATTTTCCGAACTTTTCATTAAAAATACTTTTAAAGACATAAATGTATGCTGTCACACTCTTGTAAGCCATTTAAACCTTAAATAGTGAAAATCAGCAATTCTGCTCCGGACTCTGGTAACCTAATACTGTCTAAAAGATGTCTTTTTATAGTCAGAAACTGCCTAAAAATTTCCAGAGTGGGTCTAAATCATTAAGATCACTTATGGTCAAAATATCCGGGAAAAGTGCCCGAAATATTAATAGAAATGTATATTTGTTGCCTTACAACGATGAATCTAGTAGCATGATCATTGCAAAAAAATTTATGCACTTACCTTGGAATGGTAGAAAAGTATCTCCACTTGTTTCAGTATCCATCTAATCCCCTGTAAGCTGCTAAAAATACAAATATTATTATAAAATTATAAAAAATTATTTTTTAAACATTTATAATGCTGGATTATTAGTTTTACATCCGTTACAAGAATTATTATACTAATCTGAAGGATTACTATAAAAGTATTAACATTATTATTATTATTATTCAGCAATACATTGTTTAGATTTCACAAACTTGTCACTGTCACGTTATCATATTATTCATTATAATTATATATCCGATTTATTTATATATCTTTTGTATTAAATACGTATATTCAGTTATTGTAATAATGATGTTTATATATTTATAGTAATCCTTCAGATTAATATTATAATTCTTGTAAGGGATGTAAAACTAAAAATTCAGCATTATAAATGTTTAAAAATTAATTTTTTACATTTGTATAATAATATTTGTATTTTTAGCAGCTAACAGGGGATTAGATGGATACTGAAACAAGTGAAGATACTTTTCTACCACTCCAGGGTAAGTGTACAAATTTTTTTGCAATGATCATGCTAATAGATTCATCGTTATAAGGCAACAAATATACATTTCTATTAATATTTCGGGTACTTTTCCCGGATATTTTGACCATAAGTGATCTTAATGATTTAGACCCACTCTGGAAATTTTTAGGCAGTTTCTGACTATAAAAAGACATCTTTTAGACAGTATTAGGTTACCAGAGTCCGGAGCAGAATTGCTGATTTTCACTATTTAAAGTTTAAATGGCTTACAAGAGTGTGACAGCATACATTTATGTCTTTAAATGTATTTTTAATGAAAAGTTCGGAAAATTTTACAAAAAAAGTCATACTTATGTTTTTAGTGAAAAATGCATCCCCTGGAAGCTAAAAATTAATGAAAATGGGCATACAATGCAAAAAAATGCTAAAATGTCAACTTTGACTCTCTGTAACTTAAAATAATGGCCCAGAAAAAATCTAAAAAAATTCAGGAGAACTACTGGATACCTCTAAAACATATTCCCACAGTTATAGCAATATTTATTTTTTTCATCTTCGATGTCACAGAGAACCACCCATATATATAATATACATACATATATATATATACAGGGTGATTCAGAAACAATACAACATTTTTATACCATCGTGTTTAGCGTAAAAAATTAAGGTTAGGGAAATTAGTCCGACGAATTTTCCGGCACTTTGAAAATTCTCGATTTTAGAACAGGTAAAATTATAGTCGAGCGCCGGTCCTGGCCATTCGGCACGGCGGGATCATGTGGTAAGGAGTGGGGAGGCCGTTGCTAAGGCGCTCGATAAGCACTATCGATTAACGCATCGATTGCCTTGCAAACTACACCGATAGAAAAACGGAAAAGAGGCCGTACTTTCACCAACCATTTGAAATTTTATTTGAAATAGTTACAAGGTTTTCCTTGTGGACAAATAAAAACTATTGCCATAATACGCGACGTATTGGTAATAAGTTATTAATTTTTAAACATATTCTTTGATCAATATGTTTATCTTATAATGGCAGTATATCGCCAATACATTGGAAATACATTGGCAATATATTGATAATACTTTGGCAACATATTGGAAATACATTGGCAATATATTGATAATACTTTGGCAACATATTGGCAATATATTGGCAGTATATTGACAATATATTGATAATACAAATAATAAATACTTAACGAAATTCACTTTTAACTGCACGATTTAAGCCAGACTTTAAGCCATATTTTCACAAACACTTTCAGACATACATACAGCCATACAATTAGCCATACTGAAAGATCAACTTTTCATTCCTTGTAACTACCCTCTGTATTGGTTGGTCGACAAAACATCTCACGCTGGTTTGTGCTTTGAGTTCAAGTACAAAAAGACAATTTTAAAAAATCAATAAAGGGCAGAGTATTTTAAATAACAAAAAACCTTTGAAATTGTCAAGTTTTCGATAAATTCGCAATTTTCATCCCTTATATCTATCCTTCTGTATTTTGTTGGTAGATAAAACTTCTCACACAGGTTTGTGCTTTTAATGCAAGAACGAGAAGATGATTTAAAGCAATCAACGAAAGACAGATATTTTAGAATAACAAAATAGCATATGAAAATATCCATTTATCGTTAAAAAGCAGTAGTAGTTCTAAGGGATAAAAATTGCGTTTATGCATAAATTTACAATTTCATAGGTTATTTTGTTATTTAAAGTCCTCTGCCCTTGATTGAACTTTTTAAATTGTCTTTTTGTACTTGAACTTAAAGCACAAACCAGTGTGAGAAGTTATGTCGACCAACGAAATACAGGAGGGTAGTTATAAGGGATGAAAAGTGCTTTTTTTTATCGAGAAATAGACATTTTCATGTTATTTTCTTATCTAAAATAGCTGTCCTTCAATGATTTTTCTTAAATTGGCTTTTCGTACCAACCAATACAGAAGGTAGTTACAAGGAATGAAAAGTTGATCTTTCAGTATGGCTAATTGTATGGCTGTATGTATGTCTGAAAGTGTTTGTGAAAATATGGCTTAAAGTCTGGCTTAAATCGTGCAGTTAAAAGTGAATTTCGTTAAGTATTTATTATTTGTATTATCAATATATTGTCAATATATTGCCAATATATTGCCAATATATGGCCAATATGTTGCCAAAGTATTATCAATATATTGCCAATATATTGCCAATGTGTTGCCAAAGTATTGTCAATATATTGCCAATATGTTGCCAAAATATTGTCAATATATTGCTAATATATTGCCAATATGTTGCCAAAGAATTATCAATATATTGCCAATGTATTTCCAATGTATTGGCGATATACTGCCATTATAAGATAAACATATTGATGAAAGAATATGTTTAAAAATTAATAACTTATTACCAATACTTCGCTTGTGACTGTGTCAAATAAAATTTCAAATGGTTGGTGAAAGTACGGCCTCTTTTCCGTTTTTCTATCGTTGTAGTTTGCACGGCAATCGATGCGTTAATCGATAGTGCTTATCGAGCGCCTTAGCAACGGCCTCCCCACTCCTTACCACATGATCCCGCCGTGCCGAATGGCCAGGGCCGGCGCTTGGCTATGATTTTACCTGTTCTAAAATCGAGAATTTTAAAAGTGCCGGAAAATTCGTCGGTCTAATTTCCCTAACCTTAATTTTTTACGCTAAACACGATGGTATAAAAATGTTGTGTTGTTTCTGAATTACCCGGTATATATATATATATGTATATATATGTTAAGAGTATGCGTGAATAACCGCCCGAAGTTCGTGTAGTGCCTCCAACACGTCTCGTTGTGCGTCATGAGTAAAAGAGGAACGTCATCGACCGTTGAGCGAGACGAATTAAAAGAGAGCTCGTGCTGAGTGTGTGCGTTGAGCTATAGGGCAGTGTGCTGCGTAGAGATTGGAATCCCCTATTGCATAATAATTATTATTTTCATCTTACTTGTATATGGGCTATTTCACGTCAAGTGATACGATGAAAATTTTAAATCGCACCAAATTTTGATACAGGCTGAAAATATCTTCTAGAAAATAGAAAAAAATTTTTAGGTGTTAATAATAATTTGACAAAGAGCTAGTCCACCAGGAAAAATGGAAATTTTTCAATTTTTTAGAAAAATTGCTATTTTCAAAGCCATTTATCGCAAAATCTATTGATTTTTTTTAAAAAACATTACTTACAACTTTGGTTCAAAATAATCGTTAGAATTTATTTGTCCGGGTTACAATTCTTGATTTTAAAACCTCGTAGAGATAGGACTCCCGGAAATATTGGTTATCAAAAAAAGGCGACCACGCCACAATCAATTTTGATCCAACACCGCTCAAAAGATCACATTTTTGAGAGCTTTCGAATGGCGGTGGTTAGATTATTGACCAAGCAAATCGCTGGTGTAAGTTATGCCTCATAAACCTCATAAAATCACTAATTTTCATATATTTTGAGGCATTGAATTTCAAAAGCGAGGACTTCTACATATGCATATGCTTTTGTTTCTAAATGAAAAAATCAAAACTCCTGAAATAGTCGACGAATATATAAGTGCAGAAATTCCAAATGAAGAAATTTATCCACGTTTACACAGTATTGTAAAACAATTCATGATTCATGGTCCTTGCGGAATAAAAAACTTGAATTCTCCTTGCATGGATAAAACTACACAAAAATGTACAAAAAGTTTTCCTAAGAAGTATAATTCAAAAACAATTTTTGGATCACCCGGATATCCAATTTATATGCGAAGAGATGATGGCAACAAAATTCATTTTAAGAGTAGAAATGGTTTAAAAATAGCTGATAACCAATTTGTCGTTCCATATAATTCTTATTTGCTCTTAAAATTTAATTCCCATATCAACGTAGAAATATGTTCAACTGTACAATGTATAAAATACTTATTTAAATATTGCTACAAAGAACATGACTGTGCATTTATTGAAATACGTGATATGAATATCAATTTTAACGATAATTCCAACGAAAATGAAAAAATTGATAGTCAAGAATGTGATTATGATGAAATAAAACAATATATAAATACAAGGTATTTATGTCCACCAGAAGCTATGCACAGATTGTTAGAATATAATTTACACCAAATATCATATGTTATTATAAGATTAGCAATTCACGATGAAAATGAGCAAGAAGTATACTTTGAAGATGGAAAAGAAGAACAAGTAATAAAAAAAAATTCTAGAAACGACTTTAAATGCATATTTTAAATTAAATAAAAACGATTCTGATGCAAAAAAACTATTTATATTCTGAAATACCAATTCCTTATGTATTTTTGACAATAAATTAAAAAAATGGAATAAAAGAAAAAATGACATTGAATAAAAATCTTCGAGTAACAGAAGACGGCAACAATTTTAAAGATTGGTTACTGGATGTCGGTGAAGGAAAACGTGCAAATATTTTGAAGAAGAAAATGAATTACTTAAAATACCTAATGACTTAATGGTAAAAGAAAACACCATCATTGTTGAAATTTTTGGAAACAAAATAAAAGTAAATGATAAAAGTTTAAATGATAAAGTTATATTGGCACCAACAAATAATGATATAATCGATATTAACAATAAAATAATAGCTATAATGGAAGGTGAAAGTGTTGAATACTTAAGTATAGATACAGCAGAAGATGATAATGGAGAAAATCTTAATGTTATGTTACCTGTAGAATTTTTAAATACTTTGACACCTAATGGACTTCTACCTCATAAATTACAATTATAAATTGGTGCTATTATAATTCTTCTTAAAAATATAAATTTAAACGAAGGTCTTTGTAATGGAACCAGATTATCAATAACAAACCTGATGAAATATTCAATTCAAGCAGAAATTGTAAATGGAATAATTCTGGAAAATTAGTATTATTACCAAGAATTGCATTGTCACCAACCAATGAAGAAATACCATTTAATATGCGTCGTAAACAATTTCCCATTCGTTTAGGTTTTGCTATGACAATTAAAGATAATAATTTAAAAAATAAAATCAAAACATACACTAAGAACATTGTATACAAAGAAATATTATAAACAAAAACAAAATTAACTAAAAAATCTATAAATGCTAAATCTTTAAAAAATTAAAAAAAATGCAACAATCTAATGATTGCAGCGCGAAATAAAAATTACAAACAGTAGCAGCATTCCAATTAATGCAGCGCTGAATCAAAATAACAAAGGGCGGCAGAATTCCAATGAATGCTACACTGAATAAAAACAACAACCAGCAGTAGCATTCCAATTAATATTATATCAATAAAATATTATATTCCTAATGGCATTTCATACGATTAAAGTCACAAGGTATAGTATAAAATTATCTAATTTTCATTTTAAATTATTATTGTTTTAAATATAATAAGTCTTTTTTTATTTCAGTATCCTGATATAGTTTATTAAGACTATCGAAATAATCAAAAATGCAGTAGTATTTCTTAATGATTAAGTTAAAAGGTATAGTTTTGACTTTGTCAATTTATTTATAATTAATAATAAAAATTTTTTTGTTACAGATATAACATATATAATATCAATAATATATGACAATATGCATATTGGATATAAATCTTCTAAATGGCATTTTAAAACCAGTAATATTTATTTTAATATTTTATCTAATGTTTAATTAATTATACATTTAATATTTAATGATATAATTTAATTTTTCTGTTAAAGATGATTTCGATGAATACTTGCTGAATTTATAAATTATATAAACAATAAAAACGATACATTGAAAAAAATATATCTTATGAATTATACAATATATAGTTTTCCCGGGCAGGTGTACATATATATACTCATGTATGAAAGTATTTGCACATATAAAATTTATAAGGCCCAAAAATTTGTAAACACAAATAAAAAAAATATGAAGGAAAACATTCACCTCTATTCGGAATGTAAATCAACCACAAAATTAAATTGTCATTTACAGTTTTTATAAAATTATATAAAATTACTACCAAATTGTTCATAAAAATTAGTTTCCCGTTTTCTAAGCCTCACATAAGTAATTTTGCTATATTCTTAGACGTTTTAAATTTTTTAATTTTTAAGTTTTTAATTTTTTTATTTTTAAGTTTATCATTTTTTCATTTTTTCATTTTAAAAAATATATTAAATTAAATTTTACAAGTGAATAAAGTACAATTGTAACATAATAATTGTAATTTAATTTAATAACATAATAATTGTAATTTGAAATTTTTGCAAAAATAAGTTTGAAAAATAAACAATAAAAATTAATATGATTTATTGTATGCATTCCAGTGTTAAAATTTTATTAAATTTAATTACGTAATCAAATGATACTTTAATTATTGTTATTAAGATAATTTGCTGGTAATAATATCGACATAGTAGTTAATAACTATTTGTTCAAACAAACTATAAGGCCCAAAAAATGTAAGGCCCAAAAATGTAAGATCCAAAATTAATAAGGCCCAAAAATGTAAAACCCAAAAAATGTACGGCCCAAAATTGTAAAGTCCAATTAAAATAAAACTTTGAAAGTAAAAAAAATGCACTTTTAAAAAACCGGAGAACCGGAGAACCGGAGACCAAAAGTCGATCCACTTTAATATAATAGTAAATTTTTTGTATTAAATACGGATATTCAGTTATTGTAATAATAATGTTAATATATTTATAGTAATCCTACAGATTAGTATTATAATTCTTAAAGTGGTTGTAAAATTGAAAATCCAGCATTATAAATGTTCAAAAATTAATTTTTTATAATTGTATAATAATATTTGTTTTTTCAGCAGCTTACAGGGGATTAGATGGATACTAAAACAAGTGGAGATACTTTTCTACCACTCGAAGATAAGTGCATAAATTTTTTTGCAATGATCATGCTAAAAGATTCATCGTTATAAGGCAACAAATATACATTTCTATTAATATTTCGGGCACTTTTCCACTCTGGAAATTTATAGCCAGTTTCTGATTATAAAAAGACATCTTTTAGACAGCATTAGGTTTCCAGAGTCCGCAGCAGAATTGCTGATGTTCACTACTTAAGGTTTAAATGGCTTACATTTAAAATTTGAAAATTTTAGAAAAAAGTCATTTTTATGTTCTTAGTGAAAAATACATCCCCTCGGAGCTACAAATTCATGCATTAATGCAAAAAAGTGCTAAAATTCCAACTTTAACTCTCTGTAACATAAAATAATGGTCCCGAAAAAATCTGAAAAAATTCAGGAGAACTACTGGATACCTCTAAAACATATTCCCACAGTTATAGCAGTATTCATTTTTCTCATCTTCGATGTCACAGGGAGCCACCCATATATATATATATATATATATATATATATATATAACTATCTTAGCCTGCATCTTCGAAACTGGCTGAAACCGGATGTAAAATGCAAACTTGAGTGGTTGAGAGAAAACAATGATAAGAATAACATAGTAGAGATAATTGACACAACTTTAGAAGTTGGATATGCATTCATAATCAATACATACTTGACAAAAGTGGAAATAACATCCTCGGACGTTAATTCCATCAAAAGCAGCCCTTAGAGAATTGATTAGCGCTTTCTCAAAATCATATTTCGCTTTCATCGGTCGAAATTCAGGGAAATGTTTTAATGTAGCGATCAAATCACCAATATAACTGTATGATTCTGGCAACGTGTTTAGTATATAATTTAATTTCTCTTTTTCACTTATTTTGGCTCCTGCGCTTTTCAATTCATTCACAGCTTTTTCAAAGTCGGTGAAAAATGACGCTGTATTACCATAATTATTCAATCTTATTTTTTCAATTCTGTTTCTGCACATAATTTGTAATGCTGTAGATTCTTTCAAATACATGCCGTCTAATTTCTTTATTATCTCATAGGCTGTTATCTCTTCAGAAACAAATTCCAATTGCCTATCTGAAATCGAGCTGTATATTATATTAATAGCCTTTAAATCTTGTTCATCCCAATTTGCTGCATCTGTAATAGCTTTTTCCCTTGTAATCACTGTATCACATTTTTTCATCTTCATAAACATTGTGATTCTCTTTTTCCACATGCTATAATTTTCTCCATCAAACACTGAAATATTTATCTTTTTTCTCTCCATATCGTATTCTTCAATATCGAACTTTCCTTCGTGTTCAGATATACTTTCTTCTTTCTTTACCTCTTCTTCAACAATTTTGTCTTTATCCATAAACGTCTCGAATGTTCCTTCGGATTCGGACTTTTCACTTTACTCAGACACGTGGCTTCCTTTCTTCTTTCTTGTTAAATATTTCCTTATTTTCCCGAAGGTCAATAAGAAAATAATTAAAATAAAATAATAAGATAAAATAATAAGAAAATAAGAAAAGAAAATAATGCTACCATGTTGAGGTGTGGATATAAAATGGAGAGAATTTTATTTAATAATGATGTGGATTTATTTAACTACTACATCTTATATACATCGACGTGTTTATTTGGCGAAGGCTCAAGCCAGAGAGCTCGAGTAGCAGTGAGAGCGTCGTATTGTCCGACGTCTCTCGCAGTATAGTCGTACTCACATACATACTGGAGAGGGGAGACTTACAAGTGTGTCTCCACTCACACTCATTAGCACGCTCACTTATTTCGGCGTGCTTCACACTATACATGATTAGCGTACAATATTGAACTTGGTTTGAACTTGGGTATATAACATGAACTTGGTTTGAACTTGGGTATATAACAATATAAATGTACATATTATATTTCAACAATTTTGTAACGCGTAAAAAAGTCTTTTTGAATTAACATAAATATTAGAAATTCGCAAATATATTATTCTTAAAAAAGGATGAAAAAAGGATTTACTGAAAAGACGTTTCGTCAAACATTACTCTTGGGGGGGGGGGGGGGGGGAGAGGCTGAGCAAGAATTGGCTGCGTTTTCCTTTAATTTCTCACGCATTAGTTTTTCATCAGCAGATTGATGCGCTGTCTTTAAGCAAGTGTGTGGCGCTGGTATTCGAATAGTACTTGGATCTTGATTTTTATCAATATATAATTTGGCCCGACAAGATGGCTTAGCGCACCCATATCTATAGTTTGAATAATAAGAAAATGAATATTTGAAGTTGTACCATAAAATATAATTTTTGATAGTGTTAAAGGGTCATTATAGTTTATCACTTTTGAAACATTAATTCTACTGAAATTTTTACCACATATTCTCAATATAAAATACCTATCGCATCAACTAAAAAAATTGGAAAATATTAATTTTTACTATTTGTTTATTGCAAAAAACCGTAAAAAACATTTTTGTATAAAATTAATTTTTTTTAGAAAACACAAAAACCAGTTATAGTTAATATAAAACCATTTAATTTTTTTATTTAGATGTACCATTATCGACTTATTTATACCGCAACCAGCATACCTACTTTGCGAGTGTGTTTCAGTAACGTTTTCACATATGGAAACTCTATAAATTACGTACACGAAAATTTTTTTACACTTCAAGAATGTGTCTTTTAAGGCCAAAAACTTTTATGTCGATAGGGATATTAAAACAGTCATAAAAGTTTCACAAAAATAGTATTTTCTTGCGCATAAACTAAAATGACCCCTAAACAAATTATTCAATTATACAGAAATACAGACATATATTTACATCCTATTAATATGATGTTATAGAAACTAAATTTTTAATTTAAAGAATTCAATAAATACAAGAATCGACTACCAATTCATTACGACGCTAAACTTTCTTCAATTTTCTATACAACATTTTTTTAACTTATGTTATAAAATTCATTGAAAGTGCCACCCGAAATTTTCTCCATATACAATGCCATTCACAGGACAAATAACGTGTTAGAGTCGTACCATAAGACTTTAAACAACATTCTCAGAACGCGACCAACGATACAAAATTTTATTAGTAAGTATATTTGTATTTACTTTTTACGGAAATTGCGTTTTTCTGAACGCACTTACATAAATACATAAAATGAATACCCAAAATCTAACTTCCTTTACGTCAAATTAAGAAGCTTATACAGGGATGGGAACGCAAGAATATTTTAGTTCAAAAATTCAATAACCAATGAAATTATTGATATAGGAAAGCACTTCTTCTCTAAGATTTGCCAATAGGCTTTTATTTTCAAATATATTAGCAAATACCACAATGTCCATAATGAAAGGGTTATATTGACTATGGTATAATCCCCTTAAATCAAGATTATTTTAACATAAAAACATTTTAAATTTATAATCATTTGCTAGGGTTTTGAACTATTAATTCAAACTGTCACTTGCCGTAATCCCTTTATACACAAATGTTTCATGTAAAGATGTTTTAGACAGTTTAGACAGACGTTATTCAACTATAAATAGTACTTGTAAGATCCCATTCCATGAAATTCGTAGTATTGTAGAATTTTTATTTAACAATACGTTTTTTACATTTAATGGTGTAAATTATCATCAAATTTTTGGAACACCGATGAGATCAAATATCTCACCTATTCTAGCAAATATTGTAATGGAGGTCCTTGAAAAAGCTTGCTTACTGAAATTAAAAAACTCATACAATTGCATACCACTGTTTTACTAGAGATATGTCGACGATACTATCCTATGTGTTAAAAAAGACAAAATAGATTGAGTTATTAGTGTTTTCAACAATCATAACGAACATTTAAAATTCACACATGAATTGGTAACAAATAATAAAATTAACTTCTTAGACATAAGTTTAATGAGAAAAAACAATAAAACTGTAATTAACTGTTATCGTAAAGAATCGAATTCAGACCGAATTTTAAACTTCAAGTCTCATAATACAGATCGTCAAAAAAAGAACTATATATATATATATATATATATATATATATATATATAATTTAATAGACCGAGCAATACTACTATCATATTCAACTTTTCACCATGATAATTTAAACACTGTCAAAAAAATCTTACGGAACAAAAAGTATCCAAAATGTTTTATTATTAATGCTATTAACACCAGGTTACGAAAAATAAGATTGACATATCATACATAATTTCACAAAAAAGTTAGTAGATTGTTAAAAAAGTACAATACAGCAATTATCCCAAAAATCGAAAATAAGTTAAATTCCGTAATAAAATTAGGTAAAGATTCTACTTAAAAGTTAAATACATGTGGTATAGTATATAAGTTTAATGGTAAAAATTGTCAATCGATTTACATAGGCGAAACGGTTAATTTCTGAAATGATTTTTATAAATTGCCATAAAAACACACTAAATAAAAAGAAGACACAATGGGTTTAAATTACTTGTATAAGAACATACTGTAACGGCTGTTAAAATTATTCACATTCATTATATATATATATATATATATATAGGTATATTCGTATGTATATACTAATCATCTGTTAATTTCTTGGAAAATTGTAAAAGTCTTAGATACTCTATATGTCTATTTTTCTTGTTATCTCATTATAATTAACGGTTAGTCCGATTTGACATGGCTCGATGTTGAGCTTAACTTAATTTCAATATTGGTAATTATTGCGTTTTTCTGTATTTATATAAATAAAAAAAATTATTTCTAGTTGTTCATGTTCAATTTTGAAAAATTGTTAATATTTGTGTCTTTGTTAATAAATTATTAGTCAATTTTTAATAAAAAAAGGTGTTAAATTTATTCAAAATCCTGTGAATTGCCTTACAAGATCGCTTAAAAAACCAAAATATTAATTCAAACATTATCATGAAAATTTGATTCGAATCTTAGCGTACTGTTGTGGCAAATTTATATAGGTATTTGAATTCAATAACCATATAACTATTAAAATTATAGCTGACCATAAAGTAGGCAGAGCTAGGCACCCGTTAAATGTGTCGAGGAGAACTATGGTCGTCGCGAAACGACGAAACGTAATATTTCGGACAGCACAATGTCAGGGCCCGGTGCCTTGTTAGGTTTCAACAAGTTTGAAGCTCTGATGAGCTCCGCATTCGTGAAAAGAGGTCATTCTTCGTTTGTACATTCAACGGTTTCCTCTCTTCTCTTGGGATAAGTTTGAAAGAGACCGTCGACAATCATGTCCATCGTCTCTGCGTCTTTATTCACCTCCTCCGGCAGTCCTTGCCAGCACTCTTTTTTGCGGTTAATTATGGCGTACCACAAGCGCCTCCTACTCTGTCTGTATTCTTCGGTAAGATTTAATGCGGATGTCCGCAATCTCGGCTGTCCACCTGTATGTCTCTCATTTATTGCGTGCGCAACGTTTTCGCGACGTAGTGGCTTCACACAATTGTCGAAGAAACTGACTGGTCGTTCCATTATCCGCAACCTGTGGACGCGTTCGGTAGCATGAAAAAGTGCTCCGCCCTCCAAAGGGAGGTTCCCGGATTATTATTATTATTATTTTTTTTTTTTTTTCGTGGGACATGTTTGGGACAGCTTACAAAGCCGACGCAAAGATGTTGCACCGATTTCAGCTTGTTAGCAGTCTCGAGATCTAGCTTAACGATGGCTGTCTTTTGTTGACTGAGGTTGGGGCCCTAAAGTATCACCTCTTGACCTTTAGGTGGAGACGTGAGCACTTTGTTTAAGGCTACCACCACTTCGTCCGTCGTTGTGAGAGCGTCCGGGTCTCTGATCGCGGTCTCTGAGCGCCAGGGTGACCCTTTGATATCTGACTCGAATTTCTCCTATACCTTGAGTAGCAGCGCAGACTTTTTTCGCGAATACTGCTCTATCCATCTTTTTGCCCAACCGAAGCAGGACGTCTCCCCGCCCCGTTGGCTGCACGCTCAGAACTTGCGTAATAATTTTCAATGAACTTAAAAAATGATCTATTATTGTATATAATTAAATTTTTAATCCAGTTCAATTTTCATTACGTTTAACTCATATACTTTGTCGAGTTTTAGTACCCTTCATTCCTGATAAAAAAATATGTAATATTACTTTAACTTAACAAGATTTTCATAATAATAAACTTTCTGAACGATACTAGCGTCTGCTTTTTAAAATTAAGTTTAAATTGTTCAAGTTTCCTATAACTTATAATATTAATAAAGTAAGTATTTCTGAATAATCTCCATAATTTTATCACCTAATTGGTATGTTTAAATGAATTTCTTAAGCACTACTAAATTAAGCAATGAGCAAAACAGTTATTGGTAAACAACAAGTAAACCTACTTCTATGGAGACCGTTGATGGAGGGACACATGTGATTTTATCTTTATATACAATTTTGATTGTTTCATTAAGTTTATTTATGCTAACTTTTATGCTCTATAATTAATGCACATGTCGATTATAAAATGGATATTTACTATGATACTGTTGAACAACTGATAATATATAATACATGGTTAATACATAACCTAATGGAATTAGTACGAGGTGCGTGTAATCGTCGAGTCGAACTGTGTACGCACCTTCTAGAGAAAACCGTCGTCTGCTAGTTCCTAATAAGCTCAATCGAGATATGGCTATTAATACAAAATAGTTTTCTATATACATTTTGTAACGATCACGCAGGGTATTAGGGCATGGCGATAAGGGCGAAATAAACGATTGATAAATATAGTAATTATTTATTATAATAATAGATAAAGGGTTTTGGGCGCCAGCCGCGTGTAATTTTGACGAAATTATAAAACGAATGCTCGGCTGCGTACGAGCTGCGGCGGTTTTCTACGCGAGTGGAAAAGGGCGAGAAGGGGGGAGAGATGGGAAGCATACTTACAAAAGAAGGAATAAATGCACTGCACTTATAACGAAGGCGTGCATCCACCTTGGCACTATAGAGGAGCATATCCTGGGTTGACGCTTGAAATGTTGCTTTCCTGACACACACACACACACAAGGTAGTCCGACACAAAAAAATGAAGGACGAAAGCAATCGTATTAATTTATTTTTAGTAATGTATACACAAAAAATACTTTTTCTCGGATGGCTGCTTTTGAGTTCTCGATAGATATCTACGAGGCGAGACTTTATGAACGACACGCAGAGAGTGTCTCGCCTCGGAGATATCCACCGATGTGTTATAAGCAAACACATAATATATTGTAAAAAATCTTTTATTTTTTTTATGGCAGTGTTTGTGTAGGTAAACCTAAAATTATTTATATTCATATATACACAAAAATATTATTTCTTGGAAGACTTCAGCAATCGAGTATTGTCGTGGATAACCTGCGAGACGAAACACTCGGCGCGTCGTTCAGATTGTCTCGCTTCGCAGATATCCATCGAAAACTAAAAAGCAAACACATAATATATTGTAACAAATTTTATATTTTTATTACAGAAGTGTTTGTGAAGATAAACCGAAAATTATTTTTAGTAATATATACACAAAAAATACTTTTTCTCGGATGGCTGCTTTTTAGTTCTCGATGGATATCTACGAGGCGAGACTATCTGAACGACGCGCCGAAAGTGTCTCGCCTCGTAGATATCCACCGATGTGTTATAAGCAAACACATAATATATTGTAACAAATTTTATATTTTTTTTGTAGCAGCGTTTGTGAAGATAAACCGAAAATTATTTTTAGTCATATATACACAATAAATACTTTTTCTCAGAACGCCGCGGCGATTGATACTTTTCTCGGATGGCTGCTTTTTAGTTCTCGATGGATATCTACGAGGCGAGACTATCTGAACGACGCGCCGAAAGTGTCTCGCCTCGTAGATATCCACCGATGTGTTATAAGCAAACACATAATATATTGTAACAAATTTTATATTTTTTTTGTAGCAGCGTTTGTGAAGATAAACCGAAAATTATTTTAGTCATATATACCACAATAAATACTTTTTCTCAGAACGCCGCGGCGATTGATTATTGTCTCGTAGAACCTGTGAGGCGAGACACTCTCGGCGCGTCGTTTAGATTGTCTCGCCTCGTAGATATCCATCGAGAACTAAAAAGCAAACACATAATATATTGTAACAAATATTTTATTTTTTTATGGCAGTGTTTGTGTAGGTAAACCTAAAATTATTTTTAGTCATATATACACAAAAAATACTTTTTCTCGGATGGCTGCTTTTGAGTTCTCGATAGATATCTACGAGGCGAGACTTTATGAACGACACGCAGAGAGTGTCTCGCCTCGGAGATATCCACCGATGTGTTATAAGCAAACACATAATATATTGTAAAAAATCTTTTATTTTTTTTATGGCAGTGTTTGTGTAGGTAAACCTAAAATTATTTATATTCATATATACACAAAAATATTATTTCTTGGAAGACTTCAGCAATCGAGTATTGTCGTGGATAACCTGCGAGACGAAACACTCGGCGCGTCGTTCAGATTGTCTCGCTTCGCAGATATCCATCGAAAACTAAAAAGCAAACACATAATATATTGTAACAAATTTTATATTTTTATTACAGAAGTGTTTGTGAAGATAAACCGAAAATTATTTTTAGTAATATATACACAAAAAATACTTTTTCTCGGATGGCTGCTTTTTAGTTCTCGATGGATATCTACGAGGCGAGACTATCTGAACGACGCGCCGAAAGTGTCTCGCCTCGTAGATATCCACCGATGTGTTATAAGCAAACACATAATATATTGTAACAAATTTTATATTTTTTTTGTAGCAGCGTTTGTGAAGATAAACCGAAAATTATTTTTAGTCATATATACACAATAAATACTTTTTCTCAGAACGCCGCGGCGATTGATTATTGTCTCGTAGAACCTGCGAGGCGAGACACTCTCGGCGCGTCGTTTAGATTGTCTCGCCTCGCAGGTATCCGTCGAACAGCTATTAAATTATTACTAATTGCTGCACAATGTTATGGAGTGGAATCGGTTTTCATTTTCTTACAATCATTTTGTCCTTATTGATATTAATTTTGATATTTGCAGTTACTATATAGCCAGCGTTAAACTATCTGAATTGAAATAAAAAACCAACAAACTACGGGATTTTACATAAAAGTGATAAAAGTGGCAGCGCATTTTTTTTTAAACTGACACATAACGGAGAAACGTTTATTTCCATCCCTAGTATATGATACAAGCTTCCTACCGTCTTAGTATCCATCGTATTTTTCTTTTAATTTTTTGTCCTGCACTTTTGTCTGCTTTATTAGTATTCCAACTGTTACCAATATCGTGAACTTATGTATCTGCACCGCATATCTTAGGACACAGTCCAGTTTTTACAAATTTAAGTTAAATCGTTGTTGTCTGTTGACAAAGAGAGGTTATGTTTCAATTCGTATTTTTCCAATTTTAACGATATTTTATCATAAATTCAACTTCTGTACTTGTTATACACTTAAAATGTATATTAAAAATATGCCTCTAACCTGTTTTCTAGCTGCCATTATGATAAATAATTGGAATTAAACAAATAATGCACCCAGCATTCAGTGTCGGCATAGCACAATGTATTTGAAAGTACGAAGTGCGTGCGGCAGATGGCCCAAATCGGTGCACGCACCTCCTATAGAATCCGTCGCTATAGACTGTGAGAGGTTATGTTTCAATTCGTATTTTTCAAATTTTAACGATATATAACCATAAATTCAACTTTTGTACTTGTAATATACTTTAAATCTGTATTAAAAATGTACCTCTATCCCGTTTTGTAGCTGTCATTATTTTAAGTAATTGGAATTAAACAAATAATGCACCCAACATTCAGTGTCGGTACAGTACAATGTATTTGAAAGTACGACGTGCGTACGGCAAACAGCCCGATCGTGTACGCACCTCCTATAGAATCCGTCGCCTACTCTACCACGAATGAAATAAAACATATTTTAATAAGCTGGAAAAGCCTAGCATCGCCACCTACTGGTGGATTTTCAAACTACGTAGCTAAACTTTTTCTTACTCTTCGGTCTGCTAAATTACACATTTTTAGAAGAAATGAATATCTTTTTTATTTTTAATTTAATTTTTCAATCGATTATGTATTCCTCTAGTTTTTACTGAAAAATGATTCTAAGATAATGTAAAATGTTGCCTCTACTTTGTTTCTTGATGCTTGTAATTGCAATCATTATTTATTTCCATCGCAAATATCTAGTACCAGCTTTCCAGCGTCTTTGTATCAATCGTATTTTTCTATTTATTTTTTCGTCATGCACTTGTGACTTTTTTTTTAGTATTCCAACATTTACCAATATTTTTATCGGTCTTACAGTCAATAACAAATTAAATATATGGGCAGTCAGATTGCCCCTACTTATAATCACCCCCATAGTTATCTGACTGCCCATATATTTAATTTGTTATTGTCTGTAAGACCGATAAAAATATTAAGTAATTTAGTTATACTACAGTTGACATAAGTAATATTTTATTAATTTACCAAAAAAATTGTGCGTCTGCACTGTATTTGTTAGAAATCTATCGAGTTTTTACAAAATTCAATTAAATCATTGTTGCCTGTTAACTAAGAGAGATTATGATTGAGATCGTATTTTTTAAATTATAAGCACATTTTAACACAATTCAAACTTTTGTACTTATAATTTATTTAATATATGTATTACAAATACGGGGAGCAATATCACACATTTCACTTCTTATGTAAAATGTATCTAGTGCTAGTGAAATAAATTCAGAACAAAACAAATGTGTATGCGTGTGTGACAGTTAATGCGGGTATCTATAAGCTTGTTTGTGCGTTCGGTATATTTATTTGTAAGTGCTTTTATGTGTATATATATGTGCGTTTACGTAAATGTATATTTGAGTGTGTGAATGTGTGTGAATGTGCGTGCGAGTGAGTAAGTGTGTGTGTGTGTGTGTGTGTGTGTGTGTGTGTGGGTGGGTGGGTGTCCAAATGTGTGTAATTGTACACGTTTAAGAGTATGTCTGAGAGTGTATGAATGTGCGCACATTTTAACAAATAAAAAAGTGCTTGGTACAGAAGCTTACTCTTCTATACTTATACCCCAGGTGAAAATATTTTATAAAAGTTTTATAAAAATTTTATAAAATTGATTTTATATAATTATTGTAAAGTTTTATATATAATTGATCCTATAGAATTATATATATTTTTTATAAATTTTTGTATAATATTCTATAAAATAAACGTATTATAATATGTAATTTATGTTTGACCCTGAAAATCAATAGACTTGACTTTATTGACTTATTTTTAGGGAGGAAAAATGCATTTTAATCCCTCCGGGAATAAAGTAAATTTAGAGAGCAATAATAAATATTATAAATTATAAAATTTGTTACTTTTAATAATTTTTCTTCAATATTTTTTACTGAAGATATAAAAATGTCATATGTTCTTCTAAAAGTTTATTATTATTGTTATTTAAACACAGTGGAATTTTTTTCAAGCTGATTAGTGTTTCACTATTATTATTATTATTAATGTAATAATGTAATAATAAACAAATTTAGGTTATTAATTTAGTAAATAGTCGATTGTTGAGGGTCAATAATAAATAAATACAATTTATTTATGCAAGTGCACAACGTTTCGTCTGCCAGGTTTGCAGACCTCTTCAGGTGCTTAATAATGAATATATATAATGTTACAGCCCAAGTGAGCTTCGTCGAATGACTGAATGAATGATGAAATCATTCGACGAAGCTCACTTGGGCTGTAGCATTATATTCATTATTAAGCACAAAGCTAGCAGACGAAACATTGTGCACTTACGTAAATAAATTGGATTTATTTATTATTGACCCTCAACAATCGACTATTTACTAATTCAACAATGGAGGGTGAAAATTAGAAATTTAGGTTATTAAACTTAAGATTATTGTAACCCGCGCCCCAGGGATCCGAGCCCACCTCGTCCGTCAGTCTTTGTCAGCACTCTTTTTTGCTGTTATTTATGGCGTACCGCAAACGCCTCCTACTCTGTCTGTATTCTTCGGAGAGAATTAGTGCGGTTTGTCGGTCGCGAGCCCGTTGGGCCTTCCGTCTAAGTGCTAGGCAACTACGTCGGATGTCCGCGATCTCGGCTGTCCACCAGTATGTCTCTCGTTTGTTGCATGCGCAACGTTTCCGCAGCATAGAGGCTTCACACAATCGTTGAAGAAACTGGGTTGTTTCCCCGACAAGTGCTTCAGCCCTGTCGCGATTAGTCATTCCGCGAGGTTCCACCTGTGACAGTGGTTCCCCGCGCGTCTTTTGTCTGTCGAGTTTGTCTAAGTCTATCCGTTTCACGGCCCAACGAGGGGGACGAGTTACCCGAGTACTGCTCGTACGCGATTCGTCTATAAGGCCGAAGGTGATGTACTGGTGATCGCTGGCTGTGTAGTCTTCGATCACTCTCCATACCCTCAGTCTTTGTGTCATCCTGTCCGAAACAAGGGTCACGTCAGGTACAGAGTCCCCGAAGCCGGGTCGTCTGTACGTCGGTGTGTTTCCCTCATTTGCCACTGTCAGTTCCAGCCTTGCGGCCATCTCCAACAGTAGTCGTCCACGTCTGTTCGTCTCGGGCATTCCCCACTCGACCGCGCGCGCGTTGAAGTCGCCCGCCACGATTTTGTTGCCGGGGATGTCTCTATTATTATTATTATTATTATTATTATTATTTACTATCACTATTTTTACTATTTTTATTAATAAATATATATATAATATAAATATATATGGGTGGTTCTCTGTAACATCGAAGATTAAAAAAATGAATATTGCTATAACTGTGGGAATATGTTTTAGAGATATCCAGTAGTTCTCCTAGTATAGTAATGGTATTTTTAGCAGCTTACAGGGGATTAGATGGATACTGAAACAAGTGGCGATACTTTTCTACCACTCCAAGGTAAGTGCATAAATTTTTTTGCAAGGAGCATGCTAATAGATTCATCGTTATAAGGCAACAAATATGCATTTCTATTAATATTTTGACCATAAGTAATCTTAATGATCTAGACCCACTCTGAAAATTTCTGAAGTTTCTGACTGTAAAAAGACATCTTTTAGACAGCGTTTGGTTTCCAGAGTCCGGAGCAGAATTGCTGATTTTCACTATTTAAGGTTTAAATGGCTTATAAGAGTCTGACAGCATCCATTTATGACTTTAAAAGTATTTTTAATGAAAAATTCAGAAAATTTTACAAAAAACGTCATATTTATGTTTTTAGTGATTATGGTTTTAGTGAAAAAATCTGAAAAAATTCAGGAGAACTACTGGATACCTCTAAAACTCTAAAACATATTCCCACAGTTATAGCAATATTTATTTTTTTCATCTTCGATGTCACAGAGAACCACCCATATATATATATATATATATATATATATATATATTTTTATAATCATGTATTTATTTTAAGGTGCATTAGTAGTATCTAAACCTTATATCAATAATATTGAAAATTTTCCAAGTATTGAAAGTTTTACAAATAAAAAAGACAAAATGAAACTCTGTTAGATCATAAAAAAGGTAAAACCTAATTCTTTCTTGCTCTCATAGAGAATTTATTTTACTTATCTTAATGATTTTTAATCACAATATGTATTCAAGATCCGTCAGCTGACTTGACAAACTCAATTAATAGACAAGTTAACGACGATAATAATGAAAGTTCAGCAGATTCCATTGATTATAATTTATATTAACAACAATTTTCGTATTAATTTTTGGACGTAATAAATTATTATAATTGCATAAGATCTCTTTTTGGCTTGAAATACCATTTTAAAAAAATGACTGAGTAAATAATGAATTTTGAGACCTGACATTCTTTTAATTGTAATATAAAAAAGTTAATTATTATTTCTGGGTTTTCATTTCAAGCAAACTAATTTTATTTATACTTAATTCTTTTTAAAATTTTCGTTTCTTACAGAAAATCAATTAAAAAATTCTTCTATGTGTTCTAAACTATCTTTACGAATTTTATATAATTTGAATAAAATATTTTAGACATAGTTTTAGGATTGATAGGCTTACATATAGCTTCTAAAGTTATATAAAAGAATATATATATATATATTGTGACATTGCATGTCAATTAATAAATAAACGAAAGTAGCACAACATTCGCACACCCGTTCATTTAATTCGCGTTATTGGACATCACCGGTATCGGTACGCCGGAGGCTTTTCGCGAGATAGACTACACGTAGAGTCGCGAAGACGATGTCGGCTATGTTATCGCCTGCGATGCGAGGCTCCCCACGCGCGCAGACGACGCTTCCCAAGTCTACATTCACTGTTGTATGTGCGATCTCTCCAGCAATATGACCCAGGTTTAGGCGAATTATCACCTGATAGATAATTAAGGATTCGTATTTTCGCGCATATGTTTGAAGATCGGAGATATCGGCGACTAATGGCATGATCGAACATTTCGCGTATGCGAACTATGGGTAGCGTTGCAGCCCATGCTGCGCTTGAGATGTAATATGTACCTCCACGAGTAGAAAGTACGAGTTAAAGGGATATTCTTGTGCGTATCGAAACCACGGAGGTGGAGGCTACGTGTTGAGTATTAGGAGGTGTCTGCTATGAACACTTGCATTCACCTAATACATGTTTTTAATTTCGCGCGCGCCGACATGTAGTTGTGACATGATTTTTCGGCCCATGTCGAGAAGATCCAATCAACGATTTTCATCCATCAAGGGATCGTGAGTAGGGAAAGCGTCGGTGCAGGAATAAAACTAGCGAGATCCCGCGATCTCGTCCTTGTATCATCGGGTCTCTCGATCAATAAGTACGTAGATCCTTGGTTAACAGTATGAAAAAGCAGTCGATCATGGTGAAGATCCCGATAAACAGATTTGATCTATTTTAATATTTATTAAATTCGTCATTTTAAATAATAAAATCTCCTACATTGCCCTGATCACGCACGCCGGAAGGCAGTGCGACCAGGTGCGTGTGGAGGATTTGTTGAATAATATTGGCGTAACGGTGATACTTGACGCTGTACCTAGTTGGTGCGCGAGAGCTAAACCGACGCCATTTAATTACTTAACAAGAACATACACCACGTTTTCTCTTAACCCGTTAACGACCAAAACACCGAAAATTTAAGTTAAACTTTACTATTTTAATTTACAGCGAAATATGTGAATGATCACATATGAGTAACATTTTTATATGTTTTTGGGGTCGCTCTACAAGATCCCGTTATCAGATTTTGGATCCGACTGCAAGGAAAAACAATATGGCGGTTTTTTCGTAAAAAACTACCAAAATTACGGTGATATTTTTTTTCAATTTGATATTCGGTATCGAAAAAGACCTTCAGATTCAAAACAAATCGGGACAAACTCGGACAAACTTCCTAAACTTTCAAAATATGCATTAATATTTTTACGTTTTTCAATATGGCGCCTTCAAAATGGCGGATAACCTCAAAAAACCTAAATAATCATGTTTTTTTGTAAATATTTATAAGCAAAGGACTTTTTCAAATATAAAAGTTACTCAAATTGATACAATTTTATTCAATATAGCTGTCTGATATAGCTGGATTATGAAATACCCAATATGGCCGCCCAAAATGGCGGTTTTAGAAGGATAAACCTGAAAGATCTTATTTTTTCTGGATAATTTCGGATATTTGTAATTGTTTTTTTCTTTAATTATTTTCTCATATAAATTTGAAAACATTGTTCTTGAATTCGTATTCGGTACTGTCTAAAAGCTCATATATATCCATTATTTAAGGCGATGTATTAGAAATATCCGAAATTATCCAGAAAAAAATAAGAACTTTCAGGTTTATCCTTCTAAAACCGCCATTTTGGGCGGCCATATTGGGTAATTCATAATCCAGCTATATCAGACAGCTATATTGAATAAAATTGTATCAATTTGAGTGACTTTTATATTTAAAAAAGTCCTTTGCTTATAAATATTTACAAAAAACATGATTTTTTAGGTTTTTTGACGTTATCCGCCGTTTTGAAGGCGCCATATTGAAAAACGTAAAAATATTAATGCATATTTTGAAAGGTTAGGAAGTTTGTCCGAGTTTGTCCCAATTTGTTTTGAATCTGAAAGTCTTTTTCGATACCGAATATCAAATTGAAAAAACCGCCATATTGTTTTTCCTTGCAGTCGGATCCAAAATCTGATAACGGGATCTTGTAGAGCGACCCCAAAAACATATAAAAATGTTACTCATATGTGATCATTCACATATTTCGCTGTAAATTAAAATAGTAAAGTTTAACTTAAATTTTCGGTGTTTTGGTCGTTAACGGGTTAATTGAATTGAACATTGCGTTGAAATATATATCCAGTTCAGCTAATTTATCAGTTTGTGATCTTCCGTCAGTGATTTTTTTATTGTTAATTAAAATTAATTAATTATGTAAATAATTGGCGAGTAATAAATTTGTATTAATTCAGTATAAGTAAATTCGAGTGTATTAGATTCGTTACGGAAAGCCAAATAATTCCTACTCCCAACCTCCTCATGAGATTTAGTTTCAATAAAATAAATTGACGTGATTTTTACTAGTACTTAATAAGCAACAACGAATAATAAAATATCGTTACAAAATGGCGCTCAACGTGAGGCTTTGGGAAATGGAATCTGTTTGGTTTCCAGTGATGATACGTTGTGTTCGTGGTCGTGACTGCGTGTTTACTCGGTAATACGGAATTGAGTGTTAGATGAGAAAATAAAGTGATCGAGTCCCAATAAATAATTGCTGTTCGGTTCGGGCGCGGAGCGGAAGGACGGTTTGAAGACGGCGCCGACGTTGCGAGGAGATAATGGGAAAAAGGGCGCGGATTAGCTGTTAAACTACTGCTCGCGCATGACAGAGTTAATAAAAAGAAATAAGTCTATACGAAAATTCTGGGATAAAGTTTGTCTATTGGACGATGACGGGATCTTGACTAGAATTTGTGAATTTGCACTCAGTGATAACGGTACGATCGAACAATTGAAAGAGAGAATTGTCAGATTCGAAGCGCGTACATATTCGAAAAAACTCGATGTTCCGTGAGACAAAGGCTATGATATTCTCGGTACATGGCTTCCGATAGGAATCGATGAAGATGAGTTAGTTTGAATGAATCGTCCGGTATAGATAACGAATTATCAGATATGTCCGCATCAATAAATACACGGACCGCACTAGAGGTAGAAAAGAATATGGCGGCAACCGGTACGCGGCCAAAGACGCGGGATAGTCGGGTGGGGTTATCCGAAATCCAGGATTTCCGTAACAGTTATAAGACAAGGGAATCTGGGTCTCTTGTATCGTATGAATCAGGATCGTGAGCCGATGGTAGTTTGCAAACAATGGAACACATAACGAAATTGACCGAAAGAGTTATGGAATTAGGAAATACTATAGCTGCATTGGGTTATGTAATCGGGTATTCGAGAGAGAACGCGAATATACATAGTACTGGTGTATCGGGCTTGATTCGCCTGTTACGACGTGTAATGGTTTTTCGTATAAGCAGGATGCGAATCAAAACAGTAAAGAAAAATCGAAAAGTGTACGAAGTGCCGAGGATTAGCACGATTCGGGAAATTAGATGTTAAATTTATCAGAATTAAATTCGGAAAAATGGAGGACACGTAGTATCGGGACAATAACTTCTTCGAGCGATGAAATGACGTCGTCGATCGAAAAGTTGTCGTGACGCGCGTTCGGAAACGACCCAACAGATTTTGCCCTATCAAGGACGTAAAGAGCGTAGAGTGTCGCACCGATCAACGCGCTCGACGTCGCCCAGTCTTACACCTAGAGTGCGATATTCGAGCTCGAGCGGTTCAGAGTTCGAGTCGAATGCGCAGCACGGGGTGCGAGGCGAAGGGACTCGTTTAGATGCGTAACCGCTTGGTTAGGTCGCTACAAACGTGGCATTTGTCTTACACGGGAGACACCGATAAAGGAGGCGCAGATGAATTTTTACGTCGATTAAATGTTTGGCGGAAGTCTGGGGAAGTAATGGACGCGGATTTATTACGAACGTTACCTGCTGTCTTCATGGAATCGACGGGTAGATGGTTTGAGGCGGTTGGTATGGGTATAAAATCTTGGAAACAATTTACCCAGGCGTTCCATTATCGGTTTATGAAACGTCTTGATTATTATGATGTATTGGAGGAGTCATACAAATGCAAACAAGGGGACGGTGAATCAATATTGAATTTTATCGAAGTGCTATTATAAATATTAATTCGAAATATGAAACGAGATTATCGCATGTACGTGGCAATTCGTCGGGCTCGAAACGTAGCGGAGGTTGAGAAATACGGACATGAATTTGAAAGCTCAATGGAGATTGATAGTAATAGTGGACCGAACAGTAGCAGTTGTATTGTGGGAACGGCATGGATGGGCACGCAGAAGGTTAAGAAATCCAAGAACGTCGCGATAATTGAGTTAGCGGACGATACTGAGGCTTGCGCGATAGATTCTATTAAGAGAATAACGAAACGACGTGGTGACCGCGGAAGTAAAGTAAGTAAAGCGATTGAAATAGCGAGTGCTCAAAAATCGGACACCGTTAATTTCAATAGAACTAATTATGATTCGTTTACGACATTTGTGGGATCGTCAAAACCGCACTATAGCAGTTCGCCGATCAAATCGATAGAGACACCGTTCGTAAATATATTGGAAGAAATTGTCATAAAAGACCGGGACACCGATTAGTGGAATGTCTAAGTAGACCACGTGTGTCGTTAAGTGGTTCAAATGTTAAAAAGTGCCTAGGTTGTAAACGCCCGAATCGTGACATCAAAACTTATCCGGATTGTGAGGTCATACGTAGAGCCTTGTCGGGAAACGAATAGAAAGAGATGTAGGCGGATCTATTGCATCTCAGTCAGGTAATAAAGATCCACGTAGTTTGCCTAATTCGCTAAACCATAGAATCGGTCGAAAGAAGGTTAGATTCGCGGAAAACAACGAAATTAGAAATACTGGTGCAGAAGTTGCAGACGATAATATATCAGCTCACACTGCACAGATAAATGCAGAAGTAGGCAGCGATATATTATCAGCTCGCTCTATACCGGGTGATTTGAAGACTGGAGACGATGATACGTCAGCTCGCACTGCACAGATAAATGCAGAAGTTGGTAGCGATATGTTATCAGCTCGCCAAGTTGTTACAGAAGAACTATCAGGTGGTAACTGAATATTGGATAGTGAAGTAGAGGTCTATCGAACAGAGTCGGGGGAGCCTCAAGAAGGGCTTTCCGGTGTAGAAAACGAGTTAATCAAAGCAGCGGTGGACGAGTTATTAAGTGTGTGACGTGGTATTCGCGTGCCCGGGTAAAATTAATTAATTTATATAATTAAAAACCGTTGGGCCGCGTTGCCCAATACCGCGCACACAATTATTTATTTATCGCGAACTGCGGGCTGTCGCCAGGAACACGAGTTCGCTGGGACGTACGGTATGGAGGATTCGGGCGATCCTCCTTGCCTCGACACGATTTGTGAAAATTAAAGGATGTCGGCGGGAGCGGGGAGAACAATAAATACAATTAATTAAAATAAAAAATAATTATACCATTTATTTACTTTTTTATTTTAATTAATTGTATTTATTGTTCTCCCCGCTCCCGCCGACATCCTTTAATTTTCACAAATCGTGTCGAGGCAAGGAGGATCGCCCGAATCCTCCATACCGTACGTCCCAGCGAACTCGTGTTCCTGGCGACAGCCCGCAGTTCGCGATAAATAAATAATTGTGTGCGCGGTATTGGGCAACGCGGCCCAACGGTTTTTAATTATATAAATTAATTAATTTTACCCGGGCACGCGAATACCACGTCACAAATGGCGACCGTGACAGGACGTTCGGTTTCGTCCTCACCGATGTTAAATTTAAATTAAAGAATAATTGTCGGCCATCTTTCGCGCGCGAGCAGTGTCGCGGCGAAACGTGAGCGGGTTGAGTTTGAGAGAGAGAGAGAGAGAGAGAGAGAGTGAGTAGTTCGAGTTAGTGAGAGAGAGAGAGAGAAAGCGCGAGAGACGGCGTGTGAGACGCGTCTCTATACCGGAGTATTCCCCCTCTTGCTCGAGTATCCGAGGAGAGGTATACACCGGTATATCGAGAGAGAGTTCGCGCGCGACCGTGTTTAGCCGGAAGCGCCCGATCTCACCGAGATCGGTCTCTCTCGATCGCAAGCTTGACGGGAGATCTTTGTTAGCTTGTATGGAAGCGGCAAAGTAGGGTGAGAGTAGCTTGCGCCGCGGATCGCGGGCAGCGAGAATCCCCACCGAATAGCGCAAAGGAAAGACTTCGCGAGAGCCGATCATTATCGGCTTTCTCCGATTGCGCCCGCGAGTGGGACTGAGAGAGAGAATCCCTAGTCGCGGGGATTCGGAGTAGGTGCTAGGCGGGCTATAGGTGTGTGAGTGAGAGAGATAGCGCGATCGCCTAGCCCCTTCGCGTGTATAAGTCTTCGCAGCTGGTTTCGCCGATAGAAACCACTGCGGCGAATTATTTTATTTCGTTTTAATAAAATAAATTCGTTCCCGCGCGGGGTCTATTTTATATTTATGGTGTGTGAGAGATTAAAATAGATTCTTTCGGGAGAGGTAGTTGCCCCACCCCTCCTCCCTTTTAAAGAAAATTTTAAAATAATTTAGTTTTCTTTATATACGGGACGCGGCGAATTAATTGTTGTTATTTGAGTTCGAGAGCGAAATTTCGTTGTTGCTTTCTCCCCTCCCTGCCCCACGCATATATTATATATAGTAATCATAATTTAATAATTGTGTTTATTATTTATTACTATTTATATTTATAATATATGTTATATCATTTTATTTGTGTGTGAATAAAATATATTTTACAACTTTTGTTAATTATTTAGACTTGTTTGCAAGTTAAATAATTAACATTAAGTAACTTTGTGTGAATCAGCCGCAAAGTTACAATAGTTGTAATATTAATTATTTTACTCACACACGAGCTTAAAATAGACCACCCCCCTCCCTTTTTAAAGAAAATTTTAAAACTATAATATTTGTTTTCTTTTTATACGGGACGCGGCGAAATTTTAATTGGTTGTTTTTTGAGTTCGAGAGCGAAATTTCGTTGTTGCTTTCTCCCCTCCCTGACCCACGCATATATTATATATAGTAATTATAATTTAATAATTGTGTTTATTATTTATTGCTATTTATATTTATAATATATGTTATATCATTTTATTCGTGTGTGAATAAAATATATTTTACAACTATTGTTAATTATTTAGACTTGTATGGCAAGTTAAATAATTAACATTAAGTAACTTTGTGTGAATCAGCCGCAAAGTTACAATAGTTGTAATATTAATTATTTAAGCTCGTGTGTGAGTAAAATAATTAAAATTATCTTTATTACAATTGTCTGACAGTAATTACTTAATTTAATATTTTGTATTTATTGAGTATTACTGTTCACGATACTTGTAATATATTTTTGTAAATTTTTGAGTGTGAGAAAATTTTTTTTATAACTCGTGTTTTTTTGCATGTGTTTTAAATAATCGGCATATACCTAATAGTTTGTATTCGTTATTTGCCGTGAAAGTTTAATACATGTAAAAAACTTTCTTTCTCTTTTTGTGTGTTTAAATTATATCTCCACACATTTTTGCCAATTGTTTAGACTTGTTTGTTAGTTAATAATTGGTTATAATTTTTTTTTTTTGGTGTGTTGAGTAAATTAATTCGGTGTATAAATTTAATTGTTTAGACTTGTTGGCAAGTTAAATAATTAAATTTTCATTTCCTTTTCGTTCATTTTATTTAAAAAGGAAATATAATTATTTCAATTGGTAGCAACATAAATTATTTATTTAGTCCTTCTTAGGATAAAATAAATATATTTCGCTGAAAAATTGTCGTTTGGGACGACAATTAGTGAAACAATTATTTTGTTGCAAACCTACCGTTGAAATAATTTAATTAAATTTGTGTTTGTTGTGTAGTGTAAATTATAAAGGAAATTTTTTTTGTTGTTTTGGGCTTGGAAAAGCAAAATAATAAATAGTGTCTTGGTGTGTGTGAATCACAAGACACTGTATTTATTTTTATATTTATTTTAAAATTAATTATTTAGGCTCGTTAGTGAGATAAATAATTTAATTTTTCTTTGTCTTTTCTTCCTTTATAATTTGTTGTTCTGTATTTATTAATAGATTGAAACTTTAATTATTTCATTTTCCATAACAAAATAAATTCTTTTCGCCAGTGAGGAATCTTTTGGATTATAACTGGTGAGAGAGATATTTTGGGAAATCGTTAAATTTACCATTACTGGTAAATTACCGACGATATTGAAATAATTTAAAGATTTCTTTTGTTAATAATTAATTATTTTGCTTGATATCATTTTATCGTGTGTGAATAAAATATATTTTACAACTATGTTAATATTTAGACTTGTATGCAAGTTAAATAATTAACATTAAGTAACTTTGTGTGAATCAGCCGCAAAGTTACAATAGTTGTAATATTAATTATTTAAGCTCGTGTGTGAGTAAAATAATTAAAATTATCTTTATTACAATTGTCTGACAGTAATTACTTAATTTAATATTTTGTATTTATTGAGTATTACTGTTCACGATACTTGTAATATATTTTTGTAAATTTTTGAGTGTGAGAAAATTTTTTTTTATAACTCGTGTTAATTGTTTAGACTTGTTGCAAGTTAAACAATTAATGTTAAGTATCTTTGTGTGATTGTTCCGCAAAGATACGAGAGTTATAATATATAATTATTTAGACTCGAGAGTGAGTTAAATAATTAAATTTTTTTTTGCATGTGTTTTAATAATCGGCATATAACCTAATATTTTGTATTCGTTATTTGCCGTGAAAGTTTAATACATGTAAAAAACTTTCTTTCTCTTTTTGTGTGTTTAAATTATATCTCCACACATTTTTGCCAATTGTTTAGACTTGTTTGTTAGTTAAATAATTGGTTATAATTTTTTTTTTTTTGGTGTGTTTGAGTAAATTAATTCGGTGTATAAATTTAATTGTTTAGACTTGTTGGCAAGTTAAATAATTAAATTTTCATTTCCTTTTCGTTCATTTTATTTAAAAAAGGAAATATAAATTATTTCAACTTGGTAGCAACATAAATTATTTATTTAGTCCTTCTTAGGATAAAATAAATATATTTCGCTGAAAAATTGTCGTTTGGGACGACAATTAGTGAAACAATTATTTTGTTGCAAACCTACCGTTGAAATAATTTAATTAAATTTGTGTTTGTTGTGTAGTGTAAATTATAAAGGAAATTTTTTTTTGTTGTTTTGGGCTTGGAAAAGCAAAATAATAAATAGTGTCTTGGTGTGTGTGAATCACAAGACACTGTATTTATTTTTATATTTATTTTAAAATTAATTATTTAGGCTCGTTAGTGAGATAAATAATTTAATTTTTTCTTTGTCTTTTCTTCCTTTATAATTTGTTGTTCTGTATTTATTAATAGATTGAAACTTTAATTATTTCATTTTCCATAACAAAATAAATTCTTTTCGCCAGTGAGGAATCTTTTGGATTATAACTGGTGAGAGAGATATTTTGGGAAATCGTTAAATTTACCATTACTGGTAAATTACCGACGATATTGAAATAATTTAAAGATTTCTTTTTGTTAATAATTAATTATTTTTGCTTGCAGAAGCAATTGTATAGAGTCTTGGTGCGTGTGAGTCACAAGACACTATTATAAACATTAATTATTTAGACTTGTGAGCAAGTTAAATAATTAATTTTAATTTGGTGCAAGTGTTAAGTGTGTGATTTGTCACAACTTTAACCAACAAAATTTAATTATTTTGTCCTTCTAAGGACGAAATAAATTCCTTTTAAAGGAAATCTTTTGGATTTTAATTAAGTGAATTAATTTTGTTGGTACACTAGTCGGTGCATTTTTACAATTTATTGTAATTAAGCCGACACCAAATTTTTTTTTACTCATTGGGAGTAATAATTATTTTATTGTGGTGAGTCCAATAAAATAATTTCCAATTGAAAATTGGATACTTCCGAAGTATTTGAAACACTAGGGATTTCATCTGAAATCCCGGTTGAGAGTACTTCTCCCGACGTAACACGTCGGCTGCTGCTGGTCAAAAAAAATAATGGCCAGCAGCTATGAAGCCCGAATGGCCCAGCTTATGCGTGAATCACGCATAGCTAGGGATATTCGTCGGGAAACGAAGAAGCTTCCGATTGAGGCAGTGTATGCCCAATTGGAGCATCTAAGTTTAAACGCAAATGGCGAAGAGGCGGAGTGCCGCGAACGCCTTTTGCGTCACCGGATAAGATGTGTAGACATTAATCTGGAAATACCATGGTTCCCTGAATACGATGAGAATGTAAGGGCAGAGCCTGCACATAAACCTCTAGTATGTCAGGAACTATGGGAAATTAGGAAACCCCGTTCCAGGAAAGGGAGTGTGGTCCCATCAGGACCGGAAGTTTCCTGCGAGTCCGAAATGTCGGATCGCGAAAGGGTTGCTAGTGACAGAGCACCTATCCCTGAAGAAGATGGAGCTCTGTCACCAAGTGGTCTGTCTAGAAACTCGCCAATGAGTACTGCACAAAGCCCGAGGTTGGCATCAACAGGTGCTATACCTAAACGGTTTGGTGAGGTACTGGCAGCTAACATGACCACGACTGCAATCCCTTATGTTCCTGTTTCGGTGGCTGCAACCTCGTGCACAACCACTACATCGACGGTTACGACCGTGACGACTGCTCAACTCGGAGGTTTTTATGCACCCGCACATTACCTCCCAATTGAAGAGCAGAGAAACAGCGGACATCTTGGCACTAGAGAGAGTGAAGTGCCAACACAACATTTTGACTTGGGTTCGCAGACGGAAGCCGACCGTCGTACGTCACGAGGATACACCTCTAGACAATACGACATCAGGCAACCTGAAGCTAATACAACCGAACGTCAATTTGTTGATGATAGGAATGGATATGACCTTCCTAATGACGTCAGTGTTCAATCTTACGAAAAACCGAGATTTGAACAGAGACGTCGTGAGACCTCTTCTAAGACTTGTAAAGGACAAGATAGAAGAGAGAGGCGTGAGTACACGACTCCAAACAGAAATTCACGACACCATCGTTCTGTGAGTAGAGCCTCAAGCAACGATGAACGTCGTGAAAGCTGTACGGAGAGACGTACTCATAAACGTCAGTCCAACCATAAACTCGACGACCGAGCACAGACGGAAATTCCGGACAAGGTCACAGAGAGAGGTCGGACAGACGTAGAGAAACGCCTCGAGAGAATCGTGCGGTGGCCACTTGCGATCAGAGTACTCAGACGGATTCGTCCGATGGGTATCAGTCTGATCGCGAACCTGCTCGTAGGAGATCCGATTCTCGTAGGGCGGCTGAAGGCCGACAAGAGAATAGGAATCCCTCTACCAGTAGGCGTAGGAGTTCCCGGACGGATAATAGAGATGACCGTCGGGAAAGAGAGTCCTACGAAGCCAGGCCAAGGTATCGTGAAGACGATAACCGAACGCACGATCGGACAGGGTGCGCACGAGAGCTGCGTATCTGGAACATGTCCGTTGATGGTGAGACCAAAAAGGACGCGGAAGAGTTTCTGAACCGTTTGCACGACTTCAGAAATGACAACGAGTTCTCAGATCGCAGGATGTTCAGTGCCCTGCCCAATGTGTTCTCAAAATCAGCACTGTTCTGGTATAGAACAGTTCAGCCATCTCTTCGAGATTGGCGTGATTTTGAGATCGAGTTCCTAAATGAGTATGGCCGTATAATAAATGACGAAGATTTACTCATGGAACTTCGATCAAGAACACAAAATGAGGGAGAAAAGGCTACGACGTTCTTGAACTGTTTCAGAGCGATCGTGAATAAATTTAAATGCCCTCCCTCATTAGAACAACAGGTGAAGATGGCCTACTCGCAGATGAGGCCAGATTACCGTAGGTACATACCAGTACGACAAATCAGGAATTTCTCTGATTTGACAAGCTACGGTAAAGAGTACGAGCAGCATTTAACATGGGACACGAAATTTTCCAGTTCCAACGTTAAACGCGAGAAGCTCGTACCAGAAGCTTTTCCGAAACAGAGTGGTGCAGTACGAGTTTCGGGTAAAGTGGCGATTGTTACCGAAAAGAGTAAGGATGAGTCTTCTCATTCGGATAAACAGTCGTCTAAGAAAACTATTAAGAAGAAGAGCAAGAAAAGTGCGAAAAACTCGCCAAACTCTTCTTCGAGCGAATACGAAGCAGCCGGTGTGTACGGTACTTCCAACGTCGCTAATAGTTTTCAGAAACGATACGGCAAATCGAATAATGGAGTGAGTGCCCCCAATTCGAAATCCGTATCGTACGTGCCTGTTTCTCAACAGTCACCTGGGCAACAAAAACAGAGCTCGGGCAAAAGAGAAAGACGTGTTTTGACGAATTCTCAACTGCCCCAGCAAAACGTTTTTGTCCCACAAATGGCACAAAACCTGGTGAGGTATGTGCAACCACAGGCGACGGCAGTAAATCCAACGAACTTGAGCACCAACTTTGTCGGCGTGTGTTTCACATGCCAAAAAGTCGGTCATAGGTCGTCGGATTGCCCGAGCCGAACATGCTACCGATGCGGAAACATTGGGCACTCCGCTGAGCAGTGCTCTACCGAATTGGTAGCAAAGGAGTGCCAGCTGTGTGGAACTAGTGGCGTTACACTCCAAACATGTCCTAACTGCGTCAGGTTCCTCCAAAACGTGGGAAACCTGAACGCAGGGCACCCGAGCTGCCCCGGGCGCCCTGCACTGCAGTAAGTAAACCGCATGGTTTACAAGGGCAAGAGTTTAAGGTTGGAGAACCCTCTAAACTCTTTAAGAAGTCTAGCAAATCATTTGCTGACTTCTCTAAAGTCCTTAACGGAAATCAAATTCCCTCTCAGACCGAAGTTGGTGTCGAAAGTAAGTCTGAGTGTAAGGATCCTAAACGTTCTGGGGATTCGACAGATGGAAAAGTTCTTAGAACACAACCTGTCAATCCCACCCGAGCTTTGCAAGGTAAAACAGAACAAGGAACCTTATTAGACCAACAAAAGCGTGAGGCTAAAGATTGGTCTAAGGAACTCCAAAGGCAAATATACTCTGATAGCAGAGATATTATTGGTGAAGAAAGCGTAAAGAGATCGTTATCTCAGCCGCTTAGCACCATCGGAGTGAACGACCTTGGTTGTTGCTCATCGTCACCCTGTTGTGACACACCTAGTAATGAGGACAAGAAGCCCTTGGTGGAGAAGGAAATTGTCCTCAACAACGAGCCCTTGGTGGAGAAGGTAGTTGTCGATGGTGTGCATAACATGAACCGTACAAGCTCGTTGCCGAGAAGTACAGTTCAGGGGGGGGGCAGATACCGTACCAAGTACGTCTAAAATGACGCACACGGCATCGACTCCTAACGACGATAGTCAAACCGATCAGATAATTGCTGGAATCCAATCGGATAACCGGCTATTCTTTTTGGTACGACTCGGTGGAAAGGACTACAAGTTTAAATGGAAACCTGTCAAGGTTATCGTGAAAGGTGTGGCTGGACCAGCTCTTAAAGTCCTTGGCCTAATTGACATCCTATTCTGTGTAGAAGGCCTTGATGGCAATATCCAACTGAGAATTGTAGAGAATATTGAGCATTCCATCATTCTCGGTATGGATTTTCTACAACATTGGAATATGGAAGTCAAATTAGGCGAAGCTATTTGGCGTATTGGCGAGAGTGATTGGAGACACTTCGTCAGAGATACATCTCATGACATCGATTCGAGGATTTCCGCTGAATGTGCTGGTATAATTGAGATACAGGACGACCAGCGGAAACAAGTCAAAGAGTTAGTTGAAAGCCTACTCTTGCCCTCGGGAGACGTCCACGGCTTTACGACGTTAACGGAGCACCACATAGAGGTTGATCCTGGTGCAAGACCGGTTCGTCATAAGCCAAGACGTATGTCTCCCAAGGTCCTCGAATTTGCCCAGAGTGAGGTCAAAAAGATGTTTGACAAGGGCATTATTGAACCGAGTGCGAGTGATTGGTCAGCTGCTCCGGTCATCGTCCGCAAAGACGAAGGAAGTTATCGCTTCTGTATCGATTTTCGAGACCTTAATGCAGTCACAAAACGTGATTCTTATCCAATTCCTAATATGGATACCATATTGGATAAGCTGCATAATGCAAGGTACATATCGAAAATTGATCTTAAGAAAGCGTACTTCCAAATATTAATGGCCGAGACGAGCCGGCATTATACTGCATTTGCTGTACCAGGGTCGGGGCTGTGGCAGTTCACGAGAATGCCTTTTGGCCTCATGAATGCTCCTATGACCTTTGCACGGCTTATAGATGCAATTTTCGGGCCTAAGGTGGAACCTCATGTGTTTGGTTATCTAGACGACTTGATCGTCATTACCGAAACTTTTGAGGACCATCTAAAATGGCTCGTAATACGAGAGAAGTGTGAGTTCTGTTGTTCCAGCGTAACGTTCCTTGGGTACAAATTGGACGCGGACGGCTTGAGGCCTGACGAGGAACGAGTCGCTCCAGTCCTTAATTACCCTACTCCTCGTTATGTCAAACAGCTGAGATCCTTTCTCGGGATGGTAGGCTGGTACTCTCGATTCATTAATCGAGAAGCTGACATTAAAGCTCCCCTTACCAAGTTGCTGCGTAAAGACCAGGCTTGGGATTGGGGCGAGGAGCAGGAGGAGGCGTTCTGTCAGCTTAGAGTTGCGTTAGCTGAAGCGCCTGTACTAGCCCGTCCAGACTTTTCTAAGCCATTTACCGTCCAAAGTGACGCTAGTGACTTAGCAATAGGTGCGGTGTTGACGCAAATGGACGACGAGGGTTTCGAGCATCCGATTGTCTACGTCAGCCGATTATTAAATCGTGCTGAACGTAATTACATGACAACGGAAAAAGAATGCTTGGCTCTCATATGGGCTATTAAGAGATTGAGACCATACATTGAGGCCTATCGATTTACGGCTGTGACCGACCATAGTGCTCTCATATGGCTCAAAAATCTCAAGCAGCCGTCGGGTAGGTTGACACGATGGATACTTGAAATGCAGCAATGGGACTTTGAAATAGTGCATAAGAAAGGAGCCTTGCACTATGTCCCGGACGCGCTTTCTCGTGCCGTCAACCCAGACCCCGACGAAGAAGAGATTGCCTCGTTCGAAGTAATTACAGACCCATGGTATATTGCTAGATTAAACGATGTACGCTCATGCCCTCGAAGATTTCCGGAGTGGAAAATTGAGGATGATATGCTATATCGTTTTACAAGCGGTAAAGTCCTGGGCTCTGTAACAGAACGAGAGGAAGGCTGGCGTCTTGTGCTACCCTTAGAGCAGAGGAACCGAGTTCTAGTAGATTCTCATTTCCACCCAGCTATGGGTCACATGGGAATTGAAAAAACTTACGAACGCGTTGCAAGAGATTACTATTGGCCAGGTATCTACCACGATACCCACCAATTTGTCTTACGGTGTCTGATATGTCAGAACTATAAGACGTCTCAAGCAGGTCCTCAAGGCTTATGATTTAAATTGCCGTACACTTTCCTAAGGTGCGTAAGGCATGTCTGCTAAACTGGCACCAAAGTATGACAGACCCTTTGATGTTAAAGAAGTACTATCTCCAGTAGTTCTGAGACTAGAAGAGTCTGGTCGGAAACGGACCGAGGTACACATATCCGATGTGAAGAGATATGTACAACCTCGGGTTGCCATGTAAAGCGGTAGGGAAAACGTATCAGCGTACGTGAGAACAGTCAGCGAAGGCTGGGCCTGGTGACTGTATGCCACGTCAATATCATACGAAGCACGAAGAATCATTGAAGCAGCCTCCAATTGAAGAAAAGAAGAGAAGCGTACAGCGCGCAGTCGTGGATAGATTGTGCCTTTCTTTCGACTCGGCCTTCCCGAGGGAAGTGGAGTCTAGGGGGGGGCTTTGTGACGGAAATCGTCACACAATCTAGTCACGACGAATAGAGTATTTAAATTGTCGAATTGTAAGTCGTCGGAGCCTTTCGTATGTCAAGGCCAACCGACGACACTTGTTTATTTTTCTACAAATGTACGATTACGCGCGCAATAGTACGTAGGGATGAGAGCGCGAGTGTGTGTGTGTTCCCCACTCTCATCCCTTTTTCGAAAATTAGGCGATTGCCTAATCAGTACGTCCCGATCCGCCGCTCGAGGCGGACAAAACTATATCCGGTACCGATAGACAGTTTACGGCTAATAAGGCGCGTGAGGCGCAGAGCCATCGGTCACCCGGAACGTCCTCGTGAGTGAGCCGCGAGTGACCAGGTGTGTGATAAGGACGGGAAGTGTCTGAGTGAGTGTGGACGCGGATCGCGAGGCACTCGCCGCGGCACAGGGCCGCCTTCCACCACCGCAGCCGACGTCGTCCTCCGTTGCCCAGGAGGACAAAAGGGACACGGATCGGCTGGGCCATCCACGGGGCGCACCCCGGTAAGTTTGTGTTTATTACCGTGCGTTCCCCCCTTCCCCCCGAGTGTATGAGAGTGTGTACATCGGGAGTGTATTCGGGTACGCCGGTACCCGAATAGCGGAGATCGGAAGGGTCAACCGCAGGCGAGGATCTCGATCCGGTTGGCTCCCGATACTTCCGCCCGCGCGAAATAACTTTGTCGCGGCACACGGCCTGGATGGCCAATTGTTAATTAAATACATTTAATAAATGTTTTATTCAATTTTATTTTAATTTATTGTGTTTCTTTTATTCTCCCCGCTCCCGCCGACATTTTAATAATTTACACATCGTGTCGAGGCAAGGAGGATCGCCCGAATCCTCCATACCGTACGTCCCAGCGAACTCGCGTTCCTGGCGACAGCCGCAGTTCGGATAAATAAATTAATTGTCTGCGCGGTATTGGGCAACGCGGCCCAACGGTTAATTTTAATTATTAATAACAATTAATTATACCGGGTTCGCGAATACCCTGTCACAAATGTTATAGTATGTCCCGATCCGCCGTTCGAGGCGGACAAACTAAACCGGTAGACCGATCGAGAGTTTTTCTGGCTAATAAGGCGCGTGAGGCGTAATAAAGCCAAAAATATTGTGACACAATATTTGTGACGTGGTATTCGCGTGCCCGGGTAAAATTAATTAATTTATATAATTAATAAAAACCGTTGGGCTGCGTTGCCCAATACCGCGCACACAATTAATTTATTTATCCGAACTGCGGCTGTCGCCAGGAACGCGAGTTCGCTGGGACGTACGGTATGGAGGATTCGGGCGATCCTCCTTGCCTCGACACGATGTGTAAATTATTAAAATGTCGGCGGGAGCGGGGAGAATAAAAGAAACACAATAAATTAAAATAAAATTGAATAAAACATTTATTAAATGTATTTAATTAACAATTGGCCATCCAGGCCGTGTGCCGCGACAAAGTTATTTCGCGCGGGCGGAAGTATCGGGAGCCAACCGGATCGAGATCCTCGCCTGCGGTTGACCCTTCCGATCTCCGCTATTCGGGTACCGGCGTACCCGAATACACTCCCGATGTACACACTCTCATATACTCGGGGGGAAGGGGGGAACGCACGGTAATAAACACAAACTTACCGGGGTGCGCCCCGTGGATGGCCCAGCCGATCCGTGTCCCTTTTGTCCTCCTGGGCAACGGAGGACGACGTCGGCTGCGGTGGTGGAAGGCGGCCCTGTGCCGCGGCGAGTGCCTCGCGATCCGCGTCCGCACTCACTCAGACACTTCCCGTCCTTATCACACACCTGGTCACTCGCGGCTCACTCACGAGGACGTTCCGGGTGACCGATGGCTCTGCGCCTCACGCGCCTTATTAGCCGTAAACTGTCTATCGGTACCGGATATAGTTTTGTCCGCCTCGAGCGGCGGATCGGGACGTACTGATTAGGCAATCGCCTAATTTTCGAAAAAGGGATGAGAGTGGGGAACACACACACACTCGCGCTCTCATCCCTACGTACTATTGCGCGCGTAATCGTACATTTGTAGAAAAATAAACAAGTGTCGTCGGTTGGCCTTGACATACGAAAGGCTCCGACGACTTACAATTCGACAATTTAAATACTCTATTCGTCGTGAATAGATTGTGTGACGATTTCCGTCACAAGTGATTTAGGTAAAACGAAATCGCGCTCGGCGTTACGTCCTGATGCGACGGAATTCGCGCCGCGTATAGGTAATTCGGTTGTTTTAAGCACTGGCTTGGTAATAGATCTAGGCACTTTTCCTTATGGAGAAGGTAGATCTGCATCTATGGCAGATAAAAATCTAGATGCAATCGATATCGCAGATGATTTGGAGATCGCGGATACGGTCGTCGATAAAAGACAGTATTTACAGATCGTGATAGAAGGCGTAGTGTATTGTGCATTAGTGCATCCGGGGGCAATGGTATCGCTTATAGGGCCAAACGTGGCGAAACGATTAAAAGAATATCTAGAAAGATCCTCCGCACAAATATGATCAGTGACGGGGCAATTATCATCGGTGAAATGAAGGTTCAAATTAAATCTCAATGTTCTACGTGTTAGTGGAATAATTATAGCCAGGGCTACCGATGTACTGAGTCATGACGTGATCTTAGGAATTGATTTCTGTAAAGAATTCGCGATCGAGACAAATTATCGAGATGGATTGTGGCGTTGTCGTGAGGATCCCCGTGTTGAATTTTTTATGGACGGGTATTCAAATAACGAGAGTAAAATTTATGTAGAATGTGCGGGTTTTACTAGTATTTAATAAGTGACGACGAATAATAAAATATCGTTACAATATATATATGAAATATTTCACGTGCAGTGGTCCGATCAAAATCTTAAAATGCACCAAATTTTGGGTACACATTGCAAATGTTTTTCAGAATACAGAAAAAACTTTTTAGGGACTGGAATCTATTTGCTCAAAAGTTATTCTAACCTCAAAAAGTCACCGCTATTTATGTCTAAAATTTATTCTTCTCGGTTAGAATTTCTAATCTCAAGGTCAATGTTACATAAACTGCATGTCAATATTCAACTTAAAAAAAGTGTAAGTACGCCACAATTGATTTTTTTATCCAAAAGTCTAAAAAAGGCTTGAAGCAATACCTTTCAAATGGTCTGTAGCATTTTTATGGCCTTAATTCTGTAAAAGGTTATGATAATTTAAAGAAAGACAAAAACTTCACAACAATTAACATGGTAATATCCATTTAAATTTTTAAAATGTTTCGGGTTTCTTTAAATTATCGCTATTCCGATTGGCCGCGTTACTAAGCAGCTGATCGTTCTACGTGGTCGCATGTCGGCTCGGTGAGAGCTCGCCTAAGGCTCCGCACACTGTCGTCCGCCCTGCATACAGTGTGTGTACTTATCTGAGTACACGCTTTCTTCGTATACTACATACTATTCTTCGCCGATACCCGTGCTCGGCTACTCAGTAACGTGTCATGCGAAGTGCAATGCACGACAGCCGCGGGGCATGGCGGTATTCGCCATAAGGGTAGTGTCTAATCGCGGGTTCAATTAATTAAATTAATGCACGCGATTAAATTAAGAAGAAAGTTTATTACAGAAAGGAAGAATAGAAAATAAATTATTAGTATTTATATTGAATTGAGCCAAGGCAGTGCTACATTTTGGCTTAAGGTGAACAAGATCAAAAGTATAAATACTCGCAATAATACAATGACCCATGTATGAGTGTGCGCCCGCCGTAAAATACGTATCGAGACATAATGTCTCGATCTACTCGGGAAACGCGAGTGATTTGCAGGGTACGGATTACTTGGCCTCGCAAACAATCTGAAACGGGTATAATCACGCCGGAGTAAGAAGCACTCCGGTTTGCCGAACGCACGATTACCCGATGTAGAGATACGGCGAGAGGAGGAGCGCCAACCGCGGATTGCGTCGCGTAAATAAACCGGCGCACGCCTGGCCAGAACTTACTTGTTCAACCAATGTTTCGAAGGTGGGTCACTGCGAGTCCTCCGACGTGAGAGGCAAGGGGACTCACGATAATCACGCACCCCGACATTAAAGGCAAGGGGACTCACGATAATTAAGCACCCCAAAGGAAACAGAACTAACTACGTCCTCGTCGTTGTTTCCGGATAACACTAAAAGTAAGATAAACGTACTTTTGTTTTGCATTTCTCGTATGACCTTGATATGACCCTTGTAAGGACGGGTTAAAAAACTAGAAAATCTCCGTCATCATGTAAGATGTAACATTCTTTTAGGACCTAATATCATAAAACAGAGATTGCAGTCAAAAACATGGTTTGAATGAAAAATGCGTTATGGCCTTCAAAAGTTCTTGAAAATTGATGCCCAGGTGAAACTAATCAAAGAGATTAACACCCTTAGAATTTATTGATCTTTCTTAAGCATTAAAAACGGTAATATTGCCAGAAAAATCACGTTATTTGCGAAAAAGTACGACTAATCATTTTTCCAGAAATTTGACCTTTATTTTTGACCTTTCCAAGGCCACAAAAACAATTTTTGCAAAAGTCTAAAAAAAAGCTTGAAGCAATACCTTTTAAATGGTCTGTAGCATTTTTATGGCCTTCAATTCTGTAAAAAGTTATGATATTCGACTTGCCGCTTCGGAGCTCTAGATCGAACGCATCACGAAGCGTCGCGCCTTGCGTCACTATTTTTGCATATAAGGCACGACCGTGTAAAGCTCGCGTTTGTGAGTGCTGGATACACTACCTGACTCAACAATTCAACTTTTATTAGTTTTCTGAAATCTCGGGATTTTGGCCTAATATTACAAAATATAATATACATTATAAAAAAGTAAAAAAAACATGACTTCAAATAATGTGCTTATCATCTTCGCCTTCGGATCGTGTAACAATTCACATCCACTGCGAAATATTTAATTTAATTGTGAAAAAACGTAATTTTTTGTAATTTTTGTAGTTTTTCTGTTTATTTTTGAAAATATTTTTCTAAGCGTAAAGTGTAAAATAGGAAACAGTTTTGTTCTTTTAAAACGAACATTTCGTTCATGAAAAATTTTTCTGTTTAAAATAATTAATTTAGTTTTCATTGCAAAAAACGTGTTTTTTGTACTTTTTTCATTATTTTGACCGCTTTTCTCTATTTACCTATAAAAATATTATTCTGAACGTAAAGTGTTTAATCGCAGAAAGTTTTGTTATTTTGAGACAAACATTTCATCCATATAAAGTTTTTATGTAGGATTCATACATTGCAAGATAATGCTACATAACTGTTTCTGAGCAATTAAAAATAATGCTATAATTTAAACTGTTTCCGTGCTATATGGGCAAATCTCCCTAACTTTTTTTTTGTGTCACTCACTAATTTAGCAGCTTTAAAATGTGTTTAACCTCTTTGTACCAGTTTCAATTTATAGTTCTATACTCCATCTATACGGTTAAAGCTCAATAGATACTTTGTCAAACTCCTTTGTCTTAAATTGATGCTTCAATAATTGAAAAGTGTAAGAAAAATGATGAAATATCGTGTAACTTGGAAAAAATAATTTATTATGGTTACTGTAAAATTTGGAGCTTTGCTTGGAAATGGTTGAAATTTTAAACAAGTATTCTATTTTAATAGTGCATCATAAAAGTCTTCCATATTTTAATGTGCTTCGTTCCAATAAAAAGTTTCAATGATTTGAATTGTGTCACTGGAATTTCACTAAATTTTAAAATTATCATATTTTTCTTTCTATTGACTGGAGCATTTTCGAAATCAGCAAATATACAAATTCTACATTCAGTAGATGTAAAAAGAAATAGATTGAGGTATAGTGCAAGTATGTGCTTGCAAAAATGAAGTAGAAAATAAAATTTAAGTAAAAGAATTCATGCGAAAATCGTCGAAAAATTTATAGCAATGTGACTTTGGAAGGCTGTCAAATTTTTTCTGTATACAGCACATCAAAATAGTAAAAATCTCTTAAAGAACATATTAAATCCAACAATTTGTCAAATTTACAGAGTTTTTTTTATTAATGCTCCAAAAGTTACAGCAATATATACAATTTATTTAAAAAGTGCTAGTTTAAAAACAATCAACTAAAATTAATTTAAAACATGAATAAATTACAAATTGGATTTTCTGTGACAAGTAGAATACATCTTCATTGAAATTTCAATAAAATTTAGTATTATTTCTACAAAGTATTGGCCGAAATCGTACGCGTTTACTAGAATTTACGGAACCGACCGATGTTTACTAACAGATAGACTTAACTTGATAGCACGGTTTGCATGGAAAATTTCGTATGAGAACAGGGAGGGAAGGGAAATTTAGAATTGTATTGTGTGGAATTTTCAATTATATCGACTATAAGCTGTTATTCTGTGACAGTTACCGATGTTTATTATATTTCGTTATATTTTTATTATTTTATGCTTCATAAATAAAATTTTAATAAAAATATCACTATTTTTTCTGATCTTATTATAAAAAAAGATGAAATATCGCGCACAACTTTTGGAGCATTTCTCGCTCATGAAAGCACATTATATTCCAATAATATTCCTAACCTTTCATGCCAAATTTCAAAGGTGTGCTCCTAAAATTGCCTGATCCTATATTTTTTCGCCAAAAATTAAAAGTTAGGGAGATTTGCCCATATATCTGGAAACAGGACCAGTATCTAATTACATTATGACGAAGCTACCCTGTAAATTTCAGGTAAATCCGTCAAAAATTGACTGACCAGGGGAGTACTTGACCTCCGGGAAACGGATCTTCTCCTAACTTTGGTATGTCTTTTATAATATCAAAATGTGAAGATAGCCAAGTTATCTCTTTCCGATGGTCACTTTTACGGGAATTATTCGACATCTAATAATAATATTAGTAAAAATTACTTCCAATTTCATCGCTCATAACTCCAAAACAAATAAAGACAGGTACTCGAACCAAAAACCAGAAGAAAGTTGAGTTCAACTAGATATGAGTAGTTATGGTGGTACTATGGACAGACACAACAAACCCCCACCACCTACCCACTGACCTCGAGTAACCCTGTCTATGACAGCTACTCGAGGTCAAGGTCAGGTTTGTTGTGTCTGTACATAGTACCACCTCTCTTAAAAATCAAGGTTATTAGAGAGAGAGAGAGAGAGAGAGAGAGAGAGAGACAGAGAGAGATAGAGAGAGAGAGATAGAGACAGAGAGAGATATATATAGAGAGAGAGAGATAGAGAGAGAGAGATAGAGACAGAGAGAGATATATATAGAGAGAGAGAGATAGAGACAGAGAGAGATATAGAGAGAGAGAGAGATAGAGACAGAGAGAGATATATAGAGAGAGAGAGAGAGACAGAGAGAGATATAGAGAGAGAGAGAGATAGGGACAGAGAGAGATATATATATAGAGAGAGAGAGAGATAGGGACAGAGAGAGATATATATATAGAGAGAGAGAGAGAGAGCTTAATTAAAATATTTTTATTTACCAATAGAGACTTCGTCGTCTTGTTCTTCTCCTCGTGAACGTCGTTAACCAGGAAACACACAACTGATCGCATTCGCGGCTGATGATAATCTGACCACTATTGGAAGCTTTTGCGCTTCAATCACCTATCTCCCACCACCCGTACCCTAAAATTTGCTGACGTTTAAATATTGTAGCCATCGCAAAATTAGTTTCGCACGTACTAGTTCTGATAAATATTGCAAAATTTACAAAAATTTATTCCCACTCTGTGGCTTATTACTCTGAATATTTCCTTCATATATATATATATATATATATATATATATATATATATATATATCAATTCACATATTTTAACGATATAGATGAAATACAATGGAATTTTAAAAGTTATACATTTAAAAATAAATAAATGGAATCCCAACTAAATTGCAGTATACCTCGTACGAAGGATTGAAAGAATACGGGTTGCGTGTAATGCTAATACATACCCACATACAAGTATAATTTAAATTACTTACATCGCTCTACCGATATATCAATCGAAAATACAATTGAAATATTCTAATTTGAATAAAAAGTCATATTGTTGGTGTGATTGTAGGTATTGAATCGATTAAAATCGATATCAAAGTGATTTTCTTAATAAAATGTATTAGGAGAATAGAGCTGGTGATAGAAGTGTAACGCTATATTAAAAAGGCGGTGACACTTTGCACCTATAGCTGTCAAGGACCCCACTCCTCAACATTATATACGCCCACCGCTTTCTTTTATTCGTTAGATAAAGAGTATTCACCGCCTAAATCTAAAATTTCACTAGGTTTTGCGATGGCGGTCTAAACGGTGACTCGACCCGCCTTTACAATCGTCCATTAATTCGCTTTGATGAATACATCAATATTTCATGTTTAAAAAGGAGAAATCTTTATTCGTTGTGACTAGAGAAAAGAGAAACTCTTTACCACCAACTGAAGCTAAACTGATATTTGGTGATCGATAATCAATATTTTACAAATAATTATTTTATCGTTTTGTTATGTAAACCATTATACAAAACGTTTAAATGTAATGATAAATCGTTACTCCGCGATTTAATTCAATCGATATTTCGATAATTGGTAATCGATAACTCTTTTAAGATACATTTAATCAATTCGCGGTATTTAACTTTTGTATAGCACGAGAAGAGACAAACAAAAAACCCTTATACCGCGAATTGATTCAATCGATATTTGGTGATCGATAATCGATATCTTTACAAATAATTATAACTTTGCTTTAATTCGTATATCGCTGTATAAAGTGTTCAAATTGTAAGATACAACCTATATACGGTGATTGAGTAAAACCGATATATCGATAATCGATAATCGATAACTCTTTGAATGTTAATTTGATTAATTCGCGGTATTACCCTTTTTTAAAGATTGACCAGAGACGAACAAAAAACTCTTATACCGCGAATTGATCCAATTGGTATTTATCGTTTAATCACGTTAATTAAAAATTAAAAGTATTAGGAGAGCAGAAAAATGTGTAGGTAAAGAGTTATATTGATTTCGTGAATATCGTCTTTACCTCGGTGCGATATTACGTGTGTATAGTAATGGTAGAGACAAACAAAAAACGTCTATATCGGGAAATGATTGAATCGATACTTCGTGATCGATAATCGATATGTCTACAAATAATTATTCTATCGGTTTTTCTCGTACGTCACCACATAAAGTGCTTCAAACACAGAAAAAATGGCTATGTCACGAATTGATGGAATCGATATTTCGAAGATCGATAATCGATAACTCTCTAAATATTAATCTGATCAATTCGCGGTATTACACTTTTGTAACGTTTGATCAGAGACGAACAAAATATCCTTATGCCGCGAATTGTTATAACCATTATTGAGAAAGTTATCGACTAGCAATCGTTAACTTTCGGTCCAATCAATTTGTGTTAGATACTGTAGCGTCACTCGCATCAGAAGAATGACAGTACATTTTCAAATTCGTGCAAAATTGTCGAATTTATGCATTTTTTCCATCACTGCGCATACAACCCCACCACTATTTTACCCTTCTTGGCGGGCTGGTGGCACTATAAAAAGGTGACGTTTCCGTCGAGATTTATCAGTGTTTCGGGGTTCTGCTTCCTCTTTTGCGTGTGACAAGGTGAAAATAGTGTGTCTATCTCGATATGGAGAAGTCGGTATTGTTGAGAATCGTTCACGTGATATTGAGTGTAGCGATTCAACGCGAACCAGTAGTCAAGCTATTTTGTACTGACAAGTGGCAGAAAAATTTGAAATACTGCACAATCAACGAATTGTTCAGTAGATTAAAGTATATTCTTTCGTATTGTAGCACCCGTACAATAATATATTTATTCAATCGTGGAATTTTTGAAAATAAAAAAGAAATAATACGTGTCGTTGCTGCGTGTATTGCACGACGTGGTCAACACAATGTTGGTCAGCTGCAAGATCTTATGCTGCAGTATCGTACTATTCTCGGTACGTAATAAATTTTACAATAGCATAATTGACTTGTGCGATTTATAAAAAATTCTGAAATTTCAGCTTTTGATGCAATGATGACCGATGACGAGGGTGATGCTCTTCTATTGAGTGTAGACGCGACACCTGCTCGACCGTCAGTGCATTCGCTACCTATGGAGTCCGAGGATTCCAGCAGTACCGACACTGTCGATGAGTCGTCAGATACCGATGATTGTAAGTCTACATTTTGCATACGTTTAACAAAAAAGAAAAAAGACAGCGAAATAACTACCTGTAAAGTTAACAGGTCAGATAATCAGTGTGGGGTAGGTGTAAGCGGTGCCACTGCTCAATATATCGACATTCGCGAAGAATCAACGCGATTTTACCGACGATTCCAGCTACGAGGACACGAACTACTTGCAACTATAGTCCAACCTCCAGCGGGGGCAGATGTATGCAGCTGGTTAGAGAGGGCTGTTTATGAACTTTATGACCGTGTAAGCGAAAACGTACGTCTCACGGATTATATAGGTGTGTCTGTCAATTCGGAATGGTTTCGTCAGGGTCCTGTCTGGATTTCGTTTAGATTGATGCGCGATTTTCGGCCCAATGACTTGTTTGATTTGCTTGCTAGTGTAGCGCAAAGTAACGACGGTTTCGAAATTGACGATACGTTGAAAATAAGTGTCAATGTTGTCTCTGTACCGGAAGGTCGTGGACGAGTTAAGCTTACAACAGAGCACGTGTACAAGAGATCAATTTTAAATATTATAAATACTGACGATTTGTGTTTACCGTGCTCTTTGGTTACTGCGCACGTGCACGCTATACGCGGTAAAATCCGTTCCGGTATTTTACATAAAAAATGGTTAAAAATACGCAATAGTGCCGGTAAATATCAGAAAGAGCAAGCCGAGAAATTAGTTAGAGCTGCGCGAGTTATTGTACCTGTAACGGGGTGTGGTATCGAAGAGCTGAAACTATTTCAAGAGTATTATGCACTGTTTGACGTGGCAATTGTTGTCTACGCATTTCGAGGCTTTGCTCGGGGTGATAAGCCGCTATACGACGGTACGCAGTACGTTTATAACGTCGGTAATATTGTACGGTATACTCTTCGTATAATGTATTATGAAAGTAGTGGGCATTATCAGCCAATTTTAAATGTAATCGGTGCGTCGGGTAGTAGAGATTACTGCATACCTTGTAATCAAAAATTAACATGTAGACAAAATCACAAGTGTCCGCATAAATGTCGAGGATGCTTGCAGGCTTCGCTTTGTAATGTTAATGAAATTAAAATAAAATGTACTCGGTGTAGTAGAGAATTTTTCGGTCCGTCTTGTTTATCGAAGCATTTAGAGGTAGATTCTTTTGGTAAAAATCTTTCTGTTTGTGAAAGTGTGAGAGTTTGCAAAATATGTTGTAAGACTGTCAGGACTAGCGATCGAGATCCACATGAATGTAATATGATATTTTGTAAGATTTGCAATAAAAAAGCGGATGTTGATCATATGTGTTATATGCAAACTATAAAAGATAATCCAAACAGATCAAAAGCAAAATTGACACTTTATGTATTTTACGATTTTGAAACTCAGCAGTCGGAGAGTGTAGTTGGTGATGATACGGTAAAATTACATGTGCCAAATTTATGTGTTGCTCAACAAGTTCGTACGGTGTGTCTCGACAACGATGATATTACGAATTCTTGTAATGTATGCGGCATACGTGAATATGTATTTAACATTGATCCGGTAAAACAGCTACTCGATCTCGCACTCACACCAAGACAAAAATTTCAAGAAGTCATCTGTATTGCGCACAATGCGCAAGGTTTCGACGCACAATTTATTTTACGACATCTAGCGGAAAGAAAAGATATACGGGAAAAGCCTTCGATAATCCTGAACGGGGGGAAGATAGTGGTTATGCGAGTGCTACACGTAAAATTTCTGGATAGTCTCAATTATTTACATATGCCGTTAAGCGCATTACCGAAGGCCTATGGACTTGGAAATATTGAGAAGGGTACGTTCCCCCACTTATTTAATACTCCAGGAAATCAAGGTTATGTGGGTGCGATGCCACCATTGTGGACGTACTCGCCAGAATCGATGAGTGCGAAACAGCGAAAAGACTTTCTCCAATGGTACAACGAGACGTGTGAGCAAAATTATATCTTTAATTTTCAAGATGAAATAATTAAGTATTGCAAGCAGGATGTTAAGATATTGAGATTAGCATGCCTCGCCTTTAGAAAGACATTTATGACATGTGGCGAAACGGATCCCTTTCTAGAATGTTGCACTATTGCATCATCATGCATGAGAGTGTATAGAAAAAAGTATTTAGAACAAGACACGATCGGAATTATTCCGCAAGATAGCTACAGGTGTTCCAATAGACAATCGATGAAAGCGATGCAGTGGATGTGCTGGATGGAGCAAGAATTACAGTGTCAAATTCAGTTTGCGGGGCGAGCGCGAGAAAAGAGACTACCCGAGGGACCACTAGTGGATGGCTATTGCGAATTAAGTGAGGTGGACAAAGTAGTTTTGCAATTTCACGGGTGCTATTGGCATGGCTGTCTACGATGTTTCACGCTAAACAGAGATATTCGTCTCGTGAATGGTGAAACCATGGACGAGAGATACGAGAGAACAGTGAGAATTTCAGAGAAAATTAGCAGCTCCGGTTATCGGCTCATCGAAATGTGGGAATGTCAATTTGATCGTGAATGCAGTCAAAATCGTATGATGGCTGACTACATCAGCGAGCGGATGAAAAATTTCCATTCGCCGCTTGACCCGAGAGACGCGTTTTTCGGCGGCCGAACCGGTAATATCGTCAAATTGTACGACGTTCAAGAAGACGAAAAAATTAAGTATGTGGATGTTTGTTCGTTGTATCCGTATATATGTAAGTATGGACGCTATCCTGTGGGTCATCCGACGCTGTACATTGGTGAAGATGAGTGTCGTGAATTGGTGGGTGTGAGTAACGATATAAGTGACGTTGATGGACTAATAATGTGCGAGGTCTTACCCCCGAGAAATTTATTTCACCCTGTTTTACCGGTCAAGATGCACAACAAGCTGATATTTGCCTTGTGTCGGTCTTGCGTGGAGTCGAAAAATCAAGCGAATTGTAATCACGATGACGTAAGGGAGCGCGTCTTTACGGGTACTTGGGTGGCCGACGAGTTGAAGAAAGCTGTCGAGTTTGGTTACGTGATTCGAAAAGTGTTTGAAATATGGGCGTACAAAATGACGCAGTACGACAAGGGGACAAAGCAAGGTGGTCTATTCCACGGCTACATAGACAAGTTCTTTATCGAAAAGACTCATGCATCGGGTTATCCGGTGGAATGCGGAGACGACGAAGATGCCATGAAACATCATGTGGAAGAATTTGAGCAACAGGAGGGGATCAGACTGGATAGGAATTGCATCAATCTCAATCCTGGTCTCAGATCGATGGCGAAACTGTGCCTAAACTCGTTGTGGGGTAAGTTTGGGCAGCTAGAAAATATGGGTAAGACCGAGTTGGTGAACGAACCACGACGACTATACGAGCTTCTCATCAGTCCCGATGTCGAGGTTAGCTCTGTTTTACCGGTTAATGATGACATTATGTATGTGTGTTGGCGTAATATTGACGGGATTGTTGAATCGTCACCACAGTGCAATGTTGTGATTGCGGCTTATACCACGGCACTGGCACGATTAAAACTTTTCTCCGAATTGGTGGCACTGGGCGAACGCGTTTTGTACTACGAGACGGACTCTATCATATACGTGAGCAAAGACACGAGTGATGATTACGAGCCGGCGATTGGGCCGTTTTTGGGTAGTCTTACCGACGAATTAGCGTGTCACGGGGTGGGCACGTACATAACATCATTTGTATCCGGCGGTCCGAAATTTTACGCGTACAAGTACCGAACACCAGACGAAAGCGAATCTTGCGTGTGTAAAATAAAAGGTATAAAATTAAATTTTGCTGCGAGTCGAAAAATCGATTTCGATTCGGTGCGTAAGTTAGTTCGAGGAGAAATACCACCAATATTTGTCCGCTTTGACGCTATACGGCGCACTCCGTATCACGATGTTGTAACACGGCCTGAGTGTAAAAAATGCGAACCAGTGTACGAAAAGAGGCGATTTGTATCACTTAATAAAAGTTACCCATATGGGTATAAAATCAGTTGAATTAAAAATATTTTATTTATTTATTTATTATGATCGTATGACCTAATGAACCCTCTACATATAATGCTACAGAAACAACGTCGTAAAATGTGGTAAGTAATAGTGGTAGTAGTAGTAGTAGTAGCAGCATTGGAAGAGATAACTAGCTCGCTCAATACCGCCGCCGCCGCCGCCACGCAATAGCGAGTCTCGTGAGCGGTCGCGGGTCTAGCATCGCGGTCGCACAGCTGACAACGCGGTCGCGCAGCTAGCAGCACGATCGATCCGCATGCTCACGGTGCAAGCCGGCTTGAATCCGCGCGCGCGCACGCGACGCGGGGTCCCCTCCGCCGCGCAGCCGCATTTGATTGAGCCTTTTTTTTTATTGTTAGCGTTACGGGGAAGGGGGGGGGGAGGACCGGGTAAATACAGACGTTTAAATGTGTGGATGTGGTTGCGGATTTTGTCAGTTGCGATGATGGATGTTCGCTGGAAACATCCGTGGACGTCGATGGTTTGCGGTCCCACCTCGTGCGGTAAGACGATGTTTGTCAAGAGATTTCTCCACTACATTGACAGCATGAGTGACACACACTTTGACCGTATACTTTGGTATTATGGTGAGTGGCAACCCACCTACACAGACTTGGGGGAAAATATCGAGTTTCACGAGGGTCTACCGAGGAGGGAAGACTACGCGGCGGATGGACGACCCAAACTGCTGATTCTCGATGACTTGATGCGCGAATCGTCGTGTGCCGCCGTTTGTAACCTGTTCACCAGGGGTAGTCATCACAACATCTTGAGCGTGATCTTTATCACGCAAAATCTCTTTCACCGTGGTCAGCGCGAAATTTCCCTAAACTCGAATTACATTGTAATTTTTAAGAATCCGCGGGACCGTGCGCAAATCCAACACTTGGCTCGGCAAATTTGCCCGGAAGACCCGAAGTTTTTGCAGGAGGCGTATCAGGACGCGGTGGCCGAACCATTTCACTACCTCCTCGTCGATTTGCGGCAAGATACGCCCGAAAATTGTCGATTTCGTGCCTGCCTGTTTCCCGATGACGAGTATCAATACGTGTATGTACCACGCAAGCATATAAAAACCGCCACCTCGAGCAATAGGCTTCCAGTTGTGCGTGTGTGATGGGTCGAGTGAGACGTCAGCCTTTCGGGCAAAGATATTTCGATGTTTTGAGGACGTTGTGTCATTTGAATGGTGTACAACGTGCCGCTTTACTACGGCTAGCAGATTCAAAACTAGTGAGGTATATGTGCGACTGCGCACTCAATATTTTACGAGGTAATATACCCCTCACCAAGTCGTACAAACGAAAATTGCGTAAACACGCCACGTTATTACGCGCTCTTGCGGTCTCTCGTAAATCTTTGACGTTGAGGAAAAAAATTTTAATTAAAGCTACCGCCATTGTACCGTTAATTGTGAAACCTGTTTTATCGGCATGGAGCATGCAAGAAAAATGATTTTAATTCCGGCAGAGTGTGTCGGAAGTGCGACGACGACGACGGCGACGATGATGATGACGGACAAGAGGAAGAAGACGAAGAAGTGTGTGGGACAAAATATGTCGGAAGAGGCGATGCGAACGTTGGGTGGGAAGGAACCACACACGGTGCAAACACCGGGCACGGTGGCAACGCGACTGGATGCCGAAATGAGTAGAATTCTCCATTCCTCGTCGAATTTGAGCGAGCGGGGAAAGTCAATGTTGTACGAGCAAGCGCTGCAGCGATACCTGCGATGCACAAAACGAAATAATAATAATAATGATAATAAAGCGTTGAACGTAGAAAAAGTGGAACAAGACGAAGAAGAAGACGAGGAAGAAGAGGGGGGAGGAGGAGGAGGAGAAGGAGAAGAGACACGGGTTCGCGATAAGGTGGTAAATACACTGGAGCAACAGATTATCGACGATATGCCAAAAAAATTTCGCGAAAAAGCAAAGAATCTCATCGGTCGATTGAAGCAGTCGAATAATATATCGTGGGACCAGTACGGTAGAATCACGCTAGATGGTACGCTACTACATCGCACTAATAACCTGACAGATCTCGTTAACGAGGCTATGAGGAGTAGAAAAAGATCACCACCACACGGCTACCATCAGTTTGCTCGTATACTGCGAAAAGCAGACATACCACGAGAATTTATTGGTAATAATCGTCTTTGGCAAGCTGTTGCCCAAGATCCATCGTCGTTGTCGTCGGATCAGTCTTCCTCGTACGATTCCGCCACAGCTTTCGAGGATAAGAGAGAGGGACGGGAGGAGGAGGAGGAGGAGAAAGAGGGGGAGCAGGAACCTGTAAAGGAATTAAATTTTAGCGTTTTAAGAAAAAAATTGAAGAATAAAGATTTGCGAAAAAGGGGGAGGTCCGAAGACGAGGGTGTTAACACATCTTTAGTTTTACGCAAAAAACCGCGGGAAACTGAACCGCTAAAATGGAGTCGTCTGACGAGAATAAGCAGCAAGAAAGAATAAGTGGCGACTATAGTGCACTCGACAATGTGATCAATGGGGTATCAATCCGCTTGATGCAGCCTGCCTCGAACACGATCTCGCATACTCAGATGAAAATGTTGACCGTTGGCGTGCCGATCGACGGTTAGCCGAGCGCGCTTTTTCGAGAATGTTGTCTAAAAGTGCGGATGGCGAGGAAAAAACTGCAGCTATTATTACCGTATTTTGCATGGTCAGCAAGATTGTTGTCGTCAAGATTTTCAAACGTCTCAAAAAGTGTATAAGACGTCGTAAGCGACGGTATAGAAGATCAGTAGTAGATAAGGGAGAAGCAGATGAGGAGAACGCTTGAAAATTTGTATTACGGTTTACCGGGACCGACTGCCTACGCTGGTGGCGGTAAACTCTTGCACGAAACGCGTAAAAAATACCGTCCACAGGAGGTGGACGAGTGGCTTGAAAGTCAAGATGCATATACTTTGCACAAATTGGTGCGGCATCGATTTTCACGTCGAAATTACGCAGTTTTCAGTCCCTACGAGGTGTGGGAGGCCGATTTGGCTGATTTCAGATCGTTAAAAACTTATAATGACGAGTACACGTACCTGCTCGTTGTTATAGATGTGCTGTCAAAGTACGCGTGGGTTGAGCCGCTCTTTGACAAGAGTACAAAGTCTGTTGCCGTGGCGCTTGAACGGATTCTCAGTGCTAATCGGGGTAAGCGTCCTCTGTACTTTCAAACAGACAGGGGTAAAGAGTTTGTCGGACGCGAGGTTAGTCGGTTGTTGAAAAAGAATGGTATTACATATAGGACCGTGCGCGATTCTGACGTCAAAGCAGCGGTAGCTGAGCGATTTATTAGAACATTGAAGGGACGTATTTGGCGCTATTTTACCCACCTACATACTAGACGATACATTGATGTGTTGCAAAATGTGGTCAAGTCGTACAACGATTCGTAGCACAGTGGTATAAGAATGCCACCTTCCACGGTAAATTTGCATAATGCGGCAAAAGCTCGGGAAAATTTGGCGCGACGCTACACGTTAAAACGTGTACGACAGCCTAAATACCGTGTTGGTGACACCTGGTACGGGTCAGTCGAGCAAAGACTGTCTTTAACAAAGCATACGAGGGCGGCTGGACACTGGAGTTGTTTAAAATTGTACGTGTGGATAGAGCGCGATTGCCAGCTGTGTACATTTTGGAGGATCTCGCGGGTGAGCGAATTGACGGGTTCTTTTACGAGCAGCAATTGAGCAGAGTACGAAAAGAGCTGACAAATTCGGTATTTGAAATTGATGAGGTACTTCGAAGTAGGGGTAAAGGCAATAAGAGACAATACTTTGTCAGTTGGAAGGGGTATCCCGAGAAATTTAATTCCTGGGTGTCTGGCAAGGATTTGAAGAATTTACAATGAAGGAGGAATTTTACATGACACTGCCGAGTAGTAGTAGCAGAAGTGTATTTCCGGAGAACACGGCTACACATTTTACGACACTGTTACCGCAAAATTTTTACTTGCACGGAGAGTGGTGTGTGGGTCTATATGAAATACATATACCACTCACTTTCCAGCATATATCATCGGAGGTGGAGGGGGAGAAGGATGTCATTCACGAGACGATATCGAAACGTCATCAAGTGCCGTTCAATGATGTACGATTTGAATCGGTGAAGGAGAGAGTGTTACGGATTAAGCCTGGAGTATATCACGATATTGCGAGTCTCTTGGAGGAAATAAACAACCTTAATGGTGTAGAAGGCCATCTCACGTTTGAGGTTCAGTGCGGCGGTTACATTCAAGTCACCTGTGCGTGTACAGAGGAGTGTGCAAATTACATTCACACATTCACTCTGTCGAAAAAACTACGTAGAATACTGGGTCTGGAAAATGAAAAAGTAATCTCGTGTGTGGGCGAGGAGGAGCATCGTGTTATCAGTAATCGTCCTGCAAATCTGAGTAATGGAGTGCCAAATGTTTTGATGGTATATAGCAGTATCTGCCAGCCATATGTCACGGGTGACACAAACTCACGACTTCTGCGAGTTGTACCGTTACATTTGCAAAATTATACGTACGGTGCGACCGAGATAAGATGTTTCGCACCAGTCATGTATCTACCACTACTCTCCTCGTCCTTCCAAACAATCGAGTTTGATATAAGAAATTAACAGGGTGAATCTGTACCATTTGACTACGGAACGTTGACCGTAATACTTCATTTCAAACGCACAGGCTAAAAAATGTCAGATTTTGACGAATTGTTTGGCGGTCAGGGGGAGGAGGAACTCAACACATTCACTAAAATGCAAAGTGGTGGTGGTGGTGGTTATCGTGCGCAGTTGGGTGGTGGTGTGGGTAGCTTTTTAAATGGTTTAAGTCGTCGTGCCATGCCTATGATAAAACGTGGTGGTGTAGCTGTCCATAAGGAGGCCATTCGTGCAGGTGGACGATTTGCTGGTGACGTTGCTATCGACAGACTACCAATCAAAAATGCTTTTCGTCACCGGGTAAAAGAGGGTGGGGATAATCTCAAAAGAAAATTTCAAAACGCATTGGACAAGATTGTTGATGGTCCACCGTCAGCTGATAAACAAGAAGAAGAGGGGGAAATAGAATATAAGAGGAAACGTAAAGTACAAATACCTCAATCGGTTGGAGTGTACACAGCCAAAAACAGTAGTAGTAGTAGTGAGAACCATAAAAAGAAGAAGAAGAAGAAGAAGACGACGACGAAGAAGAAAAAGAAGAAGGCAGAAATCCGTACAGCAAGAGATATATTTGAATCGTAAAAAAATGGCTTTTTTACATAGTCACTCGTGCGAGTCTACGAAGACGGAACTGTCCCTCTTTGATATTCCGTCGGCACAAACGGCGATCGAGAGTTCGTATTGGGTGCAATACAAACCAATTTCGTCTTTGGCCGATCAGTCACCTATAGAATTTACAATTCCCGGTACTACCGAATATTTGGATTTATCGCACACAATGCTCAGCTTGTGTGTTAACATTACACCTGTGGGGAAACCGAGCGATGAAGCTACATGCGGACCTATAAATAATTTTATGCACTCTCTATTTAAACAAGTTGATGTATTGTTTAATCAGAAGCCCGTTTCACCGCCGAACAACGCCTACGCTTACAGATCGTACATTGAAACTCTACTCAATTACGGGCCTGCAGCAAAAAAGTTACATTTAACGAGTGTTTTGTGGTACGACGATACACCTGGCAGAATGGACGATTCGTCAGATGGTAACGAGGGTCTATTAAACCGACGAAAGGTTATGATAGGCGGTAAAGTAGATTTGTTGGGTCATTTACACTGCGATGTCTTTAATCAGAGCAGGTTATTACTAGGTGGCGTCGAGGTTAGAGTGCGCCTTGTACGCTCACGCGACAGCTTCTGTCTTATGGATCCTAACGGTGAATTTACCGTCAACATCACCGAGGCAACGCTATTTGTTCGTCGTTTAAAAATTAATCCAAGTGTTTCACTTGCCCACGAGAGAGCATTGACTAAAACGACAGCAAAATATCCACTTACCCGTGTGGAGGTTAAAGCTGTAACACTGCATAACGGTATACACGGAGAGACAATAGATAATATTATTTTGGGCCAGCTACCAAAGAGAATCATCATTGGTTTTGTCGAGAATAAGGCGTACAATGGCAACAAGAATCTCAATCCATTTAATTTTAAAAACTTTAACATTAATTTCTTGTGCTTGTATGTGGACGGTGTGCAGGTACCGTCGAAACCGCTACAACCAGACTTTAAAAACAGTAAAATGTACGTCGAGGCGTATCATACTCTATTTTCGGGGACAGGTGTACATTTTTTGAATTTTGGAAATTCCATTAGTCGTGAAGCTTATGCAAACGGTTACTGTCTGTTTGCGTTTGACTTGACGGCAGATTTATCGGCGAATGATACCTCGCATTGGAATTTAGTAAGAAATGGTAGCGTAAGAATAGATGTGAGGTTTGACGACCCACTTTCTACTGCCGTCAATTGTGTAATTTATGCAGAATATGAAAATTTGATGGAGATTGACTCGTCGAGACAGGTTATAATTGATTACAGTGGCTAATTTGAAGAAATGATTTGGAAACAACATGATGATGATGATGATGATAATGAGAGAGAAGGACGGAGAAGGATTCCACGTATAAAGGACGCTGTTTTCTGGAGCAATAACGCAGTCGTCGTCTGTACGAGTTAGTTGTAACATTATGGATTTTGTGATTGATATTCAGTGTTTTAAAGATAACAAGAATTGCGTTTTACCGAAAGAGGTGGCAGTTTTTGCTTTAAAGCATGATTTTAGTGCACATTGGATCGTATCTCCTACGTGTAGGTTTAAACGTTTAAAGAAGGACATTTTGAAGCAAAATAATTGGCTGACGCTGTATCATCATGGTTTAGATTGGCATGATGGTGACGTGACGCAGAAACGTCTAGAAAAGAATTTGAAAGATATTTTTAGCAGAACCCGCAAAATATACGTAAGAGGAAGGGAGAAGTTTGAGTTTATAAGGAAGCTGACTACGCGTGAAACTATTAACTTGGAACTCGATGACTCTTGTCCGCCGTTTAAGCATTTAAATTGGAGTGAAAAGTATTGTTTACAGCACGCTGTGAAACCCTCTTATTTGCAGTATAGCTGCGCATTGAACAATGCATTTCGACTAAAGTGCTGGTTAAGTAAACGAGACAACTTGGAGGGAGAGTGGTCGTTTGACCCGCCTCTCAATCTCTGCGATGAATACCTTCGAGATTCTGGAAATTCTGCGGAGACTAAAGATCCATACGATTGGGGTGTATCCCGCGGACGAGATACCCCAGATATGGTCAAGACCAGCTGGTCTTGTTTTCAACACGCAACCACGGAGGAAGCGTGGTGAACATTGGGTGGCTGTGTACGTGACGAGAGACGGCACGGGGTTTTACTTTGACAGTTTTGGCGTGCCACCACGTATTCCTGCATACATAAATCGTATACACAAAAATTGCAGAAAATTTAAGTGGAATCGTACGCGCTTACAAAGCACATTTTCGAACGCTTGCGGCTACTATTGTATCATGTTTTTATACTACATGGTGAGCGGCTTAGGTTACACGCGTTTCTTGGAAAACTTTTCGTCGAATTTTGTAAAAAATGACGAAATTGCAAAAAAATTTCTAGAACGATTACGTTTGTGGAAATACCAATGATGCTTACACTGATGATTTGTGAGCGAGGTTTGATTGGTGCCCCACTATCCGAAAAGTAGAATAAATTGCGACGATTTTGCGAGAGGTTGGATCAGTCTCTTTTGAGCTCGCAAGCGAACAGTTGTAAAGCAAGTGGAGAGAAAAAAACATCATGGCTGCACGCAAGTACCGCTGTCATCAGGTATTACCGATGGTCTACGGGTTAAATAATTCATACAACAAAATAATACTTGTCGGACTGGAGAATTTTTCGATCGAGAGTCAGGATTTTCGACCGACGATACGCATCAGCGGTCAGGATTTTTGCGGACTTCATTTTCCCCGGAAACTTGGGAAGCCTTCAAAAGTCAATTTGAAAAAATTGATAAATATTTTAACGTTTATGAAAGTGACGATTTATTGGACCAGCAGATTAGCATCCCAGGGTACATTATTCGATTCACTATTAGCTATTCGGATCGAGCAATCGAGCTGATTGAGGATACGCAGAGGGAGGAGGAGGAGGAGAGCGAGGAGCCGATAAAAAAGCGATATCGACGTTCCACGGTATTTAAACGAATAACCTTTGAAAATATTAAAAAACTGTGTAAATGTATTGATAAGCGGATTGAATATTTAACAAAGGTGGCAAAATGTATGACTGTTGTGCTAGATGAAATTGTGTGTAAAGTCAAATCTACGTTACAAAATAAAGAAAATGCTCAATATACGTATTTCATGATGTGCGATGTTGAATATGCGGCGCGTGTGGTGGATAAGAGTATTATTATAAAGAATGTCATCGATAATTTACAGAAAAATGAATTAATTTTAAGTGAAGAAGATGTATCTATAGTGATGTATGAATTGATTGCGCTACATTTGTATACGCTTGTAGTACTATTGAATAAATCGATTTATTCGGATTGTCAGTAGAATGTGTGTATCCTGTATAATTCTTGTACTATAAATAATGATTTATAAATTACTTACCTTTCTCACTACCCCCACCCCACCCCACCCCACCTTCTATCCCATTGTCCGTGACAAAATTTTATTTGAAATTATATTTAAAAATTTATATAAAGGAAAATATTCAGAGTAATACACACTCACAGAGTTTGGACAAATTTTTGTAAATTTTGCAATATTTATCAGAACTAGTACGTGCGATACACTAATTTTGCAATGGCTGCAGTATGTAATCGTCAGCAAATTTTAGGGTATGGGTGGTGGTGGGAGATAGGTGATTGAAGTGCAAAAGCTTCCTACGGTGGTCAGTTTATCATCCGCCGCGATTGCGATCAGTCGTGAGTTTCCTGGTTGACGACGTTCACGAGGAGAAGAAAGAAAAAGGGTAAATCAAAATATTTTAATTAAGCTCTCTCTCTCTCTCTCTCACTCTCTCTCACTCTCGGCGAGTATAGGGAAAAGTATAGGGTAGTAACCTTGATTTTTAAGAGAGGTGGTACTATGGATAGAAACAACAAACCTGACCTTGATTTCGAGTAGTCTGTCATAGATGGGGTTACTCGAGGTCAGTGGGTAGGTGGTGGTGGGGGTTTGTTGTGTCTGTCCATAGTACCTCAGGTAAATCAAAATATTTTAATTAATTAAACTCTCTCTCTCTCTCTCTCTCTAATAACCTTGATTTTTAAGAGTGGTGGTACTATGTACAGACACAACAAACCTGACCTTGACCTCAAGTAGCTGTCATAGACGGGGTTACTCGAGGTCAGTAGGTAGGTGGTGGGGGTTTGTTGTGTCTGTCCATAGTACCACCATAACTACTGATATGGTTTGAAAAAAAAGAAGCTCAAATTGCTTAATTTGGAGCAAAGTTATCAAGCAAATAAGAAATTGAAGAAATTTTCACTAAAATTTAATATGAAAAATTTATTGTTTCTTTTGGTCTAATAATCTTCAATTTCTTATTTTCTTCATGACTTTGCTCTAAATTAAGCAATTTGAGCTTCCTTTTTTGTATACCATATCCACTTCAACTCAACTTTCTTCTGGTTTTTGGTTTAAGTGCCTATCTCTATGTGTTTCTGAGTTGTAAGCAATCAAATTGGAAGTAATTTTACTGATATTATTATAATTAGATGTCGAATAACTCCCGTAAAAGTGGCCATTATCAAGAGATAACTTGGCTTTCTTCACATTTTTATAGTATAAAAGACATACCAAAGTTAGGATAAGATCCGTTTCCCGGAAGTCAAATACTCTCCTTGTTAGACAAACTCGACAGACAAATGACGTGCTGGGAACCACAGTCACAGGTGGAATGACTAATCGGGACAGGGCTGAAGCGCTTGTCGGGGCAATAACCCAGTTTCTTTGACAATTGTGTGAAGCCTCTATGCCGCGAAAACATTACGCTTGCAATAAACGAGATACATACTAGTGGACAGCCGCGATCGCAAATATCCCACGTAGTTGCCTAGCACTCAGACGGAAGGCCCAACGGACTCGCGACCGACAAACCGCACTAAATCTCTCCGAAGACTACAGACAGGGTAGGAGGCACTTGCGGTACGCCATAAATAACAGCAAAAAAGCGTGCTGGCAAAGACTGACGGGCGATATTATTATTAGATGACGAATAACTCCCGTGAAAGTGGCCATTGTCAAGAGATAACTTGGCTTTCTTCACATTTTTATATTATAAAAGACATACCAAAGTTAGGATAAGAACTGTTTCCCGGAGGTCAAGTACTCCCCTTGTGAGTTATCTTATATGCATGATTACATACATACATACATCCACACATACACATAAATTTCTCTTACAATCTATTATCTAGTATATTTTGATGCAACACACATTTTGCGATGAGGAAAATATAAGGCTCTCCCGTGTAGCGATCGTGTCTAATGAGTATTTTCGTCGACAAATGGTAAAAGAGATCTTCTAAACAATCTTAAGAATGCGATTTACCTCGATATTTGTTTGATTAATTTGATTATATGTCTCTTTTAATTCCATTGAAATCGAGTTAGTTTCATCATTAAGATCAACATGAAATTATTGCTAATATTTGTAATTTATTTCCAAATCCTTATTAATTTATGGCCTCTATTAAAATAGCTATGTAAGTTTAGTTTTTGAATGATTTTTCTATTAGTGTTGGAAACTAGAAGAGGTTCTATTTCCTCGATCAGAATGCCTGGATTGTGCTTAATTTCTGTAAAAGGCATTGCTCAAATAAGAAAAAAAATACTATTTTATTAATTCCGTATATATCAATTTATTTATTGCTTAAGTAGAATATAATTTGTACATTTATCATTTTTAGTTTTATTATATTATTAATTCAATCATACTTCATTCTAGAGAAATATTTTAAATTAACAATTATAAGCTTATTTCTGCATTGTTATTATCTCTATTATAAATTATGAACATTTCAATTAATAAGATTCTGTTCACATAATAAAATTTAAAATAAGGGCTGCAATTTTTCGGAAAACTGTTTGAAATTTGCTTCACAGCGCATATTATTTGTATGTGTAGTATACATAAACCATAAATGTTATGTCTTATGGAAAATAGAAATTCGACCATTATGAGGCATTTTCCCTCTTTCTATCCTCTATTTTTTATTCTTTTTTTTATCACTGAGTGTGATATAAGGTTGACAACTATGAATGGAATAATTTGGAAGGGAAGTGAACGTTGTATTACCATCAATATGTAAATAATTTAAAAGTTATCATTCAGTACAACCTCGTAGACATAGTGCAATGTAAAAACATGTGATCGGAAGGATTACATTTATTTGTTTTTTTTTAACTGTTGTTTTACAAAACTTTCATTAAAAAATTTGTTTTTTTTATTATGTTTACTCATTAGCATTATTAGGACCTCATAATAGCTTCCATTTTATTATTCATTTATTTAATTAACAAGGCGCCAAGTCTCTATTATCCTTACTTCAATCTTAAATCTCTTGTAAAATAATTATAAACCTGTTATAAATTTATTTGACTTGTCTACATGATCGCCTAATTATTAGATTATGTACTTTTTAGATAACCAACTGTGGTAATTATTGCAGTTTATCAATGATTAGGATTTTTGTATATGCGTACTAAAATTGTGCGTCGTTTCTTCTAACTCTCTTTACTATATTGTTTTCTTTTGTTTTGGTTATTTTAATATTTAATATATATTTGAGTTTATTTTCTATTTTTCATGAGATGTTTACAAGGATTAATTTGTAGTTCTTTCTTCTTTGTTTCACTTTATGTTTCTTTCGCATATATTTAACATTTAATAATCATTGCAGTTGCTTACGTTTGAAAAGTTTTACGTTTCATTTTTTATATAAATACAAATTATTTGAAACAAAATGAATTTTTCGTCCGTAAATATGTATATGTTGTAACGGTAAGGTACTGTTTACCTCACCGTTTGACGAATTCGAGCAACACGAGCGAACAGTATCATAATGTTCGCATCGGTTCGAGCCGGCGAGATTCGGTTCGACTCGGTTCGTCGTGGCTACACGGGCGGGATCGACTTAGCGCGCGAAAGATTCGCGCACGCACCTCATTAGAGAGGTAAAGGGGAGATTCGCGCGCACTGGAGAGAGTAATAACCACCTTCTTACGTGACAGGTGTGATCCCCCCGCGTCCCGTGTTTAGCTTCGCCGTGCTGTGATTTACCGTGCGTTTTGTGTGTGTGTTTCGACTGCAGGCCGATCCTGCATTTGCAGTGAGTGGTGCAACACCGTGCATCTGCCTGCAGCCACACAACCCCGGTGCACGGGCGAGCGGACAATCTGTCCGACACCGCAGCGACAGTGAGAGAGAGAGAAAGCAACCGATCGGCTGGTCGTTGTTTACCAACGACTACAGCAGCGTACAAAGTAAGTGGTACCACTTCACGCGATCGTGTTTTTATTCGCACTTTATCGTGTTGCTTTATACCAGTCCCGTTGACTGGATATATTATTTTAGTTCGCGATATTTTCTTCCCTTCTCTCTACAAGTCGGCCGTTTACCGACTTGTAATAAAAGCGTAGACCTCGGCGACAATCAGATATTTTATTTGTTATTTATCTTTATCTTTATTTCAATAAATTCATATTATTATTTAAATTCAATCCGGTGTGCGATTAATTGAATTTAACCCACGTACGATTCCTTCCGTAATCCTAAGAGCTCGTATATTTCTGGTTGACAAGTGCTCGATGCGATACCCCTGTTTCGCGGTCAATTTCAGATTTGAATTTTACCTGGTTGTTATCTGAAACAGTAACTCGGTTTCAGACTAACATTTAACAGATTTGGTAGAACGGACAGGTAACCGTCGCCGCATCGCGGGAAAAATATGTTTATTTAAATACGGTAAGTTTAACCGTACCGTTGAGCAGCCGCGATATTAAAATAAACATCCGTGCGGCAACCAAACTGTTACATGGCGCCCAACGTAAATTAATAGATTGGGTTATTTTACGCCCAACGTTAATTTCCAAATTGCGCCTACGAGGCGCACAACGTAAATTTTTAAATTGCGTTTTTTTGTGATACGAGCTGCGCTTATATAGGTGCCCTTATAAAATAGGATTTTATTATAAACGGTAGTGAATCTAATTTAATTTAATTGATTTTTGTTGTTATCAATTTATTTTAAATTTAATTTTTTAAGTACGTGTGGATTTTACGTGTAATTTTCTATTATATACTAGTTACGTTAATTAGTATATTTGTTATTACCGGCAGTTAGATTACTCGGTTCGCGATTAATTCTAACCTTTAAATTATTGTATTTAGACAATAATTTATAAGTTTGAACCGGATTTTCTTTTATTGTTGTTTAGTTTGGTTAAAAGAAATCCGAGGTCGGTAATAATAATTTTTTTTTAGTTAACTACACGTAAATAATAGTAAATTTGAATTTTAAAATTGAAATATAGATCGATTCGCCTTGAGGTCCGCAATTTACATACCGAGTCCCTAATTTCGAGTAGGTTAGTCGGAAAATCGGCGTTATTTAGTTTTCCGACTTAATAAAAATTGTAACACCTGTGCAAGGGTAAAAATTTTTCTGTTTTGAAGTTTGCTTGTTAAATTTATATATTTGACAACGCGGACCGGCTCTCGCGTTACAAAAAAAATTGTATTATTATTTTTTTGTAACATTGCGATTGTAAGAGGTCACAGCGGCGTACACATTTAGTTGTTTAGGAATATATTTATATTTATTTATCTATTTATTCAATTATTTATTTATTTATTTTATAATATATTCAGCGTGCGTTGGTGACCGAGAGCCGGAGTAAATACGATTTTTTTTTCGTATTTAGTCGGATTTAAACAAATTTTTTCTTGTTTTTAATTTAATTTATTAACAATTCGTAAAATTTCTTTTTACGTTTAATATTGTATGTTTATTTGTTTTATAATAAATTAAATTAATCCCGCGTGTAACATAGTTAATTTTTTTTTCTCCCGATTTGTTTGTAAAATTAATAGTCAAAAACATAATTCTTTAACTTAGTTTTTGATATTAGGCAGGAAAGCAAATTTCAAATAGGTGTGCTTAATTTTTCTTCTTGTAATTATAAAGGGAAAAGAATTCATTCTTCAACTTAGTGGCCCAATAATTTTATTATTTAAAGCCACCTAATAATTTGAAGAAAAGCATACCTTGCACAGGTAAAGCGAAAAGCGACTCAGAGATTTTTTTTTTGTGTAAATAATCGTAGCGGTAATTTTGTTAAGATTAAAATGGCGGAATCGATGACCACGCAAGTCGATCAGTGGATTGGTACGCAATCCAGTGAACAGATCCAGGCGCACTTGGAGTCGTTAGAGATGCGTACAGACGGCTCTGTATATAAAAAAGCCGAACGACTCCAACAGTGGCTGTTGGGTAATTATACGGCTCTAGAGTTCGCAGACGACACAAACTCAAATGAGGATCGTGTCAGGCGGAACAGGCGGAGGACAGATTGGTTTAAGTCCATGGTTGCCCAGAATCCGGAGATTCCGGACCCGGATGCTGACCCAGATTTAGTAGAGGTGCTACAGAGGACTCTCGCTCTAGAAGTAGAAGATACGGACGAGCGAGAGGAAGATGGGCAGTCGGACACCTCCGACCGAGAAACCGACAAGGAAGAATGGATAACTTTGGTATCCCATACTGGCGCTCAGTTCGAGATACCAAAGGATTTTGCTTCGATGTTAGCGGAGCAAGTAAGTAGGTTATCCACCTTGACGGAACGGGTTAAGGAGCTGGAAGTACAGATGCACACCGTCAACAGCAAGTTGGACTTGCCAAGCGGTGCACAAGCTTCCAGCACAAACAAAACCCGAGAGCCAACCCAACATGTCCAGTTCCAGGACACCTATACGTGTTACACCCTGGACGAGACGGACATCAGACCACAACACGTGCAGGTAGAGCCTGAGGGGTCTCAAGCACCTCATGCAGATGCTGGAGGAGCTTGGGGGAGGGGTGACACACGGAGACCGAGACAGCCTCCATGTTCAAGCTCTCCCTACCCTAATCTGAAGGACTTTTACGAGTCCGGCCAATCAGCGTCGAGATCGGCCGGGAAACCGCGCGATGTTGGTGCGGTGGTTCGTAAGTGGGGAGTCCGATTCTCTGGCGACAAAAGCCAGAATATCGATGCCTTCCTTGCGAGAGTCGAAGACTGTAGGATTCTCGCCAACCTCAGCGAGGACGAGGTGTTGCCGTCCTTGTCCGAACTTCTCACTGGAACCGCAGCTACGTGGTACCGGAATGAGAAGGACAAATGGCACTCGTGGCAAGATTTTGTGAAATCTGCCAAGAAATGGTACGGTATGAGCCAAAGCTTCCAGCCAAGGCTCATCGAGGAGTCCAATGCTCGGACACAGGGTGAGGATGAGCCGGTGAGAGATTACATCACCTGCTCAATCGCAATCATGCGAAAACTCAACCCGATCCCGAGCGAGCGTAGGCAATTGGACCATCTTTACCGTAACATGCTACCTCAGCTTCAGCGGTTGTTTAAGAGGGCTGAAGCCAAATCGGTTGAAGATTTATTGGAGCTGGCGATGGACGCCGAGCAAACGCTCGAGCGGGAAAAGTTATATCGACCGCCTCCGGCAGAGGAAGATTTAATGCTGCCGGAACTTGCTTACAAGGCAAAGTCCAAAAAGCGGCCGACCGCCAAGCCCAAGGTAGCAAGCGTGGCTAAGGAGGTGAGTGAGTCGAGTCGGGAAGATCCGATTGAACGGCTCACAAAAGTCCTGGAAGAAACCCTTAGGACCATGCGAACGAGTAGCCAGACAGCTGGGGTTAAGGTGGATAAAGATACGCCACCTAGGAAGAAAACCCACAAGTCTCCTCCTCGGTTTAAAAGGAGGAAGGAGACACGTAAAAGTCCCGATCGACGGTCATCGAGTGGTTCATCCTCGAAGCTTGGGGAATCGTCGGATTCAAGAAAGAAGATAAAGAGAAAAGAAGACTTCCCCAAGCCGATCAAGTGCCATACTTGTGGTAAGTTGGGGTACACCGTTAGGACGTGCCCTGAATGCGCAAAAAACGCGCGGGGAAGCGGTTAGAGGGGACAACCGCATACCCCAAAGTACAGGGAGTCCCCAAGGAGGACAAAGGTCTGACTCCCGATTACCGAGATAGTCCAGCTGCAGTTAAGCAGAAAAGGAAAGGACTGATTCCAGACAGATCCCAGGAAGTCGGAATGGATCCGGAGACCTGCGATGTCCTAAAATTAGTGACATCGAGCACTAGCCGAAGGAGTTATCGTCCTGAGGACGAGACGCGCTGGTGGTGTCAGGTTGACATAGATGGATTTCGGATCCGTGCGTTGTTCGATCCAGGTGCATCGACAACCGTAATGGGTCCGAGCGGTTTGCAGTTAGCAACCGCTCTAGGCAGGTCGCTTCTCGAGTCGCGAGCTGGCAATGCCAAGCTTGTTGATGGTAGTACTCATCCGTTGTGTGGTCACGTGATGCTACCATTTACTATCGGTAAAGAGACTCGAGAAATACGTGTTGCGATCATGCCGAACCTGGATGCTGAATGCTACATCGGAGTAAATTTTATCCGAGCATTCCGAGACGACCTAGACCCAGATTCCGACCGTTTATTCCTAAAGGGATCGGATCAAGTCTTACAGCTGGAAGTGGCAAGTATGGAAAGTGGCAATGCTTCATTATCGTCAGCAGGTGTCGCTGACGTAACAGAAGTAGAGCGCACACAATTGCGCGAACTTCTAGACCGAGTGTTGTCCACAACCTTGCCAAAGATCGGCCGTTCTTACGATGTCGAACATATAATCGACGTCGGATCAGCCAGGCCGATCAAACAGAGGTATTACCCCGTCTCTGATAAAATTCGAGAGGAAATGCAACGTCAAGTTCGCGAGATGCTCGAGACTGGCGTTATTGAACCCTCGAAAAGCGGTTGGTCCAGCCCCGTGGTGATGGCGAAGAAGGGTGAGAATGCTAGGCGTTTTTGCATCGATTTTAGGAAAGTCAACGCTTTGACGAAACCTGATGCATATCTTTTGCCATATATGCAGAATATCCTACGCAAACTCAAGAAAGCCCGATACATCTCCACGATCGACATGAACTGTGCGTACCACCAGTTACCTCTACAGGTGGAGTCGCGCCCGATAACGGCTTTTACGGTACCTGGAATGGGTTTGTTCCAGTTTACTCGTATGCCGTATTGATTGGCAAATGCTGGCGCGACATTCCAGCGCATGATCGATCAGGTGATTGGACCCGAACTCGAACCGGTTGCTTATGCATATCTCGACGATATCATTATTGTCACTGAGACGTTTGAAGAGCATAAGCAATTGTTGATCAAGGTGCTAACTCGCTTGGCAGAAGCCGGTTTATCTGTTAACCGGGAGAAATGTGTCTTCTGCCAGCCCGAAGTGAGATATTTGGGTGTGCGAGTTAACCGAGACGGGACACGACCTGACCCAGCTAAAACGGAGCCGATTAAAGAATATCCGGCTCCCAAGAATTTGAAGCAGCTGAGACGGTTTCTCGGTATGGCATCTTGGTACAGACGCTTCATGCACGACTATGCTACCATAGCTGAGCCGCTAACGCGTCTGACCAAGAAAGACCAGAAGTATCTTTGGCTGGAAGAACAAGAGAGCGCTTTCCAGCAGCTTAAAGCTTTGTTGATGACAGCACCCGTTCTGCAAACTCCCGATGAGAATGGTGAGTATGTGGTCCAAACTGACGCTAGTGACACTGGTATCGGTGCAGTGTTGCTACAGATTGTCGGCGGAGAAGAGAGAGTCCTGGAGTTCGGCAGTAGAATCCTCTCGCCCGCCGAACGCAATTACAGCGTCACAGAACGGGAATGCCTGGCCGTAGTATGGGCGATTAAGAAGTTTAGACCATACATCGAAGGTTACCAGTTTAAAGTTGTCACTGACCAAAGCAGTCTTCGTTGGTTGTGCAATATTCGCAATCCAACGAGCCGGCTCGCCAGATGGGCGTTAGAACTCCAGTCTCATAACTTTACTATTGAGCACAGAAAAGGAGCACTAAACTACGTTCCTGATGCACTTTCTCGTATGTATGAGGAAGACGAGTCGGCCTTATCCTCCGTCTCTTGGAGCCAGACTACTAAGGACCCCTGGTACCTTTCGTGGACCAAAGACGTAAGTGAGCGGCCGAGAGAATTTCCTGATTGGAAGATCCAAGGTGGAAACCTGTATTCGTATCGGGTGGATAGTGAATTGGATGACGCCATGGAAGATCAAGACGCTTGGAAGTTGGTTGTACCCGAAGAGCACAGGCAGACCATCCTCCGAGAATGTCATGATGATCCGGCAGCTGGCCATCTAGGTAGAGAAAAGACATTTGCTCGCGTGGCAAAGTTATATTATTGGCCACGTTACTATGCCGAAGTTGGCGAGTATGTACGCAAATGTCAGGTGTACCAGCAATGCAAGGTGGAGCAACGCCCTCCCATGAGTTTGATGGGTAGGCGAGTGGTTGAAAAGCCATGGCAAGTGGTAGCAGGAGATGTTACTGGACCACTTCCCCGCTCCACACACGGATTTGAATATATTTTGATCTTCCAAGATTTGTTCACGCGCTGGATTGAAGCAGTGCCGATCCGGAAAGCTAACGCTAAGACGATCGTGAAAGAGTTACACGAACGAGTCGTCATGCGTTTTGGCACACCGGAGGTATTTTTATCCGACAACGGCACTGAGTTCAAGAACAAGCTCGTAGATGATTACCTCGTGGAACGAGGAATATCTCGTACAACTATTCCTCCGTACCACGCTCAGGCCAATCCAGTCGAACGTGCTAATCGGACGCTGAAAACGATTGTAGCGTCTTACATTACCGAGAAGCACAACACTTGGGACGAGAAGTTACCGGACCTTGTGTTTGCTTTAAATACGGCGGTACAGAGTTCGACAGGATGGAGCCCGGCCATGTTAAATTACGGCCGGCAGCCTGAGCCACCCGGTACTGCTCGTCGAGTTCAAGACTGCCTGCATCTGCCTGCAGCCACACAACCCCGGTGCACGGGCGAGCGGACAATCTGTCCGACACCGCAGCGACAGTGAGAGAGAGAGAAAGCAACCGATCGGCTGGTCGTTGTTTACCAACGACTACAGCAGCGTACAAAGTAAGTGGTACCACTTCACGCGATCGTGTTTTTATTCGCACTTTATCGTGTTGCTTTATACCAGTCCCGTTGACTGGATATATTATTTTAGTTCGCGATATTTTCTTCCCTTCTCTCTACAAGTCGGCCGTTTACCGACTTGTAATAAAAGCGTAGACCTCGGCGACAATCAGATATTTTATTTGTTATTTATCTTTATCTTTATTTCAATAAATTCATATTATTATTTAAATTCAATCCGGTGTGCGATTAATTGAATTTAACCCACGTACGATTCCTTCCGTAATCCTAAGAGCTCGTATATTTCTGGTTGACAAGTGCTCGATGCGATACCCCTGTTTCGCGGTCAATTTCAGATTTGAATTTTACCTGGTTGTTATCTGAAACAGTAACTCGGTTTCAGACTAACATTTAACAGATTTGGTAGAACGGACAGGTAACCGTCGCCGCATCGCGGGAAAAATATGTTTATTTAAATACGGTAAGTTTAACCGTACCGCTGAGCAGCCGCGATATTAAAATAAACATCCGTGCGGCAACCAAACTGTTACAATGTATATAATGTACAATGTCGGTCTCACCGAACTAAATACTTTACTTTAGAATAAAACAGACCTATTGTACTCTTTGCTCACTGTGGTTGGTGAAATTTCCCAGAGCATGGCCTTTTTTTAAAAAAATTATTAAAGGCGTTTTGTCCTCGATCTCCAGCTTGGACTCCTTAGTAAGGAACTGGAGATCTTACCTCAGACGCCTGTCTCAAGATGAACCGCGACGCCAGCAAGATGTTCTGCGGCTTTATATATAGTATATAGAAAATAGACGACGATCTCTCCAACGAGTGTAGAGAGATAGTCGTCTCCATCTGGTGGTGGGAAAAACTACCAGCCAGAGTGCGACGTACGCAACCATGTCGCAAGTTATTTGAAACAAAATGAATTTATCGTCCGTAAATATGTATATGGGAGATTCCATGTGAAGTGATCCAGTTAAAAAATAGAATCTTGTTTTAATGTATGGAATCAGTAAAAAAACTACTTGAATAGAGTGTAACTAAATTTTTAAACCTAAATTTCAATTAGTACCAGAGCTGTAACCAATCAAAAAATCGAATTTTTTTAAAAAAATGTATTAAGGCCATTTTTATCACTTAATAACTCAAAATCTAACAATTTTTTCTTATATACATTAAATTTGAAAAAGTTTATAAATTTCAAGAAGAATCTGTTTAAATATTTCATTTATATTAGTTTAACACATTGAATATAATTATCATTAATAAAAACCTTTGTAGTAAAAAAAAGGGTTGTGCGATCAAAAATATTTTATCCTTACCTTCAAAATGATGCAAAGTTTGAGTGCGGCAGAGCATTTCAGACAAAGTTATGGTATTTTTAGGCAAATTTCTTAAATAGAGAGAGCGAATGCATTTTATGAAAAAAACAGAGTAACCGTATACTTGATTTCAAACAATATTCTTCAATAATACTAAAACATACTATTTAATGTTAGTTACTGATACTTTTCAATCTCCAAGCTGCTTACAAACACAAAATAGTATGTATAAGCAGTTATACCTGTTATATAATTGGATTTATTGGAATTTTAATAAGTTTCAGGTATTTATTCAAGTAGTTTTTTACTGATTCCATACATTAAAACAAAATTCTATTTTTTAACTGGATCACTTCACATAGAATCTCCCATATGTATATAATATATAATATCGGTCTCACCTAAACTAAATACTTTACTTTAGAATAAAACAATTTCCCAGTGCACGGCCTTTTTTTAGATAAACTTGCGACTCGGTTGCGTACGTCGCACTCAGGCTGGTGGTTTTTCCCACCACCAGATGGAGACGACTATCTCTCTACACTCGTTGGAGAGATCGTCGTCTCTTTTCTATATATATAGCCGCAGAACATCTTGCTGGCGTCGCGGTCCATCTTGAGACAGGCGTCTAAGGTAAGATCTCCAGTTCCTTACTGAGGAGTCCAAGCTGGATATCGAGGACGAAACGCCTTTAATAATTTTTTTTAAAAAAGGCCGTGCTCTGGGAAATTCCACCAACCACAATGGGCAAAGAGTACAATAGGCCTGTTTTATTCTAAAGTAAAATATTTAGTTCGGTGAGACCGATATTATATATTATATATAATACGAATTATTATTTGTTGATTGAAGATTTAAACTCCCATCATACCATGGAAGTTTGTAATTACATTACATTGGCTTTTTTCTGTACTTTTTTTTTATTTTTTTTAACTGATGATTTTAAAAGACTTTTATGTAATTTTTTTTTGCCCGAAGATCGCGGAAGAAAAAAAATGTTCTACTTATCTTAATTTACCGAAATTATTTATTCGTTTGTAAAGGATTTCGATGATCGTTTTCACATGCCGTAGCTCGTTTTATTTTATCTATATGTACAATTTTTACTTTCCCCTCATATTCGATTTTTACATTGTGTTTATTATAATTTATTTTGAGGATTTCCCAAGGTCCAGAATATTCCGCATCAAATTTCCCTTTTCGGGGTTGTTTTAAAAGAAAGACTAATTCCCCTTCTCTAAAGTGTTTAGTATTAAGTTTGCGATCATAATAAAATTTAGAACGTTACTTTACCTGAACGAGGTTCATTGCAACTAGTGTTTGTGACTAATAATTTTCGACTAATTCCGCCAAGTAATCACCATAGCTTGTTAATTTATCAAGCGGTGGGAAACTAGGAAGAGTTCGTGATTTTTCTCCGAAAATTAATTTATGCGGTGTAAACCCTATACTTTGCGTATGGAACAATTATATGCGTGCTGATAAATAGGCAACCATTTATCCCAATTATGCAAGTCCGGAACAAATTGTTTTAAATAGTCGGTTAAGGTATGATTCATTCTTTTAATTGCCCCGTATGATTGTAGGTGGTACGTCGTACTGTAGCATTTTTCGATTTGAAAATAGTTGCAAACTCCTCGAGTAAGCGATTTTGAAAACGGGTTCCTTGATTAGTAATGAAATTTTTTTCTGTTTGCTCTAAGGGACCGTAAAAATCTAATGATATTTTATGAAAAGCTCTGGGCGGTTTATCATTTATAATTGAAGGTAATTTTGTTTTGACTCGGGTTAATTTTTTCGATTGGCATCCTTCACAGCCTAAAACGAACTTTCTAACATCCGGCCTCATATACGCCAATAATATTCAGCTTCAATTTTGTTATAGGTTTTGGTTATATCTCGATGCCCTCCAATATGGGATTCATGGAATTCTTTTATTAACTTCAACTGGCAGTACAGCAAGGTTATTTTGGTAGCAATCCGCTATTAAATGAGTAACCAAAAATATTTTATTAAATTGCTCTATCGTATAACACCAATTTGTTACTGAAAGAATGGCTAAATTGCATATAATACCAAAACTAGTAATCTTCTATTCTATACAAGGCTTTTTGTAGGTCCTTAATGTTTTAGTTATGTCAGATTTTAAAACGTTGTCGTTAATATAGGGTAAATGTACCAATTCCTGCGGCATCAAGCTGAATCAGCCAATTTTTTAGTCTTTTTTGTGAAAATATATCAATATTGATATATCTAAATTATTTAAACATAAAGTTTAAGCTATTAGGTAGTTAAAAAAAAATACTTAACATACTATTTATGAATTAAAATTTTTTATAATAAAAAACTTTTCGCGTATCAAAATGTACATATTCCTGCGGAATATAAAATGGAATGAACGTATTAATGCGGAACTTTGCCCCTATTCCTGCTGTTAATAATTTAGGGAAATACTTTTTAAAAATAATAGTTTTTACTTATTATTATTTATTCTGGTACCAATTAACCCATAGTAATTGTATGAATTTTTTTAACGAAAAAAATTAATTTTTATTTATTTTATTTAGAAAAAAAGAAAAAGCCGCAGGATTTCGTACACCCGCAGGCATTGGTACATGTTACAGATAGAATCTGAGATAAAATAATAAGTTAATTTATTTACGTCGAAAAGGAAAAGAAATAAAAAAAAAATTTTTGAATTGTTATGTATAAGTGTATAATAAAAAAATTGTAAGTTTATTCGGCAAAACGGAAGGGAAACACGGGTTAATTGTAAGCGCGAAAATTTGAAAGATATAAAAAGTTTATCGTGTTCAGCGTGGCGTGGCTTTGGCTAGTCGCGGCTGTGTAGCTTTCAGCTCAGAATAAATATATCCTGAGGCTGTCCGATCCCACGCACAATTGTGAGAAATGTGGATCTAGCGAGCACAGGTTTACGTATGAGTTTACCTGAGACCGTTCAAGCTCAGACCGATAAGCTGAAAAATGTATTTGAAAGTTGACTTCATGTTTAAATATATATAAAAAAATAAAAATAAAAGAAAATTTTAAAGTTTATTCACCCGTGATTTTCTTTTGTTTTGCCGAAAAGACGATATGTAAAATTATTGATTTCTCGCGAGGCGCTTGAAGAAAAAGTAGTGGGGACAGAGAAAAAACAAAAAAGAAAAACTATAAAAAGGAGCGAAAAAATAGGCTCGCTCTCATTTTTTACAATCATTCGTGTTGTATGAATCGAATGTGTAAAGTTTGTATTATTCAAGAATAAAATTGTTAAAAACCAGGGATTTTCTGCTATTTACTATATATATAATTATTTACGTGTCCTGCTACAAAATTTGGTGCCGAAACCCGGGATTTCATTTTCCGGTAATTTTGAGATAAGGACACAAAGAAAAAGAAGCAGAAGAAAGGAGCAACAATCATGCCTCCGAAACGACAGAAACGTACGAGTAAGATTAATTCTCCGGAGACGTCGGAAAATAAGAAAGCTCGTTTCGATGTAATTTCGAGAGCCGAAAATCAATCCATTGACCTAGAAGGAGGGCCAGCGCTCGAAGAATTGTACGATGAGGAGAACGACTCCGAAAACTTACCTTTCGCCGATCTATTGGAAGAAGACGAGGACGATGGACGAAACTCGCAAAGTCCGCTCACGGATAATGGAGAAAACGAACATGAGACTGTTACCAGTCGAAATGATAACGTCCATAACGACTTAAGCAACGAGGAGGACGACGAGGAATAGCCTGAGCCGGAAGCGGCTAATGCTCAGCATCGAGTTCGTGAAGAAACCAATTTACGGCCGAGACAACGAGGTCGAGTTTTGGCGCATCAGGAAGCGCAAAGTCGTGCTAAACGAGGCCGAACAATTCAAGGTCGAGCTAGAGGTGGTCCGAGGCAGCAGATACCACAACGAGGTCAAGGAGGTTCGAGACAACAAGCGCAACAACAACTTCGTGGAGGTCTGAGGCAGACGGTGCAACAACGGGCTCGAGGAGTTCCGAGGCAGATGGTGCGACAACGAAGTCGAGAAGGTCCGAGACAACGTCGAGGCCGAGGAGCCGCGGGAGCTTTGGTCACGCAGCAAGACCGAGAAATCCAAAGTCAAACAAATCAACATCGAGAGGAAGAGCCAAACGAATCAACGCAGCAACGAGGTTCAACTTCGATTATTCCAAGTATTAATTTCGAAAATGCGAGAACATCGAATAATGCGCAATTAAATAATGAATTTTTTGTACGCGATAAAAATGTTATGAATGATAATTATGTTACGAATAATCAATTATTAAGCCGATTAACCTCTTCGAAATCTCTTCCTGCTTTTTCGGGTAATCCTTTAGAATGGCTTTATTTTAAGCAAACCTATGAATTGACAACTGAGACCGGCGCGTACACCGATCGCGAAAACATCGCTCGTCTATTTACAGCTTTGCATGGGGAAGCACGCGAGACGGTAAGTTCTTTGCTCGCGACTAGTCAAAATGCCGCGACAATAATGCGAACCCTCGAAATGCATTTTGGAAATAAGCACGTAATCGCACGAAAGCTTGTAAGTGATATTAAAAATTTGCCTGCTTTAGAGTCCGGTAAAATAAATTTAGCGCAATTCGCGTCAAGATTACAAAATGCAGTTTCCGCTTTAAAATCACTTCGTATGATCGGATACCTACATAGTCCGGAAATAATTCAAAGCGCCGCAAGTAAATTACTATCCGCTTTAAAGTATGGTTACAATAAATTTGCGGCTAACCTAGAAGGAGAAAAGAAATTATTTTTAATGAAGCGGAGCTCGCAATAGAGGGCGGCATTTTTGATTATGAGAATATAGCGAATACACAACAACCGAGCTTTGGAAAACGTCATACGCGGACGCAGCGGGAAACATCGGCACAATGCTATGCGGTAACACACGAGCAAAATGAATTTCCGGATGTAAGTAATACAAATACTAATTCATGTCTCGTTTGCAATAGACAGAATCACACGCCGGCCGAATGTAAATCTTTTCATCGTAGCTCTTTAGAACGTCGTTGGTTTTTAGTACGAAAATTTCGATTATGTTTTAAATGTCTTGCTCCAGACCATATGATAAGCGACTGTCAAGTCCGAAATTGCACCCAATGTAATAGACCGCATCATAACCTACTGCATAACCCTATACACAAAAAAAATGCGAATCGAAAGACTGATTCAGAAAATCAATTTATGAATACGGTTTCCTCTCGTAAACAAAACGTTAAACCGAGTCTCGATTCCCGGAAATGACTAGATTCGGGCGTATTATTAAAAATTTTGTCAATTGAAATAATAGGACCGGAGCGTAGCGCTAAAACCTTTGTATTTCTTGATGACGGAGCGACCGTCACAGCGATCGATAAAATTTTTGCACGCAGTTTGGGAATTCGTGGAAAGAAATTAAATATATCTATTCGCGGAATAAGAGATCACGAAGCAATTTCATCGATATGCGAAAAAGTAGAATTTAAAATATGCGGTGAAAACGAAAAATATATAATTAAAAATGCAATTGCAGTTTCTGATTTATCTTTTCCTTCACAATCGATCTCAAAAGAGCTTGTTCGTTATATCGCGAAAAAGGCTAGTATTTTTATTCAACCCTTTAGTCATGCGCAGCCAAAAATATTAATCGGTCAGGATAATTGGCGAATACTGGCGACTAAGGAAATTCGCGAAATAGAAAATACTGATTTAGCCGCAGCGCTCACACCACTCGGATGGGTAGTTCACGGACCGACTAATACCTCAAACACGAGCGCAATTTCTACCGCGAGCACTTTAAATATAAATTGCTTAACTATTAGCTCCGATAATAATAAAACAGATTGGGAATTAAGTAATTTAAATGATCTCGTAAAAAAGTATTTTGAAATTGAAAATCTAGGTGTGAAAGAAATAATGCGACCAAGCGTAAAGCACGAACGCGCGAATCGAATTTTGCAGCAAACTAGCCACCATCTAGGAATGAAGTGGGAAACCGGGTTGCTCTGGCGAGAAGATACTCCGCCTCAAATAGATAGTCGTGCTACCGCTTGTAAGAGGTTATTATCTTTAGAAAAAAGGCTCGATAAAGACGAAGGATATGCATTATTATATTACAAGGAAATGGACAGATTCATAGAAAACGGATATGCAGTAAAATCACGCGATTATGACGATAGATCTCGAATTTGGTATTTACCTCACTTCGGCGTAACCAATCCAAACAAACCTGGCAAAGTACGATTAGTTTTTGATGCGGCCGCGAGAACGAACGGCGTAAGCCTAAATGATCAACTCGACCCGGGTCCGGATTTATTACAGTCTTTACCAGGCGTATTACTACGTTTTAGGCAATACGCAATAGCTTTTAAATCGGATATTCGAGATATGTATTTGCGTGTTAGCGTACGGGAGGAAGATCGCGCAGCACAGAAAATCCTTTGGCGAGGGCGTAATCGCAAATCTTATCCCGAAACGTATGAAATGACGTGCTTAGTTTTCGGAGCGAATTCTGCGCCATGCAGTGCGCACTACGTCAAAGACACGAACGCGAGGTCTTTCGCCGCGAATAAACCAGAAGCTTCCGCAAGCATAGTTAAAAACTCTTATGTTGACGACTATTTAGCGAGCCGCGGCACGATCGAAGAAGCTAAAGCTCTAGTTCATGACGTTATTTACATAAACAAACACGCGAATTTTTCGATGCATGGGTGGGCAAGCAATAATGCTCAAATTTTTGAAAATATAACCGAAAATGCGCGAGTAAATGTAAAAAAAGAAATGCAAATTTGCGACCGAGGGGGAGAACGCGTGCTAGGACTTTCTTGGGACACTGAGACTGATTCTTTAGGTTTCAAAGTCGGTCTAGAGCGAATTTCAGCTGAAATAATAAACGGTACCAAGAAACCAACAAAACGCGAATTTTTGCGAATTATAATGTCCGTATTCGATCCTCTAGGTCTATTAAGTCCATATACTTTACAATCTAAAATATTAATGCAGCAGATTTGGCGCAGCGGAATAGGATGGGATAATACTCTAAGAGACGAAGAGCATGCTGGTTGGGTCGTTTGGATGCAAAGTCTACGTGAAATAAGCATGTTACGCGTACCGCGATGCATCACAGCTGTAGGGAAACATTACACGAGCGTACAGTTACATGTATTTTGCGACGCAAGTATTCAAGCGTACGCAGCCGCGGTGTACATACGATTAGAAATTCCGAATGAACCAGCACACGTATCGCTTGTAATAGCAAAATCACGCGTAGCACCTCTCAAACCTTTGTCTATTCCGCGACTTGAGTTGCAAGCAGCTTTATTAGGAGCGCGATTGATTAAAACTACTGCAAATGATTTAGAAATAAAGACTGATAGAAAATTTGTATGGTCGGACTCGCAAACCGTTATACAATGGATAAGAAGCGAACCGCGGACTCGTCAAGTTTTTGTCGCGCATCGCTTAGGCGAAATTGGAGAAATTTCGAAAAGCTCTGATTGGCGTTGGGTGCCCACGCGCTTGAATCCTGCGGACTATGCTACACGGTGGAGGCGCGATAAACCTGAAGCAAAAAAATCGTGGTTTTACAATCCTAATTTTCTATCCTTACCCGAATCAGAATGGCCTGTCTCAAAACCTTTGAGTGAAAATGATAAGAAAACAATCGATGCAATGGAAATGCGAAAATCAGAAATTTACACTGTTATTATGGATATAGACACTTTGCCTGTTAGTGCGCGATTTTTAGGTTGGAGGGGTTTATTGGCAGTCGGAAAACGAGTAAGAAAATTTGCCTACCGTTGGCTTAAAAAACCACAACCCGATAATATATTTAATTTTATCGAAATTGCGGAACAATTTTGGGTACGCGAAATTCAATTTCAGTGTTTCTCCGAAGACATTATTTTAATAAAAAAAGGTGAACCGCTCAAAAGAAAAAGTAAAATCATAAATTTTAGTCCGTATTTAGACAACAATAATATTTTGCGCGTAGAGGGATGGGCGAATCGCATAGAAAATATTGAATTTAATAATAATCCGATTATATTAAACGGAAAACATCCGGCTGTTCGTTTGCTTGTTGCGGAATATCATCGACGTTTCTATCACGCAAATAACGAAACGGTATTAAATGAAGTAAGACAAAGATTCTATATTACCGGTTTACGAATAACTTTGAAATCTATAAGTTATAAATGTTTAACCTGCAAATTACGACGTGCGAAACCAACGAATCCAATCATGACTCCTTTACCGTCAGGACGATTAGCATACAGACAGAGACCGTTTAGTCATTGCGGAGTAGACTATTTCGGACCACTACAGGTAAAAATTGGACGTCGTAGAGAGAAGCGGTGGGGAGTGCTTTTTACATGTCTGACTACGCGTGCCGTACATTTAGAACTTGCACATTCCTTAAGCACAAGCTCGGCGATAATGGCTTTGCAGCGTCTTGCTGCACGTCGCGGCTCGCCGCTCGTGATTTACAGCGATAACGGCACAAACTTTCGTGGTGCTTGCAAGGAATTAAAAGACAAAGTCGCAAGCATTGATAAACATAAACAGCACGAATACGCTTTAAAAAATGGAATGAAATGGTTTTTTAATCCGCCAAATGCTCCTCACATGGGTGAAGCATGGGAAAGGCTCGTACGCTCGGTCAAGGTTGCACTTCACGCGAATTTAAATGATCAGGCGCCTAGCGAAGAAGTTTTATACACGCTATTTACAGAGATCGAACATTCAATTAATGCACGACCCTTATCGCACGTTTCGCTCGATCCACGAGACAACGAAGCTTCAACGCCGAACCATTTCCTAATTGGCAATTCTTCCGGCGCGATACAACTAGGAAATTACGACGCGAAAAATATTTGCCCGAGAAAGCAGTGGAAAATCGCGCAATCTCTCGCAGACTCTTTTTGGAAGCGATGGTTACACGAGTACTTACCTACATTAATTGTTCGTAAAAAATGGAAAACTGATACTGTTCCGCTTAAAATAGGCGACATTGTTTTAATTATAGATTTTCAAGCGCCTCGCAATGTATGGAAGAAACGAGCGATTATCAACACGTACCCTGGTGTTGACGGTATTATTCGCGTCGTGAGAATCGCGACTAGTAGCGGTGAATTTATGCGCCCCGTTCACAAATTAATCAAATTATATAGTGATGATAGAGTACAAAATTCTTAACATTTTGTACGAGGGGGAGGTTGTTACAGATAGAATTTGAGATAAAATAATAAGTTAATTTATTTACGTTGAAAAGGAAAAGAAATAAAAAAAAAAAAAAAATTTTGAATTGTTATGTATAAGTGTATAATAAAAAAATTGTAAGTTTATTCGGCAAAACGGAAGGGAAACACGGGTTAATTGTAAGCGCGAAAATTTGAAAGATATAAAAAGTTTATCGTGTTCAGCGTGGCGTGGCTTTGGCTAGTCGCGGCTGTGTAGCTTTCAGCTCAGAATAAATATATCCTGAGGCTGTCCGATCCCACGCACAATTGTGAGAAATGTGGATCTAGCGAGCACAGGTTTACGTATGAGTTTACCTGAGACCGTTCAAGCTCAGACCGATAAGCTGAAAAATGTATTTGAAAGTTGACTTCATGTTTAAATAAATATAAAAAAATAAAAATAAAAGAAAATTTTAAAGTTTATTCACTTGTGATTTTCTTTTATTTTGCCGAAAAGACGATATGTAAAATTATTGATTTCTCGCGAGGCGCTTGAAGAAAAAGTAGTGGGGACAGAGAAAAAAACAAAAAAGAAAAACTATAAAAAGGAGCGAAAAAATAGGCTCGCTCTCATTTTTTTACAATCATTCGTGTTGTATGAATCGAATGTGTAAAGTTTGTATTATTCAAGAATAAAATTGTTAAAAACCAGGGATTTTCTGCTATTTACTATATATATAATTATTTACGTGTCCTGCTACAGTACATTTACCCTATTTTTTTAATGAATCCAATGTAAATTTGTATGTAAATATGTATGTTTTTGTTTTTTTGTTAATGTAAATTTGTATGTTTTTGCATTGCAAGATTGTAATTTCTCCAACTTAAAATTTTTTTTCAGATAAACCGTCTTGATTTATATATTGTCTTTCGGTTAAAGCTTCATAAATTTCGATTAATAAAAAGCAATCGGTGGTCATAAAGATAAACAGGTTTTCTTTATATCTGAAGGGCTGCTCGTTTAAAATTCAGACATTCGTAAATAATGGTGAAGAATTACCTGAATTTAAAGCCTACGCAGGTTTTTCGGGTGGTGGCCTTGCATTTGCTACAGTACAACGCTCAAAGATATCCGAGTGTACTTGAGTATTTCTCGTCTCATTCTTATCCTGATTCGAATCATATGTTTCTACGGTAGTATTGCCCTCTGCTGGTATGACGCTCGCTGGACTTATATGTTTAAAGAGACTGCTATCAGCATTTTCTGTGTCTGCGATTATACTTCTGCATGACTCGGAGTATGCATGCGTTCCGGGTACGGATTGCTTGCAATACTTTCAGAACTTAAATTTTCTTCGCGTTCATTCTGAATATCACAGATAATCTTCCGCTTTTATGCGCATTTATTATTATTGTTATTTATATCAATATACTATGTATAATGTACTTCAATTAGATGCAAATGAATAAAATTTAAATTGTTTCTTTTATAGTGACAGTAAATGATTTTTCCATTCGGTAATTCATAATGTACACAGATATTTTGGTTATACAATTGTGAATATATATATATATATATATATCTCTATAATATATAAATATTTCGCCGCCGCCGCCGCCGTCGTGTCTAAGAATTCAGAATTCAACATATATATATATATGTTTTATATATATATATGTCATATATATAACTGTGTGTGTGCGTGCGCGAGCGTGCGTGCGTGTGTGTATGTGTGTGTGTGTGTGTGTGTGTGTGTGTGTGTGTGTATGTGTGTGTGTGTGTGTGTGTGTGTGTGTGTTTACGTGTTATTTGTTTTTTCAAGAATAGATAAAATATGTATTTTTGCCGTGCGCAAAAAAAAATGGTGAATATAACTTGAAAGAATGTGTATTAGTTTACCTATTCCTGATAAAACTCATAAAATAAAAACGGACCTAAAATTTAATGTAATGTTTTTAAAAATATGCACAATTTTTCAAACATAAAATAAATATTAATCAAGTATAACACACACTTTTCCAAATATCTATAGGTTAAATATACAATAAATTAAAAATTAAATACATTAATTAATGCATTTTTAAGATAATTCTATTATAAACAGTAATGGCAAAAGAAAATTCAAATTTTAACAGTGGCAATATAAAATACGAATTACATTTCAAAAGTTTTTCGAAAATTATTATTTTAGTAGTATTTAATTTAAATATTATTCAAATCAAAATTTAAAAATTGTATGGATATACAAGTAAGTAGATTACGTATATTTATATAAAACAATATTTTAAATAAACAAGTATGTATTTATTAGAAACAAAAGGTTATTTAAGGAATGCCTTTGTTTATAATAATTAAAATAAATATATGGGCTCTGTAACTAAAGGGAAAAATAAATTGGATATAATTATGGCCTGTTCTCAAATTTTGGAGTGATTTAAAATTTTCATCCTACCACTTGACGTGAAATAGCCCATATATATGTATATATATGTATGTATGTGGGTGTGTGTGCGTGCGGCGGAATATTTATATAATATATATATATATATATTTTAAATTTGTTTTTTCAAGAATAGATAAAATATGTATTTTTGCCGTGCGCAAAAAAAAATGGTGAATATAACTTGAAAGAATGTGTATTAGTTTACCTATTCCTGATAAAACTCATAAAATAAAAACGGACCTAAAATTTAATGTAATGTTTTTAAAAATATGCACAATTTTTCAAACATAAAATAAATATTAATCAAGTATAACACACACTTTTCCAAATATCTATAGGTTAAATATACAATAAATTAAAAATTAAATACATTAATTAATGCATTTTTAAGATAATTCTATTATAAACAGTAATGGCAAAAGAAAATTCAAATTTTAACAGTGGCAATATAAAATACGAATTACATTTCAAAAGTTTTTCGAAAATTATTATTTTAGTAGTATTTAATTTAAATATTATTCAAATCAAAATTTAAAAATTGTATGGATATACAAGTAAGTAGATTACGTATATTTATATAAAACAATATTTTAAATAAACAAGTATGTATTTATTAGAAACAAAAGGTTATTTAAGGAATGCCTTTGTTTATAATAATTAAAATAAATATATGGGCTCTGTAACTAAAGGGAAAAATAAATTGGATATAATTATGGCCTGTTCTCAAATTTTGGAGTGATTTAAAATTTTCATCCTACCACTTGACGTGAAATAGCCCATATATATGTATATATATGTATGTATGTGGGTGTGTGTGCGTGCGGCGGAATATTTATATATATATATATATTTTAAAATTGTTTTTTCAAGAATACATAATATATGTATTTTTTCCGTGCGCAAAAAAAAAGTTGTGAACATAACTTGAAAGAATGTGTATTTGTTTACTCATTCTTGATAAAACTCATAAAATAAAAACGGACCTAAAATTTAATGTAATGTTTTTAAAAATATGCACAATTTTTCAAACATAAAATAAATATTAATCAAGTATAACACACACTTTTCCAAATATCTATAGGTTAAATATACAATAAATTAAAAATTAAATACATTAATTAATGCATTTTTAAGATAATTCTATTATAAACAGTAATGGCAAAAGAAAATTCAAATTTTAACAGTGGCAATATAAAATACGAATTACATTTCAAAAGTTTTTCGAAAATTATTATTTTAGTAGTATTTAATTTAAATATTATTCAAATCAAAATTTAAAAATTGTATGGATATACAAGTAAGTAGATTACGTATATTTATATAAAACAATATTTTAAATAAACAAGTATGTATTTATTAGAAACAAAAGGTTATTTAAGGAATGCCTTTGTTTATAATAATTAAAATAAATATATGGGCTCTGTAACTAAAGGGAAAAATAAATTGGATATAATTATGGCCTGTTCTCAAATTTTGGAGTGATTTAAAATTTTCATCCTACCACTTGACGTGAAATAGCCCATATATATGTATATATATGTATGTATGTGGGTGTGTGTGCGTGCGGCGGAATATTTATATAATATATATATATATATTTTAAAATTGTTTTTTCAAGAATACATAATATATGTATTTTTTCCGTGCGCAAAAAAAAAGTTGTGAACATAACTTGAAAGAATGTGTATTTGTTTACTCATTCTTGATAAAACTCATAAAATTTTTAAACGTATACTCAATAATAATAACGGATCTAAAATTCAATGTAATGCTTTAAATACAGATGCAAAATTGTTTGAAGATGAAATAAATATTAATCAAGTATAACATACAGTTTTCCAAATATCCATATGATATATACAATGGGATAAAAATTAAATATATTAATTATTGCATTTTTAAGATAATTCTATTATAAACAGTAATGGCAAAAGAAAATTCAAATTTTAACAGTGGCAATATAAAATACGAATTACATTTGAATAGATTTTCAAAAACTATTAATTTAGGAACATTTAATTTAAATATTGTTTAAATTAATACTTCAAAATTGTATGGATATATAAGTGTGTAGATAATTTATATTTATATAAAACAATTTATTATAAACAGAAGGATATTTAAGAAATGAATTTGTTTATAATAATCAAAATAAATATTTGGACTCTGCATAGTAAAAATAAATTGGATATAATTATGGATTAAAACGCAAATTTTGATAGAGGGTGCAAATTACGAATCACGGGAGAAATGGAAGAAACAGGTTTTTATTTATATATAGCGCTAAAATTATATAAATAATTCTTTAAAACTAATACAAAAATTAATTTAATTAAGAAGAAAGTTTTGTTACTCTAAAAGTACAAAATATTAATGACATAGAACTTTTGGCGATGATCGTTCGTCATTAAATAAATTAATTTTAGGAGGTGAAGTTCTATTTATAACCGTTTAAAAAATCCAAAATTTTAATAAGTTGTTAACTAAAATACTACAATGTAGTAATTATATGTACTTTACTATTTTTGGTAAGTTAATTTTTCATTAACATTTATAATTATTAAAATATAAATTTAAGCTTTATAAGAATTCATATAGTTTAAAATTTACATTTAACATTTAATATGTCTTTATTTTTTTTATTATTTTTATTCTGATTTCATTACACTAAATTTTGGTAAACTTTTATTTATAAATTATAATAACTATAGCAATACCTCCAAGGTGTTGTGTGAATCTGTTTAATTTTTAAGGTGTCCATGGTAGTGAAAAAATAATACAATTTAAAACATTATTTTAAATAAATTAATTACGAAAAACCTTTTTCGAAATTAAAAATAGGGGGTTGGCGCGCGAAGCGCGCAGGGGGGCGAAGCCCCTCTAGTATATATATATGTATATATATCTCTATAATATTTAAATATTTCGTCGCCGCCGCCGCCGCCGTGTCTAAGAATTAGAATTCAACATATATATGGGTGGTTCTCTGTGACATCGAAGATGAAAAAAATAAATATTGCTATAACTGTGGGAATGTTTTAGAAGTATCCAGTAGTTCTCCTGAATTTTTTCAGATTTTTTCTGGGCCATTATTTTAAGTTACAGAGAGTCAAAGTTGACATTTTAGCACATTTTTGCATTATATGCCCATTTTCATGAATTTTTAGCTCCCAGGGGATGCATTTTTCACTAAAAACATAAGTATGACTTTTTTTGTAAAATTTTCCAAACTTTTCATTAAAAATACTTTTAAAGACATAAATGTATGCTGTCACACTCTTGTAAGCCATTTAAACCTTAAATAGTGAAAATCAGCAATTCTGCTCCGGACTCTGGTAACCTAATACTGTCTAAAAGATGTCTTTTTATAGTCAGAAACTGCCTAAAAATTTCCAGAGTGGGTCTAAATCATTAAGATCACTTATGGTCAAAATATCCGGGAAAAGTGCCCGAAATATTAATAGAAATGTATATTTGTTGCCTTATAACGATGAATCTAGTAGCATGATCATTGCAAAAAAATTTGTGCACTTACCTTGGAGTGGTAGAAAAGTATCTCCGCTTGTTTCAGTATCCATCTAATCCCCTGTAAGCTGCTAAAAATACAAATACTATTATAAAATTATAAAAAATTATTTTTTAAACATTTATAATGCTGGATTTTTAGTTTTACATCCCTTACAAGAATTATAATACTATTAAAATATTAAAATGTCAACTTTGACTCTCTGTAACTTAAAATAATGGCCCAGAAAAAATCTGAAAAAATTCAGGAGAACTACTGGATACCTCTAAAACATATTCCCACAGTTATAGCAATATTTATTTTTTTCAACTTCGATGTCACAGAGAACCACCCATATATATATATATATATATATATATATATATATATATATATATATATATATATATATATATATATATATATATACGTATATATATATGTCATATATATGTAATATATATGTAAAAATGTGTGTGTGTGTCTGTGTCTGTGTGTGTGTGCGAGTTTGTGTGTGTGTGTGTGTGTGTGTGTGTATTCAATATTTCTGGGCGTTCTATCTCTTCGAGATTTTAAAATTAACAATTGTAACCCAGGTCGATAAGTTCTAAAGATTATTTTGAACAAAAGTTGTTTATTATGTTTTTTCAAAAAAATCAATAGATTTTGAGATAAATGGCTTTTAAATATAGTAATTTTTCTAAAAAATTGAAAACTTTCTATTTATCATGGTGGAATAACTCTTAGGCAAATTATTTTTAACACTTAAAATTTTTTTTTGTGATTATAACTTGAAAGAATGTGTATTAGTGTACTTATTCTTGATAAAACTCATAAAATAAAGACGGACCTAAAATTTAATGTAATGTTTTTAAAAAAAAAATGCACAATTTTTCGAAGATAAAATAAATATTAATCAAGTATAACATACACTTTTCCAAATATCTATATGTGAAATATACAATAAGTTAAAAATTAAATACATTAATTATTGCATTTTTAAGATAATTCTATTATAAACAGTAATGGCAAAAGAAAATTCTAATTTTAACAGTATAAAATACGAATTACTTTTGAAAAGTTTTTCGAAAATTATTAATTTAGTGGCATTTAATTTAAATATTATTTAAATCAAAATTTAAAAATTGTATGGATATACAAGTGAGTAGATTACGTATATTTATATAAAACAATATTTTAAATAAACAAGTATGTTTTTATTAGAAACAAAAGGTTATTTAAAGAATGACTTTGTTTATAATAATTAAAATAAATATATGGGGTCTGTAACTAAAGAGAAAAATAAATTGGATATAATTATGGATTAAAATGTTATAAATAATTCTTTAAAACTAATACAAAAATTAATTTAATTGAGAAGAAAGTTTTATTACTCTAAAAGTACAAAATACTAATGTCATATAGAACTCTTGGCGATGACCCTTCGTCATTAAGTAAATTAATTTTAGGAGGTGAAGTTCTATTTAGATCCGTTTAAAATAATCTAAAATTTTAATAGATTTTTACTAATTACTACAATTAAATATATGCACTTTACTATTTTTGGTAAGTTAATTGTTCATTAACACACACACACACACACACACATATATATATATATATATATATATATTATATATTACACCGCTGGTGTAAGTTATGTCCTAAAATACGTGAAAATTAGTCATTTTATGAGGTTTATGAGGCATAACTTACACCAGCGGTCTTGGCCAATAATCTACCCCAAGCCATTCGGAAACTCGCGAAAAATGTTAACTTTTGAGAGGTGTTAGATTAAAATCGATTGTGGCGTGGTCGCCTTTTTTTTATATTCAATATGTCCGGGTGTTCTATCTCTTCGAGATTTTAAAATTAAGAATTGTAACTAGGGTAGATAAGTTCTAAAGATTAATTTAAACAAAAGTTGTTTGTAATGTTTTTTCAAAAAAATCAATAGATTTTAAAATAAGTGACTTTAAATATAGTAATTTTTCCAAAAAATTGAAAAATTTCCACTTTTCATGGTTGAATAACTCTTATGCAAATTATATTTAAAACTTAAATTTTTTTTGTATGTTCTGGAAGATGTTTCCAGCCTGTTCTCAAATTTTGGAGCGATTTAAAATTTTCATCGTACAACTTGACGTGAAATAGCCCATATATATGTATATATATGTATGTATGTATGTGGGTGTATGTGTGTGTGGGTGCGTGCGTGCGTGCGTGTATGAGAGTGTGTGTGCGGCGGAATATTTATATAATATATATATATATTTTTTAAAATTGTTTTTTCAAGAATACATAATATATGTATTTTTTCCGTGCGCAAAAACAAAGTTGTGAACATAACTTGAAAGAATGTGTATTTGTTTACTCATTCTTGATAAAACTCATAAAATTTTTAAACGTATACTCAATAATAATAACGGATCTAAAATTCAATGTAATGCTTTAAATACAGATGCAAAATTGTTTGAAGATTAAATAAATATTAATCAAGTATAACATACACTTTTCCAAATATCCATATGATATATACAATGGGATAAAAATTAAATATATTAATTATTGCATTTTTAAGATAATTCTATTATAAACAGTAATGGCAAAAGAAAATTCAAATTTTAACAGTGGCAATATAAAATACGAATTACATTTGAATAGATTTTCAAAAACTATTAATTTAGGAACATTTAATTTAAATATTGTTTAAATTAATACTTCAAAATTGTATGGATATATAAGTGAGTAGATCATGTAGGTATGTTGGTTTCGGGGTTAATAATTGGATTAAACTTGCGTTTGAACTTCTTTATTAAACGGGTTGAAGAGCTAGGGTGCTAGAGCTGGACTGTCGGGTCCGCACCTTCCCGAAGAACAACTGCGACTAACACGGCGAAAGAGGAGGGGGACAAAACTCGGAACTCAACAAAACAATGTATATTTATAGAAAACAATATTTTAAATAAACAAGTATGTATTTATTAGAAACAGAAGGTTTTCTAAGGAATGAATTTGATTATAATAATCAAGATAAATATATGGGCTCTGTAACTAAAGGAAAAAATAAATTGGATATAATTATGGATTAAAACGCAAATTTTGAAAGAGGGTGCAACTGTTGGTAAGTTAATTTTTCATTAACATTTATAATTATTAAATTATAAATTTAAGCTTTATAGGAATTCATATAGTTTAAAATTTACAGTTAACATTTAATGTCTCTATTTTTTTTATTATTATTATTCTGATTTCATTATACTAAATTTTGGTAAAAACTTTTATTTATAAATTATAATCGTATTTAAAAAAAAATTAAATTTTTGGTATAAAACCCAATGCATTATAACAGTACCTCCAAGGTGTTGTGTGAATCGGTTTAATTTCTAAGGTGTCCATGGTAGTGAAAAAATAATACAATTTAAAACAATATTTAAAATAAATTTATTACGAAAAACCTTTTTCGAAATTAAAAATAGGGGGTTGGCGCGCGAAGCGCGCAGGGGGGCGAAGCCCCCCTAGTATATATATACACGCAACCCCTATCTCCGAATTCATTTTCAGAAGATAAGATTCTTTGAGCTCCGTCGGGATCAATGCAAGTTTGAATTTGAATTCCGCAAATCACTGGTTGAAAGATTAGTATAAAGTTGTTGTATTGAGGAATAAAACAGGAAATTTCCGGGTGGTCTGTTGGGAATATTGTTATATCTTATTAGTTAGAGGTGAGACTCAACTAATTATTCATTTTCATCGTGCAGCAGAAATGGGATATTCTCGTAATTTGAAGAATATACGTCTCTTAACGAGATACTTTCGATGTGCTCTGAATTTGCAGCTATACTTTTTGTTGAATTATTAATATTGTGTTTTACTATTCCCGGAGTTTTCGGTGATTCTATATTTGATTTTTCGGATAAGGACATCTTTGAGTCACTAATAGGAGCAGAAAGTAATTGATAATAATCTTCTTTAGTACTGTTAATTAATTATAATTTATTATTAATTTTGTTATCGTTTTCATTTAAAATATTATGGATAGGTATATTAGGATTAAATTCCCATATATTAATTTGCAATGCATTTCTTCCCAATAATTCTTTCTCGTTTGTGTCGATTAACATTCGACCTATAACCTTATTTAATATATTAAATATTGTTTCATTAACTGATTTATTTACTGCGTTTTTTGAAAATTTATTTTTACATCTGATGCTGAATTATCATCCTGTTTTTGAACAGTATTAATAGGGGTACTTGTTGCCATTATTCTTTCATGTAGAGAATTATTGCATAAATAAGTTAATATTCTATCTGATTTTCCTTGACTGACAATTTACTCTGCATCCGTTGGCTGAACAGAGGCGACTTTACGCGGCAACTTTTGTTTGCGTGGACGACGAATTTTCTTTGATGATTCGGATCGTTGCTCCTTTTCCCTTTTTAATTGACGATTTTCATTTGCATAATGTAAAGAAAGCTGCAAAAGTTTCTGTATGCGAGCTCGCTCGGATTTGTCAAGCTTGAATTTTCCATTCATTTTCGCAGTTTTAGCAGATGTTAGCAAACAGCTAACATTTAGTCGATCTGCGTAGTCTTCGTACTATATATTTTCATTATTTTGTTCCTGCGACAACCGATGAATACGAATTATTCTATTGGTTTCATAATCATTTTTAACTAGTATACAAAGGTAAAAATTATTTTCTACATTTCTAACTGCAACAATTTCATTTTTATAATATAAAATGTTCGAGATTTCGTCACCTGAACTAGTATCATATTCGCTATCGGTTGCAACTTTTTCAATTTGAATCTGTGACTTGACGTATACACTTCTGTTTTACTATGCAGACCGTCTTTCTCGAAGTGAACGGCACGTGTAGCGAGTCGGAGGTGTATTCAAGTCTTCGTCGTTGTTTTCTTTTTCTTGACGATCAGCTAATTTGTATAGTTCCTTTCTCAATTTCTCCGGGATTTCTTCGTTTTCAGCTATTACCGGGTCTCTTGAAAGGGCATGTGCTGCTTGATTATGCAATCCAGGGCGATAAACTACTTCAAACTGGTGTCCCCGTAAAGTAGCATTCAATCGATTGAAACGTAAATCTGGCTTTTTCCTAGTGAGAAAATGCTTAAGTGGTTCGTGGTCGGTTATCACTGTAAACTCTCGGCCATATAAGTACGGATAGAATTGTTAAATCTAGAAACTCTTTTTGATGTTCATTTTTTCAAGAAAATTTAACTGTTTTCCATGCAAACATAGTAACTGGTCGAGCAATTTTCGCAAAAGTCTTAATAAATTTTCGGTAATAATTGGCAAGTCCCATAAATTGCTTAACTTTCTTTCCACTGGACTGTGCTGGGTATTCGCGAAAAGCTTTAATTTTATTTGGGTCTGTCTGAATTTTCCCGCTGCCAATTATATGTCCTAAAACTCGAGCTTCCAGTTTAAGAAATTGGCATTTTGTAGGTTCGATTTTTAAATTTGTATCATGTAAATGTTTAATTAGCCTTTTAAATCTTTTCCGGATTCTTCCAAATCTTGTGTGAAAATCATGATATCATCTAGGTACACTTGAATATCTTTTTTTGTAGTCCGGACGTTGCTAAAGCCATCGCGTGGGGAAATGTAATTGGAGATCTCATTGCCATTTGAATATACTCATATGAACCCGATGGTCCTGTAAAAACAGTTTTGTGTGCGTCCTCTGGGCTCAATTCTACCTGACAAAACCCCGTCCTCAAATCAAGAGCTGTTATCAGATTTGCGGAAGCAAGGTGTTTGTAAATATCACTAGTGAACGGAAGTGGGAATGACGTGCCTACTGTTACCTCGTTCAACTACCTGAAGCCAGTTACAAGACGCCATCGCTTTTCGTCATTTGGAACTGTTTTCTTATTTACTATCCACGATGGACTGCTGTAACTTGACACTGACTGCTTTATTATACTTTCTTTTAAAAGTTTATCTATTTTTTTTTGCAGTGGCTTCTTTAATGCCGCCGGATAGCGATAGTTCCGCGTTCAATTGGTTTATCTTATGACGTAGGAATTTTATGTGTAACGAGAGTCGTAACTGGAAGAGGTTCTCCTTCTAACGAATATACGTATGGATGGTCGTATATTAATTCTTGTATATGATTTAATTCTTGTTCATCGAATTGATTTTCCGTATATTCGGATTCTTGATGATTATTCTTAAATTTACCTTCTTTTTATTAAATATACTCCTTATATCTTCGCACGGGAGCAGTTCAATACTAGGGATTGGTATTTTTATCTTAAAATAGTTTGTAGACTCTGTGTAAATTTCTCCATTATTATTTGTAGATAAAATATTTCCGAAAAGGAAGCCCTTGTCTATATTTGTAAAGGGTACCCAGCCAACCTCGGTATCGACGTTTATTACGGGATCACAAATTATTCGAAGCGTACGTGCAAAAATTTCGAAACATTCTGTTCGTTAAAAGAATTGATATGTTTTTAATTGCCAGACTTTTACTAACGGCATTCACTGTACCTTTATATTTATTAATGAAATCTCACCCGATTAAACCGTCAGTGTCTATCGGAAAATGGTCTGGTACTATGTGCAATTCGCACTTAAGAGCTTGTAACGTCAATGTAACTTTTCCTTTGGTATACGATTCATCTGAAGTTACTCCTGCGATTTCCAAAATATTATTTTTATCCACTGTTGCAGTATCACATATCGCATTGGCTTTTATGACGGAGACGTCGGCTTCTGCATCATCATGTAGACTAGCTTGTCCATTTTTGAACTCATTGCTTTTAGATATAATAATCGGTGGTTTCCTTCTCGTGTTTAAAAATTTTACCTTCACTGTGTTTTCGATGATTTTCCCATACTCCTTTTTTCTTTAAATTCTTCTGCCTGTTCGGCGCTTGAGGACTGTGTCGAGCAGTTTACGCGTTTAAATGATCCTTATCGGTAGAATCTTGGCTAATTTTTAAGTATTCTTCTTGTTCCTTGTTGTAGTTGGTTTTGCTATTTCGTGCGTCCGATCCAAATAACCATTTGAAGGATCTTCGACTCCGCTTGACTCTTTATTATACTGATCTTATTATTTTCCAATGTTAAAACAACTGCTATTGGCGTGATATTTTTTATTATATTGATTGTAATTATTGCTACGTTTATTATATTTGTTATTTATATTATTTCGAATAAAATTTCTGAAATTTTCACGATTTTTGAGATTTTGTCTTAACTTGGAATTTTCTTCATTTACATGATTCGACTTGCTAGTTGTTGCATGAATTTTCTTATTATGTCATTAATTTAAGATAAGCACCTATAATGAGAATATAATGATAATGATAAGACCCTGTTTATCGCAATACTTGCAGGCTTGGGTTTCAAATCGGCGTTTATTACAGTCATTGTCATCGTGGTCCACTCGTTTGCAATGATTACAAGTATTATTAGTAATAAGTTTCATTATATTTGCTGAATTATTTGCTGAACGTGCCAGGGTTGCCAGATGGCGATTTTTTCTCTTCGTTGCTCTCGTATAATAAACATCAAAATACGTTAGAGAGAAAAGAAAAGAAAATCGCCAACTGGTTACTCTGGAACGTGCAACTAAGCTATTCTGGAATCCCTTTTCCTCGCGAATGCATTGCGAGAGTTGCTTGCTTACACTTTAATTCTGTAGCGATTGCAATGGCTTCGTGTAAACATGAAGCTCTTTCACACTTCATGAAAACGCCTAAAGGTCTTGATAAGCCGAGCATAAAATATTGTAAAGCATCGCGATCTACTCCATTTTTTTCTAGCTATACGTTCGGCATAATTTAATCCTGGAACCGAATCGTAAATGATCAGTAACTTATTTAATAGTTTTTGTATGCGTAAGCCAATATCTGTGGCAGATGCTGTCGTCGACTAGGAGACGCATTTTAATTGAGCTTACACATCGTCAGCCATTCCTATGCATCCGTATTGCGTAATCAAATCGGGTAGAAGTCCTTCCACTGAGGTATATTGCATTAATCGCGCTACATAGCCTTCCGCGGCTCGATCTTGCAATTTATTTGCAAGAGTAAAAAGTATAAATGGTTCATTTTCAGATAGAAACCTATATAAAACACTACGAACTAATACTATTAAAAAAAAAGCGAGTGAGCTTATGCGGGTGACCATCGTATGTTGGTATTTGACTCATTGCTTGGTATAGCGAAAAATAAACAACGAGTGAATACGTAGTACTGGCTTCCTCTCGTTCTGATCATTTTCTCTCAGTTTTACAGGTAAGAATGCACATACAAGTATCTGAAAATATAATTGGCTTCCTCTCGGTCTGAGTCGCCTTCCTTGGTTTGATAGTACAATTTTATTGAAACTCTTATTTTTCTTGTATCGAAATTTATTTTCTCTTTCGATCTGAGTAACTTGTTTTCCACGATTTAAGGACACGGTTGCTTTATTGATTTTTGTTTGTTTGTTTGTTATTGTGACGAAGAAAAAGATATAAAAAATGCAGCTTAATTAGACCATACAATTTGATTAATAATAATTTCAATAAAAATTACTTTCAATTTAATCGCTTATAGCTCCGGAACAAATAAAGATAAATAATCGAACTAAAAACTAGAAGAAAGTCGAGTTCAATAATAGATATAATTTAAAAAAAAGAAACTAAAATTGCTTCATTTGAAGTAAAGTTATGAAGAATATAAGAAATTGAAGAATTTTGGGGTGAAAGAAACAATAAACTTTTCATATTAACTTTTAGTAAAAATATCTTCAATTTCTTATTTTTATCATAACTTTGGTGAAAATGGAGAAATTTTAGCTTTTTTCTTAAATTATGTCTACTGGAACTCAACTATTTTCTGGTTTCTGGTTTGATTGTTTATTTCTATTTGTTTCGAAGTTATAAGCGATTAAATTGGAAGTAATTTTCATTGAAATTATTATTAGATGTCGAATAACTTTCATCAATGTGGACATTGGCAAGCAATAACTTGGCTTTCTTCATATTTCTACATTATAAAAGATATACCAAAGTTAGGATAAGATCCGTTTCACGGAGGTCATGGATTTCCCTTGTAAGTTTGGAACAAATAATCATTTAGTATATTGAAACATGCATTTATTAGTTAAGCAAATATCACAAGCAAATATTTTTTTACATTTATGTAGGCAAAAGTTAGAAACGAAATATTACTTGCATGGAATTGGGAAATCAGTTGTTAGAATCTAATAAATTTACAAAAGTTGTTGGCTAGAAAATATTTACTCAAGTCTAATCCATTTTACCTCAATACCTATGAAATCTAACTTCAGAACAAATGATCATTTACTATATTAAAACATGCATTAATAGAAATAATTTTCATTGAAATTATTGTTAGATGTCGAATAACTTTCGTAAAAGTGTCCATTGGCAAGTAATATCTTGGCTTTCTACACATTTTTATATTACGGAAGACATGCCAAGGTTAGGATAAGATCTGTTTTCTGGTGGTCAAGTACTTCCCTTGTAAGTATAATTCTTATTCTACGTAAGTGTGTTGTTGTTGAGTGCATATTATATAATTTTCTAAATTGATGTTGCTTATATTATATTAAGGATAAATTATATGTTTAGTTCCTTAAGAGGGCCATATATAAAAAGAGGTGGTCGAAACTTTGAAATAAAAAAATAAAAAAGTTATTGATGGTTACAAAAGTAGTTTCATTTATTTAAAATCATTTTACACTTACTATGGAACTGATCACATATTAGTTTTATGAAAATGTAAACATTTATTGAATAGTTGTAGCGTTAGAGAACTATATAAATAAACTACTTATATAACATTATTATTTCTTCATTCAAAAATTATTCCGTCATTGTAATTGTCAAAGTGCCATTTCAAAAAAGCATATATACGCAGTACACTTACAAAAATTCCAAACAATTACACTATTGATACGTATGATGCAAGGTACCGATATTGGTCAATTCGAATCGATACATTTGGCTCCTGGCGATTCGTCTCTAAAAAGCAATAGATTATTTTTTAAATTTTTATTTTAATTTAAAATGCCGAAAATACGGCAATATTCGTTCTTTATTTATTTCTTTATTTTCAAGCTCTGATATGCGGACGATTGAAGGTTCCCGTGTACGCGAGTATACGAATGCTCGCGCCGCATTCCACCGCTTTTAAACCCAGTAAAAATTTTACATAGGCAGAGAAAAATAATTTATTTTTTAGTTCAACATATTATAGAAAGTCATACTTTACTATAGTATCGCCGTACGTATTTTTTCTTACACCTATGACTCTCTCTCGGTGGGCGGGCTCTCGCGCAGTTTTTAGGCAAGGGAGCGCGATAAAAGAAACAGTGACTGACTGAGTAGGGATGCACTGAATTTTCGTGCTTTTTATGTAAATTAATTATCGCCGTCAAGCCTCCGCCGCTTCCTTATTATCGCGCGCTCGGCGGCCGGCAGCCACTCTATCTTTTCTGTGAACGATCATCGTCAGAAGGAAAGCGCTCCAGGAGGACCACCTCGCGTCCCTGACCACCCAAGGAACCAACGAGTCATGTAAGACTGGTACTAAGGAGATAGATTTATCTCTAATTAATATAGCCATTATCCCCCGGGATTACGTCAACAGGCCAAACCAGTTGGGCGAGCTACCGCGAGCCCTCCGAATGATGCTATATTATATTTTTAATTTTTTTATCATCCTACTAACACGAGCCCATTAAGTAATGCAAAACGAGTCATCGGTTCATCCTGCGTGACCGAGATCGTCCGTCGGCCCTAGGCCTAACATACTTGAGCTCACAAGGATCTCCAGGTTATTACTGGCCTCATTTTTCCTTTTTCATTAAGTGCGCGACTAGTATTCGATAACATTTTTCAACCTATCTAACACTTGGATAAACAAACCTTATTTAGTTTTTCTTTAATAGATTCGGGTATGACAAAATTCTTTTTTTTCATTTTTGCAAATCAGTAAGAAATCTGGAATTTCAATTTTTAAATCAAATTAATTTAGTTTCGCAATTAACGATTAAAATCTTTTTAATTTAAAAATCTAAATCAACATTTTTTTCACTTCTTACCTTTTTTTTATAATTTTAACGTCGCTCTTTTTATGCTCCCAAATCGGTGCTAATCAGCGACGGAGGTCATAAGATGTCTTTGTTAAGAAAGTACTTGTTGAAAATACATTCCCCAGTGGTGCTCGTATCAATCGGCCGCTGCCGGGAAATGAACCTGGGACCTCCAAATTACGAGTCCAATACTACCGACCGAGCCATCGCAGGCCTCAATTCTTACCTATTAATTTTTCTAAGTTTATATCGCGGTGATTTTTACTTTTTTTTTGTCATTTTTTCTTTTGTTGTGAAGGCTCGATCTGACAAACTCTGTTATTAATAATCTAAGTAAAATTGAACAATTTCATATATGCGAAGCCATAAATGATTTTGTGCGCTTTTCTGAAATTCAATGAAATAAGAATTAATAAATAGAAATGTAACAATTAATATGATTTCTATATTTTGTGTATTAAATAAACTGGATTGAATTGAACATTTTACAATTTGTTGCTGATGCCTGCTTTTCCCTACACATCCCTAATTTTTTTTTATTTATCACTCTTATTATTTTTATTTAATGAACTGTGATTGGACAATCAACATAATTTCATATTTTCTTTTTATTTTGCTTTTTGATATTTTCTTTGAGAATTTCTTTTTTTTCAATTAATAAAAATAAAACATTGCATTTTTTTCTTAACCTTTTAACTTCTTCTTTATTTTTTATGCATGAAATTAATTATCATTATTGTTTAATTAATTATTCTTATTTTTTTCTTTAAAATTATTCAAGTCAATGTGACTATTAATTAACATCACTTAAGTACTGTAATACAAATTTTCCTACTCATTTTAATGTTTACAAAATTACACATTGAATTTTACACCTGCCAAGAAAATAATCACATTACTTTTATAAGAATATAGATAGTTATCGAATTACTAGTACTATAAAGAATGAGAACTATTATTATCCACTCAAATAGCATTATTTTCTTTGATGAGTTTTAAAAATATATATAATAAATAAACTAAATATTATAATTTAAATAATGTAACAAAATTTAAATAATGTTACAAAGTAATAGACATCAAATTGATTGTTTTCTTTCTCGATTTTTCCTTAATTAATTTTCTAGTACCTCTAGCAATATTTAAGACTTAGCGATATGCAAGTGCAAGTAAGTTGCTAATAAAGAGGGTTTTGTGCAATATTTGAGAAAATATTGATTAACGCAATTTAGCTCGTTAATACCGATTAAAATTCATGTAATACTTTGTAATAAATACATTTCGAGTCAGAAATTTATAATAGACATTTATTTAACTTGCTTTTTATTTGTTTTAAATATTATAATTTCAAACAAAATTATATTATAATGTAAAATAAAAAAGGCATACCGACGTCTGCATTTACTTTTGTGTTGAGTGTTTTTATATCTCTCTTTCTTACTCTCTCTCTCTCTCCATTGCGCCTGCCAGACTCATTTATATCAAGAATACATCTAAACCCTGGGTTACAAACATTATAAAATTCAATCAAGTCACGCAATATGGCTTATAAGAGGCTTCGGATCTCTGGCTTGCACTCTGACTACCTTGAATATAAATCACAGATAACTGCTCAAGCCAACTGCTAAGCCTGTTCACAGGTGATCAATTGAATGTTCATTATGCCTCCATCTCTAACTCAGGTCCTCAGTTTACCCTAGATCAACTTCACCTGATTCTCATTACTTTTCCAACAACGCCTGCTTCTGCTTTTAGCTTCGCTCCCATCACGTCTGGCAAGGTTCAAGCTGCTATTGTAAGAGTTACGTCTAAATCCATTGGCATCGATGGGGGTTCTGCAGCTACATTAAAGTTACTAGGTCCTCTCATTACTCCACATCTTGTAGAAATCTTCAACCAGTCACTGTCTACTGGCTCCTTTCCGGAAACCTGGAAGAGGGCTCTACTCTATCCTTTGGCGAAGTCAAGCAAGCTAGAGTCGCCCTCGGATACTAGACCAATTGCTAGACTGTGCGAAGTGTCTAAGTTATTTGAGAGGCTGGTCTATGACCAGCTCTCTACTTACATTGCTAATAATAACTTAATTATTGATAGACAAGCGGGCTTTCGTCGAGGACATAGTACCCAGAGAGCCCTTTTGGGTGTTTTGGATGACGTGAGGCGTGCTGTAGACAGACGAATGATTACTGTTCTGATCTTGTTTGACTTCGCTAAAGCGTTTCATTCAGTACCCCATGGATCTCTCCTTTCCAAATTGCGTCTACTCGGATGTTCCGACGCGGTTATGTACTGGCTTTTTCAATACCTAGTGGGACGTTTGCAGGCGGTTGCGGATGACGGGGGTGGACTCTCGCCTTGGCTTGCTACTACCAGGGGAGTACCTTAGGGCAGTGTTTTGGATCCCCTTCTTTTCTCGATTTTTATCAACAATTTACCACAGGTCTTTCGTTACTCAAAACATATGATCTTTGCCGACGACACACAGATTTACTACTATTACGCAATTGCCATTAACGAATGTGCAGCTGCAAATGGGCTAAAATTGAATATATCAAAAACCAAGGTGATGATCCTGGGTAGCCAAGCTTTCATTTCCCGCATTGACCTAGACACTCTCCGAGGATGACGATCAACAATGAATCTATTCATTATTCGTTATAAGTTAAGTCATTAGGAGTATGGATTTCGCCCACCCTGGAGTGGTCGGGGCAGGAGTCGTCTATCTCCCAGCGTGTGCATGGAGTCCTGTATTCTCTGCACTTTTTGAGTCGTGCCCTCTCACGGCAAACAAGGAAAAAACTGGTTGAGACGTTAATCTTACCACACTTCGATTATGCGTGCGCGGTATACGATAACATAGATAGAACCAAACATCTTAAATGATGACGTCTCTTAAATGCCTATGTAAGATTTGTATGAGGCAATATTCCATGGAGAGGACATGTAACTCCATACCGCCTGGAGCTGGGCTGGCTGTCGATCGAACTTAGGAGATCCCTCTTCATTGGATCCTGTGTCTATAATATCATCGTTCTTAGAAAATACTCCATATCTTGCCGATCATTTCATCCTACGTAACTATTCATGATCGGTATTCGTTCATCTACGCATCTTCCACATGTCTCTCTCTCTCTTACCAACCACCAAGAATAGAATCACTAAATGATTATTTTCTAATCACAGCATCACGTCTCATTAACCAGCTTCCCTTCACCGATTTTAATCTTTATCATTCAACTCTTTTAAATTCACCCTACTTCGCTATCTTTCTGAGCTTGACCAACAGTCATGGGAGCTGAGGGTCTGTCGTGAGGGGCTTAGCTGCCTCCCTTACCGGCCTTCTGAGTCCTCCGAGTACATGCTCTAACATATTCACTTGCTTATTTACTAAATTTTAACTAATTTTATACTCATTGGTGCGTGTGCTCTGAAGTGTGCGCGGGCTTATTGTACTATTGTATTCTTACATCGCTTTTGTCTACCTTGTAATTTCTTTGTCTGTTTTCGTCCCGCTCTGCTATCTACTTATTCAGTTATTTATACAGTCATTTATTATATTCTTTTATTGTTAATTTAATCATTTATTAATTAGATTTTATTATAAGTATTTCTTGTTTTGTTTACGCGTTATATTGTATTATTTGTTATATTAATATTGTTTTTATCGCCATTAAATTTATTGTAATTATATTGCGTTAATTTTGTTTTCCTTTTGTTTGTAAATTTTAATCAAACTGAATTCACCACGTGTAAATGGGGTTTACCCCTTAATCTACCTAATAAATCAATCAATCAAGCAATCAATCAATCTCTCTCCCTCTCGGTTGTAGAAAAGGCATAGCTTCTCAAAGAACGAAAAGCGCGTGATATATTTAATGAGGGAGGACATAATGCCGTTTTCCTTAGACCGTTGTGGCCAAGAAACATCTATAAATTATGGTCACTGGCGGTTCGAAAGTGTACCGAGCTGGGCTATGCGAGGCCCATTGTATTAAATCTAAATGTTTACATTCGTGAGACGAAAGATGGACCGTTAATATGCGTAACATCCGAGGCCAACAGTCTAAATCTACCCCTGCTTTCTTCTCCCTCTTCCATGCATGCTCAATGAGACAAGACCGGTCGGGCCAAAACAATCAAATCATCAAATAGTATATCCATCTTTCATGTAAACACTAATCGCTTAAAATCTCACTTCGCAGCCATTGAAGCATTAGTTCACCTGATATCTTTTGATGTCGTTGCGATTACGGAAACCTTCCTTACCGAGTATGATTCTTCTAAAGTTCTTAAATTAACTGGGTATATTCTGCATAGGTTGGATCACGTGGGTAGGGAAGGGGGCGGGGCAGCGGCGTATATACGTAAGGAGTACAAAGTGAGCATTGTTGCAAATTCGGATCCTGTTTTTTCAAATAAACCTGAATTTTTAATCTGACGCATAGTGGGTGGCTCGGTAACGACTGTTTCAGCGGTGGTTTATCGCAGGCCCACGGCTGTCTACCCGAGTGAATTTTTCGAGGTTCTCTCGGATATACTGCCGTAATGCAACAATGTCATAATCACGGTCAATGTCAATCGACTTCAATATCGATATGAGCTTTAACAGTGCCGCTGCCTCATGATGAGAGCTAACCTGATGGCATTGGAGCTTCTCGCTTATCCCATCCGAACAGACACATCACGCGGCGATATCGAAGGGTTTCTCCCATACTTAGTTGGATTTCTTCCTGATTCGTGAACCTGTGCCAAGATTTAATTATCTTAAGTCAACTGCTCCCTTCGCGGACGGCCATGACTCTATTAGTATAGAACTATTTATGTCTAATCAACAGATTAGGGAGAGGATATTTTGGAGGCGAAATCTGGAAGAGATAAACCTTCACGATTTTGCTACTACATTCTCATCAATCATGAATAACTCATCAGCGCAAACTTGGCCTAACCAGCCTCTCTCTATAAACACCTTAGATCATTGCTCATCATCGCCCTCGTTCTCAGAAAATCATACAACCCTTAAATCATTCGACGCCATTTCTTTATCAATAACTAACATCAGTAAATCGATTTTAACTTCTTTTGATATTCTAGCCCCATTAAAACTCATCACCATCAAAAACTCTTATAAACCGTGGGTTTTACGGGAAATAAAAATTAACATTAGAGCTAGAAATGCCGATTTGAAAAAATTACGTAGCACGAGAGATTCGTCGGATTATAGTATCTACAAGGAGCTCAGAAATAGAGTCTCTAATGCAATAAATTCCAGTAAATTCAAATTTCTTGCGGATAAACTAAGCACCAATGGTGATCCAGCTAGCTCCTGGAAATGTCTCCGGAATATGGGTTTTAGCACAAAAGCGCATCCATTACCACTGAAATCCTTCACTGCCCAACAATTAAACAACCATTATTCATCCATTTCAAATCATATACCTCCACTCACAATTTAGTCATTCGCATCCACCCTGAGCAACACTTGCTTGCTATCGACCACATCCCCCTCTTTCTCTTTCTCTATTGTGACAGCCAAGGGGGTGGGGCATGCGCTATTAAAATCATCCTCTAAGGCAGACGGTATAGATGGCGTCTCATTGAAGATGCTTAAACTTTTAGGACCTCAATTAACTCTTCCCCTTGTGGATCTGTTTAATAATATGCTGTCCGCGGGTCATTTTCCTGACTGCTAGAAGTGGGTGGTTTTGTTTCCGTTGGCCAAGTTGAACAAAATTGAGTCGTGCACAGATACCAGACCAACTGCCAAGCTGTGTGAACTATCTAAGATACTTGAGCGTATAGTGCATATGCATCTTACACACTATTTATAAAGTAGAACTATTCTGACCGACAGGCAAGCGGGTTTTCGGAGGGGCCACACTACCCAGACGGCACTCTTGGGGGTTTTGAATAATGTTAGAAGGGCCATCGTGGTTCTATATGTATCTGGTGGGCCGCACACAGACTGTTGCAAATGAGGTTGGCGAGCTGTGTGACTGGCTGGGGGTAAATGCGGGTGTACCTCAGGGCAGTGTACTTGGTCCGATTTTGTTTTCAATTTTTATGAATGATTTTCCAAGTGTTCTGAAATACAGTAAATATATGCTGTTCGCGGATTATGCACAGGTTTATTATTCGTTTTATCCGGCGGGCCTCGAATTAGTAGTACAGCACATCTCTAGGGATGCAAATGCCATCGCTGCATGGGCTAAAAATAATGGTCTTAAATTAAATTTAGATAAAACGAAGGTTATAATCCTGGGCAATCAGACGTTTATTTCTCGTATTGACCTCAACAATGCCCCGAGAGTTAGATTATGTGACGAATATCTAAGGTATGAAAATGAACTAAAGTCGCTTAGAGCTATTATCTCTCCTACTCTCGACTGGTCAAGACAGGTATCAGCAATCTCTAAACGTGTTCATGGGGTCCTCCAATTCATTGAGGTACTATCAGAAAACATTATCGTGGAAACTCAGAAAAAACTTAGTGGAGGTGCTCATTTTTCCTCATTTTGATTATACGTGTGCGGTCTACAACGACGTCGATCAGATCAGAAATCTGAAATTACAAAGGTTGTTAAATGCGAGCGTAAGATTTGTGAGGGGTAATATGTCTAGGTGTGACCATGTCACCCCCTACAGGCTTAATTTTAAGTGGCTGTCGGTCGAGTCCAGACGTTTCTTCCTCATCGGTTCACTAGCCTACAATATCATAAATCATAACTCACCAACTTACCTTGCAAATCATTTCATAACATTAAATAACCCCCCTAATACAAAATCTCACATGAGATTTTGTATTAGGGCCCATCACAAATCCTCGTGTCGCATCCCGTCATCCGTCTAAAGCGCTCACTTACTTACGACCTCGCATAAAAGCATTAAATAAGTCATTCGTTATCACGTCATCTCGCATTATTAACCAACTACCCATCACCACATTTACCCGATCCTCCCTAAACCTTTTCAAAAGCTCCCTTTTTGAATATCTGTTCGGACTTGACCAGGCAGCTTGGTCTGATCGTGTTCGGACCGAGGGAATTATATTGCGGTCCATCCCTCTATTCTCATTGTCGTAGTTATGTTTGTATATATTTATTTTCGTGCGTTTTTGTTAAATATTGCTTTGTAAAATTGTTTTCATTTATATTCTTGCGCCTGTGAATTGTAAATTGTTATTTTATTGTTTAAACTTTCTATCACTAATTTTAGTAAATATGCATCTTCTTTCTTTTATTGTTATATTGCGCATCTTTTTATAATTATATTTATATTTTTATTTTTTATATTTTTGTTTTTTATATGTGTTTTATTTTTTTTTAGTTGATTATTTTAAAGAAAAATGTAAATTTCTTTGTATTACTTGTGTGCCTACGGGGTTTTTACTCCAAAAGGTCCAATAAATCTTATTCATTTATTCATTTTCTGTGTCTTTCTCTTTAGCATTTTGGCACACAACTCACCACATTACGTTTCAGATCATTTCATCAGAATCAATAGCTCATCTGATTAACGCATTTCATCCCGCGATCCTCCTAAACCGTTGACCTATTTACCACCTCGTACAGAATCACTCCACAAATCATTCGTCCTCACTGCTACTAAACACTTAAACTCATTCCCCTTCACATTATTTGATCCATCTCATCTTAACACCTTCAAAACATTTGTCTTTGAACTCAAAATTTGTCTTTGCTCGTCAAAATTGGCCTGCCAATGCTGACGAAGCATATTATAGATATTCGTCCTTGAGTTCCGCGGGCGGGCTCGGTCACTGGAGTAAACGCATCCCAACCTAGAACTAAAGGGATAGTTGTCCGGTTGTCATCTGCGTCGGCTAGAGATGCAGTCGTAGAAAAGGCTCACCTTCTAAAAGGACGAAGGGCAAGCGAAATCTTTGAAGAAGGAGAAGAAAATGGCGTCTTCGTAAGGCCGCTATAGCCGAAAACCGTTTTCAAGTTATGGTCGCTAGCGGTTCGGAAGAGCACTGAATTGGGCTATGTGAGGCCGATATTCGTAATCTTCCGCCGCTCTCTTCATCCTCCTTACATGATAAATGAGACAGCACTGGTCGGGCCAATAAAAATATTAATATCACATAATCTAACTGTTTTTCCATTTTTCATGCCAACATTAATCGTCTAAAAACATATTTTGGAGCCATTGAAGCTTTAATTCACCCGAAATCTTTCGATGTCATACCGATCACGGAATCTTCCTTACCGAGCACGACTCCTCTGATATTTTTAAATTACCTGGATATGTACTGCACAGATTGGATCGTGTGGGTAGGGGAGGGAGTGGGGTAGCGGCGTATACACGTGAGGAATATAAGGTTGGTTTGTCACAAGTTCGGATCCTGTTTTTTCAAATAAACCTGAATTCTTGGTTTTGCGCGCGATGTGTAGCTCGTTGACGACTTTCTTAGCAGTGGTTTATCGCAGGCCAACAGCTGCCTGCCCGTGCGAATTTTTTGAGGTTCTCTCGGATATTCTACCGGACTGCAACAACATTATATTCACGGGAGATTTTAATATCGACATGAACACAGATAGTGCGGCTGCTAACATGATGAGAGCAAACTTGACGGCGCTGGGCCTCTCCCATCTGAACCGACGCATCATGCGGTGACATCGAACGGTATCTCCTACACTTGGTTAGACCTCTTCCTGATTCGCGAGCCGGTACTAAGCTTCAAATATATCAAGTCAACTGCTCTCTTCGCGGCTGGCCATGACTCCATTAGTTTAGAATTATTTTTGTCAAACAAACAAAAAGTAGGGGAGAGGAAGTTTTGGAGGAGCAATCTAGAAGAGGTAAACCTTGACACTACATTCACATCATTCATGTCAAACTCGTCAACTCAAACCTGGCCTGACCAGCCTGCCATCTCAAACCTTAATTCATTTGATATCATCTCCTCTTCTATAACTAACATCAGTAATTCAATTTTAGATTCATTTAATACCTTAGCGCCATTAAAACTCATCACCATAAAAAACACTCATAAACCCTGGGTTACACGTGAAATAAAAATGCGCATCAAAGACAGAAATAAAGCTTTTAAGAAATTTCGTATTTCAAGAGATCCGTTGGATTATAGTAACTATAAGGAGCTTAGAAACAGTGTCTCAAATTTATTGAACGCTTGTAAATTCAAATTTCTTGCGAATAAACTTAGTGTTAACAATGATCCAACTAGCTCCTGGCAATATCTCCGGAATATGGGTTTCTGCTCAAAGACGCTCCCTTCACCATTGAACGTTTTCTCTGCTCACCAACTCAACTCCCATTATTCATCTATTTCTAATCATTTACCTCCGCTTACAATTCAATCATTTGCATCCATCCTGTCAAACACTTGCTTGTTGTCATCTTCATCTCCTTCTTTCTCTTTCTCAACAGTAACGGCCAAAGGGGTGAGGCTTGCACTATTGAAAACTTACTCTAAGGCAGTCGGTATAGATGGAATCTCTGCAAAGATGCTAAAATTATTGGAACCTAAATTAACCTTTCCCCTCGTAGAATTATTTAATAATATGCTAACTGTGGGCTATATTCCCGACTACTGGAAGAGGGCGGTATTGTTTCCATTAGCAAAGTCGAATAAAATTGTGTCGTGTACTGATACTAACAAGGGAAGTACATGACCTCCGGGAAACGGATCTCATCCTAACTTTGGTATGTCTTTTATAATATAAAAATATGAAGAAAGCCAAGTTATCTCTTGCCAATGGCCACTTTTACGGAAGTTATTCGACATCCAATAATAATAGCAGTAAAAAATACTTCCAATTCGGTCGCTTATAACTCAAAAACAAATAAAGATAAACAATCGAACCAAAAACCGGAAAAAAGTTGAGTTCAAGTAGATATGGTTTAAAAAAAAGAAGCTCAAATTGCTTAATTTGAAGCAAAGTTATGAAGAAAATAAGAAATTGAAGATTATTAAGCCAAAATTTAATATGAAAAATTTATTGTTTCTTTTGGCTTAATAATCTTCAATTTCTTATTTTCCTCATAACTTTGCTTCAAATTAAGCAATTTGAGCTTCTTTTTTTTTAAACCATATCTACTTGAACTCAACTTTTTTCCGGTTTTTGGTTCGATTGTTTATCTTTATTTGTTTTTGAGTTATAAGCGACCGAATTGGAAGTATTTTTTACTGCTATTATTATTGGATGTCGAATAACTTCCGTAAAAGTGGCCATTGGCAAGAGATAACTTGGCTTTCTTCATATTTTTATATTATAAAAGACATTCCAAAGTTAAGATGAGAATTGTTTCCCCGAGGTCATGTACTTCCCTTGTAAGCCTATCGCTAAGCTATGTGAACTGTCGAAAGTATTAGAGCGAGTAGTGCATTTGCAGCTTTCCCATTATTTGGAAAGCAATAACATACTGACGGAAAAAAATGCAGGTTTTCGTAGGGGCCATAGTACCCAGACGGCGTTACTGGGGGTTCCGGATGACGTCAGAAGGGCCATCGATTCACGAAAAATCACGGTTTTGACTTCGATACAGTGCCCCACGATAAACTTATCACCAAATTGGGTGTTATCGGGTGCACAGACAACGTTTTAAACTGGTTTTACAGGTACTTGGTAGGTCGCATACAGTCCGTTGAGGGTGAGGATGGCGAGCTGTCTGACTGGTTAAGAGTAAATGCGGGCGTACCTCAGGGCAGTGTACTCGGTCCAATTCTGTTTTCAATATTTATTAATGATTTACCTAGTATTTTGAAACATAGCAAATATATGCTGTTCGCGGACGATGCCTAGGTTTACTCCTCGTTTTATCCGGCGGAGTTTGAATTAGGAGTCCAGAGAATCTCCGAGGATGCTAATGCAATCGCTATGTGGGCAAAAAATAACGGTCTCAAACTAAATGTAAATAAAACGAAGGTTATGATCCTGGGCAGTCAGGCGTTTATCTCGCGCATTGATCTGAACACTGCCCCGAGAGTTAAAATAGGAAATAAGTTCATGCGTTATGAAAATGAAGTTAAGTCGTTGGGAGTAATTATCTTAATTGGGGTCCTTCACTCCTTGAGATATTACAAGAAAACTCTATCTTGGAAACTCAGGAAAAATCTAGTGGAAGCGCTCATCTTCCCGCACTTCGATTATGCGTGCGCGGTCTATGATGATGTCGATCAGACCAAATATTTAAAGCTACAAAGACTTCTTAATGCGTGCGTAAGATTTGTGAGGGGTGATCTGTCCAGATACGATCATGTAACCCCCTACAGGCTGGATTTAAAATGGTTGTCGGTCGAGTCCAGACGTTCATTCCTCATTGGTTCATTAGCCTATAACATCATACTACATAACTCACCAGCTTACCTTGTAGATCATTTCACAATATTAAATAACCCTGTTATAAATCCCCGCGTCTCATCTCGTCATCCGCCTAAAGCACTTTTATACCTTCCACCTCGCACAGAAGCCCTTAACAAATCATTCGTCATAACATCATCTCGCATAATTAACAAATTACCCATTGACATCTTCTTGAATTCATCCCTAAATCTTTTCAAAAACACTCTTCGATCACCTGTTTGGACTCAACCAGACAGCTTGGTCCGACCGGGTTAGGTCTGAGGGAATCGCTTTGCGGTCCATCCCTCGCTTCCAAGCGGAATAAGTCTACTTTTTATGGAGATTGTTTTAAATTTGCGTGTTCAATTTGTAAAATTAAAATAAGGATCGTTATATATTTTGTATTATTTTTATATATTTTTATTTTTATATGCTACAATGCAATTTTTACGATTGTTAACTTGTATCATTATCAATTTTGTTTATGTTTTATATGTATTTTATTTTTGTTGTTGAAATTTAATTTTAAGAAATTGTAAATATTTCCACGACTGTATTACTCAAGTGCCTACGGGATTTCTACCCCAAACAGGTCTAATAAAATATTCATTCATTTATTCTCTCTCTCTCTCTCTCTCTCCCTGGTGGGTATATTGGACGCTCAAAGCTTCGCCTCCTCGAGTTTTACATTATTTTTTGTTCACGCTCTTTCTTCGAGTTTCAGCCTAGAGGAAGGGATTCCCTGGAGTGGCGGCTGTTATCTAATATAATAACAGGTACTTTTTTTCGCCCTGGAATCCTTTTATTTCCTCTGTAAATATTGGATTACTGAAGAGGTTAGGTCTCGTCCACTGGCAAATTGGCGGCTCTTCATCGACGTTTTTGCACACTTGGAGCAGCGCCTCTACTGGCTTTCACCTGTATTTAAGGGTCAACCTCGTCGCGCAATTTTCACTTCTTCCTCAAGGATTTTAATTTCGTCACCGTGGAGAGATGCTGCCGGCTACGCGCACCACCTGCTTTGTCTGCAGCCGCAGAATTGTTAAGAAATATCATGCGGAGGTATGCTCTCGATGCGGCAGTTACATACACGCCAACTGCTTCGCGATTTTGGTTCCATGACACTTTGCCGTATGACAGTTCGCCGTTGGACACTTCGCCGTCGGACAAATCGCCGTGTTACTTTTCGCCGTGTGGGACATTTCGCCGTATGGAATTTTGCCGTATGTGACATTTTGCCGTAAGGAACTTCTCGCCGTAAAGTAGGAAAAAATACTTATGAAAAACGAATGATAACTAATCAATTAATCACAAGTACTTAGGCGATTAACTTTGAGTGTAAACAAAATCATATATTGAAATTGAAAAATTGTTTGTTATTATAGTCTAGTTATAATTACAAATAATTTACCGATACTGTATGTGTGTAACAACAAAAGTGTAATGGGGGGCTGCGCCCCCCAAACCCCCTGCTCAACCAATAACCCTATAACCCTATAACCCAATCGCGTACGGCAAAATGTCTCATACGGCGAAATGTTATACGGCAAGATGTCTCATACGGCGAAATATTATACGGCAAAAGGTCTCATACGGCGAAATGTTTACGGCGAAGGGTCCGACGGCGAAGTGTCATACGGCAAAATGTCCGGTTACGGCTAAAAACACATTTCTCATCTGTTGAATCACTAATCCTTCCATTAATCACGATATCATTTCATTCTCAGAAACTTTTCTCACAGAGCATGACTCCTCCAACATGCTGGGCCTTCCTGGCTACACATTGCACAGATTAGACGGGGTGGGTAAGGAGGGGGGGGGGTGTAGCCGCCTCTTTCAAGAGTAATTCTGATGTTAGGCTTGTGGCTCACTCTGACCCTGTCGTTTCCAACACCCCGGAATTTTTAATTTTTCAAGTTAGTAATAAAACTAGTACGCTGCCATTTAGTGTTGTCTACAGTAGGCCCATAGCGGCCTACCCATCACAATTTTTTGATACGTTGAATAATTTTTTACATACTTGTGACCAGGTAGTCATCACAGGCGACTTTAATATTAATATGTGCAGTAGGGGCGGGGCGTCCGCCATGTTGGATTCATATGTAGATTCACTAAACTTCCTTATCAAATCTGACCCTACACATCATACGCATTTCACCAACCATTCATCTCATACCTGGCTGGATTTATTTATAACGCGTTATCCTCCGCCAGTCTATTCTTATTTTAAGTCTTCAGTTCCCTTTGCAGCAGGACATGATTATATTCTATTAGCTTTTGATTTTATTAAGCCATTGCCGGCGGTAAAGAAGATTTGGTCACGGAACCTTGCTATAATTGATGATGATTGCTATTATGTTTTATAATGCGACTCTTCTATTTTTATTATTATTTTTGTAAGTATTTTTTATAGAATTATTATTGTTTTTATTTTTATATTATGTATCAACATTTTTGTAGTTTGAGCTCTTTTAAGAGTTCGTATGTGTATACGGGGTTTCACCCCAAAATACCCAAATCAAATCAAATCTCTCTCTCTCTCTCTCTCTCTCTCTCTCTTTGTTTATCTCTGACTTTACTCTCATGGAGAAATGTGAAAGGTCCACTGTAGTTACAGCCTAACCTAGTATGAGAGCGCAAATATGAAATTTTTATCTTCCATTTAGTTGCACTCTTGTACAATATAAAAATGGAATAATTTCAGGTTGGATATAATTCCCTAAATAATCAATTGTAATTCATAACTCTTCCCAACAAAATCCGGCGGGCGAGTTAGCTGTGAGGTAACTGACAAAGAGTTTGCTTGACTCTAGCTCCCTCTTACGGCCGCATTTGAAATTCTGCCTGAAATTATACCACACATCTCCCTTCTCGCTGTCTTAGCGAAATAACAAAAATCGAGTTAAGTAAAATCGGCAAGCAATTTCTTTGAATGCGGTATTTCTTTATTATGCGTGAATGAATCCCGGCAGAATTTGTTGTACAGTCAAGAAATAAATAGAGAAGATGAAGTTTCATCATAAATACATGATATAATGAATAAATAATGAAATATTTATGGAAGTAAATTTTGAGGGGTTAGTTAGCTGTATACATGGCTTACGCGCCTTTATACTTGCGTCAGATACTGTCGCGCCTTTTGATTGAATATTCACTATTTCTTTAGTGAATATTCACTATTCTTATTTATGAAGCATTTAACTAATTTAGAAAAGGAATAATCTCTATTTTCATAGTGAAAAATGAGTTCAGCATTTAAATCATGGATATTATTACTAATTTTCCCTAAGAAAGTAATGTTGATTGTAACGCTCCACTGGGGATCAAGGTACAGGTTAATAATTAAAGATACGTTAATTAAAAGATTTATTATAACTATATTACAAGCTACTATGACGGGGTGGGTGCCAGCCGTGTTGTTTCGTAACGAGTAAACGATAACTCGCGGAATATCGTAACTTACAAGGAGAGGTCACACCCTCTGGAAAACGGATCCTTACCAAACTCTAGGATATAATTTCTACTATAAAATCATGCAGAAGGCCGAAGTTTTAGTGTCCAATGCCCATTTTTACGATAGATATAAGCAAATAATGAAAAATTTCGCCGAAAAAACCGTTGAATTTGAACACTTATAACTAAGAAACAATTAAAGATGTACGTATAAACTAAATTTTAAAAGAAAGCTGAGGTCGAGTAGATACGTTTTGAAAAAAAGGAAGCTTAATATGGTCAAAAGTTATGGGAGAATTAAGAATTAGCCAAAACTTTATCGAAGATTTAAAGTTACAATTTAATAATTTTTTTAGCCCAAAATTTCGTCTAATTCTTATTTCTCCCATAACTTTTGACCATATTAAAATATTTGAGCTTCCTTTTTTTAAAACATATCTACTCGATCTCAGCTTTCTTTCAAAATTTAGTTTATACGTACATCTTTAATTGTTTCTTAGTTATAAGCGTTCAAATTCAACGGTTTTTTCGGCGAAATTTTTTCATTATTTGCTTATATCTATCGTAAAAATGGGCATTGGACACTACAACTTCGGCTTTCTACATGATTTTATAGTAGAAATTATATCCTAGAGTTTGGTAAGGATCCGTTTTCCAGAGGGTGTGACCTCTCCTTGTTAGATAATTGCTTTGTTGTACTGCTATCGGTTCGCTGTAAGGGAGGGGTAGGAGAAGGAGGGGACCAGGATCTCGCACACACTATTACGGATACTCGGCGGTACCGTACGCAGCAAGAGTGAATTATTCACCAACCTTTATCGAAGAAATTGGTACTCGTCCTTCAATGGCGATATCACTCTCTCTCTCTCTCTCTCTTTCGCTACAAGGTATTCTGCGGCTTTTCAATACGAACAAATAATCCGATCAGTACGGCGGACCGTAGAGCTCTGGCTCTCGATTGTACCGCGGTACGTACTTGTATGCGGTGCATCGATCTCGCATCGAGCGAGCAAGTCGAGCAACGCTGTATTCAGGCTGTAGCGGTGACCATGCTGTAAAAGCGGATATTGTCTTGGTGCAGTTTAAGTCTCGGAGATGCTGTATACTTCCTACTAGGTGACTATTACCTCGTTCCTTCTTGCGTCTTCAAGTAAGTTGTACGGTGTGAGTTTCAGGTACGAATTCACCCGCCGCCGCATGCTGCTTGGGGTCGACTCACCCCTCTCTCCTCGACGACAACCTCGGTGATTGAGAGCCGCTCCGTCTACGACTCCAGGTAAATACTTTGTCGTGAGGTTTACGCAAGTTTGCGTATTTGTATACGTGCTCATTCAAGAGGTCTGCTGTACACGTTGTTTGTGTATAGCAACCTAACCTCAATCTGTCCTATGCGGTTCCTTGTACAGCTGTAGTGTCTACATACAGCTGTATATTAATTTCCTTTATCTTTTGTCTTCTGCATATAGCTGTATATCCTCTTCCTTGTTCCTTACCCTCTTAATATGTCTTCGATCATTAAATCCACCTTGTCACACCCCCCCCCCCCCCACCAAACCGTCGAGTGTCTGTAAGACATTGAGACGCATTTATAGGCATTGTTTTTGCTCTTTGCTTTGGGAAGGCTGCCTAGGTAGGGACTACGGACTATTTACAGGATATATACAAGTTTTATGCAGGACACCTTTAAGTGCTAAATAAAAAATGAAATTCTATTCGGATCCGAAGGCGTTCACGCTAACCACTGCGCTATGCCCGCACTGGTCGTAGCGCTTCTTATTGCTCTTATATGCTATCGATACCGCGCCACCTCGCGGTGTCGGTAATACTGGCATCTTATAACAAGTGGATTAAATCCACCTTGTCACATGATATATAAAACTAAAAATAATAATTACTTTTAAAAACGTTTAAATATAAGGCAAGAACCACCTTAAAATATAGAATATCATTCTTTGCGACAAAAATCAATTTTTAATCATGATCTTAATTACAGCTTCGATTTATTTATTACAATTAAAAGAAGTTTTTAATTGCAATTTATTAAATATAATTAGGTTTTATACTAGTAAAATGCTAATTGAAGACGATAGATCTGGAAACATTTTTAATGACACTCAATTCAATTCAATTATTGGTCTATTAAGATCAACTGCTCTATATTAATAAAGTAGTAATTTAAATAGTTACGATTGCCGAACAGTCCTGTTTTACTCTCTTAATTGCAAATATTGAATAATCACTTTAATATATCAAAAATCCGATCACTGCGAAAAAGTGATTTTTAACTTGCAAATAAAGAGCATTGTTACTTTTTCTAAGGGAAATATACACTTTTTTAAAAAGCAGATGTTTAACAAAAGCGAACATCCACTTTGCAAAAGAGTATATTGGCTTTTTTAAAAAAAAGTACCCGGTATTCGCACCATTAAGAAAATGATTTTGTACTATTTGTGATATACAAAGTACAGACATTACGATTAGAACAATTTATATAAAAAATAAGAGTTTTATGCGAAACATAATATTTGTCCCTACTTACTGTAGTTACTAGAAACCTAACGAGATTTTTTTGTTTCTATAAAACGTTTTTTTGAAAGAGAAAACTTTGAAATAGGGTAACTCTTGGTATTACTGCGGTTTTTTAGGCAACCTAGCTTTAAACCCATATAAAAATGGTTCTTAAAAAAAATTAATATTTTTTTTGTGATCGTGAAATATAAGCTTATAGAATGTTAAAAAAAATTACCGTGACAAAATGTAATTATGTAATTAACAAAAACAATTATTTTATACAGCCGTTATAATATTACTATTAATGCGGCCATATGACAATTACTGCACTACAATTATTGCTGTGTTGGTGTTATTGCGTAATAGTTACTGCTGTATATAAAAATATAATAATTTATTTATTAAACTATTAAATTACGTACATTGAATCTTGAAACAGGTAGCATGCAACAATAATATAATAAATAATTAAGGCAAGTTTGATTACATTTAAAATAAATTGATACATTTGATGTAACAGGAACTGTAGAGACTGTTGAGCTCGATGAGCTTTTATGGACATTTCTAACGGTTTCACCAGATTGTGTGAGAATATCTACATGATGTTGATTAGAATTTCCCTGAAAAGTTTTATGCATTATGAATATAATATTCAAAAAATTAATGAATATACATTTTTTAATTTAATTCAAGTTATTTTTGCATGCGTATACATGAATTATTGATATAAGAATATTTAAAAAAACTTTACCTCTAAATGAAGTGCATTCCTTTGGTCGGTTGAGAGAGATGGTACCAAATTTCAAATAAACTTTTATCTTCTGTAAGACCGTACCAAGTTGGACTAGAATTCAACTTAAAACGTTCTAATTTTTCACTGCATAATAAGTTTTCAAGTGATTTGAGTTTTTCTGCATCCCTTCGCTCAGTCTCGGCAATAATATCATTATCTTCAAGTACATCTGTATGTGCAATACGACGAATAACTATTGCATTTGCATTGAAAGGCCATAAACCACATTTTTTAAAACCATTACTTAAATTCTCTTCATATCCATTGCATCAAGGGCCTTCTTAAATACTGGTGCAAATCGATTAAAATAATATCACTGTCCGAACAAAATTTGCATAAATGTAATGACATGTGGGATATATGACCACCAATGTATAGTATGACAAGCCGTGCAATTTGATTCTCAGTCAGCCAAGGTTCAAATACATTCGCAACATACTCATAAAAATTCTTTGACGTCATCCGCCCATGTTCAGAAAATCCAAAAGTAAATTCAGTAGTAGCAAATATTGCAGCATTGTCGGGTAATGATTTTCCTTTGAAAAGAACAAAAATTGAAGCTAATAATTCTCCTGCAGCGTTGCCTGTTATTAATACTGTTATATACTCCTTCTCGTTATTGCCTACAATATTCATTACATTTTTACAGCCTTTTGGAGCGAGCACCGAACTTGGTTTTGGATTCAACGATATACCTGTAATCAAACAATAGTCTTATTAATAAAAACAGAACAGTAAATACAAACGATAGTTAAACAAAACCGTCATACCCGACTCATCTGTATTGAATTTCCTGTTCGCTTCTATCTACATCAATCCATTATCTTTCAAATAATTTTGAACTTTTTCAATCCACTCGCGTAGACTGGCTTCGCTTACTTTCACTCTGCTTAAAGAAACATTTTCAGACATTCGCTTAGAAATCTCTGGATGTCTCTTTAAAAACCCTTGATACCAAAATCTGCCAGGCATATTATTTATAAAAGGTGTCATTTTCTTTAAATTATCACAAATATATTTAACACTTTCACGCAGTTGAAGTTTTGTGACTGGAAAGCCTTTATTGCAGCATTCAAAAATCCAATTAACCAGATCTTGCTCTTCTTGAACATTTAAAGTTGTTGCAGGTCCAGGTTTTTTCTCAAGAGGATATACTCCCGTTTTCTTCGCTCTCAAGGTAGACTCTGGTGTGTTGTACAATCTTGATACCTGTGCTAAAGACGATTTTCCTGGATTTAAATCTTGAAGAGCTAAATGCACAGATTCACTTTTGTAATTCAATCTGGTTTTCTTGGGTTTCATCTTTTGTTTATTATTATACTTTTTCCAGTTTTTCATTGTTATTTAATAAACTATATACTGGATACGTAGGTACAAACAAACACATACACGCGTTTAGGTTATGCCGCATAAACCAAGCAGCAGCAATAATACTAACAACTAGCGAAAATTGTATTGGTAATGTTGTTTTTCAATTTATAATATAAAATATATTTTTAAGCATTATTTAAATATTTGGACTAATAAAATAATATATTTTTGATTGAAGTTCATATGACATTAACATTTAGTATATATTTAGAAATTAATAAATTAAAAGGGTTTCAGAATTTGGTATTTCATCGACTTATACTCGTACTTTATCGACTCGGTAACATATCTGTTTTTTAACTAAGATTAATTAATTAAAATGTTTATTATATATAGAAATTTTATAGAAATAATTTACCTCGATGTGTAAATGAATTATACTTTTTTTTCAACTATTTGTTTATTTTAATAGTTTACCCGCGTAAAAATATAAACTATTGCCAAGATATTGCAGGAATATGAGCAATAGTTATTGCAAACATATTGCCAATATGTTCCCGCGACAAGTGGCAATGTATTGCCAACATACCGCCAAACAGCATCCTCCAATATCTTTGCCAAATATTGGCAATAGTTACTATTTTATCATTTGTAAACTATTGCCAATATGTTGGCCATACCTCATACATTTAAAAAAAAAATAAAAAAAAATATTATCCAGCCGCGGGATTTGAACCTTCGATCTTTAGATCCGAATGCTGGCTCTTTACCACTGAGCCATTTTGCTATTTTGTTATGAAGAGTTAATTTCAGGTTATAAAGAACAGTTGAATTCATAAAATTTTGGACTTAGAAATTTTTTAACCACACTTTCAACTGCTCTTTATAGCCTGAAATTAACTCTTAATAACAAAATAGCAAAATGGCTCAGTGGTAAAGAGCCAGCATTCGGATCTAAAGATCGAAGGTTCAAATCCCGCGGCTGGCTAATATTTTTTTTTATTTTTTTTTTTAAATTTATGAGGTATGGCCAACATATTAGCAATAGTTTACAAATGATAAAATAGTAACTATTGCCAATATTTGGCAAAGATATTGGAGGATGCTGTTTGGCGGTATGTTGGCAATACATTGCCACTTGTTGCGGCAACATATTGGCAATATGTTTGCAATAACTATTGCCCATTGTTCTGCAATATAGTGACAATAGTTTATATTTTTACGCGGGTAAATATCATTAATGAAGTTTGGACTTAGAAAATTTTTCAATCGTATTTTCAACAGTTAGTTATAACCTGTAATTAACTCTTAAAAACCAAATAACAAAATAGCTCAGTGGTAAAGTATGAGCGTCCGTATCTAAAGATCGAAGGTTCAATTCCCGGGACCGAAGCTTTTTTTTAAATTTTTTTTAAATTTACCTTATTCTATTTAAGTGCCGATTCAATTTTTAACCTTATTTATTACAATAAAAAGAAATAAAAGATTTAACAACTATTGCCAATATGTTGGCGATAGTTTGGAAGTGGTTAGATAGTAACTATTGCCAACATATTGCCAACATGCGGCAGGATGAGGTTTGGCGTTTTATTGGCAATATGTTTGCAATAACTATTTCTCATATCCTTGCAATATCTTAGCAATAGTTTATATTTTTATGCGGGTAGATTTTAATATATTTATTAAATACCGCATTAATACCTACATGCGCAGTAATACCTACACTTACCCTACTGAATTACTTGAGATTCCCGTATATATTGCATGCATTCAAAAATATATCGTTTAGTATTTCAAAGTTTTCTCTTTCAAAAAACGTTCTATCGAAACAAAAAAAATATCGTTAGGTTCCTAGAAAGAAATGTTTAATTTCCTTAAGAGAAATGTTTAATTTGAATTCATTAAATATAAATAGATTTTATTAGTTAAAATCCTTATTGAAATCGATAAACAAAAATATAACTTTAATGATCGACACTCAATTAAATTCAATTAAATTCTTCAATGCATCTCTATCATCTTTAATATAATGTTTTTTCAATCAAGCTGTATTGTATTATTATGAAGTAAGAATTTTAATTTAATTGAATTTATCTTTCATCAAATAATTTGAATCAATTATTTTAGCAGGGATTATTTGCAATTATTTGAAAATACCAGTATAAGGGTACCAGAAAATATTCTGTGTAAAGTATAAAATTTTATTACAAGAAAGTGATCTGTGGTTTACGCGACATAGTTTCAAGCCACAAACAACGTGTAGTTTATTATTACGAAAGTACTCATTTTGTGGTTGCTATTTCTAATTAGTATACTCAAATTTCCAGAAGTTTAGTTGATTCCCTATAAAAAGAGAAACATATGCAAACCCTGGTTTAGTATTTTCCATGATTACATACAGCCAAAATAGGTAAGATTGTATTAAGATAACTAAATATTGTAAATAAAGTTTGTATATAAATGTTATCAATTAGAATTAATTAGTTTCTTTAGAAAAATAACTGCATTCTTGATAATTAATCTATAAAGTTTCAGCAAAATTGACTTAAAAAATTTTTCATTTTTATGCATTATTTTATGTTTTTTAAATAATTTCGCATGTGATACATGTATTACTCGCATTTTATGTACCAAACCGAACGTAGTCAGGCTAATTTCGTTGCTTTTAGAAATAAGTTCTAAAACTTTATGCCCACAAGTTTTTACATAAACTATCTTAATTTCTATCTTGCTTGCCGGAATATAAAATATTTTGTGAAAAAGATAAAAATATTTTTTAAAAATTCGTTATTCAAGGATACGAAATAGAACAACAACTTTATGTAGCAAAATTTATCAGAAAACGTTTAAGTATTTGCAAAAAGAAAACAAACGCGAATGATAAGGTTCAATTTGATTTTAAGAAACGTGAGAGATTGTACAACCCGCTAAGCATCTTTTTTCCTTAAATAGCATCTACTTTTCAAAAATCTTTGAGTTATAGTTGCTATATCATTAAATCTTAATTATATAAATGTAGTCAACGTGCGGAAGTGCAGTATTTTTACGTATAATATTTTTGGGAGGTTACTTCAAGGATTCGGAATAATCGGGAAATTATAAATCACCCTAAAATATCCATCTATACTAATATATTACACTATTATTTAGTATAATTTATACGAATCTTTACTATAAGATTTTCTCGCTTTGTGTATTAAAATAATTAAATTTCTTAACAAAAAGTGAAGTCAATATTTATACTATTTTAATTAATATTTAACTGTCATTGTTCAATTCATTTAGGAACTCTTTTCTAACACTTAATAACTTTCATAGAATTCATGTCTAACAGGTCTTGTTAAGGGGGTACCATACTTAATTAAAAATTCAAATTTTGCGCCACAAAATAGCAGACGAAAAAACAACTAATTTAGTTATAATATTTAATAAAAATAAATTTACGGAAAAACAGGAGTTAGTTGCCCTCCGTTATGTAATTATCTATCATTTTACAAAATTCCAAGTTATATTATAACAATATGTCACCGAGAAAACCTTGAAAATTGCAATTTTCTTATATTTTTCAAGGTTTTCTCGGCGACACAAATGTTTGGAACTTGTATATACAGACCATCCATCTATTAATATCTTAATAATTGTTATTTATTCTTTGATCTATATACATAAGATGTTAGGCAGTAATTAACTAATTTAAATACTGATGGTCTTAATCTTCATTTTTTCTATATTATTAATTTCTTAAAAGCATATGAATACTTTTATAATACTTATTTATACCCTAAAACATAATATATTATTTTGCTAATAAATGTAAAAGGGCATTCTTCTAATATAAATTTATTTAAAAATAAATAAATAAATAATACTAATTTTTAAATTCAAACTATTTATTTAAAAATAATATAGAAAGTTTCTAGGTATATTTAGCAGTTTTATTTTGAAGCTATTATTTATACCTAGTTTCTACTTATTAAAAATAGCGTTTGTATGTATAAGAAAAAATTTTAACAATTTATTTAAGTAAATAATTATACATAAAATCAAAAGGCGCGGTAGCGTCTTGACGCAAGTATAAGCGCGAGAGCAATTTATACAGCTAACTAGCCCCTCAGATTTTTTACTTTTCTAACGGCTGCATTCTTACATTATTTATTTGCGCTATTAGTCACGCATTACGTTCCTTATTTACTCTTCTTTACTGAACAACAAGTGTTGTACGAATTCATTTAAGACAATCGATGCCAAAGATATTGCTTGCTGAATTCCTTTTCTCGATTTTTGCTTCTTCCTTCTTTTCGTCATCGTATGTATATTATATATGTTTATAGAAAGCGAAGTCAGATAGCGATATGTTGGCAGATGTGTGAGATAGAAAGAGAGCGTCGCGTGCCAGATGGTCAAAGAACCCATACAGAGCTCCCAATAATTGGCAGGCGCAGAAAATCAGACATGGCAGCGAAAGGGAGCTACTGTTTATTTACCTGTGACTGTCACCCGCAATATTTTTTTTTGGTTATATAACTTGTTAAACATTTTATTTTATTAGTTCTCAATAGACTTCTCAGTGACTCCAGTATAGTGGATATAACTTAATAATTGTTTAAACATGATGAAATTCACTACAACTCCAGTCATTTGAAATGAATAGTACAATATTTATTATATTACGCGAGTAACTGGGAAGTCCATTCAGTTTATACACAAGCTATCATATGTGATGAATTGTTATCAATTGGTTTGTTTTAGTTTTATTTATTTGCCAGATAGTCTCTTGAGGGCATATCTTCATTAAGTAAAATAGAAACTTTACAAATATAAAATAGCTTGCGTAGAATCTCAATAGACTTCCCAGCGACTCCAGTATAGTGGATATAAATTAATAATTGTTTAAACATGATGAAATTCACTACACTCCATAGTGATTGGAAATAAATAGTACAATATTAACTCGAGTAACTGGGAAGTCCATTCAGATTATATTAGTTTATACTTTTCAATAGAGCAACAGTTCCACTTTCTACTTTCTTTAAAGGACAATTTTTTACTCTTTACTCTATTGTAAAGAGTAATTTTTTTATTTTCACTGTTTAAAAAGTAATTTTAGTTGTTTAGTCGTTTAAAAGTTGTAGTTTTGGGATTTTTAACGTTACTGAAAGAGTAGTAAAGCCAACAAATTATTCATTTAAGCTTCAGTTTTTACTCTTTGGAGTTAAGAGTGTGTAATGAAACTTTTTTAATCTGACTGAATTTTCCTGAACGAAATGACAGACCCAAATTACACGGATCTACACCTTTCAACATAAATATTATAATTAATTAATATATTAAATTAAAATCTAAAAAAATTCATACAGGTATCTTAAAACAAAAGCAAGGGCATAGCGTTTCGATTTTTTAAGAAATAATAATTTTTTTAATAATAAATGAGTAAACAATTTTTAGACACTAATTATTAGTAAATAAGTCATAAACTTTCAACGCAAACATTGTAATTTTAAATAATCAATTTAAAAATCTGGAAAATTTTGGGGATATTCCTAAAACATTCAGACTAAGACATTCATTGCTAAGACATTTTTAAGTTTTAATAATCACAAAATATAAATTAAAAATAGATGGATTTCATTAAACAATAGATAAAGTAAGAATTTTTTGAAAAAAGTTTATAAGAACAATACGAAAAAAATATCTTACTTCTGCGCTGAAGCGTACAAATTTTTTAGTGACTTTACAATGCGATGGTTTTTGTTATTGGCATTGAAAAAATTTTGCTTCCACATACTCTGATGTAGAATGTTGTGCTCTTTCAGAATTCCTGATCAAATATTTGGCCAGACTTAAAGGAGAAATGACAAAACCAATTTAAATACTACAAAAAACACCAACATTAATTAAAAAAATAGTTGTTGTTTAAATCAATATTTTTTAATAATACACGTTTTTTCAAATTATTGTTAATTTATCAAATAAGTATAACCTTGAATCATCAAAATCAATTATATATTTATAGCTTCTTTGATAAATAAACATAAATGTCTTACCATATAGTTTATACATGGCGGGATCCATATGGCGATCGTAAATGTATCAAAAAAGTAACAAATTGTAAATTTTCGTACATTTCAGCGCGTTATTTGCAGATTATAAGGTAGGTAAAAATTTTTTTTCACTAAAAAATTAGTGGTTTAAAGTGCAACTATTCTCTTCGCTTTTCTTCACATTTTGAGTGTATACATTATATTTTTCTGAGTATACATTATATTGGCGATAAAATTCTGAAAAAACTCGAGAACAAATTTTTTTCTCAAATTTCGGTGTTTTTTTTTGTTTACATTGGTCTTATCAGTTTTCCTTTAAATCTGGCCAAAGTTTTGACAAGGGATTCTGACAGCAGAAAATCTTACGTCAGAATGTCTAGAAGCATATCTTTTTTTGTATAACACGGACGAATTTCGCGTTTTTGCGCCTTAAAAATAGTACCTAGAGTATCCCTTTAGCAACCGGCGGGCGTAAAAGTACTTTAGCGCTGTCGAGATTTAACAAACAACAAAGACTCATTATCTTATCTGATCCCTAGATTGTGTATAATATTAAGCTCCATAAAAGGTTTCTGCAATTGAAATTACTGGAATCAAAATAGCAACGGCAAGTATTTTATAGATATAAACAGAAATTTTTTATTTATTTATTAGAGTTTCACTTTCAGTAATTTTATTATTCATTATTAAATATTCCATGTTGAATTTGTGCCTGTAGACAGTACTTTATATAAAACACCTTCCACGAAGGTGTCAAATTCGCAAGTATGGTTTCCAATTACACTTTTAAAAATGTTATGAGATAAAAAAAATTTTTAATTATTATTCCCACCCTATTTCTACTTATATTTTGCTTAAACTCCATAAAAAGTTTCTGCAATAGAAAGTACTGAAATCAAAGCGTAATAATCGACAAGTATTTTTTACCATATCATGTATTGTATTTTTTTGAAATAAATTTTTATATATTTTGCTTAAACTCTATAAATAGTTTTTATTAATTTTCACAAAACTGATAAAAAGGAAACTTCTTTTTTATATTCCCTTTAAATAAACAATGTCTATCCTTCCCGTGCTTTACATCAGTAGATAAAAAATTTTATAGAATAATAATAAAGCATTTGTGCAAAATTAATTTCTGCATAACTAATAAAAAAGTAATTTCTCTCTTTTTTATGCTCTTTAAATAAAATATACTTGCACCACACGTTGGATTTCCATCTTACTTTTGAATAATACGTCTGATTTGAATTAAATAGCGTATTGCATATGCAGACTTATAAAATATTTTAAGTTTGGTTATTAAGTAAGATTTATAAGATTTATATAACGACGTTATATGTTTCTAATGAGGCCTATTGTCGACACAGCGATTGATTTTTATTTGCTTTTGCAGTGATATCAACCACTAATACTTGATAACAATTTGATGGTAAAAAAAGAATATACACATATTCATAGAATATATAATTCGAAATCGGAAACACATTTTAGTTTAGATGTATCACACAGCATGAAAGATTGCAGCAAGCATGCAGCAAGCTTCCATGAAAGATTCGGAATCTATCAGAAAGCTTTCATGAAATATTGTTGCAAACTAAAAATGTCCGGAGCACATTGACGGCTACAAGCTTTCACGGAATATTGTAGGAATCTTACAAGAAATATTGCGGGAATATTTCTAGGAAGCTTCCTACAAGTTTCCAGGAATTTATCGGAAAGTTTTCTAAACCCTTCAGGAAGCTTTCATGAAAACCTTGTGCAAGATTTCTTGTTAGGGTGTATAAAGGTTTAAGTAATCTATCAAAAAGCTTTCATGGAATATTGCTGCAAACTAAAAATGTCTGGAGCACATTGACGGCTACAAGCTTCCGCGAAACACTGCAGAAATCATTCAAGAAATATTGTGGAAATATTTCTAGGAAGCTTCCAACAACTTTCCAGTAAGCAAGTGAAAAGATTCTTAAACCTTTCAAGAAGCATTCATGAAAACTTTATGCAAGCATCTAGCGGGAGATTTCCGCAAGAATTCTTGATAAGATGTATAAAGCTTTTAATAAATCTTGCAGTAGTCTTTCAAGAATCCTTACGAAAATCTTTACAAGTAATACGTTCAATTTAATAAACAGTAAAAACGAAATTTTATTATTAAAAAAAATTGTAAAACATTGTTTATATTTATACATGACATTTTATACATATATTAATTATTTAAAATTTGTTACATAAATATTTAACACAAATCGCTAAGAAAGTTATAACCTACAGCGGGAAACGAACCCCAGACGCACGCATGAAAAGTAAATGCTCTAACCACTACGCTATATCGCAACGCTTGCAAGGCTACTTTTAGAACTTGTATATAATGATCAATCCATTTAAGTGAATATAATTACTAATATTATAATTATTTAATTATTTAATCAATAGTAAATTAAACTTAAATATAAATGAAAGCATTTAGTAAATAAATATTAATGATTGCATCTCAAAATGTATTAATTTAAATAGCACTTAAAAATTATTTTTCAATTCAAAAGATTGTCTTATTTATATAGTGATCATTTTATCGTTATTTTTAATCAAATATATTCTGTAAAGTATTTACCGTAATATATTAGATCATGGAAAATAGTAACTAACCAGTGAGAGGTTGCAAGCTTTCGTGAAAGGCAGCTGATAGATTGCCACAAACTTTCTGACCACACTCAAAAAAGGTTCGTTATGCATTCCCGATGCATTATGCAAAAATGCTTCACGAAAGATTGCGCCAATGAACAGTACCCATACTTTATAGAATGCTTGCGTACAAGCTTCCAGCAAGATTCCAATGCAATTTTTGTAAAAGGGCAAAATACAATATTTTTGGCAAGCTTGCAAGTTTTCGGAAAACCACACGATAGACGCAGTAGAACATAAAATTAAACTTGCATGAAAGCTTCCTGAAATATTGCCGCAAATATTGCTGCAACGTAACTAGCAATCTTTCAAGAGAGACCGCTGGATAGATTGCTGTAACCTTTCAAGCCACGGTTAAAAAAGTTTCGATATGCATAGTGCAACAAGCTTTCAGAACATTATCCTGGAAGATTGCAATAACCTGTTGAGGAATATTCTCATTAAATTATGTAAAAATATTTCACGAAAAATGCAGCAATGAACAGTACTTGCTTCCTAGAAAGCTTGCGTAAAAGCTTCGAGTAAGTTTTCGGAAAACCACACGGTAAGTCACAGTGAAACATAAAATTAGACTTGCATCAAAGCTTGCTAAAATATTACCGCAAATATTGCAGGAATGTAACTGCCCAATTAAAAAAAGTTAGTATGGTTTATGTACCAAATTAATACGAAATTTTGCGCAAAATAAGTACAAAAACAGTTTCATAATTGTACAAATCAGTACGAAATAATACTTTATCAAATAATATGAGGGATTGGGTGGTAAAAGGGCCTAACTCAATAGTATAGTTTTTGGAAAATTAAAAAAAACAGTATAACTTTGCATCAGCTTTATAAAACGATGTGATATTGTAAAATGTTATAATAAATACTATTTGTTGTAAAAGTTCCGATTGCTATTTTTCAGTTAAAGATTTATAATAAAAAAAATTAAATATTTAAAAAATCGAGTTATGCTCTTTATTGCCGATATCGAATAAATAACAGAAGCTTTATGATGAATGAATCACCTGAAAAACATTTGATTACTTAACATACATTTCTTATTAAATTTTGCTTACTCGCTTCGCTCGAGCGTTAAATTTGTAACTTTGAAACTGTTACATTTTTCATGAAAACAAAAATATATTTTTCTATTTTTAAGATAATATATTCAGATTTCAAAGTGTTCATAAATATATATAAAAAACTTTGTGAATTGAGCTATTTTTCATTAGTCTCTCTTCCAGTTCTTAAATCCTCGTTTTTATTCACAAAAGAAAAAAAATTCACATTAAACCAATTTTGCGCAATGTTAAGTAAAAATTTTATTAGGTATTATTATTTTATGTTGCTTTTATTTTACTTTATTTTTTTTATTCTTACTTTTTTTATTTTTGCTACTCTGCATATTTAATCGATTCAAAGCAGGCTAAGAGGGCATATGTTAGGCCCTTTTTGGGTGTTCTGTATCATTTGACATACAAAGAAACATTTTCATTTTTTCTTAATTGAAATACGTATAAATGGTGACTCTTAGATTAATTTTCAATCATATTTTAAAAAGGGACCTAACTCGAGACCTAGCTCCACACAACCCTTCAAATACTATTCATGAAATTTATACTAAATTCGTCCTCAGTTTGAACCCAGTTCTTACAAAATCAGTACTACATTATAATGAAATTAGTACTACATAAGAATGAGATTAATACCAACTTTGTATCATATTGGTACTTTAGTAAGCTTAAATATCATTATACAGGGTGATCCAGAAACATAGGTAACATATATTGCCGCGCGAGTCTAATGCAACAGGTCAACGAGCGAAGCGGCCGAGGCGCCTGAACATAGCTAATGCGTATAGCAGAAGTGAAGATCGCGAAAGCGAATGAATCGCAAAATATATTTTACGAGATTGATTGTATGAATAAAATGTACAATCAAGGAAATGATTTTTATTAAAGTCTGAATTAGACCGCAGACTAATAAATTCATTACTACTATTATTAATTTACTTACTAAATCTATGATACGCGTGCGTTATAAATATGAGATTATTACAGTTTTTAATCTCATCGTATTTACATTAATTTATAGAAACCTTTATGACGGATTTTAAGACAATAAAATTTTGAATTGAATTAAGTTTTGTGTACAATATAGCCAATAAATACGTTTGCCATAAAGATATTTCGCTACATATTGGAAATATATTAATTAATTTTGCAAGTATATTGGCAATAATATTGCTAGGTAAATAATTCCTAGTCCGTGTAAAATGAAATTTAGCTCAAGCCTCAATTCTCCGTTTAAAAAACATAATGCTACCGCGAGCGCTCTTCGACGTTCGCGCTCATCAAATTTTGTACTCGCGGAGTAAGCCCGCCGCGGACGCTCTCCGACGTCCGCACTGCAAAAGCAAACGTGCTCGAAAAAAGTTACTTCGTTAAAATTACAATTCATTGTGTTTCAGACTTACTTAATAAATATTTTGGAAAACTCGTTCCAAATGTTTAGAATAATAATTGCAATAGTCTGGCTGTTGAATTGAATTGAGTGTTCAATATACAAAATGCCAATGAATAACTACCATAAATTCGCAATATATTGGTAATATATTAGCAATAATAGTCCTAGTAAGTTAATTCCGAGTCCGTGTAAAATAAAATCTAGCTGAACCCTCGATGAAGTTTTATAATAGTCTGGGAATCATCTAGCTATAGTATATCTATAATATGTTTACGTTTACCAAATATTTTTAAACTGATTTTTTATAATATATTAGTATATACTGAACAAATCGTTATCATTAAAATTAATTGGATCATATCTTTACTAAAAATCGGTATTATGAGAAATCGTGGATTTATGTCACGCATCTTAGTAATTATTCGGATGACCAAAGACAGACGTTCATTCACGTTTTCATCCACTTGAGGTAATAAAAGATCATCGATTCGTCGGTAGTATTGACAATTTGGAAGACACGAAACATATTGGCGATATATTGATAATACTTTGGCAATATATTGGCAACATATTGGCAACATATTGGCAATACTTTGGCAACATATTGGCAATATATTGGCAACATATTGGCAACATATTGGCAAAATATTGACAATACTTTAGCAACATATTGGCAATATATTGAGAATACAAATAATAAATACCCGCGTAAAAAAATTAAAGTTTATATGAACTTTATATAAACTTTAGGTTTGGCTAAACTTGATATGGGGTTGGCCAACGAGACTGAGCCGAACTTGTGCAATTGACTGTTCAAGTTTGGCGAAAGTATATCAAATGTTCAGCTGAAATTCATATAAAGTTTTTATAAAGTTTTTTTACAATTACTGACAAATAAAATATAGTTTATACTAAGTTTAGCTGAACTCAATATTAACGTGATAGCAAGTTCAGGTTTATAAAGTCATATAATGTTGATATCAACATATCCAAAGAAAAATTTTAAAAATCTGCTTAAACTGACATCAGTAAGAATACATCGGTTAGAAAAACGGAGATATATTCCAAAAAATTCGAATCCGTCACTGAAAAGTGTTATCCATTTCCTTAGTTTTGAAGACAAAACCTGAAAGAAGAAATTTAAAAAACCACATAGTATCTATTTTCACCATTTTTCTAACCGATGTATTCTTACTGATGTCAGTTAAAGATGATTTTTAAAATTTTTCTTTGGGTATGTTGAAATCAACATTATATTACTTTATAAACCTGAACTTGCTATCACGTTAATATTGAGTTCAGCTAAACGTAGTATAAACTATATTTTATTTTTCAGTAGTTGTAAAAAAACTTAATAAAAACTTTATATGAATTTCAGCTGAACATTTTCAAACTTGAACAGTCAATTGCACAAGTTCGGCTCAGTCTCGTTGGTCAACCCCATATCAAGTTTAGCCAAACCTAAAGTTTATATAAAGTTCATATAAACTTTAATTTTTTTACGCGGGTACTTAACGAACTACTCTTTTAACTGCAAGATTTAATCCAGACTTAAAGCCATACTTTCACAAACACTTTCAGATATACATACAGCCATAAAATTAGCCATACTAAAAGATCAACTTTTCATTCCTTGTAACTACCTTCTGTATTTTTTCAGAATGTACACCCTTCATGGTTATGATAAAATCCACAATATCGATTATAAAGGGTTAAATCCAGGTTGTAATAAATTAACAACCAATTTTGATTTTAAAAATTGTACGACGTTTCGTCTGCCAGGTTTTGCAGACCTCTTCAAGTACTGATTTATTGAACACAAAAAAATATAAATAAATATACAAAAAACTTTTTAAATAACAAATCACAAAAAAACAAAAAACACTACATATAACAAAAACAATCTTTACCATAAATGTCAAACAGTTAGCAATGATCTTCCATTACTCGTAGATGAGTAGAGTCAAGTGAAATTTCAAAAATTGTTATTGCTATATATAGCGTGTACAAAAGAATTGACATAATATGTATACGATTCGCAGAAGTACAAGGAAGTGCTCAGTCTAACGATTTTACAAGTTCTAAGAATAATTTTCAACGGTTACAAGATGTTGTTATAAATTCTACTCAACATAATAGTATCTTCTTTCTTATTAATGGTATTTTTAGTGCTTTTAATATGAAGCTTTTCAGAAATCAAACGTTTTTTATAGCAGTTTTCAATGTCTAAAATTTTAACATTTTCAAAATCGAAACATGATTTTTGTTCTTCTTGTGTAAACTCACAACAGACTCCGGATTACGTGACTTATTATGTTCAGAAATGCGTTCTCTAAGTGCTCTCTTTGTTTCACCGACATATGATACAGAACAATTTTTACAATTAAATTTATAAACCGCACCACATATATCCATTTTTTTTAATTTATCTTTTCCTAATTGTATGATATTACTGAGTTTATTGCTTATAATTGGTACTGTAGATATATTGAATTTTTTTAACATGTATGAGCATTTTTTAAAAAAATTTGGATAAAAGGGTAGAGATAAAACCAAAAAAGGAGCTTTTTTATTGTCTTTACAGTTAACAGAAATTTTAATTTTTCTAAGTCTCTCATTAATAGCTTCGTCATAAAATTTATTTGAATAGTTGTTCAGGTTTAAAATATGTTTTATTAAGTTTATATCATCATTATGGAAGTCAGTATGAGAAAGTAAAATTGCTCTATCAACTAAGTTATAAACTATATTTTTCTTCTGTCGGTCAGAATGATTTGAGTAAAAATTAAGTATTCTATCAGAATTTGAAGGCTTTCTATACCTGTTAGTTAAAATTCTGTCATTAGATCTGATTAATGAAATGTCTAAAAAATTTATAATGTTATTTTTTTCTAATTCATATGTAAATTGAAGATTTTCACTATAACTATTGAAAACGCTTATAACCACATCAACATGTTCTCTTTTAATACACATAATAGTGTCGTCCACATATCTATAATAAAATAAAGGAATACAATTACATGAGTTTTTCAGTTTTGACAAACAATTATTCTCAAGATCTTCCATAACTAAATCAGCGAAAAGAGGAGATATTGGAGAACCCATTGGTGATCCAAAAACTTGTTGATAAAATTTATCATTAAAGCTAAAAAATGTGTTATTAAATAAAAATTCTACAATATTACGGACGTCATTAAAAGATAGTTTACATTTATTGTGGATGTGCGACCAACGTAGATCTAAACTGTCAAGAACAGCTGAGCACGAAATATTAGTAAACAAAGAGCTCACATCAAGAGACATAATAATATAATCATATGGGACCGTTATCTTATCTATTATGTTTTTAAATTCAAAACTATTGTTAATGCGAGACTTGGGAGAAGGAATTGACATTTTTAGAGAATTATATGTTAATTTTGCTAAAAAATGTGTCGGGCTATTGATTGTAGATATGATAGGTCTGAGTGGAAAATTTTCTTTATGAATTTTAGGAAGGCCATATGCTTTAGCCATTCAAGTATTAGTCTGAGTTAATTGATTGTTATGGTATTTTCTTCCCAAGTACTCACTCTCATTTAATCGTTTCATTATATTATAGACATTATTCTGTAATTTTTTTAAGGGATTCTTCTTAACTATTTTATAAACTTTTTCATCATTTAACAGTGTGTTCATTTTTTCTATATAATCAGTTTTATACATACAGACCGTAAGATTTCCTTTGTCAGCATGTGTGAAAAATATATTTGGGTTTTCTTTTAGAAAATCTTGTGTGATTCTAACATTTTTTGCAAACGATTTTTCATTACTAGTCACGTGTTTTGTTGAATTAATTTCACCTTTTAAATTGTTAACTATTATATTTCGAATTTCATTTTTTACATCGTTGTTGATTTCAACTGTATCAAATTTTGTTTCTAAATTCTTAACGGTAAGAACAATGTCTTTTTTCGTAAAATTTTTATTCTCGTTGAATTTTGGCCCTAATGACGTTATTTCAACTACTTCTTTAGGTAATGTAATTGAAGTCAGATTTTTTATCCAGTTACTATTTTCATGTATATTAATATTTTGATTTCTTTTGTATTTGTATATTAAATTCTTTAATTTTTGACTATGTTTATATCCGAGCTGATTGAAAATCTTACAGATTTTCTTTTCAGTAAATACAAAAAAGTTATTGATAGTGTGTAAATCAATATTCGATCTCACTATATTCAGTTTTAACTTATTAAGTTCTTTTTGTAAATACTTAATGTGAATGTGTATATCTTTAATTTCATAATTTAAAAAACGCCAACATTGTTTATTAATCTGTCTTTTGACATAAGACTTACAGAATTTACTATAAAATTGAATATTAAATAACCATTTACTTGCATTAACAATGTGGTTAGGAACGATGTCATTATATCTGCAATCGAGTAGAAAAAGCCGTTTTGAATTATTCTCTGCCAATTGTTGTCGCAGTGTTGTCCAATTTCTCAGAAATTGAGCAGTCCTTCGTCCGTATGACTTAGTTATAATTTTAAAGAAGTTTCCTCTCCTTTGAGGCTGGTCGTGTTTCAATCGAAGACCGGTGTTTATTTCAGAATGTACACCCTTCATGGTTATGATAAAATCCACAATATCGATTATAAAGGGTTAAATCCAGGTTGTAATAAATTAACAACCAATTTTGATTTTAAAACTTGTACGACGTTTCGTCTGCCAGGTTTGGCAGACCTCTTCAAGTACTGATTTATTGAACACAAAAAAATATAAATAAATATACAAAAACTTTTTAAATAACAAATCACAAAAAACAAAAAACACTACATATAACAAAAACAATCTTTACCATAAATGTCAAACAGTTAGCAATGATCTTCCATTACTCGTAGATGAGTAGAGTCAAGTGAAATTTCAAAAATTGTTATTGCTATATATAGCGTGTACAAAAGAATTGACATAATATGTATACGATTCGCAGAAGTACAAGGATGTGCTCAGTCTAACGATTTTACAAGTTCTAAGAATAATTTTCAACGGTTACAAGATGTTGTTATAAATTCTACTCAATATAATAGTATCTTCTTTCTTATTAATGGTATTTTTAGTGCTTTTAATATGAAGCATTTCAGAAATCAAACGTTTTTTATAGCAGTTTTTAATGTCTAAATTTTAACATTTTCAAAATCGAATTCATGATTTTTGTTCTTCTTGTGTAAACTCACAACAGACTCCGGATTACGTGACTTATTATGTTCAGAAATGCGTTCTCTAAGTGCTCTCTTTGTTTCACCGACATATGATACAGAACAAGTTTTACAATTAAATTTATAAACCGCACCACATATATCCATTTTTTTAATTTATCTTTTCCTAATTGTATGATATTACTGAGTTTATTGCTTATAATTGGTACTGTAGATATATTGAATTTTTTTAACATGTATGAGCATTTTTAAAAAAAATTTGGATAAAAGGGTAGAGATAAAACCAAAAAAGGAGCTTTTTATTGTCTTTACAGTTAACAGAAATTTTAATTTTTCTAAGTCTCTCATTAATAGCTTCGTCATAAAATTTATTTGAATAGTTGTTCAGGTTTAAAATATGTTTTATTAAGTTTATATTATCATTATGGAAGGTCAGTGTGAGTGAGAATAATTGTTTGTCAAAACTGAAAAACTCATGTAATTGTATTCCTTTATTTTATTATAGATATGTGGACGACACTATTATGTGTATTAAAAGAGAACATGTTGATGTGGTTATAAGCGTTTTCAATAGTTATAGTGAAAATCTTCAATTTACATATGAATTAGAAAAAAATAACATTATAAATTTTTTAGACATTTCATTAATCAGATCTAATGACAGAATTTTAACTAACTGGTATAGAAAGCCTTCAAATTCTGATAGAATACTTAATTTTTACTCAAATCATTCTGACCGACAGAAGAAAAATATAGTTTATAACTTAGTTGATAGAGCAATTTTACTTTCTCACACTGACTTCCATAATGATAATATAAACTTAATAAAACATATTTTAAACCTGAACAACTATTCAAATAAATTTTATGACGAAGCTATTAATGAGAGACTTAGAAAAATTAAAATTTCTGTTAACTGTAAAGACAATAAAAAAGCTCCTTTTTTGGTTTTATCTCTACCCTTTTATCCAAATTTTTTTAAAAAATGCTCATACATGTTAAAAAAATTCAATATATCTACAGTACCAATTATAAGCAATAAACTCAGTAATATCATACAATTAGGAAAAGATAAATTAAAAAAAATGGATATATGTGGTGCGGTTTATAAATTTAATTGTAAAAATTGTTCTGTATCATATGTCGGTGAAACAAAGAGAGCACTTAGAGAACGCATTTCTGAACATAATAAGTCACGTAATCCGGAGTCTGTTGTGAGTTTACACAAGAAGAACAAAAATCATGAATTCGATTTTGAAAATGTTAAAATTTTAGACATTGAAAACTGCTATAAAAAACGTTTGATTTCTGAAATGCTTCATATTAAAAGCACTAAAAATACCATTAATAAGAAAGAAGATACTATTATGTTGAGTAGAATTTATAACAACATCTTGTAACCGTTGAAAATTATTCTTAGAACTTGTAAAATCGTTAGACTGAGCACTTCCTTGTACTTCTGCGAATCGTATACATATTATGTCAATTCTTTTGTACACGCTATATATAGCAATAACAATTTTTGAAATTTCACTTGACTCTACTCATCTACGAGTAATGGAAGATCATTGCTAACTGTTTGACATTTATGGTAAAGATTGTTTTTGTTATATGTAGTGTTTTTTGTTTTTTGTGATTTGTTATTTAAAAAGTTTTTTGTATATTTATTTATATTTTTTTGTGTTCAATAAATCAGTACTTGAAGAGGTCTGCAAAACCTGGCAGACGAAACGTCGTACAATTTTTAAAATCAAAATTGGTTGTTAATTTATTACAACCTGGATTTAACCCTTTATAATCGATATTGTGGATTTTATCATAACCATGAAGGGTGTACATTCTGAAATAAACACCGGTCTTCGATTGAAACACGACCAGCCTCAAAGGAGAGGAAACTTCTTTAAAATTATAACTAAGTCATACGGACGAAGGACTGCTCAATTCTGTATGTCTTATGTCAAAGACAGATTAATAAACAATGTTGGCGTTTTTTTAATTATGAAATTAAAGATATACACATTCACATTAAGTATTTACAAAAAGAACTTAATAAGTTAAAACTGAATATAGTGAGATCGAATATTGATTTACACACTATCAATAACTTTTTGTATTTACTGAAAAGAAAATCTGTAAGATTTTCAATCAGCTCGGATATAAACATAGTCAAAAATTAAAGAATTTAATATACAAATACAAAAGAAATCAAAATATTAATATACATGAAAATAGTAACTGGATAAAAAATCTGACTTCAATTACATTACCTAAAGAAGTAGTTGAAATAACGTCATTAGGGCCAAAATTCAACGAGAATAAAAATTTTACGAAAAAAGACATTGTTCTTACCGTTAAGAATTTAGAAACAAAATTTGATACAGTTGAAATCAACAACGATGTAAAAAATGAAATTCGAAATATAATAGTTAACAATTTAAAAGGTGAAATTAATTCAACAAAACACGTGACTAGTAATGAAAAATCGTTTGCAAAAAATGTTAGAATCACACAAGATTTTCTAAAAGAAAACCCAAATATATTTTTCACACATGCTGACAAAGGAAATCTTACGGTCTGTATGTATAAAACTGATTATATAGAAAAAATGAACACACTGTTAAATGATGAAAAAGTTTATAAAATAGTTAAGAAGAATCCCTTAAAAAAATTACAGAATAATGTCTATAATATAATGAAACGATTAAATGAGAGTGAGTACTTGGAAGAAAATACCATAACAATCAATTAACTCAGACTAATACTTGAATTGGCTAAAGCATATGGCCTTCCTAAAATTCATAAAGAAAATTTTCCACTCAGACCTATCATATCTACAATCAATAGCCCGACACATTTTTTAGCAAAATTAACATATAATTCTCTAAAAATGTCAATTCCTTCTCCCAAGTCTCGCATTAACAATAGTTTTGAATTTAAAAACATAATAGATAAGATAACGGTCCCATATGATTATATTATTATGTCTCTTGATGTGAGCTCTTTGTTTACTAATATTTCGTGCTCAGCTGTTCTTGACAGTTTAGATCTACGTTGGTCGCACATCCACAATAAATGTAAACTATCTTTTAATGACGTCCGTAATATTGTAGAATTTTTATTTAATAACACATTTTTTAGCTTTAATGATAAATTTTATCAACAAGTTTTTGGATCACCAATGGGTTCTCCAATATCTCCTCTTTTCGCTGATTTAGTTATGGAAGATCTTGAGAATAATTGTTTGTCAAAACTGAAAAACTCATGTAATTGTATTCCTTATTTTATTATAGATATGTGGACGACACTATTATGTGTATTAAAAGAGAACATGTTGATGTGGTTATAAGCGTTTTCAATAGTTATAGTGAAAATCTTCAATTTACATATGAATTAGAAAAAAATAACATTATAAATTTTTAGACATTTCATTAATCAGATCTAATGACAGAATTTTAACTAACAGGTATAGAAAGCCTTCAAATTCTGATAGAATACTTAATTTTACTCAAATCATTCTGACCGACAGAAGAAAAATATAGTTTATAACTTAGTTGATAGAGCAATTTTACTTTCTCATACTGACTTCCATAATGATGATATAAACTTAATAAAACATATTTTAAACCTGAACAACTATTCAAATAAATTTTATGACGAAGCTATTAATGAGAGACTTAGAAAAATTAAAATTTCTGTTAACTGTAAAGACAATAAAAAAGCTCCTTTTTTGGTTTTATCTCTACCCTTTTATCCAAATTTTTTTAAAAAAATGCTCATACATGTTAAAAAAATTCAATATATCTACAGTACCAATTATAAGCAATAAACTCAGTAATATCATACAATTAGGAAAAGATAAATTAAAAAAAAATGGATATATGTGGTGCGGTTTATAAATTTAATTGTAAAAATTGTTCTGTATCATATGTCGGTGAAACAAAGAGAGCACTTAGAGAACGCATTTCTGAACATAATAAGTCACGTAATCCGGAGTCTGTTGTGAGTTTACACAAGAAGAACAAAAATCATGTTTCGATTTTGAAAATGTTAAAATTTTAGACATTGAAAACTGCTATAAAAAACGTTTGATTTCTGAAAAGCTTCATATTAAAAGCACTAAAAATACCATTAATAAGAAAGAAGATACTATTATGTTGAGTAGAATTTATAAACAACATCTTGTAACCGTTGAAAATTATTCTTAGAACTTGTAAAATCGTTAGACTGAGCACTTCCTTGTACTTCTGCGAATCGTATACATATTATGTCAATTCTTTTGTACACGCTATATATAGCATAACATTTTTGAAATTTCACTTGACTCTACTCATCTACGAGTATGGAAGATCATTGCTAACTGTTTGACATTATGGTAAAGATTGTTTTTTGTTATATGTAGTGTTTTTTGTTTTTTTGTGATTTGTTATTTAAAAAGTTTTTGTATATTTATTATATTTTTTTGTGTTCAATAAATCAGTACTTGAAGAGGTCTGCAAAACCTGGCAGACGAATCGTCGTACAATTTTTAAAATCAAAATTGGTTGTTAATTTATTACAACCTGGATTTAACCCTTTATAATCGATATTGTGGATTTTACCTTCTGTATTGGTTGATACGAAATCAACAAGGACAGATATTTTAGATAAGAAAATAACATGAAAATGTCTATTTCTCGATAAAAAAGCAAATTTCATTCCTTATTACTACCCTCCTGTATTTAGGTGGTTGATGAAACTTCTCACACAGTTTGTGCTACTAATGCAAGAACGAGAAGACGATTTAAAACAATCAACAAAGACAGATATTATAGAATAACAAAATAACTCGTTGATTTTATTTATGTCGGTTTTTATTACCAACCAATACAAAGGGTAGTTACAAGGAATGAAAAGTTGATCTTTTAGTATGGCGAATTGTATGGCTGTATGTGCGTCTAAAAGTGTTTGCGCAACTTTGGCTTAAAGTCTGGCTTAAATCTTGCAGTTAAAAGAGTAGTTCGTTAAGTACCCGCGTAAAAAAATTAAAGTTTATATGAACTTTATATAAACTTTAGGTTTGGCTAAACTTGATATGGGGTTGACCAACGAGACTGAGCCGAACTTGTGCAATTGACTGTTCAAGTTTGAAAATGTTCAGCTGAAATTCATATAAAGTTTTTATGAAGTTTTATAATAGTCTGGGAATCATCTAGCTATAGTATATCTAATATGTTTACGTTTACCAAATATTTTTAAACTGATTTTTTATAATATATTAGTTATACTGAACAAATCGTTATCATTAAAATTAATTGGATCATATCTTTACTAAAAATCGGTATTATGAGAAATCGTGGATTTATGTCACGCATCTTAGTAATTATTCGGATGACCAAAGACAGACGTTCATTCACGTTTTCATCCACTTGAGGTAATAAAAGATCATCGATTCGTCGGTAGTATTGACAATTTGGAAGACACACGAAACATATTGGCGATATATTGATAATACTTTGGCAATATGTTGGCAACATATTGGCAACACATTGGCAATATATTGAAAATACTTTGGCAACATATTGGCAATATTGGCAACATATTGGCAATATTGGCAACATATTGGCAACATATTGGCAATATATTGACAATATATTGACAATACATTGGCAACATATTGGTAACATATTGGCAATATATTGACAATACTTTGGCAACATATTGGCAAAATATTGGCAATATATTGATAATACAAATAATAAATAGTTAACGAAATACACTTTTAACTGCAAGATTTAAGCCAGACTTTAAGCCAAAGTTGCGCAAACACTTTTAGACGCACATACAGCCATACAATTCGCCATACTAAAAGATCAACTTTTCATTCCTTGTAACTACCCTTTGTATTGGTTGGTAATAAAAACCGACATAAATAAAATCAACGAGTTATTTTGTTATTCTATAATATCTGTCTTTGTTGATTGTTTTAAATCGTCTTCTCGTTCTTGCATTAGTAGCACAAACTGTGTGAGAAGTTTCATCAACCACCTAAATACAGGAGGGTAGTAATAAGGAATGAAATTTGCTTTTTATCGAGAAATAGACATTTCATGTTATTTTCTTATCTAAAATATCTGTCCTTTGTTGATTTCGTATCAACCAATACAGAAGGTAAAATCCACAATATCGATTATAAAGGGTTAAATCCAGGTTGTAATAAATTAACAACCAATTTTGATTTTAAAAATTGTACGACGATTCGTCTGCCAGGTTTTGCAGACCTCTTCAAGTACTGATTTATTGAACACAAAAAAATATAAATAAATATACAAAAAACTTTTTAAATAACAAATCACAAAAAAACAAAAAACACTACATATAACAAAAACAATCTTTACCATAAATGTCAAACAGTTAGCAATGATCTTCCATTACTCGTAGATGAGTAGAGTCAAGTGAAATTTCAAAAATTGTTATTGCTATATATAGCGTGTACAAAAGAATTGACATAATATGTATACGATTCGCAGAAGTACAAGGAAGTGCTCAGTCTAACGATTTTACAAGTTCTAAGAATAATTTTCAACGGTTACAAGATGTTGTTATAAATTCTACTCAACATAATAGTATCTTCTTTCTTATTAATGGTATTTTTAGTGCTTTTAATATGAAGCTTTTCAGAAATCAAACGTTTTTTATAGCAGTTTTCAATGTCTAAAATTTTAACATTTTCAAAATCGAAACATGATTTTTGTTCTTCTTGTGTAAACTCACAACAGACTCCGGATTACGTGACTTATTATGTTCAGAAATGCGTTCTCTAAGTGCTCTCTTTGTTTCACCGACATATGATACAGAACAATTTTTACAATTAAATTTATAAACCGCACCACATATATCCATTTTTTTTAATTTATCTTTTCCTAATTGTATGATATTACTGAGTTTATTGCTTATAATTGGTACTGTAGATATATTGAATTTTTTTAACATGTATGAGCATTTTTTAAAAAAATTTGGATAAAAGGGTAGAGATAAAACCAAAAAAGGAGCTTTTTATTGTCTTTACAGTTAACAGAAATTTTAATTTTTCTAAGTCTCTCATTAATAGCTTCGTCATAAAATTTATTTGAATAGTTGTTCAGGTTTAAAATATGTTTTATTAAGTTTATATCATCATTATGGAAGTCAGTATGAGAAAGTAAAATTGCTCTATCAACTAAGTTATAAACTATATTTTCTTCTGTCGGTCAGAATGATTTGAGTAAAAATTAAGTATTCTATCAGAATTTGAAGGCTTTCTATACCTGTTAGTTAAAATTCTGTCATTAGATCTGATTAATGAAATGTCTAAAAAATTTATAATGTTATTTTTTTCTAATTCATATGTAAATTGAAGATTTTCACTATAACTATTGAAAACGCTTATAACCACATCAACATGTTCTCTTTTAATACACATAATAGTGTCGTCCACATATCTATAATAAAATAAAGGAATACAATTACATGAGTTTTTCAGTTTGACAAACAATTATTCTCAAGATCTTCCATAACTAAATCAGCGAAAAGAGGAGATATTGGAGAACCCATTGGTGATCCAAAAACTTGTTGATAAAATTTATCATTAAAGCTAAAAAATGTGTTATTAAATAAAAATTCTACAATATTACGGACGTCATTAAAAGATAGTTTACATTTATTGTGGATGTGCGACCAACGTAGATCTAAACTGTCAAGAACAGCTGAGCACGAAATATTAGTAAACAAAGAGCTCACATCAAGAGACATAATAATATAATCATATGGGACCGTTATCTTATCTATTATGTTTTTAAATTCAAAACTATTGTTAATGCGAGACTTGGGAGAAGGAATTGACATTTTTAGAGAATTATATGTTAATTTTGCTAAAAAATGTGTCGGGCTATTGATTGTAGATATGATAGGTCTGAGTGGAAAATTTTCTTTATGAATTTTAGGAAGGCCATATGCTTTAGCCATTCAAGTATTAGTCTGAGTTAATTGATTGTTATGGTATTTTCTTCCCAAGTACTCACTCTCATTTAATCGTTTCATTATATTATAGACATTATTCTGTAATTTTTTTAAGGGATTCTTCTTAACTTTTTATAAACTTTTTCATCATTTAACAGTGTGTTCATTTTTTCTATATAATCAGTTTTATACATACAGACCGTAAGATTTCCTTTGTCAGCATGTGTGAAAAATATATTTGGGTTTTCTTTTAGAAAATCTTGTGTGATTCTAACATTTTTTGCAAACGATTTTTCATTACTAGTCACGTGTTTTGTTGAATTAATTTCACCTTTTAAATTGTTAACTATTATATTTCGAATTTCATTTTTTACATCGTTGTTGATTTCAACTGTATCAAATTTTGTTTCTAAATTCTTAACGGTAAGAACAATGTCTTTTTTCGTAAAATTTTTATTCTCGTTGAATTTTGGCCCTAATGACGTTATTTCAACTACTTCTTTAGGTAATGTAATTGAAGTCAGATTTTTTATCCAGTTACTATTTTCATGTATATTAATATTTTGATTTCTTTTGTATTTGTATATTAAATTCTTTAATTTTTGACTATGTTTATATCCGAGCTGATTGAAAATCTTACAGATTTTCTTTTCAGTAAATACAAAAAAGTTATTGATAGTGTGTAAATCAATATTCGATCTCACTATATTCAGTTTTAACTTATTAAGTTTTTTGTAAATACTTAATGTGAATGTGTATATCTTTAATTTCATAAAAAAACGCCAACATTGTTTATTAATCTGTCTTTTGACATAAGACATACAGAATTTAAGGAGAAGTACAAGGAACTTTCTCACACTGACTTCCATAATGATAATATAAACTTAATAAAACATATTTTAAACCTGAACAACTATTCAAATAAATTTTATGACGAAGCTATTAATGAGAGACTTAGAAAAATTAAAATTTCTGTTAACTGTAAAGACAATAAAAAAGCTCCTTTTTTGGTTTTATCTCTACCCTTTTATCCAAATTTTTTTTAAAAATGCTCATACATGTTAAAAAAATTCAATATATCTACAGTACCAATTATAAGCAATAAACTCAGTAATATCATACAATTAGGAAAAGATAAATTAAAAAAATGGATATATGTGGTGCGGTTTATAAATTTAATTGTAAAACTTGTTCTGTATCATATGTCGGTGAAACAAAGAGAGCACTTAGAGAACGCATTTCTGAACATAATAAGTCACGTAATCCGGAGTCTGTTGTGAGTTTACAAGAAGAACAAAAATCATGAATTCGATTTTGAAAATGTTAAAATTTAGACATTAAAAACTGCTATAAAAAACGTTTGATTTCTGAAATGCTTCATATTAAAAGCACTAAAAATACCATTAATAAGAAAGAAGATACTTTATTGAGTAGAATTTATAACAACATCTTGTAACCGTTGAAAATTATTCTTAGAACTTGTAAAATCGTTAGACTGAGCACATCCTTGTACTTCTGCGAATCGTATACATATTATGTCAATTCTTTTGTACACGCTATATATAGCAATAACAATTTTTGAAATTTCACTTGACTCTACTCATCTACGAGTAATGGAAGATCATTGCTAACTGTTTGACATTTATGGTAAAGATTGTTTTTGTTATATGTAGTGTTTTTTGTTTTTTGTGATTTGTTATTTAAAAAGTTTTTTGTATATTTATTATATTTTTTTGTGTTCAATAAATCAGTACTTGAAGAGGTCTGCCAAACCTGGCAGACGAAACGTCGTACAAGTTTTAAAATCAAAATTGGTTGTTAATTTATTACAACCTGGATTTAACCCTTTATAATCGATATTGTGGATTTTATCATAACCATGAAGGGTGTACATTCTGAAATAAACACCGGTCTTCGATTGAAACACGACCAGCCTCAAAGGAGAGGAAACTTCTTTAAAATTATAACTAAGTCATACGGACGAAGGACTGCTCAATTTCTGAGAAATTGGACAACACTGCGACAACAATTGGCAGAGAATAATTCAAAACGGCTTTTTCTACTCGATTGCAGATATAATGACATCGTTCCTAACCACATTGTTAATGCAAGTAAATGGTTATTTAATATTCAATTTTATAGTAAATTCTGTAAGTCTTATGTCAAAAGACAGATTAATAAACAATGTTGGCGTTTTTTAAATTATGAAATTAAAGATATACACATTCACATTAAGTATTTACAAAAAGAACTTAATAAGTTAAAACTGAATATAGTGAGATCGAATATTGATTTACACACTATCAATAACTTTTTTGTATTTACTGAAAAGAAAATCTGTAAGATTTTCAATCAGCTCGGATATAAACATAGTCAAAAATTAAAGAATTTAATATACAAATACAAAAGAAATCAAAATATTAATATACATGAAAATAGTAACTGGATAAAAATCTGACTTCAATTACATTACCTAAAGAAGTAGTTGAAATAACGTCATTAGGGCCAAAATTCAACGAGAATAAAAATTTTACGAAAAAAGACATTGTTCTTACCGTTAAGAATTTAGAAACAAAATTTGATACAGTTGAAATCAACAACGATGTAAAAATGAAATTCGAAATATAATAGTTAACAATTTAAAAGGTGAAATTAATTCAACAAAACACGTGACTAGTAATGAAAAATCGTTTGCAAAAAATGTTAGAATCACACAAGATTTTCTAAAAGAAAACCCAAATATATTTTTCACACATGCTGACAAAGGAAATCTTACGGTCTGTATGTATAAAACTGATTATATAGAAAAATGAACACACTGTTAAATGATGAAAAAGTTTATAAAATAGTTAAGAAGAATCCCTTAAAAAAATTACAGAATAATGTCTATAATATAATGAAACGATTAAATGAGAGTGAGTACTTGGGAAGAAAATACCATAACAATCAATTAACTCAGACTAATACTTGAATGGCTAAAGCATATGGCCTTCCTAAAATTCATAAAGAAAATTTTCCACTCAGACCTATCATATCTACAATCAATAGCCCGACACATTTTTTAGCAAAATTAACATATAATTCTCTAAAAATGTCAATTCCTTCTCCCAAGTCTCGCATTAACAATAGTTTTGAATTTAAAAACATAATAGATAAGATAACGGTCCCATATGATTATATTATTATGTCTCTTGATGTGAGCTCTTTGTTTACTAATATTTCGTGCTCAGCTGTTCTTGACAGTTTAGATCTACGTTGGTCGCACATCCACAATAAATGTAAACTATCTTTTAATGACGTCCGTAATATTGTAGAATTTTTATTTAATAACACATTTTTTAGCTTTAATGATAAATTTTATCAACAAGTTTTTGGATCACCAATGGGTTCTCCAATATCTCCTCTTTTCGCTGATTAGTTATGGAAGATCTTGAGAATAATTGTTTGTCAAAACTGAAAAACTCATGTAATTGTATTCCTTTATTTTATTATAGATATGTGGACGACACTATTATGTGTATTAAAAGAGAACATGTTGATGTGGTTATAAGCGTTTTCAATAGTTATAGTGAAAATCTTCAATTTACATATGAATTAGAAAAAAATAACATTATAAATTTTTTAGACATTTCATTAATCAGATCTAATGACAGAATTTTAACTAACAGGTATAGAAAGCCTTCAAATTCTGATAGAATACTTAATTTTTACTCAAATCATTCTGACCGACAGAAGAAAAATATAGTTTATAACTTAGTTGATAGAGCAATTTTACTTTCTCATACTGACTTCCATAATGATGATATAAACTTAATAAAACATATTTTAAACCTGAACAACTATTCAAATAAATTTTATGACGAAGCTATTAATGAGAGACTTAGAAAAATTAAAATTTCTGTTAACTGTAAAGACAATAAAAAGCTCCTTTTTGGTTTTATCTCTACCCTTTTATCCAAATTTTTTAAAAAATGCTCATACATGTTAAAAAATTCAATATATCTACAGTACCAATTATAAGCAATAAACTCAGTAATATCATACAATTAGGAAAAGATAAATTAAAAAAAATGGATATATGTGGTGCGGTTTATAAATTTAATTGTAAAAATTGTTCTGTATCATATGTCGGTGAAACAAAGAGAGCACTTAGAGAACGCATTTCTGAACATAATAAGTCACGTAATCCGGAGTCTGTTGTGAGTTTACACAAGAAGAACAAAAATCATGTTTCGATTTTGAAAATGTTAAAATTTTAGACATTGAAAACTGCTATAAAAAACGTTTGATTTCTGAAAAGCTTCATATTAAAAGCACTAAAAATACCATTAATAAGAAAGAAGATACTATTATGTTGAGTAGAATTTATAACAACATCTTGTAACCGTTGAAAATTATTCTTAGAACTTGTAAAATCGTTAGACTGAGCACTTCCTTGTACTTCTGCGAATCGTATACATATTATGTCAATTCTTTTGTACACGCTATATATAGCAATAACAATTTTTGAAATTTCACTTGACTACTCATCTACGAGTAATGGAAGATCATTGCTAACTGTTTGACATTTATGGTAAAGATTGTTTTTGTTATATGTAGTTTTTTGTTTTTTGTGATTTGTTATTTAAAAAGTTTTTTGTATATTTATTTATATTTTTTTGTGTTCAATAAATCAGTACTTGAAGAGGTCTGCAAAACCTGGCAGACGAAACGTCGTACAATTTTTAAAATCAAAATTGGTTGTTAATTTATTACAACCTGGATTTAACCCTTATAATCGATATTGTGGATTTTACCTTCTGTATTGGTTGATACGAAATCAACAAAGGACAGATATTTTAGATAAGAAAATAACATGAAAATGTCTATTTCTCGATAAAAAAGCAAATTTCATTCCTTATTACTACCCTCCTGTATTTAGGTGGTTGATGAAACTTCTCACACAGTTTGTGCTACTAATGCAAGAACGAGAAGACGATTTAAAACAATCAACAAAGACAGATATTATAGAATAACAAAATAACTCGTTGATTTTATTTATGTCGGTTTTTATTACCAACCAATACAAAGGGTAGTTACAAGGAATGAAAAGTTGATCTTTTAGTATGGCTAATTTATGGCTGTATGTATATCTGAAAGTGTTTGTGAAAGTATGGCTTTAAGTCTGGATTAAATCTTGCAGTTAAAAGTGTATTTCGTTAACTATTTATTATTTGTATTATCAATATATTGCCAATATTTTGCCAATATGTTGCCAAAGTATTGTCAATATTTTGCCAATATGTTGCCAAAGTATTGTCAATATATTGCCAATATGTTACCAATATGTTGCCAATGTATTGTCAATATATTGTCAATATTTTGCCAATATGTTGCCAATATGTTGCCAATATGTTGCCAATAGTTGCCAATATATTGCCAATATGTTGCCAAAGTATTTTCAATATATTGCCAATGTGTTGCCAATATGTTGCCAACATATTGCCAAAGTATTATCAATATATCGCCAATATGTTTCGTGTCTTCCAAATTGTCAATACTACCGACGAATCGATGATCTTTTATTACCTCAAGTGGATGAAAACGTGAATGAACGTCTGTCTTTGGTCATCCGAATAATTACTAAGATGCGTGACATAAATCCACGATTTCTCATAATACCGATTTTTAGTAAAGATATGATCCAATTAATTTTAATGATAACGATTTGTTCAGTATACTAAATATTATAAAAAATCAGTTTAAAAATATTTGGTAAACGTAAACATATTATAGATATACTATAGCTAGATTATTACAGTTTTTAATCTCATCGTATTTACATTAATTTATAGAAACCTTTATGACGGATTTTAAGACAATAAAATTTTGAATTGAATTAAGTTTTGTGTACAATATAGCCAATAAATACGTTTGCCATAAAGATATTTCGCTACATATTGGAAATATATTAATTAATTTTGCAAGTATATTGGCAATAATATTGCTAGGTAAATAATTCCTAGTCCGTGTAAAATGAAATTTAGCTCAAGCCTCAATTCTCCGTTTAAAAAACATAATGCTACCGCGAGCGCTCTTCGACGTTCGCGCTCATCAAATTTTGTACTCGCGGAGTAAGCCCGCCGCGGACGCTCTCCGACGTCCGCACTGCAAAAGCAAACGTGCTCGAAAAAAGTTACTTCGTTAAATTACAATTCATTGTGTTTCAGACTTACTTAATAAATATTTTGGAAAACTCGTTCCAAATGTTTAGAATAATAATTGCAATAGTCTGGCTGTTGAATTGAATTGAGTGTTCAATATACAAAATGCCAATGAATAACTACCATAAATTCGCAATATATTGGTAATATATTAGCAATAATAGTCCTAGTAAGTTAATTCCGAGTCCGTGTAAAATAAAATCTAGCTGAACCCTCGATGAAGTTTTATAATAGTCTGGGAATCATCTAGCTATAGTATATCTATAATATGTTTACGTTTACCAAATATTTTTAAACTGATTTTTTATAATATATTAGTATATACTGAACAAATCGTTATCATTAAAATTAATTGGATCATATCTTTACTAAAAATCGGTATTATGAGAAATCGTGGATTTATGTCACGCATCTTAGTAATTATTCGGATGACCAAAGACAGACGTTCATTCACGTTTTCATCCACTTGAGGTAATAAAAGATCATCGATTCGTCGGTAGTATTGACAATTTGGAAGACACGAAACATATTGGCGATATATTGATAATACTTTGGCAATATATTGGCAACATATTGGCAACATATTGGCAATACTTTGGCAACATATTGGCAATATATTGGCAACATATTGGCAACATATTGGCAAAATATTGACAATACTTTAGCAACATATTGGCAATATATTGAGAATACAAATAATAAATACCCGCGTAAAAAAATTAAAGTTTATATGAACTTTATATAAACTTTAGGTTTGGCTAAACTTGATATGGGGTTGGCCAACGAGACTGAGCCGAACTTGTGCAATTGACTGTTCAAGTTTGGCGAAAGTATATCAAATGTTCAGCTGAAATTCATATAAAGTTTTTATAAAGTTTTTTTACAATTACTGACAAATAAAATATAGTTTATACTAAGTTTAGCTGAACTCAATATTAACGTGATAGCAAGTTCAGGTTTATAAAGTCATATAATGTTGATATCAACATATCCAAAGAAAAATTTTAAAAATCTGCTTAAACTGACATCAGTAAGAATACATCGGTTAGAAAAACGGAGATATATTCCAAAAAATTCGAATCCGTCACTGAAAAGTGTTATCCATTTCCTTAGTTTTGAAGACAAAACCTGAAAGAAGAAATTTAAAAAACCACATAGTATCTATTTTCACCATTTTTCTAACCGATGTATTCTTACTGATGTCAGTTAAAGATGATTTTTAAAATTTTTCTTTGGGTATGTTGAAATCAACATTATATTACTTTATAAACCTGAACTTGCTATCACGTTAATATTGAGTTCAGCTAAACGTAGTATAAACTATATTTTATTTTTCAGTAGTTGTAAAAAAACTTAATAAAAACTTTATATGAATTTCAGCTGAACATTTTCAAACTTGAACAGTCAATTGCACAAGTTCGGCTCAGTCTCGTTGGTCAACCCCATATCAAGTTTAGCCAAACCTAAAGTTTATATAAAGTTCATATAAACTTTAATTTTTTTACGCGGGTACTTAACGAACTACTCTTTTAACTGCAAGATTTAATCCAGACTTAAAGCCATACTTTCACAAACACTTTCAGATATACATACAGCCATAAATTAGCCATACTAAAAGATCAACTTTTCATTCCTTGTAACTACCTTCTGTATTTTTTCAGAATGTACACCCTTCATGGTTATGATAAAATCCACAATATCGATTATAAAGGGTTAAATCCAGGTTGTAATAAATTAACAACCAATTTTGATTTTAAAAATTGTACGACGTTTCGTCTGCCAGGTTTTGCAGACCTCTTCAAGTACTGATTTATTGAACACAAAAAAATATAAATAAATATACAAAAAACTTTTTAAATAACAAATCACAAAAAAACAAAAAACACTACATATAACAAAAACAATCTTTACCATAAATGTCAAACAGTTAGCAATGATCTTCCATTACTCGTAGATGAGTAGAGTCAAGTGAAATTTCAAAAATTGTTATTGCTATATATAGCGTGTACAAAAGAATTGACATAATATGTATACGATTCGCAGAAGTACAAGGAAGTGCTCAGTCTAACGATTTTACAAGTTCTAAGAATAATTTTCAACGGTTACAAGATGTTGTTATAAATTCTACTCAACATAATAGTATCTTCTTTCTTATTAATGGTATTTTTAGTGCTTTTAATATGAAGCTTTTCAGAAATCAAACGTTTTTTATAGCAGTTTTCAATGTCTAAAATTTTAACATTTTCAAAATCGAAACATGATTTTTGTTCTTCTTGTGTAAACTCACAACAGACTCCGGATTACGTGACTTATTATGTTCAGAAATGCGTTCTCTAAGTGCTCTCTTTGTTTCACCGACATATGATACAGAACAATTTTTACAATTAAATTTATAAACCGCACCACATATATCCATTTTTTTTAATTTATCTTTTCCTAATTGTATGATATTACTGAGTTTATTGCTTATAATTGGTACTGTAGATATATTGAATTTTTTTAACATGTATGAGCATTTTTTAAAAAATTTGGATAAAAGGGTAGAGATAAAACCAAAAAGGAGCTTTTTATTGTCTTTACAGTTAACAGAAATTTTAATTTTCTAAGTCTCTCATTAATAGCTTCGTCATAAAATTTATTTGAATAGTTGTTCAGGTTTAAAATATGTTTTATTAAGTTTATATCATCATTATGGAAGTCAGTATGAGAAAGTAAAATTGCTCTATCAACTAAGTTATAAACTATATTTTTCTTCTGTCGGTCAGAATGATTTGAGTAAAAATTAAGTATTCTATCAGAATTTGAAGGCTTTCTATACCTGTTAGTTAAAATTCTGTCATTAGATCTGATTAATGAAATGTCTAAAAAATTTATAATGTTATTTTTTTCTAATTCATATGTAAATTGAAGATTTTCACTATAACTATTGAAAACGCTTATAACCACATCAACATGTTCTCTTTTAATACACATAATAGTGTCGTCCACATATCTATAATAAAATAAAGGAATACAATTACATGAGTTTTTCAGTTTTGACAAACAATTATTCTCAAGATCTTCCATAACTAAATCAGCGAAAAGAGGAGATATTGGAGAACCCATTGGTGATCCAAAAACTTGTTGATAAAATTTATCATTAAAGCTAAAAAATGTGTTATTAAATAAAAATTCTACAATATTACGGACGTCATTAAAAGATAGTTTACATTTATTGTGGATGTGCGACCAACGTAGATCTAAACTGTCAAGAACAGCTGAGCACGAAATATTAGTAAACAAAGAGCTCACATCAAGAGACATAATAATATAATCATATGGGACCGTTATCTTATCTATTATGTTTTTAAATTCAAAACTATTGTTAATGCGAGACTTGGGAGAAGGAATTGACATTTTTAGAGAATTATATGTTAATTTTGCTAAAAAATGTGTCGGGCTATTGATTGTAGATATGATAGGTCTGAGTGGAAAATTTTCTTTATGAATTTTAGGAAGGCCATATGCTTTAGCCATTCAAGTATTAGTCTGAGTTAATTGATTGTTATGGTATTTTCTTCCCAAGTACTCACTCTCATTTAATCGTTTCATTATATTATAGACATTATTCTGTAATTTTTTTAAGGGATTCTTCTTAACTATTTTATAAACTTTTTCATCATTTAACAGTGTGTTCATTTTTTCTATATAATCAGTTTTATACATACAGACCGTAAGATTTCCTTTGTCAGCATGTGTGAAAAATATATTTGGGTTTTCTTTTAGAAAATCTTGTGTGATTCTAACATTTTTTGCAAACGATTTTTCATTACTAGTCACGTGTTTTGTTGAATTAATTTCACCTTTTAAATTGTTAACTATTATATTTCGAATTTCATTTTTTACATCGTTGTTGATTTCAACTGTATCAAATTTTGTTTCTAAATTCTTAACGGTAAGAACAATGTCTTTTTTCGTAAAATTTTTATTCTCGTTGAATTTTGGCCCTAATGACGTTATTTCAACTACTTCTTTAGGTAATGTAATTGAAGTCAGATTTTTTATCCAGTTACTATTTTCATGTATATTAATATTTTGATTTCTTTTGTATTTGTATATTAAATTCTTTAATTTTTGACTATGTTTATATCCGAGCTGATTGAAAATCTTACAGATTTTCTTTTCAGTAAATACAAAAAAGTTATTGATAGTGTGTAAATCAATATTCGATCTCACTATATTCAGTTTTAACTTATTAAGTTCTTTTTGTAAATACTTAATGTGAATGTGTATATCTTTAATTTCATAATTTAAAAAACGCCAACATTGTTTATTAATCTGTCTTTTGACATAAGACTTACAGAATTTACTATAAAATTGAATATTAAATAACCATTTACTTGCATTAACAATGTGGTTAGGAACGATGTCATTATATCTGCAATCGAGTAGAAAAAGCCGTTTTGAATTATTCTCTGCCAATTGTTGTCGCAGTGTTGTCCAATTTCTCAGAAATTGAGCAGTCCTTCGTCCGTATGACTTAGTTATAATTTTAAAGAAGTTTCCTCTCCTTTGAGGCTGGTCGTGTTTCAATCGAAGACCGGTGTTTATTTCAGAATGTACACCCTTCATGGTTATGATAAAATCCACAATATCGATTATAAAGGGTTAAATCCAGGTTGTAATAAATTAACAACCAATTTTGATTTTAAAACTTGTACGACGTTTCGTCTGCCAGGTTTGGCAGACCTCTTCAAGTACTGATTTATTGAACACAAAAAAATATAAATAAATATACAAAAACTTTTTAAATAACAAATCACAAAAAAACAAAAAACACTACATATAACAAAAACAATCTTTACCATAAATGTCAAACAGTTAGCAATGATCTTCCATTACTCGTAGATGAGTAGAGTCAAGTGAAATTTCAAAAATTGTTATTGCTATATATAGCGTGTACAAAAGAATTGACATAATATGTATACGATTCGCAGAAGTACAAGGATGTGCTCAGTCTAACGATTTTACAAGTTCTAAGAATAATTTTCAACGGTTACAAGATGTTGTTATAAATTCTACTCAATATAATAGTATCTTCTTTCTTATTAATGGTATTTTTAGTGCTTTTAATATGAAGCATTTCAGAAATCAAACGTTTTTTATAGCAGTTTTTAATGTCTAAATTTTAACATTTTCAAAATCGAATTCATGATTTTTGTTCTTCTTGTGTAAACTCACAACAGACTCCGGATTACGTGACTTATTATGTTCAGAAATGCGTTCTCTAAGTGCTCTCTTTGTTTCACCGACATATGATACAGAACAAGTTTTACAATTAAATTTATAAACCGCACCACATATATCCATTTTTTTAATTTATCTTTTCCTAATTGTATGATATTACTGAGTTTATTGCTTATAATTGGTACTGTAGATATATTGAATTTTTTTAACATGTATGAGCATTTTTAAAAAAAATTTGGATAAAAGGGTAGAGATAAAACCAAAAAAGGAGCTTTTTTATTGTCTTTACAGTTAACAGAAATTTTAATTTTTCTAAGTCTCTCATTAATAGCTTCGTCATAAAATTTATTTGAATAGTTGTTCAGGTTTAAAATATGTTTTATTAAGTTTATATTATCATTATGGAAGTCAGTGTGAGAAAGTTCCTTGTACTTCTCCTTAAATTCTGTATGTCTTATGTCAAAAGACAGATTAATAAACAATGTTGGCGTTTTTTAAATTATGAAATTAAAGATATACACATTCACATTAAGTATTTACAAAAAGAACTTAATAAGTTAAAACTGAATATAGTGAGATCGAATATTGATTTACACACTATCAATAACTTTTTTGTATTTACTGAAAAGAAAATCTGTAAGATTTTCAATCAGCTCGGATATAAACATAGTCAAAAATTAAAGAATTTAATATACAAATACAAAAGAAATCAAAATATTAATATACATGAAAATAGTAACTGGATAAAAAATCTGACTTCAATTACATTACCTAAAGAAGTAGTTGAAATAACGTCATTAGGGCCAAAATTCAACGAGAATAAAAATTTTACGAAAAAAGACATTGTTCTTACCGTTAAGAATTTAGAAACAAAATTTGATACAGTTGAAATCAACAACGATGTAAAAAATGAAATTCGAAATATAATAGTTAACAATTTAAAAGGTGAAATTAATTCAACAAAACACGTGACTAGTAATGAAAAATCGTTTGCAAAAAATGTTAGAATCACACAAGATTTTCTAAAAGAAAACCCAAATATATTTTTCACACATGCTGACAAAGGAAATCTTACGGTCTGTATGTATAAAACTGATTATATAGAAAAAATGAACACACTGTTAAATGATGAAAAAGTTTATAAAATAGTTAAGAAGAATCCCTTAAAAAAATTACAGAATAATGTCTATAATATAATGAAACGATTAAATGAGAGTGAGTACTTGGGAAGAAAATACCATAACAATCAATTAACTCAGACTAATACTTGAATGGCTAAAGCATATGGCCTTCCTAAAATTCATAAAGAAAATTTTCCACTCAGACCTATCATATCTACAATCAATAGCCCGACACATTTTTTAGCAAAATTAACATATAATTCTCTAAAAATGTCAATTCCTTCTCCCAAGTCTCGCATTAACAATAGTTTTGAATTTAAAAACATAATAGATAAGATAACGGTCCCATATGATTATATTATTATGTCTCTTGATGTGAGCTCTTTGTTTACTAATATTTCGTGCTCAGCTGTTCTTGACAGTTTAGATCTACGTTGGTCGCACATCCACAATAAATGTAAACTATCTTTTAATGACGTCCGTAATATTGTAGAATTTTTATTTAATAACACATTTTTTAGCTTTAATGATAAATTTTATCAACAAGTTTTTGGATCACCAATGGGTTCTCCAATATCTCCTCTTTTCGCTGATTTAGTTATGGAAGATCTTGAGAATAATTGTTTGTCAAAACTGAAAAACTCATGTAATTGTATTCCTTTATTTTATTATAGATATGTGGACGACACTATTATGTGTATTAAAAGAGAACATGTTGATGTGGTTATAAGCGTTTTCAATAGTTATAGTGAAAATCTTCAATTTACATATGAATTAGAAAAAAATAACATTATAAATTTTTTAGACATTTCATTAATCAGATCTAATGACAGAATTTTAACTAACAGGTATAGAAAGCCTTCAAATTCTGATAGAATACTTAATTTTTACTCAAATCATTCTGACCGACAGAAGAAAAATATAGTTTATAACTTAGTTGATAGAGCAATTTTACTTTCTCATACTGACTTCCATAATGATGATATAAACTTAATAAAACATATTTTAAACCTGAACAACTATTCAAATAAATTTTATGACGAAGCTATTAATGAGAGACTTAGAAAAATTAAAATTTCTGTTAACTGTAAAGACAATAAAAAAGCTCCTTTTTTGGTTTTATCTCTACCCTTTTATCCAAATTTTTTTAAAAAATGCTCATACATGTTAAAAAAATTCAATATATCTACAGTACCAATTATAAGCAATAAACTCAGTAATATCATACAATTAGGAAAAGATAAATTAAAAAAAAATGGATATATGTGGTGCGGTTTATAAATTTAATTGTAAAAATTGTTCTGTATCATATGTCGGTGAAACAAAGAGAGCACTTAGAGAACGCATTTCTGAACATAATAAGTCACGTAATCCGGAGTCTGTTGTGAGTTTACACAAGAAGAACAAAAATCATGTTTCGATTTTGAAAATGTTAAAATTTTAGACATTGAAAACTGCTATAAAAAACGTTTGATTTCTGAAAAGCTTCATATTAAAAGCACTAAAAATACCATTAATAAGAAAGAAGATACTATTATGTTGAGTAGAATTTATAACAACATCTTGTAACCGTTGAAAATTATTCTTAGAACTTGTAAAATCGTTAGACTGAGCACTTCCTTGTACTTCTGCGAATCGTATACATATTATGTCAATTCTTTTGTACACGCTATATATAGCAATAACAATTTTTGAAATTTCACTTGACTCTACTCATCTACGAGTAATGGAAGATCATTGCTAACTGTTTGACATTTATGGTAAAGATTGTTTTTGTTATATGTAGTGTTTTTTGTTTTTTTGTGATTTGTTATTTAAAAAGTTTTTTGTATATTTATTTATATTTTTTTGTGTTCAATAAATCAGTACTTGAAGAGGTCTGCAAAACCTGGCAGACGAATCGTCGTACAATTTTTAAAATCAAAATTGGTTGTTAATTTATTACAACCTGGATTTAACCCTTTATAATCGATATTGTGGATTTTACCTTCTGTATTGGTTGATACGAAATCAACAAAGGACAGATATTTTAGATAAGAAAATAACATGAAAATGTCTATTTCTCGATAAAAAAGCAAATTTCATTCCTTATTACTACCCTCCTGTATTTAGGTGGTTGATGAAACTTCTCACACAGTTTGTGCTACTAATGCAAGAACGAGAAGACGATTTAAAACAATCAACAAAGACAGATATTATAGAATAACAAAATAACTCGTTGATTTTATTTATGTCGGTTTTTATTACCAACCAATACAAAGGGTAGTTACAAGGAATGAAAAGTTGATCTTTTAGTATGGCGAATTGTATGGCTGTATGTGCGTCTAAAAGTGTTTGCGCAACTTTGGCTTAAAGTCTGGCTTAAATCTTGCAGTTAAAAGTGTATTTCGTTAACTATTTATTATTTGTATTATCAATATATTGCCAATATTTTGCCAATATGTTGCCAAAGTATTGTCAATATATTGCCAATATGTTACCAATATGTTGCCAATGTATTGTCAATATATTGTCAATATATTGCCAATATGTTGCCAATATGTTGCCAATATGTTGCCAATATGTTGCCAATATATTGCCAATATGTTGCCAAAGTATTTTCAATATATTGCCAATGTGTTGCCAATATGTTGCCAACATATTGCCAAAGTATTATCAATATATCGCCAATATGTTTCGTGTCTTCCAAATTGTCAATACTACCGACGAATCGATGATCTTTTATTACCTCAAGTGGATGAAAACGTGAATGAACGTCTGTCTTTGGTCATCCGAATAATTACTAAGATGCGTGACATAAATCCACGATTTCTCATAATACCGATTTTTAGTAAAGATATGATCCAATTAATTTTAATGATAACGATTTGTTCAGTATATACTAATATATTATAAAAAATCAGTTTAAAAATATTTGGTAAACGTAAACATATTATAGATATACTATAGCTAGATGATTCCCAGACTATTATAAAACTTCATCGAGGGTTCAGCTAGATTTTATTTTACACGGACTCGGAATTAACTTACTAGGACTATTATTGCTAATATATTACCAATATATTGCGAATTTATGGTAGTTATTCATTGGCATTTTGTATATTGAACACTCAATTCAATTCAACAGCCAGACTATTGCAATTATTATTCTAAACATTTGGAACGAGTGTTCCAAAATATTTATTAAGTAAGTCTGAAACACAATGAATTGTAATTTTAACGAAGTAACTTTTTTCGAGCACGTTTGCTCTTGCAGTGCGAACGTCGGAGAGCGTCCGCGGCGGGCTTACTCCGCGAGTACAAAATTTGATGAGCGCGAACGTCGAAGAGCGCTCGCGGTAGCATTATGTTTTTTAAACGGAGAATTGAGGCTTGAGCTAAATTTCATTTTACACGGACTAGGAATTATTTACCTAGCAATATTATTGCCAATATACTTGCAAAATTAATTAATATATTTCCAATATGTAGCGAAATATCTTTATGGCAAACGTATTTATTGGCTATAATGTACACAAAACTTAATTCAATTCAAAATTTTATTGTCTTAAAATCCGTCATAAAGGTTTCAATAAATTAATGTAAATACGATGAGATTAAAAACTGTAATAATCTCATATTTATAACGCACGCGTATCATAGATTTAGTAAGTAAATTAATAATAGTAGTAATGAATTTATTAGTCTGCAGTCTAATTCAGACTTTAATAAAAATCATTTCCTTGATTGTACATTTTATTCGTACAATCAATCTCGTAAAATATATTTTGCGATTCATTCGCTTTCGCGATCTTCGCTTCTGCTATACGCATTAGCTATGTTCAGGCGCCTCGGCCGCTTCGCTCGTTGACCTGTTGCATTAGACTGGCGCGGCAACGCCGCTCACGTTTCTTCCCTAATCCGGCCTTTGATTGGCCCATTTCAAAAATTAATTACGCCTCGCCTAATTAATATTTTTTAAAAATTCCCACGGGGTTATACTCGAATTAATTTTCTGAATCGGAATATATATATATATATGTTACCTATGTTTCTGGATCACCCTGTAGTGTTTCTAAAATAAATAAAAAAATAAAGAAATAATTTATCTGTATTATACTAAAATTCATCCGTTCTCCGGTGTCCGGCGGTGGTGTCCGGTGTCCCGCGGCGGTGTCCGGTCTCCTGTTGTAAGAATTAAGAGTATGTGTGGAGTGGAAGGGTTAACACCGATATTTCGCGATAACTTCTCTAATTACGGGATATCCTGAATATTTCGGGAATTTTTTAGTTATTTCAGTATAACTCCACCAATTACGGGATTTTATAAATATTTCACTAATTTCTTAGGTATGCGGGGATAAATCCACCAATTTCGGGATTTCCAGGACATATCGGGGTTTTCTGTTGTATTTCGGGTTAAATTCACTAACTGAGGAATTTCCTGGACATTTCGGGAATTTTGAGGTATTCCGGGATATCTCCAACAATTTCGGGATTTCCTGGATGTTTCTGGATTTTCTGGGGTATTTCGGGATAATTGCACTAACTGAGGGACTTCCTGGACATTTCGGGAATTTTGAGGTATTTCAGATATCTCCACCAATTTTGTGATTTCCTGGATGATGCGGGATTTCCTGAGATATTTCGGGATAAATTCACTAACTGAGGGATTTCTTGGACGTTTCGGGAAATTTTGAGGTATTTCGGGATATCTCCACCAATTTCGTGATTTCCTAGATGTTGCGGGAATGTCTGAGGTATTCCGGGATATCTCCACCAATTTCGGGATTTCCTGTACATATCGGGGTTTTCTGTTGTATTTCGGGTTAAATTCACTAACTGAGGAATTTCTTGGGCATTTCGTGAATTTTGAGGGATTTCGGAATATCTCTACCAATTTCGGGATTTTCTGGATGTTTAGGGATTTTCTGGGGTATTTCGGGATAAATTCACTAACTGAGGGATTTCCTGGACGTTTCGGGAATTCTTGAGGTATTTCGGGATATCTCCACCAATTTCGTGATTTCCTGGATGTGTCGAGATTTTCCGGGGTATTTCGGGGTAACTCCACTAATTACGAGAATTACCTGGATATTCGGGAATTGCTGAGGTATTCCTGGATAACCCGGAAATATTAAATTAAATTTAATATTATATTAAAATATTAAAAAAGTGTTTAAGCACTTTTGCCATTACTCCAATTTTTGTATATTTTTGTACCAAATTAAATTATTATATTAGAAACATACCTATAAGTAATATTATAAGTAATTAATAATAAATAATTGTTACTACATACATAAATAATGTTAAATAAAGTGGTCACAGTAATACTAACATAGACTGAAACAGTACTGTCAGTCTAATAATATTTAATAACTTAAATAATATATTTTAATGTAATATATATATATTATTTGATGATTCGTTGTTTTTTTATCACATTTATATATACGTTTTTACTCATTTTTCGTCACACTCTATTACAAAGGTGTACAAAATGAGTGATAAAGGTGGATAAAAAAATTAAAATTTTATTTTTGATATATTATCTATATATATATCAAAATTCATCCGTTCTCCGGTGTCCGGTATCCCAAAAGTTACAAGAATAATCGTGTGTGTGGTGTGGAAGGGTTTATCTGAATACGACAACCACTCATCATTTATCTCACATGTAATGATAGGTGCCGGAGGAGTCATGAGGGGGGGGGGGGGAAATTAGAAAATTTTTTAAATATTTTATAGGGGTTATCGGTATATGTGAATTAGAATATGACCACCATTCTTTTTTATTCTAAAAAAACTAAGATGAGATTGTTGGTTACGGTGAATAGCGATATGATACTCACTCTTCATTTATCCTCCATTTATTGCTAGATGGAGGAGGGCAAGACGGGGAGAGGGGAAATAAAATTAGAAAAATTCCAAAAATAATTTAGGGGTTTCGGTACAGGTGAATAACAATATGACAACCACTCTTTTTTATCCCCTATTGTAAAGATGAAGGAAGGTGGGAGGAAGGGTCAACATTGAATATGACAACCAGTCTTAATTTTTCCCCATATACTGATTGAGTGGTAGGGGGTAAGAGGGGGGTTTAGTTGAAAAATTCGAAAACTATTTTATAGGGGTTTTAGGTAAAAAGAACAGTCACAGTTTTTTTTATTACATTTATATAGATTTTTTTTACAAACATTTTTCATCATCTTCTACTTCTAAGATGTAAAATGCGTGAGGAAGGTGGTTAAAAAATTTAAAATATTATTTTTCTTTCATTTTTTTAAATGTAATACCAGATGTAATATTAAAATAACTTTTATAATTGATATTCAATTTTTTATTATTGTAATTGGATATCATTTATAATTTTTGGTTGCAATTACTAAAATTCTTATTTATAAAAGATTTTTGAAAATAAAACAACATTAATAAAATGTGAAAATAAATCTTTTAGCAGGAATTTTAACCTGAAAAAAATTTTGTGATGTAGCAACATCACTGGGCGTCGACTGGAGAGTCGTTGTTGGTGCGTGCACGTTCGCGCACCACTCCGCGGTAGTACCCGAGTACTGTTCCCAACGGTGGGGATCGCGCACACCCCGGGAAACGGTCGCGAGGCACGTTGTTTACATGCCGGCCTGCGCTCAGTTGTCGCCATCTTGAATCGATCTAGATTCAAGCGCGCGCACACTGAACACGCGGTCCGCGCTCGTATCGATACGGGGATCGCACGCATATTGTATAGGGAATTCGGAACGCGGATAGTGGGGGAAACATGTGTATAATAGTAAGGAGATAAATTTATATTTGAATTTCGCGCTGTTAACTAGAGAATAATTTAGTGATCTATTGGAGCAATCAATAGATGATATTATTAGAGATAAGACTTCCGTATGGGTAAGTATAACAGCATATTACGTTATATGACTGTAATTACCTTAAATACGGAAAGCCGAAATATTAGTTGGGACAATGATAACTTATGCAAATTAGTTGTCATTTTTATCTATAGTAGGGTAAATACGGGTAGCTTTATTACACCTGCGACGGATACGAAAGGGTTAGAGAATTATAATATTGCCGTATCCCTCGCAGGTAACGAGAGAGAGAGAACAGATAGGGATATTAGGAGATTGAGGGAGATAGAAAATCGGGGAAGAAGTTTGGCGTGGCTCGGAAAACGGATCCTCGCCATTCTGATCCTATCGATCGTCCTAACAGTATTGCTTCATTATTCTGATCCTATCTACCGCACAAGCAGTGTTATTTTGATCGTATCTATTATTTACAGAAGTGTTATTTTTTTGAATCTATCGATCGTCTAAGACAAAGTATTGTTTTTTCTGATTCTATCGATAAAGAGATTTTGGAGTGAAATTAAAGCAATAACAGATTTTTGGCAGTTTCTTTTGCTTTTATTAAGGAGGATTTACTGAGGATTAAGCAGCGATTCCGATAATATTAATTGCCAATAGGGAGAAAATAATATTGAATATTATTTATTATTTTATTGATTTATTTACATCTGATTGGTGAGTTATTTTTAATTATTAATATAATAATTGATTTATTAGTGGGGCCAACAATAATAAATTCAGTGCGCGTTTTCTTAACAAATTAAATTATTTATTCGATTAATTTTAAATTAACGTTCTCTCTCTCGTGGTTAGTGGTGCCACGGGATCTATTATTAGATCCCGTAATATAATTTTATATATCTAAATTTGCTTAAGGTATTAATATTCGTTATCGCGGTAATAGGCATCCGGAACTATTCAGTTGATTCAACGGAACTTCCTCTAGGTGAGTCCACCGGGTAATCAGGACTAATAAATTAATATTATTGATTTTCTTTTTCGATGATGTTGGGATCCGGATATAATTTTGTTTAAATAATATTTTTTTTTATTGGAACTATAAACTAGCATCACATTTGGCGCCCAACGTGTGTTTTTATTGTACATTTAGTGATTAAATTGTTTTCGGTTTGTTAGCAAATTTAACGGTTTTTTTTTGTACATCAGCGGAAGTTGAATTAACGAATATTTTAGGGAGTGTTTTAAAAATTTTTCAGTGGGGTCGAGAGAGAGAAATTTTTGGCGTCGGTTACGCCATTTTGGAATATTGTAAATTCGATTGCTGCCATTTTAACGTTTAACTGGCCGCGTGGAAATTTAATAATTACCGTTTCTAGTGGGAGATAAACTGATATATTATTTTATTTGAAGGTCCCCTGCTTATTAAAGGTCCCGTGCTTATTAAAGGTCCCCTGCTTATTAAAGGTCCCCTGACTCTCGAATCACGGCAGTAGGGACCGATAGGGCGATACCAAGTTACTGTTTCCCAGAGGTAAATTTAGAAGTAAGGGTGGGTGAGAATATTGATAGGATCAATATAGAGGGTGTGTCTCCCAAAGTAAATGTAGGGAAGTTAGATAGGTCTAAGGGAGCGATTCCAAGATCTAAGGGTAATTTACGGTCGATCAGTGGGGAATATCCAGAAAATGATTCAGGAGTTAGAATAATTGAGGATAGGTTATTAAAGGGAGTGGAGAGAATAGATATTGAATTGTTAGCCAAAAAGGGGAAAGTTGGTCGTGGCGGGACTCAAGTTAGCGAAGGAAGGTCACAGGATAATCAAGAGATTAGGGGTTATGATAGATTAAATTTGATTAACAAGGGGGTAGAGTTGCTTTTAGGGGATAATAAGGAAAAAGAAAAAGAAAAGAGTCCAAAGACCTTCCTTGGCAACAAGGAGACACCAGATCGATCAACTGAACCGAAACAAGGTGTATCAGTATCTAACATAGAAAATAGGCATTATTTGAAAGTTGTTTTAGGAGGACAGGAATATAGGGCGTTAATTGATTCTGGTTCCACATTGTCTTTAGTAGGGTCAAGGATAGCCGAACAGTTTAAGGATAGATTAAAGTCCTCTGATGTGGTTATTAAAAATGTCAATGGTGGATTAGTGAGGGCATTATGGACGTTGGAAATTAATTTAGAGATTGACGAACATGTAGAAAAAATTAATTGCAGGGCATTGAAAGGCTTGGAATCGGATATGATCTTAGGGATGGATTTCGGCAAACTTTTTAATTTTGATGATAGGTTAGGATAGGATCAGTGGCGTGTTAGGGAAGGTCCTTGGAGGTCGTATAGTGGTGAAAAAGGGACAAACCATCCTATAATATTCGGGGAATGCGCTGGCATCTCTGAATTACAGGATGAGGAAAGGGATAAAGTGCAAAAATTGGTGCACAATTTGCTTCCAGACATAAACGCCGATCGGTTAGGAATGACAGACCTTACTGAACATTCAATTGATGTTCAAGGAGCTCCTCCAATCAAACATCGGACACGGCGCATCTCGCCCAAGATGTTGGAGGCCGCTCATGAGGAGGTTAGAAAGATGTTACAGTTGGGAGTTATAGAAAGATCGGCAAGTGACTGGAGCAGTGCACCAGTTTTAGTACGAAAGTCCGACGGAACAATTAGATTCTGTGTCGACTATAGGGACTTGAACTCGGTCACAAAACGGGATGCTTATCCTTTGCCACAAATGGATTCGATTCTGGACAAAATTCGCAAAGCCAAGTATATTAGCAAAATCGACTTGAAGCAGGCGTACTTTCAGGTTAAGATGGCGCCTGCTAGTCGAAAATATACGGCTTTTGCGGTGCCAGGATCGGGTCTATGGCAATTTAAAAGGATGCCATTCGGTTTGACGAATGCGCCCATGACCTTCCAGCGGTTGATCGATGCTATATTCGGTCCGGAATTTGAACCTTTTATTTTCGGATATCTGGACGATATAATCATCGTCACCGAGTCGTTTGAGGAGCACTTGAAATATCTGGATTTGGTATTAAGAAAATTATTAGATGCAGGGTTAACGGTGAATAGGGACAAATGCGAATTTTGTTGTAGTAGGGTGACTTATTTAGGATTTATTTTAGATAGGGACGGACTTAGAACAAATCCAGATAAAGTGTCTCCGGTGGTCAATTATCCAGTACCCAGGACAATCAAGGAATTAAGAAGATTCTTTGGTATGATCGCCTGGTACTCGCGTTTTGTTGAGAATGAGGCCGAATTAAAAATACCATTAGTAAGGTTGTTGCGTAAGGGACAAGAATGGATATGGGGGGAGGAGCAGCAGGAAGATTTCGAGACACTAAAGAGAGCTTTGACTGTTGCACCCGTTCTTGCTCGACCTGATTTCAGCAAACCGTTCAAACTGCAGTGTGATGCAAGTAATTATGCACTGGGAGCGGTGCTGACTCAGGAACAGGAAGACGGGGAGCACCCCATAGTCTACATTAGTAGGGTTTTGTCGGCCGCGGAAAGGAATTATTCCACAACGGAAAAGGAATGTTTGGCGTTGATTTAGGCTATAAAAAAGTTAAGGCCGTATGTAGAGGGATATCCATTAACCGCAATCACTGATCACAGTGCGTTAAAATGGTTGCGGAAGCTTAAGGAGCCTACTGGTCGTCTCGCTCGGTGGGCTATAGAGATGCAAAAATGGGACTTTGAGATAGTCCATAGGAAAGGATCTCTTAATCAAGTCCCAGACGCACTCTCTAGGATGTATCCGGGTGAGGTCGATACAGTGGCTGCTTTTCAGGAGATTAGGGACACTTGGTATTTAAATATGCTCAAGAACGTCGAGCAATTTCCTAACCGTTACCAGCAACGGAGAGTAGAAAACGGTCTATTATATAGGTACCGTAACGATCCATTGTTGGACCCGGTCACAAATAGGGACGAAGATTGGAGATTAGTGGTCCCAGAGGAACAGCGAGAGCGAGTAATAAGGGATGCGCATTGCGAAACCTCGGCGGGTCACTTAGGAGTAGAAAAGACGTATGATAGGGTTATTAGGGACTATTATTGGAGGGGAGTATGGTACGATGTCAATAGATTCGTAGTAGGGTGTGATGTTTGTCAGAGATATAAATTATCCCAGTTAGGCCCACAAGGATTGCTTAGTAGTAGGGTGATTGAGAGACCTTGGGTAGTAGTGGCAGCGGATATGATGGAGTTTCCACCTAGTAAGAGTCAATGTAAATACTTATTAGTTTTTCAACATTTATTTACTCGGTGGATAGAGTTAAAACCTTTAAGAATCGCGGATGGTATTAATAAAAGAGGATGGATGGTATTAATTAATATAAAGAGGAATTAATCTTATTTAGGTGGGAGACTCCTGACTATTTGCTTACTGATAATGGTAAAGAATTTGAGAATAAATTTTTAAATGATGTCTTAGCGGAATATGGGGTTAAACATCTCACCACTCCACCCTACCATCCGCAAGCAAACGCTGTAGAACGGAGCAATCGTACGTTGAAAACTATGATTACGGCGTTTGTTAAGAACGATCACAGGACCTGGGATCAACACCTTAATGAACTTAGGCATGCGATAAATACCGCGATTCAACCCGCATTCCTGAATTATGGGAGACACCCCAGACCTGTTAAAAGTTCACGTAGGGAGGTAGAATCAAGGGAATTAATTCAAAAGGGTGATGAAAAAGCTTGGGCTGATAGGGTACAACGGTTAGATATATTACGAGATATTGTCACCAAGCATATAGAACAGGCGAAGGAAAAACAAGCTAAGGTTTTTAATAAGGGTAGGAGGGACGTCAGATTTTTCCCGGGAGATAGGGTACTTTGTAGGACTCATTATTTGTCTAACGCCGCGAATAGGTTTTCAGCAAAACTGTGTCCTAAATATGAAGAACCTTACACAATATTAGAAGTATTATCGCCCACCGTGTATATTATTGATAGGACTGATAAGTCCAAAGGGAAAATAAATAAGGTGCATCTAAAGGATCTGATCAAGTATGTTACACCACGGGGAGTGAAGGGTAGTAAGGACTGTAAGGTAGCAGGGTAGTTAGTAGAGGTATCCTTACTAAAAGTAGAGTTAGAAAACCAAGGTAGAAAAGGGATTAATGACTGGAGCAGGATGAATTATAAGAAGTTCACGTAAGTTTTTTTTTATTATTATTACCGTATATTTTTTTTTATGTGTTGGGGTATCACCTTATCCCGGGAGTATATGAAGGTAGTATTTTAAGGAATAAACTATCCTTACCAGGGTAAGTAAAGTTTGGGGGGGGGGGGGGGGGAAATGTGATGTAGCAACATCACTGAGCATGCCTGGAAAGTCGTTGTTGGTGCGTGCACGTTCGCGCACCACTCCGCGGTAGTACCCGAGTACTGTTCCCGACGGTGGGGATCGCGCACACCCGGGGAAACGGTCGCGAGGCACGTTGTTTACGTGCCGGCCCACGCTCAGTTGTCGCCATCTTGAATCGATCTAGATTCAAGCGCGCGCACACTGAACACGCGGTCCACGCTCGTATCGATACGGGGATCACACCCATATTGTATAGGGAATTCGGAACGCGGATAGTGGGGGAAACATGTGTATAATAGTAAGGAGATAAATTTATATTTGAATTTCGCGCTGTTAACTAGAGAATAATTTAGTGATCTATTGAACCAATCAATAGATGATATTATTAGAGATAAGAATTCCGTATGGGTAAATATAACAGCATATTACGTTATATGACTGTAATTACCTTAAATACGGAAAGCCGAAATACTAGTTGGGACAATGATAACTTATGCAAATTAGTTGTCATTTTTATCTATAGTAGGGTAAATACGGGTAGCTTTATTACACCTGTGACGGATACGAAAGGGTTGGAGAATTATGATATTGCCGTATCCCTCGCAGGTAACGAGAGAGAGAACAGATAGGGATATTAGGAGATTGAGGGAGATAGAAAATCGGGGAAGAAGTTTGGCGTGGCTCGGAAAACGGATCCTCGCCATTCTGATCCTATCGATCGTCCTAACAGTATTGTTATTCTGATACTATCGATCGTCCTAACAGTATTGCTTCATTATTCTGATCCTATCTACCGCACAAGCAGTGTTATTTTGATCGTATCTATTATTTACAGAAGTGTTATTTTTTTGAATCTATCGATCGTCTAAGACAAAGTATTGTTTTTTCTGATTCTATCGATAAAGAGATTTTGGAGTGAAATTAAAGCAATAACAGATTTTTGGCAGTTTCTTTTGCTTTACTTAAGGAGGATTTACTGAGGATTAAGTAGCGATTCCGATAATATTAATTGCCAATAGGGAGAAAATAATATTGAATATTATTTATGTTGGAATTAAAACAGGAGAGGAAAGGCTTGGCTTCAATGATAACCTCACCGTTTATATTATAAAAGATAACCTAATTTATTCTATATATATATTAAAACGTATGTACACTGGGGGAGGCCTTGGTACATCCGACCGTGTCGGGATCCGTGGCTCGAGTGCAGTAGCGGGAGAAACCGATCTCGCCGCGCCGCCGCTTGCGTCGCTTCCTCCGGGGTCCTCCCCACTCCTCGTTACTCAGTCGGTAAAGATTGAGAGAGAGAGAGAGAGAGAGACTATCACGTCTTATTTCCAACACTCCCTCCCGTGGTTGTCTTGATCTCTTCTAGCTGCAATTTCTTAGTTGAACTTCTAACTTCTTATCCAGCTATATCTAGCTGCAACTTATCTGCTCCATCTAGCTTTTATTTTCTGTTACGAAACATCAATCAATTAATTTTCTAAATAACAATTCAGAATTTCTCTAGCTAATTTAACATGCAAATCATGAGCCAGTGGCTTTGTGAATATATCCGCTATTTGCTCCTTTGAAGCTATCCATTTAATTTCAATTAGGTTCCTGTCAACGCATTCTCTAACATAGTGCTATATGTCTGAGTTTACTGCTACAACTAACTTTTGTGCTTTGTATGGCCGCCATATTATCACACCATAGAGTCACGGGCGCAAACGAGTTTTCTAACATTAAATAGATCGAGCATTGTAGAGATACTATCTCTTGGCACGCTTCACTCATGGCCACATACTCTGCTTGACATGTTGATAGGGAGACGTACGCTTATTTGTGTGTTCTCCAGGATATAGTATCACCGAATAACTTTATCACATATCCACAGGTAGTTAGGCTACCTCTACAATCAGCGAAACTAGCATCCGAATAAGCTTGTAAATCGTTTAGCTTCCCTTCGAACTTCAAACCTAAACTCTTAGTATATTTTAAATATCTACATAATCGTTTTACCATTTTCCATTCATCATCAGTCGGATTTATTTGATGTCGACTCAATACATTTACCGCGTATGAAATGTCTGGTCTAACTGTGTTAGCTAGGTATAATAAAGTTCCAACTATTTCCCTATATGACGAATTTCCCTTATTGATAGTTGACTCTAGACTAGCCTTTTCATCACTTTCTTCTCTATCTCTTCTAGCTTGATTCGCGACTTGATTAGTAACCATAGGAGTTCTTTGAGGGTGCATTTCACTGTAACCGAGTCTTTGTAACATTTTCTCTATATAGTTTTCTAGCTTTAATATCGTTACTTTGTTCTTTCTATCTCGGACTATCTCAATACCTAAAAATGTTTTCGGTTCTCCTAAATCTGTCATTTCAAATTCTAACTGAAGTTTTGTTTTAATCTTTTCTAGCTTCATCGAATCATTACTAGCTATCAACATGTCATCGACATATATTATTAAGATTAATAGTTTATTTTCATTTCTCCAAGTAAACAGACATGGTTCCCTTTCGTGCGATTTTAATCCTAACTTTATTGCAACCTCTGTAAACTTTTCATTCCATCGTTTGGGACTTATCTTCAGTCCATACAGGGCTTTATTGATTTTACAAACTTTAACTTTTCTATCAATTTCGGAATATTCTATACCTTCTGGTATCTCCATGTAAATTTCATTATCAATTGTCCCATTTAAAAATGCTGTCTTTACATCTAGCTGACAAACATTTAAATCTAGCTTATTAATAATTGCAAAGGCTGAGCTAATAATCTGCAATCGCGAAACAGGTGCATATGTCTCGTTTAGATCATAATTATTCTTATCATTAAATCCGCGAATAACTAATCTAGCTTTATATTTACATTCATTCCCTTCTAGCATTTTCCTTTTTAGAACCCATTTGGACTCAATTATATTTGCTTTGCTTCCATCTATCGAATAATTTGGTCGATCTACTAAAGTCCAAACATTATTATTTTTCATCGATTCTAGCTCACTATCAATTGCCCTTTTCCATTCTAACTTATCGTTTGCTGACATAGCTTCTTTATACGAAGTTGGCTCTTTTCTTATGATAGCTAATAGACATTGACAATTTTCTAATTCTAACATATTGATAATTGATTCTATCTGTTGCGTTGTTTCGGTTGCTTTAACCGTTTCTAACTCTCCTTCTAGATTTATAGTTTCGACAATTTTCCTAGGACGAACTCTTTTGCGTTTTACTCCCTTCGTTTCTAAAATTTCTTTTCCTTTTCAAATTCTAAAAACCAACTTTCTTTATTTATTTCCTCTGCCGATTTAGCCCAGTCTTTAATACTAGCTTTGTTGTACTTATCTCCAAATACCAGTTTTTCACAAAAACTAACATCTCTACTTTCATAGAATTTACCTTCTTCCGGTTTCAAAAGTAAATATCCCGTATTAGTATATCCTATCATAACTACTCGTTTTCCTAGCTGATCGAACTTCGTTCCAACCTTTCTTTGTATTTTAATATAAGCTATTGAACCAAATCTTTTAAATCTTTCTACATCTATCTTGTAATTGGGGCAGAATTTTTCTAGTGGTATTTCCATATTGTTCGATTTGTGCGGCGTTCTATTATACACGTATACCGCCGTGCCTAAAGCAAGATCCCACATATTCTCGGTCAATCGCGTATCGTAAATTAAAGTTCTAACTTTCTTTTGAATCGTCTGGTTGAATCTTTCCGCAACACCATTATGTTCAGGTGTATCCGGAGGGGCTAATTGCAGTTCAGCTCCTAATTTATTTAATATTTCTAGCGTATATCCACCGGTAAATTCTGTTCCTTGATCGCACCTAAGATAACATACTTTTTCATCCGAGCCCAAGATATTTCTAGCGCTTCTAACAAATAATTCTAAGCAGTTTCCTGTCTCACTTTTATTTTTCATCGGACATGCCATCGCTAATCTAGCATAATCATCAATAAATACGGATATGAACCGATATCCCTTTGGATGAGTAGCTGGACTGATTGGACCCATTGTATCAGCATGTATAATTTGTAACGGTCTGGTTGCTCTTTCTCTTTGACTATTAAATGGCAATTTATTAAACTTCGAGACGATACAAACTTCACAATCTTGTATTGATTTATCGAACTTTACATTACTTAAATCTTTCTGATTTGGAATCCGTTTCTGAAATGATTTTAGATATTCTAGCGATGCGTGACCAAGTCTAATATGCCATAAAATAGCTTTGTTTTCTGAAATTGTATCTAAACTACAATCTAACTTTGTTGTTTCGTCAGTTAATAGATTATCTATTTGGCTGATCTTTCTATCGTATATAGTATTCTCAAAGTTTGAAGACTGTGACTGAGGAGTTTCACGATCTATGTCTAGCGTATCTACTCTTCCGCTTTCCTCATCGTCAACATTGGCATTTTCCTTTTCTATCTATCTAACTCAATTATCCAATAAGGTTTTTCATAAATTCCTGTAATGAACAACTATTTTGTAAATGGATCAAATACGTTGATCTTTTCGTTATCTAGATATATGCCTAGACCCTGATCGACAAGTTTCCTCAAAGAAAGAAGATTTTCGGATAGCTGTTCGGCGCAAATCACATTTTCTAACTCTAGCGTTCTATCTTGTGAGGTTATACCACTAACTTGACCTACTCCCTCCGATTTTATAATCGCGTAATCATTTTTGTTAGCACATTTAATATCAATCTTTTTATTATTATCTAGCTTCTTAAAAATCAATTTTGTATTTGACATATGTTCTGTGGCACCGGAATCGGCAAGGAATTTAACTAATATATTATTTTGTGGAATCTCGTTCTCTTCAGGAGTCGAATAATGCAAACTACTATTAGTTGTTAAAAGACCATTGCACTCACCGGGATTACTTTGATTTTTGTTTACTGGTGCTCTTTCTGTAGCTTTTCCTCTGCCTCTCGTCAACCCACGATTGATTCTAGCATTCCCTTTATCCTGACCCTTACCTCTAGCCAAATCTAATCTAGGTCGTTTCTTTGTTATTTGTTCGAGTCCGGGGCTTTGTCTTTTATTCGTTAAAAATCTAGCTCCTCGAATTAACCCTCGTTTAGTACACAACTGTCTAACATACCTTGGTCTAGCTTGGATTCCCATCTCTTCTAGCTGTCTGTCCGAGTATGGGCAGGTCGTGCTAACGTGTCCTTCGTATCGACGACATCTGTAGCACATTCTGCCTTCTCTAGTGCAATCTCTAGCTGCATGTCCTTTATTGCCACACACGTAGCATGCCTCCTTTTGACTGCTCGTAGCATGTTGAGCAGTTGCCGATTTCGAATTTTCTCCTCTAGCTGCTTCTTGTTTAACAATATAGGTTTTTAATTGTTCGACCGAAAGGGGTCGCTGATGCGTATTTTTATTGAAAAATTCAGCATCTCAAACTTTGGGTACGTTTATTACTATTGCATCGTAAAATGCATCTCTAATTTCCGTTTCCGTTAAATTTGGTACATTTGTCAAATTATTGTACTGTCTAACTATTTTGTCGAACTTATCCCAAAATGCCGAAGCAGTTTCTTTATTAGGTTGATATCTTAAATTATGCAATTGTTTTCTCAAATACCCGGAAGTCACATTGGATTCACTAGCTTTAAGACTTTTAATTTTATCTAACAATTCAACTGGGTTATGAATGTGCGCGAGTTTTGAATGATACGATTGGTCGATTCTGTTTATAATTATGTCTCTAACTCTGAACTTTTCTTTTTCCAACGTATTGTCATCTGTCCCGTCTCTAGCTTTTTGTCGAAGATCTATAACGTAAAGCAAATCACAAACGCGCATTTCGGACGTCAGATAGTCCAAGAACTGTTCTAAACTTGAACCATTTGTTAATTTGTACTCGCGCCTAATTGTCGTATCTTTATTTACAATTTCGATCTGAATCTTTTCTTTTAAGTTACTTGATCTATTTTCTAGCATATTATTTCTAACTAGTTTGTCAAATTCTTTTCTGACTGTTTCAGAAACTAATAATTTGTCTACCTTTTCTCTAGTTGGTTCGATTTCTTCAAATTCCTCCCATTTTGCCCATTTTCCTTCTAGCGTACCAATTCTATCATATATGTGACTTATCCTAGTCACTATGTCGCCGTAGTATATCTTTTGGTCCTTCAAACCAAGTTCATATAGTGTCGGGACTCTATCCTCCAACGACGCCACTCTAGCTGTTAATTTTTCTAGCATTCCGGTCAAATCTGAAAAATTACAATTTTTATTTATTCCAATTTTATTAACTAAATCTCCCTTATCGGCTGTGTAACATTCTAACTGAGAATTCTCAAGGAGCATTCTCTCTTTCTTGAACCTACTCAGATTATAAACGCACGAGTCTATTCGTTTTATCATTGGGGTTGAGTTACCTTTCATTTTCGTTTCTAACTTATCTAGCTTATCCCCAGACTCGAGCTCAGGTTCCTTTTCTAGCTCAAAATCTAGCTGTGGGTCAGGATCATTTTTCCCTTCCCTTTCTAGCTCCAGATCATCCTCCTGCTGACTCAGAGGAGATTGGTTGGCGTTACTCGCCTCTAGCAGCAGCCGTTTCCTTTCTAACTCTTCACTGACGACACGAATGATCTCGTCACTCAATTGCTCTCGTCCTGTGAAAATACAATGGGAAATTTAGATAGTTGTCCAAAATTTGACCGAACACAAGCCAAACATGAACAACAAGCGAATGCAGAAGCACTGGAACACACAGATTTTCCACATTCACTTAATATCATGAACAGACTGCATAAGAACACATTATACAGAAAATTCATGAGCCAGCTTTAATCTGAGATTTTTGCATGCTTCAAGGTATAATACCTACATATATATATGATTTTTAATTTCGTATCTAACTACTATCTAATTACTCTTACCACTCTAGCTTAAAAATTCATGTTTACCAATTGTATAACGTTTTCCGCCAGACATGGTGAAGACCACTCCTTCCTCCTGGATGTCGAAGACATATGTTTCGTCCGGGTGGTTCTCCGCCAATTGAAGCTCTAAGTCTTGCGTGAGCAAGAACAGCTTCAAGGTCCGTTGGTCTATACTTCAAAACCATGTTAAATCCAACTTAAAATATTCAATCATTTCATGTATCTAACTTCAATATATTTTCTAACTTGATTTTAATTTTCGAAACTGTACAGTATGTCTAGCTTGTATAGTCATTTATTGACTTTCTAGTAATGCGCATTGTCAAACTTTCAATTTCGAAGCATTTATCCGTATCAAACGATGTGCGGGTCTCGCATGTGCATTATTAGTTCTAACTAATTTCATGCGCGTCCATTTCACTCGGTCGCGCCACGTATCAACTGCAAATATCAAGCGGTGTGAATGTCGATCGATCGATAGTTCGCGCGCGCCGGTCGAACGAGCATGCTCTCCAGTCGCGAGTTTCCCCCACTACGCGCGGTCAGGCAACACGGCGAGAAACGGCGCGCTTCCCTGGCGCTCCCGCGCAAACCCGGCGTTCCCGCGCAAACCCGGCGTTCCCGCTCAGGCCCGGCGGCCATCTTGGCTTCCTTGCGTTTACCGATTTCTCGGAACCGTCTAATCAAAAACCAATTTCGTGCACTTTTTGCAAAAACCCGGCACTCGAACGACACTCAAACGCTCAAAATTTTAAACTAGCTTCAAACTAACATAACTCTGGATCGAGCATTTTCAATTGAATTTAATCTCAAACTAACAGAATTTAATTTAAAACTAACTGAATTTAACATGTAACTAGCCCGCACTTTCGCTCGCTGAGTCACATACCTCTAGCATTTCCCGATTTGCGGAGGTCTCCTATCTCGTCCGCCATCTTTCTTTCTAGCTGCTGTAGATTCCTCTACCTGATCCCGGTAGATCCTCTAGCTTTCTTTCTCCTAGCTAAATTTCCTTTGTGGTGGTTGACTGGGTGACCGTAGCTCTGTCTGATCTCCCTTTCTAGCTTCTTTCTAGCACAACACCAACAAAACTTTACACCACACTTTTCTCACAAGCACTCGCGATCACGAAGAAGGGACTTCTAACAAAATAACAAAGCCAAACTATTCCTCTCAAACCAGCGCGCAGTGGAAGCGTGCTGGGCCCATAACCTGTTGGAATAAAACCAGGAGAGGAAGGGCTTGGCTTCAATGATAAACTCACCGGTTATATATTATGAAATAATAAACTCTTTTATTCTATATATTAATAATATGTACACTGGGGGAGGCCTTGGTACATCCGACCGTGTCGGGATCCGTGGCTCGAGTGCAGTAGCGGGAAAAACCGATCTCGCCGCGCCGCCGCTTGTGTCGCTTCCTCCGGGGTCCTCCCCACTCCTCGATACTCAGTCGGTAACGATAGAGAGAGAGAGAGAGAGAGAGAGAGAGAGAGAGAGAGAGTGAGAGAGAGACTATCACGTCTTATTTCCAACAATTTATTATTTTATTGATTTATTTACATCTGATTGGTGAGTTATTTTTAATTATTAATATAATAATTAATTTATTAGTGGGGCCAACAATAATAAATTCAGTGTGCGTTTTCTTAACAAATTAAATTATTTATTCGATTAATTTTAAATTAACGTTCTCTCTCTCGTGGTTAGCGGTGCCACGGGATCTATTATTAGATCCCGTAATATAATTTTATATATCTAAATTTGCTTAAGGTATTAATATTCGTTATCGCGGTAATAGGCATCCGGAACTATTTAGTTGATTCAACGGAACTTCCTCTGGGTGAGTCCACCGGGTAATCAGGACTAATAAATTAATATTATTGATTTTCTTTTTCGATGATGTTGGGATCCGGATATAATTTTGTTTAAATAATATTTTTTTTTTATTGGAATTATAAACTAGCATCACAATTTTTATAAATTCAATTATTAAGTATAATTATTTGTTTGAACGAATAATTGAATACATACGATGCATTAGCTGAGTTTAGTAATTTTGTATGAAATTTTAATTCTTCATCTCCTTTCCGTGAAACATCATGAAAAAGCATAAAATATATGTAAAATGGTCAAAGAATAATTTTATATTCTAATTTTTGTTGTTGAAAATATTATTCTGGTAGAAAAATAACACATTTGTTACCAGATTGATGTAGCTTCTTACAGGAATAGTGTGGAAATATTGTAAGTAATGATATATGTGTTACTACGTATTAAAAATAAAAATTAAAACTCCTTACTCCAGTGTAAGTTTTATCATGTCGATTATTTTTAATTTTTTGTCATTGTTTCAGTATTATGTAGAAATATGTTCAGTATCTATAAACACTTGTGTAATTGACTAAGATTAAATAAGTATATACAATGTTGCAAATATAATACACTGTTATTTTTATTTTATTGACTAAAAAAAATTGTTCGTAACTGAATACTAGGTTAATTACACATTATATTATATGTTACATTTTTATTCAATTAAATTGTAAAATTATAAATTTAAAAAAATATAAAGAATAAGTATATATTTAGTGTAATTTCGACCGAGGGAGCGTTAGCGATCGAGGAATTGTTGCTAGTTTGAAAATAAATGACGAGGTATTGTAAAATACACATTTATAGAGGAATAAACTAAACATAATGTATTTCAAGTTTATTATTGTATGCAAATACTGAAAAAATAAAAAAAAAACCAGAGTATTTTTAGTAAAAAAACACGTTTTTTTAAAAAAAGGAAGAGAGATCGAGAAAAAGACCAAGGAGAAAAAAGATGCTATTTTATTCCTAGAATGTAGATCTGCATCTTAATACGAGATATGAAAAAAAAATTTTTTCCATTTTCTCGCATATAAAAAAGTTAAAAAATCTTTAATTGAGTCTCAGTTAATACAGTATTTTAAAATTAATATTATTCTATAATTTTTTAATTCAATTAATGTTAATTTAAACATTTTTCAAGTACAATATAAAATAAAAAAAGTGATTTTTAAAATTTTTTGTTATGCTAAAACATAGAAAAGAATTATTTTGTTCAAATCTCATTTAAGCTGCAGATCTATGTTCTGTGAGTAAAATAGCATCTTTGTTCGCTGTGTAGTTTTTCTCTATGTCTGTTCCTTTTTTAAATATTACGATTTTAAAAAAAGCGTGTTTTTTTACTAAAAACACTCCAACATTGGTAAAAAGTGGGTCAAAAAAACGCTCAATCTCTCATTTTAAAGCTAAAGCAATTACCTTCCAAACCTCGTTGGTTTTTTTGAGCTATCTGTACACTAAATCTACAACGGATCAAAAAGAGACATGTTGTCTAGTGTTTTCATCTCTTTTTAATACTTATAAAAAACACAAATTTGAATTTTTTAACTTTTTGGATTTCTTAAGTTACAACGTTTTGTTGCTAAGCACTAAACTTTGAAATTTTGAAAGCATGTGGTTGAGAGTGTATTTTGTACTAATTTCCAAAAACTTGATGGAAACTTTTGAGGAATCTTTCAACAAAGCAGGTAAGCTGTTCATTGCAGTATTTTTTAGTGAAACATTTTTGCATAATTCATCGGGAATATTCCTTGATATATTGCTGCAATCTTCCATGATAAGCTTCTGGAAGCTTTTTGTGCGAGGCGTTACGTAACTTTTTTGAGCGTGTCCAGAAAGATTACAGTAATCTATCTAGCTGTCTTTCACGAAAGATTACCAGTTTTATTAATGCAATATTTTAATAAGCTTTCACGCAACCCTTATTTTATGTTCCACTGCAACTTATCGCGTTTTTCACCGAAAGTTTGCAGGAATCTTGCAAGAAACATTGTTTTTTGATCATTCACAAAAATTGCATTGGAATCTTGCTAAAATATTTTATGCAAGCTTTCTGCAAACTACTTACTAGAAATTGCCGCATTCTTTCTCTGAACTTTTCTGGAATATTAAGCAGCAATATTCCTTATGCATAACTTTGAGACAAATTAACCAATTTGAGCTTACTTCAGTTTCAGTGTATATTTCTATTTGTTTCCGAGATATAAGCGATTAAAATGGGAGTAATTTTTCTTCAAAATTTGCTTTAGTGGCTTTTAATTTTCATAAATTAGAACGTTAGAGGCTAAAATTTGAATTTCTTCATATTTTTATATTACAAAACGTATCCCAGAGTTTGGTTAAGATCCGTGACCTGAAGCTGAGACACTCTCCTAGTTAGTGTATCTATAATATAGTATATTTCACAACAAGTGCGGAAAACACGATTTTCCGCACGAGTAGTGACTGCGAATCACGAGTGGCTGGCGAACACAGCCACGAGTGCTTATACAGTCACACGAGTGCGGAAATCGTCCGCACGAGTTATGAACGATATTTTTTGTAATTATATGCGGAAAATTCGCATACATTGCTACTGTTATTACAATTATTAAAAAATAGAAATTAAGTAATACAGTAAGACAAATGTGGATAGTGAATGAGAGGTAAGGGTGGGAGAGGCGGGATCAGGGCTGCAAGCCCTGGTTGGTGTGCAGGGGGCGAAGCCCCGCCGGGGGTTGGGGGGCGGAGCCCCCCCCCCCTTTTAAAAATAATTATAACTATCTATTAAAAAATGAAATTGCTACAACCTAAGATTTATTGTACTTTTCAAAATATTTCAAGTAATTACATAATACTTATGGATCATAAATAGTAAAATATTCTAGTTTATTCTGTGACATATACACTGCGAAATATTCCTAGTATACTTACTTGTACTAATGTAAACAACTACTCGTAGAAGTGTTTGTGAATATAAATACAATGAGTGTCTTATGAGACTATTACTACGTCATAATTACTTATACCTATACAAATTTCTTATTTAATACGATAATAATTCAGAAAATATTAATTTAATATTTTCCGCATGCAAGTACGGAAAATAGCATTTTCGACATTAAAAACAGTTCGGAAAACACGAATTTTCCGCATACTATTACAAAAAATAGTGTTTTAATATTTTAATTTAGTTTATTATTATTTATAATTTTCTATAATTTTATTTATTGCAGTTTATTTTATTACTGTAAATAAATGTACATAAATTTATATAAATGATAAAAAATGTATACATTCGTAAATAAATCTAAATAAATGTAAATATCTGTAATGAATTATATATACGATTATAAAAAATTATTTGGTGCCAGTAAATTTTTCTTTGAAATAATCAGAAATGTAAATAACAGTATACAAATATAATTAAAGGTATATAAATATAAATAAATGTAAAGAAAAGTAAATAAACGTAAATAAAAGTAAATACAGTCTCAATTGTCACATTTAGCTGCATTTATATACTTTTATATACTTTTTAAAATTTCCATCGGGGAATATTTGCGGCAACATTTCAGCAAGTTTTCATGCCAGCTTAATTTTATTTTCCACTGTGACTTTCGGTGCGGTTTGCTGAAAACTTGCAAGAAGCTTGCTGGAAATATTGTCTTTTGATCGCTCAGAATCAATGCGTTGAAATCTTGCTGGAAGGCTTTTACGCAAGCTTTCTAGAAGTTAGTGACCAGTGATTGCCTCATTCTTTTTCTGAAATTTTCTGGAACCTTAGGCAGCAATATTCCTTGAATGGTTGCAATAATATATTTGAATAGCTTGCATCAAACTTTCGCTGTATTATTTCTTTGGATCTGAGACAATATTTCAGCAAGCTTCCATGCAAGATAAACTTTATTTTCCATTGTGACTTTCGGTGCGGTTTTCTGAAAACTTGCAAGACGCTTGCCGGAAATATTCTCTTTCGATCTTCCTTAAAAATTTCATTGAAATCTTGCTGGAAGTTATTAGGAAAGCTTTTTTACAAAGCATGTACTGTACATTGTGATATTCTTTTGTTAAACCTTTTTGCATAATTCAATGGGAATATTCCCTAACAGGTTGTTTCAATCTTCTAGAATAAGCTTCTGAAAGCTTGTCGTGCAGTGCCTGATAAACCTCTTTTGAAGGTGGCCAACAAGGTTGTGGCAATCTGTCTGCCTGTCTTTCACGAAGGATAACGAGTAACATTCCTGCAATCTTTTAGCAAGGTTTCATGCAAGCTTAATTTTATTTTCTTCTGCGACTTTCGGTGCGGCTTCCAGGAATCTTGCAGAAAGCTTGCCGGAAATATTGTCCTATGATCTGCCAGACAGATTCATTTAAATCTTGCTGGAAGGCTTTTAAGCAAGCTTCCTAGAAGCTAGTAAGCAATAATTGCTGCATTCTTTTACTGAACTTTTCTGGAACGTTAAGAATGAATATTCCTTGAATGGTTGCAGCAATATATTTGAATAACTTGCAGCAAGCTTACGCCGTATAATTTCTTTGGATCTGTTATAAATCTTGCTTCAATATTTCGAGTTGTCTTTCATGAAAGCTTTCTGTAATGAAGTTTGCAACATTTCTAGAAACGTGGCTGCAAGCTGTTAGCAATGTTTCATGCAATATATCATTTTACCGTGATTTTTATCTTTCTTGGAATGTTGCTACAATTTTGTATAACGCTTTCGAGGAATCTTCCTTTGAAAGATTGCTGCAAGATTCAGTAAAGTCTTAGGAAGGTTGCAGAAAACTTGCAAAGGAATATTGCACGAATCTTTCATCGGGAAGCTTTCATGCTGTGTGGAATTATTAAATATTATGCACTTGCCAAAATATCGACAGATATATTGGCCTTATAGAAAATAAAATGATTATTCAGTAACTTTAATTAAGATAGAGAATGATAGAGCATCCACTTAAATGTAACATTATGTTTCTTTTTAATTATATATGTCAGTGTCACTATCAAACATTCAGGTCACACGGCACTACAATAAGAATCATTATACGCATGTGAAAGTTTCAAAATTATTAAATGGCTTTTACACTTACCAAACAACTGACACATTGATTTTATTTAAATATTAAAAAAGGGATTCAATCAATATATAAATAAAGAGAATAATAACTTATCAACATTCTTTTAAATTATTTAAGTCAGTATATATAACTATTAAGCAATCATTTCACTTAACGTTGGAAAGAATATCTCCTATATGTGTTATACACGGTGGGCCATTTTAATCTATGCACCTGAAAAACTATGTAAGTTCGCATCCTATCAAAAAATGACCTTTATAAAAGTTGTAGGATACAAATGGGGTCAAACAATAGTGACCTTGAATTTGACCTTCAAGCTGACCTTCAAAGTCAAATCAAGGTCAACTTGAGTTTTTTAAATGAAAACCTCTATTTTTTACACCGGAATCGGAAAGGGCGGGAGATTTTACGTCGGAATATGCTCTCAGGTCATCTGACCTCGATGACCTCAAAGGTCAAATGAAGGTCACAAATACGAAATAATCGGATGGCTATGAAAAATCTTAAGTTGGGTATTGCCGAAAAAGTAAAGGTCATTATTTAAGTAATTTTTAACGACAAATTCAAAGGTGCCCTTTATTTTGACCTTAGCGATGACCTTTAAGGTTAAATAAAAAATATAAGGTGCTTATGAGGTCAAATACTGGTGACCTTGAATTACACCTTGAACTAAAGTTTTGTTGTTTCGTGCACTTGCTTGTAGCGTTACCCAGAATCATTGACATGGACGTAGTAAGTTTTGTGTCCTTTGGGATGCTTGATTAACGTGAGTCCCCTTGCCTCTCAGGATGGGGTGCTTGATCAGCAAAAGTTTCTTTGCCTCTCTCGAATTTAGCCAGAAATTAAATGTTCGAAGGCACCTTCATTTGCCTGAAAGCGAATCGTTAAATCTAAATTCGCGTTAATGAACAAGATGTTAAACACGAGCTCTTTCAGATAAGTTGCATATCGTTATATCCGTAGGGTGTTGCCTATCAGAAAAGTGCAACTTAGAGTCTCGCTGCAACACAAGCCATATTATTAGATTTTTTTAGTATGACAGACGTGTCATGAATTTTTAAATGTTAATAAAAATTCTCTGCAATATGCTCTTACTCCAATCTCAAAGTGTTAAACCATACACATCCATTTGATGCATTAACTAACTTCAATATTTGTGGGACACGCACAGATTTCCCAGACGCAGATTTTAAAAGTGCTTTATTTAAAATGATTTAAGTATACTTCTTCTGGTTGTTTCATTTTAAATAAAATTAAAACTATTTTAAAGTTTTACAAATATCGAATGTAGTTACATTAATTTTTCACTTTTATACACTATTGTAGTTTCAAATTTTTTAAATTTAATCATAGTGCACTACACAGAATTTGTTTTACTTTTCAAATGTTTATGATTTTCCTGTAAATTTATTAGTCGAGCTTGTTAAATACTGTCATATTTAAATTATTAAAATTGAATTTTTAAAATGGCTGATTACCCTCCCACTGAAATTGTGGACATGATTATGCTTCTGGGAGAATGCCATAATAATGCTCGTGCTGCAGCAAGGCTATATGCTGAACGTTTTCCTGGTCGAAGACACCCTACTGACATTACTATACGCAATTTAACTGAAAGAGCTCCTTCTGGACATCTTGTTTGTGAATGGGGGCATAACGAGTACAACGAAAACGATCCTCGTGTAGTAGCTGTTCTTGCTATTATTCATCTCGATCCACATGTTAGCAGTCGTCAAGTTGAAAGGGAACATGGTATACCAAGAAGAACGTTTTTAAGAATTTTAAAAGTCCTTCGATACCATGCTTACCATATTACTTTGGTTCAAGCATTAAAGGTACATCATATGCAACAGCGAGTTGAATTTTACCAATGGGCCATTCAAGAAATTGACTAGAATCCTGACTTCTTTAACTTTGTCTTATTTTCCGATGAAGCAATATTTCAAAGTGACGGGCAACTTAATAGACACAATTGCCATTATTGGTCACATGAGAATCCTCATTGGCACAGAGAAGTAGATCACCAACATCGCTGGAGTCTTATGGTATGGTGTGGGATTGTAAATGGTTATTTGGTTGGTCCTTACTTCTTTGAGGCAAATGTTGATCAACACACCTACTTAGAGTTGCTAAGAGATAGGCTGCCAGAACTATTGACAGACGTTGATTTAGAAACCAGACAAAGAATGGTATTCCAGCAAGATGGCGCAGCGCCACACTTTGCAGTATATGTTCGACAATTTTTGTATGAAACTTACGCGGGGTGGATCGGACGTGGAGGTCCGGTTAACTGGCCCGCAAAGTTCCCAGATATGACTTCACCAGATTTTTATTTGTGGGGCTATTTGTAGAATGTTGTCTTACAACAACAGCCTACAACGCGAGACAACATGCAAGATCGGATTCGTGAAGCATGCGTTGCGATTCCAAGACAAACTTTGTTAAACACCATCCAAGAATTCCGTAGACGTTTAGGGCTGTGTCTTCAGGCAAATGGAGGTAACTTCGAGCATTTGCTTCGTGGTTAAATTTGTGAGAGGCAAGGGGACTCGCGCTAATCAAGCACCCCATCGTGAGAGGCAAGGGGACTCACGCTAATCAAGCACCCCAAAGGAAACAGAATTTACTACGTCCACGTCGTTGTTTCTGGGTAATGTTAAAAGTAAATCCAAAAAACAACAATACGTAAGTTCAAGGTCTAATTCAAAAGGTCACTGCCAAGGTCAAATTTAAGGGCATCTTTGAATTTGTCGTTAAAAATTACTTAAATAATGACCTTTACTTTTTCGGCAATACCCTACCTAAGATTTTTCATAGCCATCCGATTATATCGTATTTGTGACCTTCATCTGATCTTTGAGGTCATCGAGGTCAGATGACCTGAGAGCATATTCGGACGTAAAATTTCCCGCCCTTTTCGATTCCGGTGTAAAAAATAGGGGTTTCCATTTAAAAAACTCAAGTTGACCTTAAATATTATGTACTTGGCAAAGTATCGAACACATATATTGGCTTTATATAGAAAATAAAATGATTATTTAGTAATTTTAATTTGGATAGAGATCGATAAAGCATCCACTTAATTATAATATATTGTTTTTTAATTTATTTTGGTCAATGTGGAAAACATTGAGATATCATGAGGGATTCATTATAAAAACACAAGCATAAAGTCCTGTCTACTATTTCAAGGGCCACCGCCAAGGCTACTGGTTATGATGGAATTTCTATTCCAATGTTGAAACTGTTGGCTGCTCAATTAGCACCCCATCTTACTGAATTGTTTAACTTATCTCTCTCAACGGGAGTTTTTCCAAAGCCTTGGACTAGGTCTCTCCTTTTTCCTTTAGCTAAGTCGAACAAAGTGATATCGCCGTCTGACACTAGGCCCATAGCAAAGCTCTGTGAAGTCTCCAAAATCTTAGAAAAATTAGTTCATGAACAACTCACAGAATATCTTAACAGTACTAATTTAATTATTGAGAGACAAGCGGGCTTCCGCCGGGGGCATAGTACCCAGACGGCTCTGATAGGTGTCTTAGATGACATTAGGAGAGCCATCGGCAAACGCATGATCACCATTCTCATTTTATTTGATTTTTCAAAAGCGTTTGATTCGGTGCCACATGACTTGATGCTTAGTAAATTACGCTCTATAGGTTGTTCGGATACGGTTGTCTCTTGGTTCTACCATTATCTGGTTGGCCGTACTCAATGAGTGGTGGATGACCTGGGGATGGGATCGGCCTGGCTCGACACGTCTAGAAGGTGCCACAGGGCAGTGTCCTCGGCCCACTTTTATTTTCTATATTTATTAATAGCCTCTCGCGGGTTTTAAAACATTCTGACCACATGATTTTCGCGGATGACACTCAGATCTATCACTCGTTTTATCCAACCGATCTTGCTCAGGGTGTACAAAGAATTTCGGAGGACGCTAATGCGATAGACAACTGGGCGAGATCGAATGGTCTGAATCTGAATGTGAAAAAGACGAAGGTGATGATCTTAGGCAGTCAGGCTTTTATTTCACGCATTGACTCAGATACTGCCCTGAAGGTTTCAATAGGGAATGATATCCTTAACTATGAATCTGAAGTTAAATTTTTGGGCATATGGATTTCACCCACCCTGGACTGGTCTCGTCAGGTCGCATCTGTGTCGCAGTGAGTTCATGGAGTTCTTCACTCCTTAATATTTTTTAAAAGAGCGCTTTCGCGTCAGAACAGAAAGAGCCTTGTCGAAGCTCTAATTTTCCCGCATTTTGACTACTCCTGCGCTGTTTTTCACGCCCTCGATACTACCAGGAATTTGAAGTTACAGCGTATATTAAATGCTTGCGTTCGTTTTGTATGGGGTAGGGCGGGAACATATGACACCTTACCGTCTTAAGCTGGGCTGGCTGTCGGTCGAGCTTAGAAGATCCCTTTTCATTGCTACTAGTGCTTTTAACATCATTTCCCATAATTCCGCTTCCTATATTGCTCGCCACTTCATTATTCGTGATGCTTCATTTCCTGCCCGTTCTTCCTCACGTCTCCCACCCTTATCCCTTTTTTATCTTCCTCCTAGGACAGAGGCCCTTAATAACTCCTTCATTATCACTGCCTCTCGCCTCATTAATCACCTTCCTTTCACTAATTTTGACCCTCTTCTCTTTAACTCATTCAAATCATCACTCTCATCGTATCTATCTGAGCTCGATCATCAAACTTGAGACGTGAGAGTGGGAAATGAGGGAATTGCCTGCCCTTCCTTGCCTGATTTCTAAGTGTTTTATAGTTTGTATTTCATGTTTTAAGTATGTCAGCCGATCTTCTATTGCGTTTTATTTTTCAATTATTTGCGTTTTAATTTCGCTCTTTTCATTTTTAATTATCTTGTTAAATTATTTTGTTATTAATTTTATTTGTTATTCTGTTATGTTATTTTTGTTATTATTTTATTGTTATGCGATGTTAGAATTTATATTTTTATTTTTATTTTTGTAAATAACTTGTTATAGAATTATTAGTGTTTTTATTTTATATTGTTTATCAACATCTGCGTTTTTTTATCTCTTCTGAGATTACATATGTGTATACGGGGTCTCACCCCAAAATACCCAAATAAATAATCAAATCAAATCAAATCTCTCATTCTTTCTTTTGTCGAGAAGTCAAGGGTTAACATGCTGGTATACGGTAAGAGCGACTATGAAGTCCTTATCTTGCAATAGTATCTGCATTGCAGTACAATAAAAAATACCGAAACGAAATAATGTAAGGTATTGGAAATAATTACGTAAATAAATAACTGTAATTCACAACTTTTCACACAAAATCAGCCGAACGATTCAGCTGTGACGAAAGTGTTCACCTGGAACTAGCTTCCTTTCACGGCCACGTGTCAACTACTTCTATATGTTTTTACTTCTGTACGCGTTCTCTCACGGACTGGATAGCATTGTATCTCTTTCTATCTTATAGATTTTACATACTATTGCTATCTCGTTTTGTTTCGAGTTGACTATATATATAAAAACGGAGAAGACAAAAATCAAGTAACGGAAATCGACATCCAATTTCTTTATCGCGACTTTTCTTAATTATGCGTGAATGAATTCGGACAAAATTAGATGCAAACAGAAGATAAATAAATAGGCAAAGTAATGTTTCATAGATTTCATGAAAATGAATAGTATATAATAAACGGTTATGAAATGAAAAATATGAGGACTGAGTTAACTGTATATATGGCTTACGCGCCGATACTTGCGTCGGGCGCTATCGCGCCCTTGGTTCATTTGTGCAAAATTAATTTCTACATAACTAATAAAAAGTAAGTGTGTAAATTATATAATATCGGTCTCTCCGAACTAAATGCTTTATTTTAGAATAAAGCACGCCTATCGTACTCTTTGTCCACTATGGTTGGTGGAATTTCCCAGAGCACGGCCTTTTAAAATAATTAAAGGCGTTTCGTCCTCGATCTCCAGCTTGGACTTCACAGTAAGAAACTGGAGATCTTACCTTAGACGCCTGTCGCAAGATGAACCGCGATGCCAGGAAGATATTCTGCGGCTATATATATAGAAAAGAGACGACGATCTCTCCAACGAGTGTAGAGAGATAGTCGTCTCCATCTGGTGGTGGGAAAAACTACCAGCCAGAATGCGACGTATTAGACCTCCTTACTGAGGAGTCCAAGCTGGAGATCGAGGACGAAACGCCTTTAATTATTTTAAAAGGCCATTGCTATGGGACATTCCACCAACCATAGTGGATAAAGAGTACGATAGGCCTGCTTTATTCTAAAATAAAGCATTTAGTTCAGAGAGACCGATATTATATAATTTACACATATACATATCACCGAACGATAAATTCATTTTATTTCAAATAACTTGCGACTCGGTCTAATACGTCGCATTCTGGCTGGTGGTTTTCCCACCACCAAATGGAGACGACTATCTCTCTACACTCGTTGGAGAGATCGTCGTCTATTTCTATATATATAGCCGCAGAATATCTTGCTGGCGTCGCGGTTCATCATGCGACAGGCGTCTAAGGTAAGATCTGGAGTTCCTTACTGAGGAGTCCAAGCTGGAGATCGAGGACGAAACACCTTTATTTATTTTAAAAGGCCGTGCTCTGGGAAATTCCACCAACCATAGTGGACAAAGAGTACGATAGGCCTGCTTTATTCTAAAATAAAGCATTTAGTTCGGAGAGACCGATATTATATAATTTGCACATATACATATCACCGAACGATAAATTCATTTTATTTCTAATAAAAAGTAATTTCTCTCTTTTTGGTGACTATAAAATATTTTTGAATATCCAGCAGGGTTGAAACTTTGTAAAATGATAGACGGAGAGACATAACGGAGGGCAACTAACTCCTGTTTTTGCGTAAATTTATTTTTATTAATTGTTATAACTAAATTAGTTGTTTTTTCGTCTGCTATTGTGTGGCGCAAAATTTGAATTTTTAATTGAGTATGATACCCCTTAACAATAAGACCTGTTAGACATGCATTCTATCAAAGTTATTAAGTGTTAGAAAAGAGTTCCTAAATGAATTGAAAAATGACAGTTAAATAATAATTAAAATAGTATAAATAATGACTTCACTTTTTGTTAAGAAATTTAATTATTTTAATACACAAAGCGAGAAAATCTTATAGTAAAGATTCGTACAAATTATATTAAGTAATAGTGTAATAAATTAGTATAGATGGATATTTTAGGGTGATTTATAATTTCCCGATGATTCTGAATCCTTGAAGTATCCTCCCAAAAGTTATTATACGTAATAAATACTGCACTTCCGCATGTTGACTACATTTATATAATTAAGATTTAATGACATAGCAACTATAATTCAAAGATTTTTGAAAAGTAGATGCTATTTAAGGAAAAAAGATGCTTAGCGAGTTGTACAATCTCTCACGTTTCTAAAAATCAAATTGAACCTTATCACTCACGTTTGTTTTCTTTTTGCAAATACTTAAACGTTTTCTGATAAATTTTGCTACATAAAGTTGCTGTTCTATTTCGTAACCTTGAATTTTTAAAAAATATTTTTATCAATTAAGATAGTATTTTTATAAATTAAGATAGTTTATGTAAAAACTTGTGGGCATAAAGTTTTAGAACTTATTTCTAAAAGCAACGAAATTAGCCTGACTGCGTTCGGTTTGGCGCATAAAAACGCGAGTAATAAATGTATCATATGCACTGAGAGAAAAGAATATTTGTGAGAAATTGTGCATTTGTTACTAAAAATTTACATTGACTTGTAACAAATCATATATTTCTGTGATATTAAGATGAAATTCTTAAGAATTAAAATTTTAGAACTGCGTTTTTGTAAAGAGATAATTCTTAACAGTTAATGAATGCAATCTTGCATATAAAACGTTACGATAATAGTTAATATTAACTCAATGTGCATATTATGTACATAAATATTATTGAACAAAAGAAAATTGTACACAAATAAAATTATATCAGATTAAATTAATATTATTAAGTAACGAAATAATGTGTATTAATAATTACATCTCGGGCATTAACAGTTAATACTTGACTTTTGTAATTTTTAATACAAAATAGAAATGAATGAAAATTAAACTGTTAAGAAATGCCTCAAATAGTACTTAACTACAAAGAAATATTCATTTGCTCCTATTTGAGTCATCAGATCTTAACTGTTAAGAAACGTCAATTGTCTCAAATATTCCTTTCACTCAGTGTATAAACTTTTTGAGGTTACTTCCAGGATTCAGAATAATCGGGAAATTATGGATCGACCTAATAGACGCACATGGTGTTAAATAATAAAATAATGGTTCTAATTATTAGAATAATATTACGTGAAACTATACTGTAAAAAAAATTACTTAAAATAAAGAGACGAGTTCAATTCAATAAATAATATATTTTTTTAGATATTTTGTTAACTAAATTTTTATTTCAATTTGCATAAACAAACATTTTTTCGGAGCAATAATATATAATCTTAGGATCGCCAAAGCCACATTAGAAATTCAAATTTCGCGCCAAAAATCTAATCGATTATTCCGTATTTATTGTAAAACTAATTATTTTAAATAAAAAAAAGAGTTGTCCCCCCTAGCTATCATAAGCATAGAAAAATAAAAAACGAGCATACTATGAAATGGTTTCATTACAAAATATCAAATTATTTGGCATTTAAATTTTCTTCCAACTAATCAATTAGTAATTATAATTATTTAATTAATTATTTTATAAACATAACATTTAATTATATAGTTTTAAAAAAATATTATGTTATACTAAATTATTCAATAAAACATTTAATCTATTTAATGAAGCATTGGCTTAAGATAAAGAACAATTTCATTGTTTCGTTAAAAGAAAGATTCAAATGAAAAAAAGACCAATTTCTCTAAATTGTACCGATTTAATTGAATAAAGTTTTTTTTATTATTTAGAGTTAAATTAATATTTGGTGTAAAGAATTTAATTTCTTTGAACAATCGGTACTTATAAATCAAACAGTTACATACATTGGTATAGTATTTTTTTTTTGTTTTATAAGAGGTTTCATTCTCTCTAATAAGGAATAATTAATGCACTGAAAAAAAATTCAGTAAGTTTCAATATATTTTCTTTGAATTAAATAAATTAAAAGTGACCTACATTATGTGGCTTACTCTTTTAGTAGTATGTAAGCAGGTATAAGAAGTCATATTAAATGACGTCATGAAGGTCACGCGTCAGCTTACTTGATTGTTTATACAAACAAACAATTAAGATAACATTCCTTTTTTTAAGGTCATTCAATACCCTTCTCAACAAATAATGAAATGATCTTGAAAAAAAAGGAATGTTATCTTAAGAATGGTATCCTATTTGTTTGTTTATGTAAATAAACAAGTAAGCTAATCCGTGACCTTGATGACGCCATTTAATATGCCCCTCTATACCTGCTTACAATATTGTACTATAAGATTATTGACCTCGTAAAGGAATGTTATTTTAAGAATGTTATCCTATTTCTTTTGTTGTTTAAACAAACAAGTAAGCTAACGCGTAAACTTGATGACGTCATTTGTTCTATGTATGTTCCGCTAACTTGCATGCAATATTTACCTTTTTTTACATAAACAAAATAATTGTCTTTGAAAAAAAGGAATGTTGTCTTATTTGTTTTGTTTATATAAATAAACAAGTAAGCTAACACGTGACCTTGATGACGTCATTATTCTATAGTGTATCACTACACTTGTATATGGTTTTACTCGTACTCCTTAAATGTCATCTCAAGTGTGATATCGTCTCGCTATATACGTTGATTCTTTTTCTTTTTTTTACACGTTCTCATTTGTCCTACGGTCATTGAACCTGTAAAACTTAGGTAAGGTATATTTAAAATTATTTTTTTCATTTGCCGTTCAAAACTCTATTATAAGATCACGCCATAAGTATAATTAAGTACATTTTTTTACTCAATTAAGTAAGTTTCTTGTATCCTTGTTTGTTTATAACAAATACACAATTTTTAAAATAATGATTTGATTTTGTTTTATCTTTTTCCTTAGACTTCTTTTCTAATAACCGTTGCCGTTCTTTAGTTGTAAAGTTATTTGTATAATTTTTACTATTAAAATTTTTACTATTTGTATTACCCATCTTGAATGACGGTTAGACAATTACTAAAAGTAAAAGATTCTTTGCTCTGAATTATATAAGACTAGGAAATAACGGTAATTTAATGTAGAGGGGCTAAATTCTAATCTGATTGGTGGAAATGAAATATTTTACGCACTAATTAACTGTATTAAATAAAATAAACAAGAATTAAAATTATAATTACGTTTTTTATTTCAGTATGATGAGCTTCTTTTTACAATTATTCAGATTTTAACATTTGTGTTTCCAAATTATGAAGTACAGCAGGTATAGTTATCGCAGTTATTTCAGACAAAATTAAATTTAGCAAATTATTATTCATATCAAACATGCGTTCAATTACATAAAGTTTTACATAATTTTCATACAGTATATAATATTTATCAAATATTCCACTTTTTCATAACATTTTTAAATCAGTCTCACTGTCCTTTTCAATAACCCTTTTAAAATATTTAATTATGTATTCCATTACTTTATTAACATTATCACAGTATTTTGTAAGTTGATCGAGTCTCTGTTGTATGCAAGGAGTCACCAATTTTAATCCGTCAAATGTTACTTTCTGCATGCAAGTACTTAGTAAATGGACTGATTTTCTTCGTTTGTTCTGACTATCTTTCCATTGTTGGAATTCTGATTCCTCATTATTACTTTCTTCCTCATGCAGTTTCTCTTTCACAATTATAGACTTTAATTTAAACGAGGATTGATACAGCATTTTATGAGAACATGTTTCAATAAAGTTGGATTCACTAAAATATTTAAATCTGTAACATTCTTATAGGTACGAATCAATCTCATCAAACTTGTTTGTGAATTCAGTCCACGAATTCAAATCAAATTTAACGTGGTAAGTGGGGTGTGTGCAGTGGAGAGTTTTATAATTGGAGAATAACGTCCGTTTGAGTTTTGCAATCCAAGTGATATACGTTTTGAATGAGATTTATTTAAGTTGTATGACGTTGCCAAGAGTAAGTTCCCGTATAAATCGCAAGCTGTTTTTTCCGTCAGTAGACGATGTTCTTCCGTTTGAGAAGCCATATTCTTATTAAAACAGTAGTGCACGATTTTAACGTCAAAGTTTCTGAAACAAAACTAAGAATGTTCGAAGCGACGTATCGTTTTATAAGTGTACTCAACCGACCAATGTAACTGTAACTAACGATTTAACTTATCTCTTGGCGGAGGGGAAAATGAAATACTCTTAATATTTTATCTTTAACGTTCTAAGAAATTATTACGGTTGGTCTTTGTTACATCCGGTTTATTTCTACTGAATTAATATGCTAAGAAGAGAATAAGTAATTTTATACTTATCACATAAAAATAGGAAACAGTGGTATTGGGATGTAATAGACTAAACACATACGAGTATACTACGTTTATTTCATGTAACATTTTTTTGCGTGAATACGTGAACTTGATTCGATAATTTAAGATTATTATTTTTTAATATATTTGAATACAATTTTACAATTATTTCATCGTTTCTTCTTGAATTTGTAGAAAACTTGTTACAAAATGGGAGTAAAAATTATTATAACGGTACGTATGATAAAGAAACACAACACAATACTGTCCGCACACTTTCGAGTCAATACTTTGTACTTTTTTCTTATTTTTTCTTATAGTGGTTAGAGCATTTGCATGAGCTAGTATTATACCAGGACTTACAGGAACTCGACTAACGATGAGTGAAGCTTCCTTTATATGAACACTAAATTTATCGTGTTCTGCGGCATCTATTAGACAAAGTGTATCTTTTAAGCATATCCTCAGTTCTACACCGTTGAGTTAAAATTTATTTTTTTTTATTATTTTAACGTCGCTCTTTTTATGCTCCCAAATCGGTGCTAATCAGCGAAGGAGTATGTACGATGTCTTGGTGAAAAAAGCATTTGTTGAAAATACATTCCCCAGTGGTGCTTGTATCAATCGGCCGGGGCCGGGAATCGAACCTGGGACCTCCAGATTACGAGCCCGACGCCCTACCGACCGAGCCATCACAGGCCTCTAAAAATTTATTCTGATTAAATACATCACAGTGCAAATGACCCATCATGCCTACCGTTTTTCTCCCACCAGTAAAATATTGTTGATTCACTGTGTAAAATGTGTACATCTTGATTACTCCACCACTCATACATCCGATTCTTTTCTTTACGATTTTTTTTCGATCAACTGACGAGCTCCATTGTAACCATTAGCATGGGGAACATCATAATATTTTATAACGTAAGGCATTTTTATGCAACAATTCTCAACTATTTTTCACCTCTTACCGACGCTTGAGGTTTTTTACTTATTTTTCTGTTCAATTTTTTGGGATGAACTCTTTCAATCAATTTTAACAGGTTTGCGTTTCCAACAAGATTTATAGGAGTTTGAGACAACGATATGAACCAAACTATTTCAATAGCTCCTGTATTTTAGACTCTTCTCTCGTTCGTCTGTTATACTCTCTTAGCATAATTCATTTTCTCTCACTGTTGACTTTCTCCAAATATTTTAGAAATCAATGTCCCTATAATCGGTGCCAGCAAAATAGGAAGGAAACCACTGCCTTGTTGCATGATTACTCATTTCTTTTTTACCCAGTCGTAATCAATATTTCCTTTGCTCTTTCTTTTTTTGTTTCAACCAATTTTCGCAAAACTTTACGATATCTTTCCAATTTAGATTTTTGTTACTATTTCAATGAGACAACACCTTTCAAGATATACAACACACACTCGCATATACAGTTAATTAAGTCTTCATCTGCTGAGCGTATAAGAGCTAACCGTTGTTTATTATCAGCGTGACACAGAGCATTCAACACGGATACGCACATTTTACTGAAATGGTTGGGCATGCAGCCTCCTATTTGTCTCCTCGATCTTTTTTGTCTCATAGTTTCATTAGCTCTCCATTATTTTCTTCCTTCTCTATTCTTATCGAAATTTCGAGCTGTATTTTGGCACGTACATGCACTCCACTCTATCATCGGGAAAAATTGGTGTGCAAAATCGTATTTCTTCCCGAGTACTCTGTTTCAAATCTAGCATAAGATATTCATGGGGTGGAGTTGCACTATCCAAATATGCCTCTTGTAAAAACTTTGGGTCTTCAGGGTAGATTTGACGCGCGAGGTATTGAATCTGTGCACGATCTTGTGGATTTTTAAAAATTACGATATAATTGGCGTTTAAAGATGTGTTTCGTTGTCCGGATCCTTTATGAAACAGATTTTGTGTAAGCGTTAAGCGTATGCGCGCGCTCGCAAACCGGGTACATAAGGAGCACCGAAATCCGTAGTAATCAGTCTGCAGCAGGTGATAAAGATAGACTGATCATGAGTACACGTCCAGTCTACCTTATTTTACCTAGGGCAGCTATCGTAAATACGATTGTGAGCATACATTCGTATACTCGGCCGACCGTTACCGTAACTACATCCTTACCGTATACGATTACAGTAACACCTACTTTACCCTATACGATTTGTGAGCACATGTTCGTATAATCCCTACCGTACTGTTTCGCGAGCACACGTACAGTAATACCTACTTTACCGTATACGATTCGTGAGTACACGTTCGTATAATTCCTTAACCTTTAAGAACGGGATTGGTCGATATATCGACCGTATTGGTATCATATTATTTTGGAATTGTTTCGGGGGTAATATTATATGTTGAATACAGGAAACATAGTGTTATTATTCTAAAAAGTATATTTGAACTTGAAATAGTGATTTCAAAGTCAGATTTTTTTCCGTATTTCGACTTGAAAATTGATATACCAACGTATTTTAATGCTTTGATTACGAAACAAACAGTGCTGCGTTTGATAAAACACACTTTCATAGTGATTATTTGAATTATTAATTACTATTAGTTTTTTGGCAGGTCAACGCATAATTATTTTTTCTTGCAGAAGATTTTTTATGATAATATTCTTATTATTTCATCATTCTCTTTCTTTACAAATTTGTCAAAAAAATACAAGCAATTACTTTTGACAAAATGGCTGATTTTGAAACTTGGAGTAGTGGCGAGTCTCAACCTGAAATACAAGATTTGGAGAATGAGGAAATTCATGAAGTTGATTTGGTAGAAAATGATTATGATGAGACTCCAATTTTTGAAAACGCGTATATCAATCAAATATTTTCAAAGTACTTCTAAAATAAATCCTGACATCTCTATATCAAGGAATAAAGTAATAAATTACTTTGAATACTTTTTTGATTCCCCTCTGACTGAAAGAATTATAGATGAGACGAATCGTTATGAAAGTCAGAATCATGAAGATCGGCAATCCCATCAGAAAACTTGGTCTCCTCTTACAAAAGATGAATTTAAATGTTTTCTTGGACTTTCAATTCTAATGGGACATATTCGAAAAGGTGACTTGAAAGACTATTGAAAATAAAACCAATAATAGACTATCTACAAAGTAAATTCTCAGCAGCTCTTATTCCAAAAATTTGTGCATAGATGAAAGCCTAGTATTATGGAAAGGCAGGCTTCGATATAATAATAATAATTTGTGGATGACAATTAGGTGACAAGATAAGCGTAGTGCTTGCATGCTTACAAGAGCACGAACCTGAGTTCTGTAACACTGGCAAAAAACATTATCAAACCAATGAGGATATTATAAAACCACGATGGATCCATGAATACAACCAAACTATGGGTGGTGTTGACAATGTAGATAGACAATTGTCTAAAACCGAAATAGTTAGAAAAACAATGAAGTGGTATCGCAAGTTATTTTTCCATCTTATTGATCTAAGTTTATCTAATGCTCATTCTTTATATAAAATGAAAAATGAAGGACCAATGCCCTTTCCTTCATTCCGAATATCGGTTGTTAAATCATTATTGAAATTGGATAATACTAATAATAGCATTTATCGTCTTGTTAGCTCTTCTACACGATTAGCTGGTCGTCATTTTCCATGATTTGCCACAAGTCGAAGGTGTCACTTGTGTGCTTTACGTAAAATTACTAGTCTAACAAAATGCATGTGCTCTGATTGTGATATTCCTTCATGCGTAGCTCCATGTTTTGAAGAATATCACACAAAAGAGACATTATCATAAAGTCAAATATTTAGAGGTGAGAGGCAAGCGGATTCACGAAAATAAAGCACCCCAAAGTGAGAGGCAAGGAGACTCACGGAAATGAAGCACCCTAACGTGAGAGGCAAGGGGACTCACGAAAATCAAGCACCCCAAAGGGATCAAATTTTCGCCACATCAACGCTGTTGATTGTGGGTCATGCTAAGAGCAAAATTAATATATTTTTTTATAATACATCAGTGACAAAAATGCATGTAATGCATATCATTTTTGGATATCATTTTTGGATATCATTTTTGGACTAAAATACTACAAGTAATGAAGTTGACCTTGAAATACAATTTTCAAGGTCAAGGATGTCTCCTGAATATTTTTTGATATTTTTTTCGTATTCAGCGCATCCAAATACGTCATCTAAAAGCACTCCTAACTCGCGAAATTGAATTATTAACATTGGACTATATAGTCCGGGAAGTAGCGACATTTTCGAGCTAGTCATTCTACCACGTTTGGTTTTTATTTTATAGATAGTTTAGATTGTATACATACATGAATCGGCGGTCAGCTGGCGCACTTGCGGTGGTCGTGGAATCTGGCGCGCCTCCCACACGTTAAAAATTAATGAAAATTAGAATAGACTACCATCGCTGAAACTTATTCCACATTTACATAACACTATATAGTAAATAAAAATGATTGTCAGCTGGCGTTAAACGAGGGGATAATATGTCAGCTACTTGCATAAAAGTTATTAATTAACAAATAGAAAAAATATAAAATACCATAATTCAAATTTTGTGTACACATTACTATTGTTATGTATATTATAAAAAAAATAGTCAGCTGGTTGTACAATGGTGGAAAGATTGTCAGCTGATGCGATTTACATGTATGACGGCGAGCGTCAAGCATTCTTTTTAAGGCATCGACTGACAACTTTTCCCTTATGTCCCAAGCAGCTGATCACTATTTTTCTTAAATATATGCAGACAGTTATTATATACTTCAATTTTAACGATGGTAGTATTTAATTAGCATAATGGGTTGTCTACTGAAAGGCTTGTCCGTCCTCTTGATACCAAAAGATCCTTTTTCAAATTGTTCTCTTAAGCCTGGATGAGATTCGTCTACTTTTAACAAATTGCCATGATATTTGACTAAATACCGTGAATAATTTTGTAAATTAAATAAAAAATAAATTTGCCAGTTTTGGTAAAACGTACAAAAATAACTGAAAGTTTGACGTTCTTATACTCCTATTCAGCATAAAATAATAATCTATTAAATTTATATATATCATATAAAATTGTGCTGTTTTTCCATGTTTTCCATCGAGTGTTTCATTTTTGTATACTTCATACATTTCAAATAATTTAATTCATTTTTCATTTTGTAATATTGGCAGCTTTTCTTTCACAAAATCTAGCAAATAATTTTGTATTTCATTTGTACATTGAATGTCATACAAGTCGAGCAAAGATTGAAAATGTAATGATTGAATAGAAGTAGACAAAATGCTGTCTAATCTTTTGCACCTATTAAAATGTTTTCCGCTAATAAAACTATTTACAGATCCTCTTGCCAGCAATTCACTATTGACCATGATGGTTGCTAAACCGCAATTATCAATAAATTTTCCAATAGCTTTAAAAAAAGCCATTATCACATGAAATGTTCCGACATGAATAAATATATTGTCAAATCGTGGTTTTTCGGAAGATTGAATCTGAAGAGCGACTTTAGCAATCGCTAAATCGTAAGTAACTTGCATGTAATTTTCATCGCACTCCAAAGCTACTTTCTGAGACTGTTTCATCGTTTCCAATACGACGTTCGTACTTGTTGGTGATAAATTAATTGTGGTTAAATATGAAATGTTTTGTTTCGGAGTTATGTCGTCAAAAATTAAACTATTAAAACCAATCCACATTGGAGTATTTGGTATTTTTAAAAAATGTGAAATAAACCATACAAAATTAACGTGCGCGAATGATTTTAAACTATTCGGTATAATCGAGCATAGAGAATTATTTAAGGGTAGCAAATGTTCACTAAGCTTTGGCTTTTTACAATAATTTTTCAATTTGGCTGTGATCGCGTCGAAAGTTCTTCTTCTTTTTGTGTTGTTTGGAACGGTTCTTCTGGATCGATAGAGTTGTTGTCATCATTTATATCACTGTTTTCGGAAGAATTTTCAATATTTTGAAAAATTATGCCAACAGTATCATGCAATGTGTCCTTACCACTTGCAGTATCCACAAATCTATCAAAATTATTATATGCTAAGCCTGTGCATAAATTATTTTTACGTGCAATATTTTCTGGGCAAATTTCTGTTCGAAGGCACGAAGTAAAAGTAGCTTCAATTTCTAACTCTTCTAAAGTTGTATAACCACAACAGTGACCGTATTTATTAATAGTATTTACTAATTTTTTACTATTTGTCAAGCTTTTTAACGTTATGCCTAAAGTTATATGCTTAGAAGTTTGTAGTTTGCCATTTGAAATCGCATACATATAATCTTCCGAAAATGATTTTGCTAATCGGCGGCAATGGGCACTGCGTAAACGTCGATAATTTTTACCAGAAATGACTTTTAAATGAAATGTATTGACTGATTCTGTGATATATACATATATACATATATGTACACAATATAATACAACTGCAGTAAAAAATTTGTATTATTTTACTACAAAATAATGTATTATTATGCAAATATTTTTGTTAATTAAATACTACCATCGTTAAAATTGAAGTATATAATAACTGTCTGCATATATTTAAGAAAAATAGTGATCAGCTGCTTGGGACATAAGGGAAAAGTTGTCAGTCGATGCCTTAAAAAGAATGCTTGACGCTCGCCGTCATACATGTAAATCGCATCAGCTGACAATCTTTCCACCATTGTACAACCAGCTGACTATTTTTTTTATAATATACATAACAATAGTAATGTGTACACAAAATTTGAATTATGGTATTTTATATTTTTTCTATTTGTTAATTAATAACTTTTATGCAAGTAGCTGACATATTATCCCCTCGTTTAACGCCAGCTGACAATCATTTTTATTTACTATATAGTGTTATGTAAATGTGGAATAAGTTTCAGCGATGGTAGTCTATTCTAATTTTCATTAATTTTTAACGTGTGGGAGGCGCGCCAGATTCCACGACCACCGCAAGTGCGCCAGCTGACAGCCGATTCATGTATGTATACAATCTAAACTATCTATAAAATAAAAACCAAACGTGGTAGTATATGTGACAAAAATGTGTCGCTACCTCCCGGACTAATACGTTCCAGACGGGACTGATCGACATATCGACCACCAATTTTGCCAGACACTCCACGTGACATATGTTATCATTTTATGCACAAATATTGTGTAAAAAAGGTCGAATTTCAACGTCAAAATCCCCGTCCTTAAAAGGTTAACCAATGTTGTACCAGCTTATTACCGGTCTACGTTAGTCGCGTCCATTGAGGCCCGTAGTTATAAGACATTTTAAGATTGTAAAGCTTGTAGGTCGCGTAGTAATGAAGGTTATTTGTTTGTTTGATTTCAGACTAACTGAGCGAGAATTTTCAGATTAACTACTGTTAAGTAGTATTGTAGATACTACTAATTTATTTTATAACAATATATTAGTCTTTAAATTTGTATCACTAATTTCAAATTCCTTCCCAACTGAATCCCGGAATCTGAGCAATACCCAGGCAAAGATTCACTCCGTTACAAGAATAACAGTATTATGAAAATGCATTTTTAAATATAATATTACAAAGAAAACTAAAATGATATAGTCTAATGTAAAACGAGATATTACTTATTTTAATTGTGTAATTAATTTTATTTATACTTTTTAAATTATATTTCGATAAAAATATTCGTGTTTAACGGAAAATGGGAGATTAACTAAATCTTTTTTTTATATTCCTAATAAATCAATTGTAATTAAAATTTTAGTAAAAGCATTTTTTAGATAATGATATTTATTATATGATATTATTTTATAGGAAACAAATAAATAAATAATATCTGTGATAATATTACGAGCGAAGCGAGTGTTGCTGGTCGTGGTGGCGGGCATCGAAAATATCACGAGCATTATTTTAAATGTTAAAGTAAAATATAAAAAAGAACAAGTATAAGACTGTCAAAGTGACTTGTTATGCTGTGTGTAGTTTTAATAAAAATCATGATCATGATTTTTTCAGTTGCGTTATTTCAGTAAAATTCATTTATTCTATCGAGAAAAGTTTTTTTTTGAATTTTTTTTGATTCTATCATTGGTACATATCGCTCTTGCATTTTTAATTACAAATTAAACGAATATTTAGATATAAATGATAAGAACTAATAAGTCTCAATAATAAATCTCAATCGGTAATTTGCTCGCATGGTAAATTTTCACTTTGACGTACAGTATAGACGATTTTTATAAATTGTCATTAGTGTTTTTTGAGTGCGTAAACTTGCATTTATATATATATTTAATACTTATCTTCAGATTCATGAGATTAGGACAGGTTAAGTTTATTCAATAATATTTTATTTATTTCGAAAATTGAGGGTTATTACATTCAAATGAGTTGTCATGTGCATTAAAAGTGTGTGCAGTTGCTTAGTTACCAACTAATAGCACGCGTAGCGAAAGAAATATCAGTGGCTAAATGTCGTTCTTTCGCCATCGAAAACAGTGGTGAAACTACGAACTTTCGAGCAGGGCATCAAGAAAAGTAAATTACGCATTGCCTTGCAATAACTGATTTATTAATGAAACTATCTTTTGCAAATTAATGTAAGTATGAAAAAATATATTTATTATTTATCTCTTCCAAAGTAACTGTGTACATTATATCAAGTAAATAATTGTCTGTTTAAAAATTACTTATTGTAATTAGAAAAACATAAATGAATGTTAAATACACACAAAAAAATTTAGTTATGCGGGAGCCCCATATTTCTTGAACTCGTTTAGTTCAACGCGTACGGATATATAAAATTCAATTTTGGACAACAAGCATGTCCAAGATTCATATTAATGAGTTCAAACACTTTCCGTTTTGCGCTATCCCCAGTACAAGAAATCTTCAATACCAGATTGGTGTTGATCGAGAACTAAAAATCGTTGAACTCCCCGGGTACGACGGCAGCGCCGTTTCAAATCGCCGTTGGGGCCTATATAGTTCCAACCTCGGAACGATGAACTTGTGCGATTCAATTTCGTCGAAAACGGGACTTTCAAAGGTTAATTTGACTGGCCTATAAGTCTAAAGTAGCGCGGCACCATTGTTTCCGGCTTGGGAGTCCTGCGGTCCCGACATGAATCGGAGCGATGAGCGGAGACTCCGAGAGTTCAACGTTTCTCGGGATTGATTCGTGCCGTATTTAAAAGCGCGCTACTTATGTTTTCGTCATGGTTTGTTTTAATATGAATTGAACTCCGACAGTACCATCATGGTAACGAAACATTACAGTTCTTGTAATGCACCAGTTCAATTCATTTCGGGAATCATTCAGAACGAGTTTTTGGTACTCCCCGGTTACTAAATTTTTTTGTGTGTAAATATAAAAATAAATATATTTTATTATAAAAAATAGAACTTTTTTATTGCATAAAACAATGCATTTCATACATTTAAATAAAAATTTATACACATTAGTAAGTTACTTCATTTGACGAAATAAATTTTCTTTTTATAATAGGTCTATCTTTGATTTCGTAGATTCTTTATTTTGTCTCTGGTTAGGTCACTTAATTTGTTGTTATAATTGGTTTTTAAGAATTAATTTTTTACAATTAACAAATTAAGTTTTTTTAGTTCATAAAAAATAACTCCAAGGTGAAATAGTTGTCTCTACGCCTCTTCTGTTGGTAAAATTGTGTGTGTACCATAAATTTTAAATTTACTTGAAATGTATTATTCTTTATGTTAAAGAGTTTTCTTTTTTGCTGATTTGTTTTGTAGCCTTGAAAAAGGGCGCTATTAAAAACGTCCGAAACGTCGGCAAAATAAAAAATTGTGTTCGTAGAGATCAATAAAGTTTTTATTTATTTAATAATTTCATAAAAAATGTACAATCTACACTCTTAACTAAACTGACCAGGGATACCTTAATTATTAATTAAAATTATTTCTATTTATATAATTAAAATAAAAAAACTAACATGTGAATTAAAATAATATTAAATAATAATTATTATACATTAATAATTTATATAATTGAAGTAAATAAATTATTAAAAAAATTAATTATTTATTTATTAATTAAGTTTATTAAATTAATAAACTGACCAGAGATACTTTAATTAATAATCAAAATTATTTTTGTTTACATAATTATTAAAAAAGGTCTTAACTCACTAAAAAAAATTAAACACTAAAGTCAAGTTGAGATTTGAACCCTTACTTTGGCATAGATGCAATAAGCATGACAGCGCGGACCACTAGACCAATATCTCTACGTTATTGGTAATTACTAAAACTTGTATTTGAGTTGTACTGTCTCGCTAGACTTAGGTATTATGTTTTATGATATATTATGTATATACATTTTATTGAAATAGTGTTATCAAGTGAACTCGTGCTTCAACAAGTAGCAGTATGTTTCTTTATTTTCTATATTACTCTTCGTAATATGGTGCTGGAAACATTAACAGCGCGATATTTCTTTTCGGTATGCATTACGATCTCGGCCGGCAAAATAGATCCACTTTTTACAGTGATGCGCATTAGAGTTAGATCTCCTTGTTATTGCTTTGTGTAGATAACACATGCGGTAGTAGATCGCGAGTAGTCGCGAAGCATACGCTAAATAGATGGGAACGCGAATTGGGATGGGTGAATTCCCATTATACCGTACTGTATATTTAAGAGATGTATAATGTAGTAGCATTATTTATATATATCATGTTTATGTGATATATGTATATTAATAACTTTATAGTTGGGACAATAGATTGCTTAGGGTACTAAGACAGATAATTTTGGTCTCTATTCCCAAAATTGTTGTCAAAACTGCCGAAGCTTTCTACAATAATTTTAATGGTATCAATGGTCAACGTTGATACCAATGGGGACAATACTATAGCGGGGGGGGGGGGGGGCAGCTGTGACATGTAATTAGATGGAGATAAGTTAAATATTGACTTATCTCCCGCAGGTGGCGCGAGATAGATAGTAAAACGGGACAATAAGTAGGAAAGCGATGGATACTATTTAATTTTTCGGTTACGGGGGGTGTTTTCCGAAAAGGTTCAGTCTAGTATCAGATCTCGAGTATAGAGTATCATTTAGAGAGTACAGTATCAAATCTCGAATATAGTTATAGAGTTGAATATTAGATCTTAAGCATATTATCTAAAGAGACGGATTAGAAGTTATAAAAAGGGATAAGTCCAATTAATGAGAGAATTTGTTTTATTAGTAGAAATATATTTTCCTATTAACTAGTATTCTCTTCGACTTGGTGAGCAAATACGTTACTTATTGTGTTGTTTGTAGTAGCAATTCGATCGTTGGTCAAACTTGATTATATTACGGTTTCATTAGTGAGGTTCACGGAGATTTTTTATTTATGATTAGTAGCGTTGTGTTGGGTTTTCGCGACTTCATAATTATTAGTGTTTTTCTCAAGTATCTCTCGCGTGTTAGTGGTGGCAGTGGATGCCGTATAATAATCTGCTATTCAATTCAAAAGTTATTAATTTATCAATAAAACAATTTTTGTGGTAATTAGTAGAACCCAGTCTACTTTTACGTGGAGGTATTTCTTTTAGAAAAAATTATTTTATCGGCTAACATCATGAAGAACACCCAAGAGAGCTGTCTGGGTGCTATGCCCCTTCCGAAACCCAGCCTGTCTATCATTCAAAATATGGTTATCCTCAAGATACTTAGAAAGCTAATCAAGTATCAATATTTCCAGTATTGTTGAAAGCTCACAGAGCTTGGCTATCGGCCTCGTATCAGAGCACGACTCGATCCTACTCGACTTTCCTAATGGAAACAGCACAACCCTCTCCCAACCGTCTGAAAAGTAACTGACGGATAGCATCTCATTGAACAAATCCACCAGGGGCAGGGTTAATTGCGGTTCTAATGGCATACCGACCGAAATACCGTTAACACCCACCGCCCTTGACGATACCCCATGAATTGCACGTTGTTCTCCTTTGGCTGTTATTGTGGAGAATGAAAATGTAGGTGAAGAGAAGAGAGAGAGAGAAAGAGAGAGATTAATTAACCTTAAAATAAAAAAAAAACAGTTTTACAATATTTTATAAACAAAAATAATTTTAATTATTTAACAAAAATTATTTAAATAACAACTCGCTATTTAAAAATACTAACAGATAGAAACATAAGTATAAACATAAACAAGTATTCAGTATTACTAATGTAAAAATAAAAACAGAAAATTATATCGTAATTAAGCTGAGTATGTATCACAATTCAGTCTTTAATTTCTAATATTACGCCATCATTCTAAAATTTACGCCATCATTATCGCTGAGGTAATCATATAAACGTCTCTTAAATATCGGAATAGTTGCGCTAAATTTTATCACTGACGGTAATGAATCCCAAAAGTTCATCACTTAAATGGTGAAAGACCTCTGATATGCACTGATATGGGCTTGAGGACGCTGAACGCATGAGTATTGCAATCGATTCGAACGTCTGATATTGCAACTGAGAGGTGGAAACAACTCAAGCAAATAATCTGGTCTTCTATTAGTTAAGATCTGGTACGTTAACAGACCTAAGAAATATTTACGTCTTCTATCAACCGATAACCAACTTAATTTACTATAAAACGCATCGAGTATTGGTATCTTTCTTCAAACGAAAAATAAAACGCACACATACATTGATAAGACGTTGCAATTTTACATTTAAATAATCAGGCAGGTCATTAAATACTAAACTAACACATTCAAAGTGCGGTATAATTAACATTTTAACTAATCTTTTGCGCATAGGTAGTGATAAAAAATTTCCTTATTACGTAATTTATGAAGGACGCCATGTACTGATGAGGATATCTTATTTATATGTACATTCCAATGAAAATTTTCAGGCTTGCAATGAATGTATAGTTATAAATCGTCTGCAAACAATATTCCCCTAGAGTTCTCTAGCACATTCATGATTGAGTTATTAAACATTAAGAAAATAACTGGGCCTGGTGACGAACCCTGTGGAACACCCGAAGATGTGTTGATAAACATAAATAATTTACCATTTAGATCAACCACAGATTGAGGACGTCCAACCCGGTAAGAAAAAAAAACAGTTTATAACACTATTATCAAAGTTAAAATGTTTAAGAGTTCTAAGTAATTCCGAATGACTAATTGTGTCAAAAGCTTTTTTAAAATCAAATATGATTAGGACTGTCACCATGCCCCTCTCCATCGCATACCAGATATCTTCAGTGATTTTTAATAGTGATGTCTGGATGCTGTACGAAGCTCGAAAACCAGACTGATACGGTAATATAAGAGACTATTACTTTCAAGGTATTGAATCACATGCAGAGTAATTAATCTTTTAAGAACTTTGCCAAAATGGGGAAGGTTGGCGATTGGTCTTGTATTAGATGGTGACTGTAATTTATTGACTTTACTTAGTGGAATAATTGAAGCACGTTTTTAAATAGCTGAGTATTGCTTCGTAGTTATAGATAAATTAAACAAGTTAGTAAAACAGGGAACAAATATTGACAAGATATCTTTAAAATAGACTAGGGAAAGACCATCTGAGCTACGACTTTTTGCGTTTAGAAGGCAATGGGCCAAAGCACGAGAGACTTGATCTTATTTATAAAAATAGACACTGCAGTCAGTAAGCGTCCCTTTGGCGTTTACTAAAGAAGACTCGAGGCAACTGGGTGAGTGACTGAGTAAAAACAAATCGGAGTAAAATGATAGACAGCTTTGTACTCACCGCGGCAGAGAGAGAGAGAGAGAGAGATTGAGAAGCGTTTATTAATGCCTAAGTTAATTTAACATTAACGCAAGTATACATATAAAATTTTACATAAAGTATATATATATATGTATATATATATATATATATATATATAAATATATTAAATAAAAGTATAAAAGATAACAATTTGCAGTGTAAAAATATAGAAAATCATGTTTCGTATAGATAAAAGAAAGAATATAAAAACAAATGCAACATAAGAAAATCATATGCATTATAAATATTAATGATTATTTTTACTAAATTGTATAATTACACCCTCTTAGTAACTGGGTAGTTACATAGCCTATTCTTGAAAAAATTTACAGTCATATTTAAACGTAATTCAGTGGGTAATGAATCCCATAGGTCCATAGTCTGTATTGTGAAAGAGTTTTGGTAAGTAGAAGTAGCAGCTAGGGGGCATTCAAAACAAGAATATTTAACACGCTCAGAACGACGCACCTCACTATTTGGTGGTGGTAATAACGTTAGTAAATAATCAGGTTTATTAGTAGTAGGAGTCTGATATGTTAATAACCCAAGAAAGTATCACCTCCTCTTCCATAGACAACCATGATAATTTTTGGTAACATGACTGGAGTCTGACATTCTTCTTTAGCCTAAAAATATATCGTACACAAGTATTGAGCAGACGTTGAAGTTTCAGATTTAAATATTCAGGCAAGTCACTATAAACAATACAGGCGTAATCTAAATGAGGAAGAATAAGTGAAGATACTAGTTTTTTCCTAATGGTGAAAGAAAGAAAGTTACCTTTATTACTTAATTTATGTAAGATTCCTTGAACTCGGAATACGATGTTAGAAACATGAGAATTCTATTGTAGATTTTCGTTGATAATAAGGCCTAAATTACAAGCTAATCTCACTAGGGAAGGCATGACAATATAGCAGCTTCAACTTGCTGTGGATCAATCAATGAAAAACTAAAACGTAGGTACTTTTGGACAGAGAGTAATCTAAGGATTTTTGATAATTAATTGTTGCAGTGGAAAATAAGATATTTAACTGAAAAAATTTGGTAGAGGAATTATTTATATCTCTTACAATACCCAAACTATTCAGGATTTTCCAACATTATGACTGGTCAGGATTTGCATGCAGCGACTTCTCAAAAAAGGAATTACGCGCCATCTTGAGGTCAGACTTTAACTTTTTACACATAGACTTGTGTAAAGCTAAGAAAACTGGATCACGACGCCATTTAGCAATTTTATACAACCTGTCACGACTCTTACATCGATTCTTAAGCTCAGATGTTAACCAAGGTGCCGGACATCGACGAATATGTTTTGTTACTGTTTGAGCAAATTTAATAAGATTAGCGGTAAGAACACTACGAAGAGAGTCAAAGAAAGAAACGACCGTCCAGTAATTAACAGGTATTCTAGCAATATTAACAAGATCAGGGATAACCAAGGTCACAAAGTCAGATGGGGAATAATCCTTAAAGTCATGAAAAGCAACCTCGTTATACTTCCGAACACGTAAATGTAATTTGTAATCGATATAGATATAGTCATGGCCGTTAATAAAAGGGCTCTGTGATTGGTCAGTAGCAGCTACCATATCACTTGAATCAACCAGAATGATGTTTAGCCAAGTATTAGCTTCCCCTTTGTGGTGAGTTGCGTTGAATGGTCAAGATGTCCATTGTTTACAAGTAAATTGGAATTTAAGTCGGCAGCAACAATAATGTTGTCATATAAATGAGAACGACTTTGAAGCACATTAAAGAAGTTAGTCAAGACATGGCCTTTTGATCTTCGACCAAAGACGTAAGACGAAGCAAGCAGGGCGTTTGTACTACTTATAGCTAACTCTAATAAAAAAACTCAGTTTCATTGAGATTTTTAATCTGTGGTGCATCACGTACTTTAAAAGTTATATTATTACGTATACAGCATGCGACTTCACCGCCCTGCATGTAATCGCGTTTTCCAGTAATAGATATAAGACCTCTATCATTGCGAACTAAAAAGTAATTGGGTATATTATAGATAGAATCTGGCCGATTTGGAGTTAACCAGGACTCTGAGATTGAAATAACATCAATATTTCCCAAGTAAGGAAAGTATTCAATTTCAGCCAAATGATCTATAATAAAATTAGCGTTTATTTTGGCTACACGTAGTTTCGACTTATCGTTAAATGAAGATTGGACGTCATTAATATTAGTATGCAGTCATAATAATTTATCTAGGTAAGACGCAGTCATAATCTGTACTAGGTCATCATTGTCATTTTTACGAACAAAGAATTTATCATCACGCACCCAAATATACTTATAATTAAGAGGTTCAAGCTTACTTTTTGTCAACAATCGTAATTATTCTTAATTTCTAAAACATAGTTACCCACTTCAGTCGATTAAAACCTAATAATAAACGATTTGGTGACTAGATTTTGAGAATTTGAATCTGGTACCAAAGTAGAAATACTGGTGTTCGGCGAGATAAGGCGTACATCAAGTATATCGCTATATAAATTATCGAGTTTAAGAAGAGTTAGAATTCTCAAGAATAACTCTTTAATCGGGATTTCACGACCTCGCCCCACCTTGGTAAAAGTGGAAATGGTTTCGGTGTTAGCAATCTTCAACTCCAAAATTACAAAGGCCTCGAGGAGTGTACGACTACATGTGTTGGTTTTCGTACTGCTCCATTCTGTCGCCCAAACATTGAAATCCCCTTCGATGACTATTAGCGATCAGGAGGACCTCGCACTAGTGACGATGGCATCAAGGAATCCCAGAACACAGTGGTTTAGGTTGATTTGTAGCACCCTACCCATTTCTGACAGATGCTTGAATCCTAGGTGTGGCTACGTTCTTATCCACCGCACAATCCACTGCTTTGTAGCCCTCTTGGCCGCACCGGAAACACTGCGATGATCGGTCGACTGCGCTTTTGCAATCCTTTACGAAGTGACCGATCTCGCGGAGCCGAACACTGCAGTTGACCCAACCTATCCGAAGCTTCCCATTCTGTAGCAGCTTTTTTGCTGCATTTGCGGGAAGAAAGACGCTGGTCATCTGAGTGCCTCCATATGACCTTCTAAGTTTTATATTCCCAGAAGATACCATATTTGACCCGATTACCGCAGATATTGCCTTTGTCACTTCTTCCGACGTCGTGGCCTCGCCCATGTCATTTATAGTGATGGACTCTTTGTGGGTCAGCATCTGGATCTCTGCAAACCCACGTAGTGTGGACGAGACCGCTGCCTCGAGGTCTGGAGTTCCTACGCCAGGTCTTCCAGGCTCAATAGGCAGATCTTCCCATCTGGTACGCTGTGTATGGGAGAACCTTTCTCCCAGTAGCTTGAGGTTTGGTGCGGACCGTATTTGCCGAAGAATGTCGGCGTAAGCTCGCCCTCCTGACACTTTGATCTTAATGGTATCGAGATGAGCTGGTTTTACTACCGCTTCATGTTTTTGGACACCTTAGGCGGCCCTCCGACATCCTTGGCCTGCTTCAGCTTCGTATTATACAATTGTACAAAATAAATTTTTAAACATTTACTATGCTGGGTGTTTAGTTTTACAACCCTTACAAGAAATATAATACCAATCTCAAGAATTACTATAAAAGTATCAATATTATTATTATTATTATTATTATTATTCAGTAATACATTGTTTGAATTTCACAAACTTGTCACTGTCAATAAATCATATTAATCATTATAATCAAAGATCTGATTAGTTTATCTATTTTTTGTATTAAATACGTATCTTCAGTTATTCTAATAATAATGTTAATATATTCATAGTAATCCTTCAGATTAGTATTATAATTCTTATATTGGTTGTAAAATTGAAATCCAGCATTATAAATGTTTAAAAATTGATTTTTTATAATTGTATAATAATATTTTAGTATTTTTAGCAGCTTACAGGGGATTATATGGATACTGAAACCAGTGGAGATACTTTTCTACCACTCCAAGGTAAGTGCATAAATTTTTTTGCAATGATCATGCTAATAGATACATTTCTATTAATATTTCTGTCACTTTTCCCAGATATTTTGACCACAAGTGATCTTAATGATTTTCACTATTTCAGGTTTAAATGGCTTACAAGAGTGTGACAGCATACAATTATGAATTTAAAAGTATTTTTAATGAAAAATTCAGAAAATTTTACAAAAAGAGTTATAGTTATGTTTATAGTAAAAAATGCATTCCCTGGAAGCTACAAATTCATGAAAATGGGCATATAATGCAAGAAAGTGCTACAATGTCAACTTTGACTGTCTGTAACTTAAAATAATGGCCCCGAAAAAATCTGAAAGAATTAAGGAGAATTACTGAATACCTCTAAAACATATTTCCACAGTTATAGCAATATTAATTTTTTTCATCTTCGATTTCACAGAGAACCATTCATATATATATATATATATACATATATATGGGATAATGCACGTGAAGTGGTCCGATTAAAATTTTAAAATGCACCAAATTTTGGATACACATTGCAAATGTTTTTCAGAATATAAAAAGAAATTTTTAGGTACTGGAATCTATTTGCTCAAAAGTTATTCTAACCTCAGAAAGTGAATTTTTTTTCGTTGCTTATTATGTCTAGAATTTATCCTTCTGTGTTAGAATTTCTAATCTCAAGGTCAATGTTACATAAACTTCATGTCAATATTCAACTTGAAAAAAGTGTAAGTACGCCACAATTGATTTTTTTATCCAAAAGTTTAAAAAAAACGCTTGGAGCAATACCTTTCAAATCGTCTGTAGCATTTTTATGGCCTTCAATTCTGTAAAAAGTTGTGATTATTTAAAAAAGAACAAAAAATTCACGAAAAAATAATTTGGTAATTCTCATTTAGGAGAATTTGATATCCTAAAAATACATTAAATTTAAAAGTTATTGATTTTAATGCAATTTCAAAATGCATGGATGTATAAGTAGAAAATGTATATAAAGCGATATTTTAAATATACGAATATGTATTTATTAGAAACACAAGGTTTTTTAAGGAATGAATTTGTTTACAATAATTAACATAAATATGTAGGCTCCGTAACTAACGGCAAAAACAAATTGGACATAAACATGAATCAAAACACAAATTTTAAAAGAGGGTGCGAATTACAAATTACGGGAGAAATGGAAGAAACAGGTTATTATTTTTATGTCGCAAAAATGTTACAGATCCTTCTTTAAAATTGATACAAAAATTTATTTTTTTAAGAAGAAAGTTTTATTATACTCTAAAAGCACAAAATATTAATGATCATAGAACTTTTGTACGAATGTTCGCTATTAAATAAATTAATTTTAAGAGGTGAAGTTCTATTTAGATTAATTTAAAATAATCCAAAATTTTGATAAGTAGTTACTAAATACTACAATTCATTAAGTGTATGCACTTTACTATTTTTGATATGTTAATTTTTCATTAACATTTATAATTATTAAATATAAATTTGAACTGTAAAAGAATTCATATAGTTTAAAATTTACAATTAATATATAATATGCATCCTTTTTTTATCATTTTATTCTTATTTCATTACACTAAATTTTGGTAAAAGATTTTTATTTATAAATCATAATTATATGTTAGAATAAACTAAAATTTTGGTATAAAACCCAATGCGCTATAATAGTACCTTCAAGGTGGTGTTTAAATCTGTTTAATTTCTCAGGTGTCCATGGTAGCGAAAAATAATACAATTTGAAACATTATTTTAAATATATTTATTACGAACAACCTTTTTCGAAATTAGAAATAGGGGATTGGTGCGCGAAGCGTACAGGAGGGGGGATAGATCCCCTAGTATATATATATCCCAGTAATTTTTAAAATAATAATTAACCGTATGGCCGCTTTGCCCAATGAGTTTCGCTAGGAGCACGCTAGGATGCATGGTGCGGAGGATTCGGACAATTAATATGTCGACAGAAACGGGGAAAACTCAATAAACACACATAATTTAATAAAAATAAAAATAAAGCATTTATTTTTAATAAAGTGCAAAATGGCCATCCAGGCCTCGTGCCGCGACAATTCTCTTAGCGCGGGCGGAATTATCGGTAGTCAACGGATCGAGATTCTCACCTGCGGTTGACTTCGGCCCGAAATCCGCTGTTCGTGTGCCGTCTGATTGGACTTGGCGAGCGGGATGCCGCGAGGTTGCTTGGCAACCTACGACATTGAGGGCGACGGAGGCGAGGCAACGAGCTTAATGCAAAAGGTGGCAAGAGTAGGCGTGGTCGCCGGCGTGGCACAGTCAATCGCGCTAGTATGGCGTGGTAACCCAGACGGTGGCGCCGACGTGTCAGTGGGAGCCAGCACTAACGCTTTTGATTTAGTCTTTGCGGGTACACAGCAGCAACGCTTGGACGAGTCCGGCACGACCTCAAAGCAATTTGTATGGGCTGCATTATTACATATAGTACACACCTCTGTATAGTCCATGCGTGTCAGTCCAGTTCCGCAAACAGAGCAACCGCGCGATGTTGCCATTTTCGCAACGTTGGCCTGGTCTCAGCGCGCTGAAATAACCGCCCAAATTTCGCCGATTGTAGATTTCGCTGGCTAACCTCCAAAAATTTCGCAGATAGATTTGCGTTATTATTGGACAACTGCCAACAGCAAAAATCCATCTAAATATACAGGTACAAGCTGCAGACAGTGGACATCCAATTTTCACTATTCTGAAAGTCCAGATAGTTGCGTGAGTACAGTGATCTCCTGAGAAATACGGAGTTGACGCAAAGAATAACTTTGTACTCACCGTGCCAGAGAGAGAGAGAGAGAGAGAGAGAGAGAGAGAGAGAGAGAAGAGAGACATAATCATAAGGTGTAACGTAGTATTCGCGTACCCGGAATGATTAATTATTTTTAATAATTAAATTAACCGTTGGGCCGCGTTGCCCAATACCGCGCACACAATTAATTTATTTATCCGAACTGCGGCTGTCGCCAGGAACGTGAGTTCGCTGGGACGTACGGTATGGAGGATTCAGGCGATCTTCCTTGCCTCGACACGATTGTTTAAATTAATAGAGGATGTCGGCGGGAGCGGGGAGAATACAATAAGCACACACAATAATTAAAATAAAAATAATAGAATCATTTATTACAGGCCTCGTGCCGCGACAATGCTCTTTCGCGCGGGCGGAAGTATCGGGAGTCAACCGGATCGAGATCCTCGCCTGCGGTTGACTTTACCCCGATCTCCGCTATTCGGGTACCGACATACCCGAATACACTCCCGAGGTCTCACACACACATACACTCGGGGTAATGGGGGGAACGCGCGGTAGTATAAAATACACTTACCGGGGTGCGGAGGACGACGTCGGCTGCGGTGGTGGAAGGCGGCCCTGTGCCGCGGCGAGTGCCTGGCGAACCGCGTCCGCACTTACTCAAACACTTCCCGTCCTTAACACACACACCAAAACACTCGCGGCTCACCTCGCGAGGACGATCCGGGTATCGACGGCTTTGCGCATCACGCGCCTTTTCTCAGCCGGAAAACTATCAATCGACACCGGATAAGTTTGTCCGCCTCGAGCGGCGGATCGGGACATACTAAATAGGCAATTGCCTAATTTCCGAAAAAGGGATGAGAGTGGGAAACACACACACACACACTCTCACGCTCTCATCCCTACGTACTATTGCGCGCGTACTTGTACACTTGTAGAAAAATAAACAAGTGTCGTCGGTTGGCCTTGACATACGAAAGGCTCCGACGACTTACAATTCGACAATTTAAATACTCTATTCGTCGTGAATAGATTGTGTGACGATTTCCGTTACAAAGCCCCTCCCCCCTAGACTCCACTTCCCTCGGGAAGGCCGAGTCGAAAGAAAGGCACAATCTATCCACGACTGCGCGCTGTACGCTTCTCTTCTTATCTTCAATTGGAGGCTGCTTCAATGATTCTTCGTGCTTCGTATGATATTGACGTGGCATACAGTCACCAAGCCCAGCCTTCGCTGACTGTTCTTACGTACGCCGATACGTTTTCCCTACCGGTTTACATGGTAACCCGAGGTGGTACATATCTCCTGACATCGGATATGTGTACCTCGGTCCGTTTCCGACCAGACTCTTCTAGTCTCAGAACTACTGGAGATAGTACTTCTTTAACTTCAAAGGGTCTGTCATACTTTGGTGCCAGTTTAGCAGACATGCCTTACGCACCTTAGGAAAGTGTATGGCCAATTTAAATCATAAGCCTTGAGGACCTGCTTGAGACATCTTATAGTTCTGACATATCAGACACCGTAAGACCAATTAGTGGGTATCGTGGTAGATAACTGGCCAATAGTAATCTCTTGCAACGCGTTCGTAAGTTTTTTCAATTCCCATGTGACCCATAGCTGGGTGGAAATGAGAATCTACTAGAACTCGGTTCCTCTCCTCTAAGGGTAGCACAAGACGCCAGCCTGCCTCTCGTTCTGATACAGAGTCAAGGACTTTACCGCTTGTAAAACGATATAGCATATCATCCTCAATTTTTCACTCCGGAAATCTTCGAGGGCATGAGCGTACATCGTTTAATTTAGCAATATACCATGGGTCTGTAATTACTTCGAACGAGGCAATCTCATCTTCGTCGGGGTCTGGGTTGATGGCACGAGAAAGCGCGTCCGGGACATAGTGCAAGGCTCCTTTCTTATGCACTATTTCAAAGTCCCATTACTGCATTTCAAGTATCCATCGTGCTAACCGAGCCGACGACTCCTTGAGATTTTTGAGCCATATGAGAGCACTATGGTCGGTCACAGCCGTGAATCGATAGGCCTCAATGTATGGTCTCAATCTCTTAATAGCCCATATAAGAGCCAAGCATTCCTTTTCCGTTGTCATGTAATTACGTTCAGCGCGATTTAATAATCGGCTGACGTAGACAATCGGATGCTCGAAACCCTCGTCGTCCAGTTGCGTCAACACCGCACCTATTGCTAAGTCACTAGCGTCGCTTTGGACGGTAAATGGTTTAGCAAAGTCTGGACGGGCTAATACAGGCGATTCAGCTAACGCAACTCTAAGCTGACGAAACGCCTCCTCCTGCTCCTCGCCCCAATCCCAAGCCTGGTCTTTACGCAGCCACTTGGTAAGGGGTGCTTTAATGTCAGCTTCTCGATTAATGAATCGAGAGTACCAGCCTACCATCCCGAGAAAGGATCTCAGCTGTTCGACATTACGAGGGGTAGGGTATTAAGGACTGGAGCGACTTGTTCCTCATCAGGCCTCAAGCCGTCCGCGTCAAATTTGTACCCAAGGATCGTTACGCTGGAACAACAAAACTCACACTTCTCTCGATTCACTTCAAGTCCAGCGTCATTCAACGTCCTTAGTACGTATTCGAGCCTTTTTAGATGGTCCTCAAAAGTTTCGGTAATGACGGTCAAGTCGTCTAGATAACCAAACACATGAGGTTCCACCTTAGGTCGAAAAATTGCATCTATAAGCCGTGCAAAGGTCATAGGAGCATTCATGAGGCCAAAAGGCATTCTCGTGAACTGCAACAGCCCCGACCCTGATACAGCAAATGCAGTATAATGCCGGCTCGCCTCGGCCATTAATATTTGGAAGTACGCTTTCTTAAGATCAATTTTCTTCGATAACTTCCTTCGTCCTTGCAAACGATGACCGGAGCAGCTGACCAATCACTCGCACTCGGTTCAATAATGCCCTTGTCAAACATCTTTTTGACCTCACTCTGGGCAAATTCGAGGACCTTAGGAGACATACGTCTTGGCTTATGACGAACCGGTCTTGCACCAGGCTCAACCTCTATGTGGTGCTCCGTTAACGTCGTAAAGCCGTGGACGTCTCCCGAGGGCAAAAGTAGGCTTTCTACTAACTCTTTGACTTGTTTCCGCTGGTCGTCCTGAATCTCAATTATACCAGCACATTCAGCGGAAATCCTCGAATCGATGCCATGAGCTGTATCTCTGACAAAGTGTCTCCAATCACTCTCGCCAATACGCCAGATAGCTTCGCCTAATTTGACTTCCATATTCCAATGTTGTAGAAAATCCATACCGAGAATGATGGAATGCTCAATATTCTCTACAATTCTCAGTTGGATATTGCCATCAAGGCCTTCTACACAGAATAGAATGTCGATAAGGCCAAGGATTTTAAGTGCTGGTCCAGCCACACCTTTCACGATAACCTTGACAGGTCTCCATTTAAACTTGTAATGTTCGACAACATCTGATCGTACAAGAGAGACCATGGCGCCAGGATCGAAAAGTGCTTTAAAGTCCTTTCCAGCGAGTCGTACCAAAAAGAATAGCCGGTTATCCGACTGGATTCCAGCAATTATTTGATCGGTTTGACTATCGTCGTTAGGGGTCGATGCTGTGTGCGTCATTTTAGACGTACTTGGTACGGCATCTGACCCCCCCCCCCCTGAACTGTACTTCTTGGCAACGAGTTTGTACGGTTCATGTTATGCACACCATCGACAACTACCTTCTCCACCAAGGACTCGTGTTGAGGACAATTTCCTTCTCCACCAAGGGCTTCTTGTCCTCATTACTAGGTGTGTCACAACGGGGTGACGATGAGCAACAACCAAGGTCGTTCACTCCGATGGTGCTAAGCGGCTGAGATAACGATCTCTTTACGCCTTCTTCACCAATAATATCTCTGCTATCAGAGTATATTTGCCTTTGGAGTTCCTTAGACCAATCTTTAGCCTCACGCTTTTGTTGGTCTAATAAGGTTCCTTGTTCTGTTTTACCTTGCAAAGCTCGGGTGGGATTGACGGGTTGTCTTCTAAAAACTTTTCCATCTGTCGAATCCCCAGAACGTTTAGGATCCTTACACTCAGACTTACTTTCAACATCAACTTCGGTCTGAGAGGGAATTTGATCTCCGTTAAGGACTTTAGAGAAGTCAGCAAATGATTTGCTAGACTTCTTAAAGAGTTTATAGGGTTCTCCAACCTTAAACTCTTGCCCTTGTAAACCATGCGGTTTACTTACTGCAGTGCAGGGCGCCCGGGGCAGCTCGGGTGCCCTGCGTTCAGGTTTCCCACGTTTTGGAGGAACCTGACGCAGTCAGGACATGTTTGGAGTGTAACGCCACTAGTTCCACACAGCTGGCACTCCTTTGCTACCAATTCGGTAGAGCACTGCTCAGCGGAGTGCCCAATGTTTCCGCATCGGTAGCATGTTCGGCTCGGGCAATCCGACGGCCTATGACCGACTTTTTGGCATGTGAAACACACGCCGACAAAGTTGGTGCTCAGGTTCGTTGGGTTTACTGCCGTCGCCTGTGGTTGCACATACCTCACCAGGTTTTGTGCCATTTGTGGGACAAAAACGTTTTGCTGGGGCAGTTGAGAATTTGTCAAAACACGTCTTTCTCTTTTGCCCAAGCACTGTTTTGTTGCCCAGGTGACTGTTGAGAAACAGGCACGTACGATACGGATTTCGACTTGTGAGCCTCACTCCATTATTCGATTTGCCGTATCGTTTACAAGAGAGACCATGGCGCCAGGATCGAAAAGTGCTTTAAAGTCCTTTCCAGCGAGTCGTACCAAAAAGAATAGCCGGTTATCCGACTGGATTCCAGCAATTATTTGATCGGTTTGACTATCGTCGTTAGGGGTCGATGCTGTGTGCGTCATTTTAGACGTACTTGGTACGGCATCTGACCCCCCCCCCCCCTGAACTGTACTTCTTGGCAACGAGTTTGTACGGTTCATGTTATGCACACCATCGACAACTACCTTCTCCACCAAGGACTCGTGTTGAGGACAATTTCCTTCTCCACCAAGGGCTTCTTGTCCTCATTACTAGGTGTGTCACAACGGGGTGACGATGAGCAACAACCAAGGTCGTTCACTCCGATGGTGCTAAGCGGCTGAGATAACGATCTCTTTACGCCTTCTTCACCAATAATATCTCTGCTATCAGAGTATATTTGCCTTTGGAGTTCCTTAGACCAATCTTTAGCCTCACGCTTTTGTTGGTCTAATAAGGTTCCTTGTTCTGTTTTACCTTGCAAAGCTCGGGTGGGATTGACGGGTTGTCTTCTAAAAACTTTTCCATCTGTCGAATCCCCAGAACGTTTAGGATCCTTACACTCAGACTTACTTTCAACATCAACTTCGGTCTGAGAGGGAATTTGATCTCCGTTAAGGACTTTAGAGAAGTCAGCAAATGATTTGCTAGACTTCTTAAAGAGTTTATAGGGTTCTCCAACCTTAAACTCTTGCCCTTGTAAACCATGCGGTTTACTTACTGCAGTGCAGGGCGCCCGGGGCAGCTCGGGTGCCCTGCGTTCAGGTTTCCCACGTTTTGGAGGAACCTGACGCAGTCAGGACATGTTTGGAGTGTAACGCCACTAGTTCCACACAGCTGGCACTCCTTTGCTACCAATTCGGTAGAGCACTGCTCAGCGGAGTGCCCAATGTTTCCGCATCGGTAGCATGTTCGGCTCGGGCAATCCGACGGCCTATGACCGACTTTTTGGCATGTGAAACACACGCCGACAAAGTTGGTGCTCAGGTTCGTTGGGTTTACTGCCGTCGCCTGTGGTTGCACATACCTCACCAGGTTTTGTGCCATTTGTGGGACAAAAACGCTTTGCTGGGGCAGTTGAGAATTTGTCAAAACACGTCTTTCTCTTTTGCCCAAGCACTGTTTTTGTTGCCCAGGTGACTGTTGAGAAACAGGCACGTACGATACGGATTTCGACTTGTGAGCACTCACTCCATTATTCGATTTGCCGTATCGTTTCTGAAAACTATTAACGACGTTGGAAGTACTGTACACAGCGGCTGCTTCGTATTCGCTTGAAGAAGAGTTTGGCGAGTTTTTCGCACTTTTCTTGCTCTTCTTCTTAATAGTTTTCTTAGACGACTGTTTATCCGAATGAGAAGACTCATCCTTACTCTTTTCGGTAACAGTCGCCACTTTGCCCGAAACTCGTGCTCCACCACTCTGTTTCGGGAAAGCTTCTGGTACGAGCTTCTCGCGCTTAACGTTGGAACTAAAGAATTTCGTGTCCCATGTTAAATGCGGCTCGTACTCTTTACCGTAGCTTGTCAAATCAGAGAAATTCCTGACTTGTCGTACTGGTATGTACCTACGGTAATCTGGCCTCATCTGCGAGTAGGCCATCTTCACTTGTTGTTCTAATGAGGGAGGGCATTTAAACTTATTTACGATCGCCTTGAAACAATTCAAGAACGTCGTAGCCTTTTCTCCCTCATTTTGTGTTCTTGATCGAAGTTCCATGAGTAAATCTTCGTCATTTATTATACGGCCATACTCATTTAGGAACTCGATCTCAAAATCACGCCAATCTCGAAGAGATGGCTGAACTGTTCTATACCAGAGCAGTGCTGATTTTGAGAACACATTGGTCAGGGCACTAAACATCCTGCGATCTGAGAACTCGTTGTCATTTCTGAAGTCGTGCAAACGGTTCAGAAACTTTTCCGCGTCCTTTTTGGTCTCACCATCAAAGGACATGTTCCAGATACGCAGCTCTCGTGCGCACCCTGTCCGATCGTGCGTTCGGTTATCGTCTTCACGATACCTTGGCCTGGCTTCGTAGGACTCTCTTTCCCGACGGTCATCTCTATTATCCGTCCGGGAACTCCTACGCCTGCTGGTAGAAGGATTCCTACTCTCTTGTCGGCCTTCAGCCGCCCTTCGAGAATCGGATCTCCTACGAGCCGGTTTGCGATCAGACTGATACCCATCGGACGAATCCGTCTGAGTGCACTGATCGCAAGTGGCCACCGCACGTTTCTCTCAAGGCGTTTCTCTACGTCTGTCCGACCTCTCTTTGTGACCTTGCTCCGGAATTTCCGGCTGTGCTCGGTCGTCGAGTTTACGGTTGGACTGGCGTTTATGAGTACGTCTCTCCGTACAGCTTTCACGACGTTCATCGTTGCTTGAGGCTCTCCTCACAGAACGATGGTGTCGTGCATTTCTGTTTGGAGTCGTGTACTCACGCCTCTCTCTTCTATCTTGTCCCTCACAAGTCTTAGAAGAGGTCTCACGACGTCTCTGTTCAAACCTCGGTTTTTCGTAAGATTGAACACTGACGTCATTAGGAAGGTCATATCCATTCCTATCATCAACAAATTGACGTTCGGTTGTATTAGCCTCGGGTTGCCTGTTGTCGTATTGTCTAGAGGTGTATCCTCGTGACGTACGACGGTTGGCACTTTACTCTCTCTTGTGCTAAGATGTCCGCTGTTTCTTTGCTCTTCAATTGGAAGGTAATATGCGGGTGCATAAAAACCTCCAAGTTGAGCAGTCGTCACGGTCGTAACCGTCGACGTAGTGGTTGTGCACGAGGTTGCAGCCACCGAAACAGAAACATAGGGGATTGCAGTCGTGGTCATGTTTGCTCCCAGTACCTCACCAAACCGTTTAGGTATAGCACCTGTTGATGACAACCTCGGGCTTTGTGCAGTACACATTGGCGAGTTTCTAGACTGACCACTTGGTAACAGAGCTCCATCTTCTTCAGGAATAGGTGCTCTGTCACTAGCAACCCTTTCGCGGTTTCCTAATTTCCCATAGTTCCTGACATACTAGAGGTTTATGTGCAGGCTCTGCCCTTACATTCTCATCGTATTCAGGGAACCATGGTATTTCCAGATTAATGTCTACACATCTTATCCGGTGACGCAAAAGGCGTTCGCGGCACTCCGCCTCTTCGCCATTTGCGTTTAAACTCAGATGCTCCAATTGGGCATACACTGCCTCAATCGGAAGCTTCTTCGTTTCCCGACGAATATCCCTAGCTATGCGTGATTCGGCTGGGCTATTCGGGCTTCATAGCTGCTGGCCATTATTTTTTTGACCAGCAGCAGCCGACGTGTTACGTCGGGAGAAGTACTCTCAACCGGGATTTCAGATGAAATCCCTAGTGTTTCAAATACTTCGGAAGTATCCAATTTTCAATTGGAAATTATTTTATTGGACTCACCACAATAAAATAATTATTACTCCCAACGAGTAAAAAAATATTTGGTGTCGGCTTAATTACAATAAATTGTAAAAATGCACCGACTAGTGTACCAACAAAATTAATTGACTTAATCAAAATCCAAAAGATTTTCATTAAAAGAAATTTATTTCGTCCTTATAAGGACAAATTAATTAAATTTTTTTGGTTAAAGTTGTGGCAAATCACACACTTAACACTTGTACCAAATTAAAATTAATTACTTAACTTGCTCACAAGTATAAATAATTAATGTTTATAATAGTGTCTTGTGACTCACACATACCAAGACTCTATACAATTGCTTCTGCAAGCAAAAATAATTATTAACAAAAAAAATCTCTAAATTATTTCAATATCGTCGGTAATTTACAAGTAATGGTAAATTTGACGATTTCCCAAAATATCTCTCTCACCAGTTATAATCCAAAAGATTCCTCACTGGCGAAAAGAATTTATTTTGTTATGGAAAATGAAATAATTAAAGTTTCAATTTATTAATAAATACAGAACAAGAAATTATAAAGGAAGAAAAGAAAAGACAAAATTAAATTATTTATCTCGCTAACGAGCCTAAATAATTAATTTTAAAATAAATAGAAAAATAAATACAGTGTCTTGTGATTCACACACACCAAGACACTATTTATTATTTTGCTTTTCCAAGCCCAAAACAAAAAAAAAATTCCTTTATAATTTACACTATTCTACAAACACAAATTTAATTAAATTATTTCAACAATAGGGGTATTTACGAAATGTTGTAAATCCCGTATGGTTTGGAACAAAATAATTATTTCACTAATTGTCGTCCCAAACGACAATTTTTCAGCGAAATATATTTACTTTATCCTAAAAAGGATTAAATAAATAATTTATGTTGCTACCAAGTTGAAATAATTTATATTTCCTTTTTTTTTTTAAATAAATTGAACGAAAAGGAAATGAAAATTTAATTATTTAACTTGCTAACAAGTTTAAACAATTAAATTTATACACCGAATAATTTTACTCAAACACACCAAAAAAAAATTATAACCAATTATTTAACTAACAAACAAGTCTAAATAATTGGTAAAAATGTGTGGAGATATGATTTAAACACACTAAAAGAGAAAAGAAAGTTTTTTTCTTTACATATATTAAAATTTCACAGCAAATAACGAATACGAAATATTAGGTTAAATGCCGATCATTAAAATACATGCAAAAAAAAGAAATTTAATTATTTAACTCACTCTCGAGTCTAAATAATTACATATTATAACTCTCGTATCTTTGCGGAACAATCACACAAAGATACTTAACATTGATTGTTTAACTTGCCAAAAGTCTAAACAATTAACACGAGTTATAAAGAAAAATTTTTTCACACTCAAAAATTTACAAAAATATAATACAAGTATCGTGAACAGTAATACTTAATAAATACCAAATATTAAATTAAGTAATCACTGTTAGATAATTGTAATAAAAATAATTTTAATTATTTTACTCACACACGAGTTTAAATAATTAATCTTACAACTATTGTAACTTTGCGGCTGATTCACACAAAGTTACTTAATGTTAATTATTTAACTTGCAAACAAGTCTAAATAATTAACAAAAGTTGTAAAGTATATTTTATATACACAAAAAAAATGTTACATATATTATAAATAAATAGTAATAAATAATAAACACAATTATTAAATTATAATTACTATATAATAATATATGTGGGTCAGGGAGGGGAGATAGCAAGAAAAATTTCACTCTCGAACACGCAATAAAACAAATTGAATTGCCGCGTCCCGTATATAAAGATAAATTAAATATTCAAAATTTTCTTTAAAAGGGAGGGGGTGGGGCAACTACCTCTCCCGAATGGATCTAATTATAAAACACTCTCACACTACTAATATAGATTAGATCCCGCACGGGAACGAATTTATTTTATTATTGCAAAAATAATGTTCTCACTCTCTAACTCGTACAACTAACTCACTCTCTCTCTCTCTCTCTCTCTCTCTCTCTCTCTCTCTCTCTCTCTCTCTCTCTCTCTCTCTCTCTCTCTCTCTCTCTCAAAACTCAACCCGCTCACGTTTCGCCGCGACACTGCTCGCGCGCGAAAAGATGGCCGACAATTATACTTCAATTTAAATCGGTGAGGACAAAACCGAACGTCCTGTCACGGTCGCCATTTGTAACGTGGTATTCGCGTATCCGGAATGATTAATTATTTTTAATAATTAAATTGACCGTTGGGCCGCGTTGCAATTAATACCCTACACTGGGTCTCAGATGAAGTCCCCGGAGCTGTAACCCAACGGGTTATCTTGCGGGCCCTATTTTGTTCCTCGCTTGATTCTGATCGAGGAGGGGATTCGCGACTTCCATCTTTGTTTTCCTTCGATGTCAGTCTGGCCCATTCTCTTTCTAGCTGTTTTCTTTCTCTCTCTTCCTTCCGTTCTCTTTCTACTTCTTCTTTCCAGTTTTCATGTTCCTTCCTTTTTTCTTCTCTTTCTTTAGCTTTTATTTGTTCTTTTTCTTTTTCTGTTCTTCCTATATCTTGATTTCTTCTCTCTCTCTCTCTCTCTCTCTCTCTCTCTCTCTCTCTTCTCTCTCCTTCTTCTCTTCTTAGCTTGGTTTCTTTTTCTATTTCCCTTCTTTTTCTATTTCTTAGTCTATTTAAATACCATCTGTCTTTTATTTCTTCGAATGCCGCGGTTTCCACCACATTTTCATCATTTGCGTCCTCAAACATGCGTGATAATGCGTCAGATACGTGGTTAAGAGCTCCTTTTCTATGTATTATTTCGAAATCCCATTCCATCATTTCTAATGCCCACCTCGCCAATCTACCAGACGGTTCTTTTTTATTTTTCAGCCATTTTAATGCTATATGGTCGGTGATAACAGTAAAATGGTAACATTCGATGTAAGGTCTTAATTTCTTAATTACCCATATAACAGCTAGGCATTCTTTTTCTGACGTTGAATAATTTCTTTCTGTGTCCGTGAGTACCTTGCTTATGTACAGTATTGGGTGTTCACCGTCATCGAATGTTTGTGTCAGTACTGCACCGATTGCATTATTACTGGCATCTGTCTGTATGCAGAAGGGTTTGGTGAAGTCTGGTCTCGCTAGTACTGGTGCTGTCATTATTGCTTCCTTCAATTTCTCAAAAGCCTCTTGTTCCTTTTCCCACTTCCATTTCATTGTCTTCCTTAATAGTTTTAGTAGTGGTATTTTCGTTTCCGAGTGTGTATCTAGGAAGCGTGAGCACCAACCAATCATTCCTAAAAATCTTCTTAATTGTTTAATATCTTTCGGTGGTGGGTAGTTTCTTATAGAGGCTACTTTCTCTGGATCTGGTCGTAGGCCATCTTTGTCTAAGACGTATCCAAGATATGTATCATCAGTCTTCTTTACCATCACCGGGGCACTCGTGTAGTCAGTAGCAGACCATACGATTATTCCTTCATTCCTTAGTCTTCCGACTTCTTCGTGTGCGTTCTCTATCATTTTGGGTGACATTCTCCGTAACTTGTGTCGAATCGGGGTGGATCCCGGTAATATTGCGATGTGGTGTTCAATGATGTTTGTTAGTCCAGGTGATTTAGAAGGTGGTGGTAGTATTTTGGATACTAATTCTTCCACCTTCTTTTCCTGTAGGTCTGTTAACTCCGATATACCAGCACATGCTGCAAAAATTACTGGGTCTGCTTTGGATTCGTTTCCATCATAGGTTTTATGCCACGGTCCTTCATGTACTCTCAACAATCTATGTTTATGGCGTTCATCGACATCCCATTTGGCACAAAAGTCTTTTCCCAATACTACATCATGTTCGAAAACTTCTTGTGCCTTTAGTTCTAGTATGCCAACATGACCATCAACCTCTAGGTTTAGTCTTAATGTACCTAGTGATTTATTTAGTCCTCCATGTGCGTTTTTAACATGTGAATCCGAGGGTAGTAGCCTATCTTTAAATTTTTCTATTACCCGCGGTCCTGCGACTGAAATCATTGCACCCGAATCTAACAATCCTTTAATTATCTGTCCACCTATGTTTAAACGTACGAATCCTCTATTTTCCAAACTATTTTCTGCCACTATCTTTTCTACGTCTTCATGTTTCTTATTTACTTCATCATTTATCCTCTCATCAGTTTTGTCTTCCAAAATTACTTTATTTTTATTCACCGTACCAGCATAATCTCTCCTTCCAACTTCTACAACATTTTCCCTCACTCTTTTTTGTTTGTCATCAATTTTCTTCTCAATTTTCTTATCTTCGATTTTTGTCCATTTACTCCAATCTAGATCCGTATTATTACAGGCTGTGTGTTTATTTTCTGTTGATATTGTAGAAATCGTTGTCAAGCAGCTAGGTTGTTTAGCTGTACTTCCATCATGGTTTCTTACGTTAACCGTTGTACTTGCTTTTTGATCGTTTGAATTCTCACTTATCTGTTGAAATAAATCATCAACTGCTGTATGTAATGTTGGCATCTTCTCGTAATCGGACTTTTCTTCTTCCTCAAATATTTTCTTCATTCCTTCATTAGGCTTAACGTAATTCAGGGAGATCCTATCACACCCGGAATTGTTTTCACCATCACTAGCTTCATCAATAACTTCATTAACAACTTTATTATTACTAACTTACTTCATTAGTAATTTATTCTTCATTTCATTTTCTTCATTAATTTCTAGATTTATGCATGATAGGTGCTTTGACTCTTCCGTCATTTTCACAAACATCTCATTCATTTTCTCTGTTCAATTAACATTTTTACTTTTCTTTACTTCACTTCTTCTCTTCAATGCTTCTTCTAATAGAGTAAATTTCTTCTCGGGCAGTGTGTTCAAGTTTATTGTCTCTGGATGACTGCCTGGGATCTCTGTTGCTGTTGCTGAGGGGGTTTTGGATCCCATTTGACCCCCAGCGTTGCCGTTTCCACATGTTTGTTTTATCGGTATACATGTCGGACAGTTATTAAAGGTATATCCCTGAGTTCCACAAACTTGGCATATGAAATTATTTTGCTGCTGTCTTGTTTGGCAGACACCCCAACACATATAAAAAAAAATACGGTAATAATAATAAAAAAAGAACTTCTTATAATTCATCCTGCTCCAGTCATTAATCCCCTTTCTTCCTTGGTTTTCTAAACCATCCCTACATTTAGTAAGGATACCTCTACTAACTACCCTGCTACCTTATAGTCCTTACTACCCTTCACTCCCCGTGGTGTAACATACCTGATCAGATCTTTTACATGTACCTTATTAATTTTCCCTTTAGACTTATCAGTCCTATCAATAATATACACGATGGGCGATAATACTTCTAATATGGTGTAAGGTCCTTCGTATTTAGGACACAGTTTTGCCGAAAACCTATTCGCGGCGTTAGACAAATAATGAGTCCTACAAAGTACCCTATCTCCCGGGAAAAATCTGACGTCCCTCCTACCCTTATTAAAAACCTTAGCTTGTTTTTCCTTCGCCTGTTCTATATGCTTGGTGACAATATCTCGTAGTATATCTAACCGTTGTACCCTATCAGCCCAAGCTTTTTCATCACCCTTTTGAATTAATTCCCTTGATTCTACCTCCCTACGTAAACTTTTAACAGGTCTGGGGTGTCTCCCATAATTCAGGAATGCGGGTGATACTTTTAAAGACGATTGAATCGCGGTATTTATCGCATGCCTAAATTCATTAAGGTGTTGATCCCAGGTCCTGTGATCGTTCTTAACAAACGCCGCAATCATAGTTTTCAACGTACGATTGCTCCGTTCTACAGCGTTTGCTTGAGGATGGTAGGGTGGAGTGGTGACATGTTTAACCCCATATTCCGCTAAGACATCATTCAAAAATTTATTCTCGAATTCCTTACCATTGTCAGTAAGCAAATAGTCAGGAGACTCCCACCTAAATAAGATCAATTCCTCAAATGCTTTTGCTACTGATTTACCATCCGCGGTTCTTAACGGTTTCAACTCTATCCACCGAGTAAATAAATCTTGAAAAACTAACAAGTATTTACATTGACTGTTACTAGGTGGAAACTCCATCATATCCGCTGCCACCACTACCCAAGGTCTCTCAATCACCCTACTACTAAGCAATCCTTGTGGGCCTAACTGGGATACTTTATATCTCTGACAAACATTACACCCTACTACTAATCTATTGACATCGTACCATACTCCTCTCCAATAATAGTCCCTAATAACCCTGTCATACGTCTTTTCTACCCCTAAGTGACCCGCCGAGGTTTCGCAATGCGCATCCCTTATTACTCGCTCTCGCTGTTCCTCTGGGACCACTAATCTCCAATCTTCGTCCCTATTTGTGACCGGGTCCAACAATGGATCGTTACGGTACCTATATAATAGACCGTTTTCTACTCTCCATTTCTGGTAACGGTTAGGAAATTGCTCGACGTTCTTGAGCATATTTAAATACCAAGTGTCCCTAATCTCCTGAAAAGCAGCCACTGTATCGACCTCACCCGGATACATTCTAGAGAGTGCGTCTGGGACTTGATTGAGAGATCCTTTCCTATGGACTATCTCAAAGTCCCATTGTTGCATCTCTATAGCCCACCGAGCGAGACGACCAGTAGGCTCCTTAAGGTTCCGCAACCATTTCAACGCACTGTGATCAGTGATTGCGGTAAATGGATATCCCTCTAAATATGGCCTCAACTTTTTTATAGCCCAAATTAACGCCAAACATTCCTTTTCCGTTGTGGAATAATTCCTTTCCGCGGCCGACAAAACCCTACTAATGTAGACTATGGGGTGCTCCCCGTCTTCCTGTTCCTGAGTCAGCACCGCTCCCAGTGCATAATTACATGCATCACAATGCACTTTGAACGGTTTGCTGAAATCAGGGCGAGCAAGAACGGGTGCAACAGTCAAAGCTCTCTTTAGTGACTCGAAAGCTTCCTGCTGCTCCTCCCCCCATATCCATTCTTGTCCCTTACGCAACAACCTTACTAATGGTATTTTTAATTCGGCCTCATTCTCAATAAAACGCGAGTACCAGGCGATCATACCAAAGAATCTTCTTAATTCCTTGATTGTCCTGGGTACTGGATAATTGACCACCGGAGACACTTTATCTGGATTTGTTCTAAGTCCATCCCTATCTAAAATAAATCCTAAATAAGTCACCCTACTACAACAAAATTTGCATTTGTTCCTATTCACCGTTAACCCTGCATCTAATAATTTCCTCAATACCAAATCCAGATATTTCAAGTGTTCCTCGAACGACTCGGTGACGATGATTATATCGTCCAGATATCCGAAAATAAAAGGTTCGAATTCCGGACCGAATATAGCATCGATCAACCGCTGGAAGGTCATGGGCGCATTCGTCAAACCGAATGGCATCCTTTTAAATTGCCATAGACCCGATCCTGGCACCGCAAAAGCCGTATATTTTCGATTAGCAGGCGCCATCTTAACCTGAAAGTACGCCTGCTTCAAGTCGATTTTGCTAATATACCTGGCTTTGCGAATTTTATCCAGAATCGAATCCATTTGTGGCAAAGGATACGCATCCCGCTTTGTGACCGAGTTCAAGTCCCTATAGTCCACACAGAATCTAATTGTACCGTCGGACTTCCGTACTAAAACTGGGGCACTGCTCCAGTCACTTGCCGATCTTTCTATAACTCCCAACTGTAACATTTTTCTAACCTCCTCATGAGCTGCCTCCAACATCTCGGGCGAGATGCATCGTGTCCGATGTTTGATTGGAGGAGCTCCCTGAACATCAATTGAATGTTCAGTAAGGTCTGTCATTCCTAACCGATCGGCGTTTATGTCTGGAAGCAAATTGTGCACCAATTTTTGCACTTTGTCCCTTTCCTCATCCTGCAATTCATAGATGCCAGCGCATTCCCCGAATATTATAGAATGGTTTGTCCCTTTATCACTACTATACGACCTCCAAGGACCTTCCCTAACACGCCACTGATCCTGTCCTAACCTATCATCAAAATTAAAAAGTTTGCCGAAATTCATCCCTAATATCATATCCGATTCCAAGTCTTTCAATGCCCTGCAATTAATTTTCCCTACATGCCCGTCAATCTCTAAATTGATTTCTAACGTCCCTAACGCCCTCACTAATCCACCATTGACATTTTTAATAACCACATCAGAGGACTTTAATCTATCCTTAAACTGTTCAGCTATCCTTGACCCTACTAAAGACAATGTGGAACCAGAATCAATTAACGCCCTATATTCCTGTCCTCCTAAAACAACTTTCAAATAATGCCTATTTTCTATGTTAGATACTGATACACCTTGTTTCGGTTCAGTTGATCGATCTGGTTTTTCCTTGTTGCCAAGGAAGGTCTTTGGACTCTTTTCTTTTTCTTTTTTCTGATTATCCCCTAAAAGCAACTCTACACCCTTGTTAATCAAATTTAATCTATCATAACCCCTAATCTCTTGATTATCCTGTGACCTTCCTTCGCTAACTTGAGTCCCGCCACGATCAACTTTCCCCTTTTTGGCTAATAATTCAATATCTATTCTCTCTGCTCCCTTTAATAACCTATCCTCAATTATTCTAACTCCTGAATCATTTTCTGGATCGTCCCTACTGATCGACCGTAAATTACCCTTAGATCTTGGAATCGCACCCTTAAACTTATCTAACTCCCCTACATTTACTTTGGGAGACACACCCTCTATATTGATCCTATCAATATTCTCCCCCACCCTTACTTCTAAATTTACCTCTGGGAAACAGTAACTTGGTAACGCCCTATCGGTCCCTACTGCCGTGATTCGAGAGTCAGGGGACCTTTCTGAACTCCCGATTTGCCGTTTCCCAACATCCCCCTAAACTGTGTACAATTCGGACAATCGTCGAATGTCGTCCCAACTGTTTTACAAACTTGACATGCTAACCCCTCAGTTTTGCGAAGGGAGCAGTTCCGTATGTTATGACCCGGTTTTTTACAAAAATAGCACTTCCTATTGGGACACTCGGAACTCCTATGCCCTACCTTCTGACACTCGAAACACGGACCGTGAAAAGCTCTATTCTCGTCCCTATTTCCATAACTAACAAATCTATTCGACTCCCTAAATTCCCTATTATCTGGTCGATTCTGCCACCTATTCGACGGAAATTCCCTACGATTAAAATTCCGATCGTTATAATTCACCCGTTGGCCATCAGCTGGTAGTCTTGACCAACCAGTCTGCTGCTGTACCGGTGGTCTCGCATTTTGTGGTGGTGCCTGCTTGGCCACAACCATTGCAGCTGTGATTGGCTGCTCCTGCGAATCCACCTTCACTTTAGCCTTAACCGCGCTCTTACTCGACCCTTTGTCTACCTTTGCCGGATTCAGCTTGTTCTAACTACACCCTGTTCATTTTCTTCCACCTTAGCCACCTTACCCTTTACTCTCGGCCCTTGGTATGCGGCTTCTGGAATCCAAGTCCTTTCCTTAGGTGGCGGAGGAACGTAACGGTTGTCTAATTCTTTCTTCCGTTCGTATTTTCTCCCCTACTTCTCAATATCGTCCAAACTATCGAGATATTCGATTTCCATTTCCTTACGATACTCCGGCAACAAATTACGAAATATCAATGGAACTAGCTGACATTCCGACGGCGGTCTCTTAAAATGCCCTACTATTAGTCTAATACACGATAAATAACTAGCTATATCCTCTCCCTTTGCTTGAGTCCTTCTACGCAATTCTTCCATAATATCCTCTCTATCTAATATTCCCATGAATCTATGTCTGAATGCGCGTTTAAACTCTTTAAGCGTCTTAATCTTTTCCTTTACTGATCGAAACCACCTAACCGCGGTTTTCGATAGCGTACAAGGAATCGCGCTTAGGAACTCTGTATCAGAATACGCTGTTCCTTCATAGCGATCTTGAAGTTGAGCCAAGTACTCCTCCGGACCCTCCTTACCTTCGCCAGAAAAGTGTATTTTCCAGTTTTGCAGCATTTTAACACACTGCATACTGCGCAACTGATTCACCCCTCTCTGACGTTGGCTGGTCTTATTAGACCTCGGAGTTTCCCAGACTCCCTCATTATCACTATTTCCGCTCATATCTGTCCCAACTAACTCCCTGTCCTGATTCTGATCTACCTGTCTACGCATTAACTTTTTCTCTTTATGGACTCTCCTACTTTTGCATATTTCCTCTTCTGAACTACTACCTGTGTCGGTTTCCTCAACGTAATAAATTCTTTTCCCCTTATTGTATAAAAACTCGCCCTTTGAGAAACCTAACTTCTTTGGCCCTAAGTTATTATATCGCTTGGGAGTAGATTCTCTTTTTCTCGACCCTAATTCGTCCGCACTACCATTCGTCACTTTACGCTTTGATTCTTCTAGTAATGAATTCTTTAATTCACTATATTCCACTAAATCTCTACTACTATTATTATCTCCCTCGATTTCAACTCTTTCTGGTTGACCTAACTCTTGTACCTGTTTGCTAGCTTGCAAGTTTTGCAACCTTGCATCTACTATTTTTATTAACGCGCTTTCTAACTGATTACCCATAACCTCCCTAATAATGTCGGTTACTAATATCCTCAAACTCCCTACATCTATGTTACTCCCTACTACTTCGCTTCTATCCGCAGTTACCGTTTCCTTTGGTTTCCCGTTTGATTTTTTACGCGCACCCGTTTTCTCCTGATTCTTTTCACTAATCTGAGTTTCTTTCCCTACTTCCACTACCACCTGACTAACACTTTCCATTATTTTGTCTTCACTCTCCTTTATTTGTTTCCCTTTTCTATTACATTCCCCTTTGTCACTATTTTCCTTACTATTCTCATTAATGGGTTGTTCTACTTCTGCTTCATCTGCCTTTGTCGGTATTTCCCCCTCCCCTTCGTCATCCGTATACCACGGTACGTTTAAGTTAACATCTATTTTCCTACAGTCCGCCCTTAATAACCTATCTTTCAATGTCCCAAATGACCCTACTGTACTTAACCCTTGTTTTTCCAATAACTCCTTAATTAATTTAGGGTCTATTTTTGAAATCTTTCTAGATAATTCCCTCGCCCCTGTAGACTGTTTAAGGATATTTTCCATTCGTTCCTTGTGACTACCCATTTTACTAAATTCCGATACGACAAAAGCAACAACGCCAAAATACTACAAACAACCGAGAGAATAACTTAAAAATACGAACAAAAAAAAATAAAAATGACTTTAATATTGCGCTTTCCCTTAATCAAACTCAGTGATATTAATTCCTCCGTAAACTGAATTAAACGGAAACTCTTCGGTGCACGGGTCCGATCTGACCAGATAAAGCCTCGCGCCAAATAAATAAATTTTCCTAAACCCCACTGTAAATCACGAACAAAGAGAAACAGAAAAAAAAATATGCACATCCGCTATATAAATAGAAATAAATATTGGCAAATAAAAATAAATATAAATTATAAAAATATAAATTATAATTATTACTCTGGAGATTACCGTTTTGTATATCTTCCTAAAAAATGGAAAAAAAAAAAAATAAATAAATCCTTATTACAATGGCTGGTAACACAAAAAAGAAATATCTCTCCTTGAGGTGTCCTCACGTTCAACTCCTGATTGCTTTTACAAATGGTCAATTCCAATACATATATTCAAAATTACCATGAATAATAATTTATATACGTCCCAAGTATCAGAAAATAACACAATAAATAAAATAAATAATTATCTCCCAACTATTTTTTATTTGGCACGAGGCGATGTCACTGTCTACTACAAAAATTGTTAAGTTGCCGAATAAAAGTTTTATTAACTCTGATTCAACAATTAACAAATCACCTTTAAAATAGCAGCAGCCTACAAAAAGCGCTTGCAAAATAGATGATAGCAACAGACAGCAACGACAATAATTATTACAATAATAATAAAAAAAAAATAAAATAATATATCAGTTTATCTCCCACTAGAAACGGTAATAATTAAATTTCAACGCGGCCAGTTAAACGTTAAAATGGCAGCAATCGAATTTTCAATTTTCCAAAATGGCGTAACCGACGCCCAAAATTTCTCTCTCTCTACCCCACTGAGAAATTTTTAAAACACTCCCTAAAATATTCGTTAATTCAACTTCCGCCGTTGTACAAAAAAAACCGTTAAATTTGCTAACAAACCGAAAACAATTTAATCACTAAATGTACAATAAAATCACACGTTGGGCGCTATGTGATGCTGGTTTATAATTCAAATAATGAAAATATTATTTAAACATAATTATCCGGATCCCAACATCATCGAAAAGAAAAAAACAATAATATTAATTTATTCGTCCTGATCACCCGGTGGACTCACCCAGAGGAAGTTCCATTGAATAAAATAATAGGTCCGGATACCTATTAAACCGCGTAACGAATATTAACACCCTTAACAAAATTTAGATATATATAATTATATTACGGGATCTAATAATAGATCCCGTGGCACCACTAACCACGAGAGAGAGAACGTTAATTTATAATTAATCCAATAAATAATTTAATTTAATAAGAAAAAAACGCGCACTGAATTTATCCTTATTGTCCCCACTAAATAAATCAATTATTATTTTAATAATTAAAATAACTCACCAATCCGATGAAATAAAATCAATATGAAATCAATATAATATAAATACTATCCTCGTATATTATTCCTGGTGAAGATTTATATATATATATATCTGTAAATATTTCAAATAATTATTCCTCCTTTTTTTTGTGGAAAAAATCTATATATACTCCTTAATCCTTTTTATACAACAAATAAATCCTCGGTATGATCAGAAGATACAGAAACACTCTTTACGATCGATAGAATCAGAATATATAGAAAACACTACTATCTGGAAGATCGATAGGATCAGAATACAACACTGTACGATCGGTAGGATCAGAATAATGAAGCAATACTGTACTTTGCGATCGATAGAATCAGAATGGCGATGATCCGTTTTTCCGAGTCACGCCAAACTTCTTCCCCGATTTCTATCTCCCTCAATCTCCTAATATCCCTATCTATTCTCTCTCTCGTTACCTGCGAGGGATACGGCAATATTATATTTCTCCAACCCTTCCGTATCCGTCACAGGTGTAATAAAGCTACCCGTATTTTCCCTACTATAGATAAAAATGACAACTAATTTGCATAAGTTATCATTGTCCCAACTAGTATTTCGACTTTCCGTATTTAAGGTAATTACAGTCATATAACGTAATATGCTGTTATATTTACCCATACGGAAGTCTTATTCTCTAATAAAATCATCTATTGATTGGTTCAATAGATCACTAAATTATTCTCTAGTTAACAGCGCTAAATTCAAATATACTTTTATCTCCGTACTCTTATACACATGTTCCCCCACTATCCGCGTTCCGAATTCCCTAGACAATATGCGTGCGATCCCCGTATCGATACGAGCGCGGACCGCGTGTTCAGTGTGCGCGCGCTTGAATCTAGATCGATTCAAGATGGCGACAACTGAGCGCGGGCCGGCACGTAAACAACGTGCCTCGCGACCGTTTCCCCGGGTGTGCGCGATCCCCACCGTCGGGAATAGTACCCGGGTACTACCGCGGAGTGGTGCGCGTCCGGAGGTGCGCGCATGCACCAGCAACGACTCTCCAGGCGACGCCCAGTGATGTTGCTACATCATATCTATTATCCGACATTGTTCCATCTTAATTACAATTTATGCGAGTCGTGCCATTAATTGTATATCTTAGATTACCAGCATTTGTATTTTTTCCATGAAAATTATAATTTCCATTTACCCCATCATTTCTAAAATTATTAGCATTCATCATCCTTCCACCACCATTTCCGTTCATGTCAGCTATACCGTTATTAGTGTATCTTGTAATTCCCGTATTTCTGTAATTAATTGGATCTTTTCTTATTTGGCCATTATTTTGCCAATTATTCCAACCTTGTGTTGTGCCTCCGATTGTTTGAGGTTGGTTGACGTTCGTAACAAAAGGAACGTTTACTGCATCAACGGATGGGAGAGTTGGTGTAGGTAACTCTATCATTGCCTGTATTGCTGAATCTCTTGCCGTTATGACGGGTTTCTTTTCCTTCTTGCTGTTTTTTGTCTTCTTTCCCTCTGATCGGATAACACAGCTTTCGAACGTGTTTATCTCTTCGTCAACTACTAATACTTTTCCCACTTTTTGGGCTTCAGGCGCATCTGCTTCTGGAATCTTTGTATTTTCTAATGGTGGAGGTGGTCTGAATCTTTTGTCTAGATCTACCTTGTCTTCATATTTCCTTCCATATTTTTCTATTTTCTCATACGATTTGCATCTCTTTTCCGGCATGTGATCTCTATACTCAGGTCTTAGGTTCCTCCAAACTACATCAATCTGTCTTTTTATTGAAGGGGGTGTTTTCAGATGTGCAAATATATGTTTCATGCAGCTTACGTAATTCGTGACGTTCTCTGTTTTCCCTTGCGTTCTTTTCCAGGCTTCGTCCTACATATCACTTTCGGAGAGCTTTTTCATAAATTGTGCGCGAAATGCCTTAAGGAAATCTTTCCAGCCTTTGTTCTTTAATTCATCTTGCACATTAGCGTACCAACGTCCTGCTTTTTTCGTGAAGACAAATGGTAAGCCTCTGAAAAATTGTTTGTCCGACATCGTCACGTTGTTGCGGAAATTTCTAAGCCTGGTTAGGAATTCGTTTGGGTTGTCCCTTTCTTCACCTGTGTATGCTAAGTTCCAACTCTTGAATACGCGTATAATCTTATCGCATTCGTTATGATTAAAATTCTTCGTTTTCTTCGCGTGTGACTTTTTCTTTTGGGATTTCTTCTTTTTACTTTTCTTTTTATGTTCTCCGTCATCGCTGTCTGAGGAGGACGTGTTATCATCACTACTTGTATCTTCTTCTTCTTCACTGCTTGAACTATCTTCACTATTATCATCACTACTATCTTCACTACTATCATCATTACTGTCATCAGTTTCATCAACATCATCACTACTTTCGTTCGAGCTGGAATCATCATCATTGCTACGGTATTTCTTTTTGTTCTTCTTTGAGCTTTTCTTCTTATTTTCCTTCTTTTTTGTTGTCTTTTTATTTCCTTTTTCTTTTGTATTTCTTTTTTCTTTTTTATTTGTCTTCTTTTTCTTAGTGGTTTTCTTCGTTTTCTCTTCTTCTATATCTTCGAATTGGAGATTTGCTGGTTGTAGTGTTCCTCTTCTAACTGCTGGTGTTGTACAAGGCATTGGCTCGTTGGCATGTTGGGTTTCCTCATTCAAATCTTGTCTGTCCTTCAACTGAGAGTTTGACCTATCGTTCTTCTTCTCATACGATGGTGTACTTGTTCTGTGTGTGAGTGTTATTTGTTCTAAATTATTTAAAATTGTGTTAACCACCTGTCCTATGTTAGTGTTGTTACCATCATTCCTATTATTTTCGACCAGTGTTCCATTATTCGTCTCTTTTTGATGTGCATTATCACTCTCGTCCGCAGAACTTGATGAATATTCTGAACCTCCTGAAATTATTTGTATTTCTGGGTATAGGTTCGCATATCTTATGTGTCCCGTGTTCCTTTGTTGCATGGGTTCAGTTGCTGCATGGGTTCAGTTGCTGCATCTTCTCTGGTTTGGACGACTGACCTATTCATATTAGCTACTTGTTACAAAATTTTAACGTTCGGTAATATGTATATGTATAATAATATCGGTCTCTCCGAACCAAATGCTTTACTTTTAGAATAAAGCAGGCCTATCGTACTCTTTGTCCACTATGACAACTATTTGACCACGTGCTCTGGGAAATTCCACCAACCATAGTGGACAAAGAGTACGATAGGCCTGCTTTATTCTAAAAGTAAAGCATTTGGTTCGGAGAGACCGATATTATTATACATATTCATATTAGCATTTCTTGCCACTTGTGACGAGTCTGGACTATACTGTGGAGTAGTATTAAGTGTTCCTGATCTATTTATTCCAGTATTATTTCCGACATCTTCTCTGATTAACCTCTGTACTTCTGGGATTAATAATAATTGTTTATTTAGGTTATGTAATAATATCTTTTGTGATGCTGATGTGGACTGTATAACTCCTTGTTGTGTCGTTATCAGGCTCATCGTTGTATTACCGACATATGTTGACGCCATTGAAACTGTTGGTGTTGTGCTCGTTGTGGTTGATGTTGCTATTATGCATGGAGCTGTACTCGTTGGAACAACTGGTTGCCTTTCGTCTGGTATTGTAGGTTCTCTACTTGTGGATGGAATGTTAGAAATGTCTGCTTCCATCGTCTGTTAATTTGCTTTATCTTCTTTTTGTTTTAATGCTAAATATTCTTCGGATCCATCAGATTCTATTCCTCTTCTTGTTAATGGAAGTCCTTCTTGTCTTTCGACGATTCGAGGGTTCCATGGTACATCTTGTCTGAATTGTCGTACACCGCCTCTAAATAAACGTGATACTAATGTTGACATTCTGCCTTTCGTGCTGAGTCCCATTGTATCTAATGATACTATTAATTCTTCTGGAGTTAGTTGATCCAATCTTGAATAAGCTTGTACTGCTTCTGCATCTTCTTTTAAAATATTTTCTATCCATATTGTGTTTTTACTTTTGCAAGCCATCACTACTTCTTACTTTTATTTATTATATTTTTCCAGCAAATCTTCGTTAATATACTAATAATCTGTTTTCTTTTAATTTCTAGCACGGTTTAATCTATCAATATCAATAAATACTTTTAATGTTTGAATGTCCTTCAATAAGAAATAACTGTGAAAGTGCGCGTTTATAATCTCCAAAACTGTGACTGGTGGATTTCTTTGAATTTACTTATTATCATCAATAATGTTACTAAAATTCTGATATTAACCATCAATTATTCCATCAGTAATTTCATCAATTTCCATCAATATTTACGATCAATTAAAATAATTGTATATGTGTATATATATATATATATGGGGTATTCCACGTGAAGTGGTCCGATCAAAATTTTAAAATGCCCCAAATTTTGGGTACACATTGCAAATGTTTTTCAGAATATAGAAAAAAATTTTTAGGTACTGGAATTTATTAGTTCAAAAGTTATTCTAACCTCAAAAAGTGAACTTTTTCCAGTTTTTTTCAACACCAGCTGGGTTCATCGCTATTTAACTCAAAATCTATCAACTTTTACTATAGAACATTATATGTAACATTCGTTGCTAATTATGTCTAGAATTTATCCTTCTGGGTTAGAATTTCCAATCTCAAGGTTAATGACAAATAAACTACATGTCAACATTCAACTTAAAAAAAAACTAACTTCGCCACAATTGATTTTTTTATCCAAAAGTCCAAAAGAAAGCTTGGAGCAATACCTTTCAAATGATCTGTAGCATTTTTATGGTCTTCAATTCTGCAAAAAGTTATGATAATTTAAAGAAAGACAAAAAATTCACAAAAATTAACATGGTATTTCCCATTTAAATTTTTAAAAAAATTTCGTCTTTCTTTAAATTATCATAACTTTTTGCAGAATTGAAGGCCATAAAAATGCTACAGATCATTTGAAAGGTATTGCTCCAAGCTTTCTTTTGGACTTTTGGATAAAAAAATCAATTGTGGCGAAGTTAGTTTTTTTTTAAGTTGAATGTTGACATGTAGTTTATTTGTCATTAACCTTGAGATTGGAAATTCTAACCCAGAAGGATAAATTCTAGACATAATTAGCAACGAATGTTACATATAATGTTCTATAGTAAAAGTTGATAGATTGTGAGTTAAATAGCGATGAACCCAGCTGGTGTTGAAAAAAACTGGAAAAAGTTCACTTTTTGAGGTTAGAATAACTTTTGAACTAATAAATTCCAGTACCTAAAAATTTTTTTCTGTATTCTGAAAAACATTTGCAATGTGTACCCAAAATTTGGGGCATTTTAAAATTTTGATCGTACCACTTCACGTGGAATACCCCATATATATAAACACCAGTATCGGTACTTTTGGTGACACTACGTGTTATCTTGGTGTTTTGAGGTTGTAAAACATATGTAACGTCTCAGATATAAGGGGAAGTATATTAATTGATAGAATAATGCATAAAAAACCAATAACCCAAATATCCAATAACCCAAATACCTAAATACCCCTCACGGGTAAAAAAGCACACTTTGACCTTATAATATTAATGAATGACTGAAATATCAACCTCATTCGAAGTGCCGGAGGCCTCCGGCCTCCGGAACCTCGAAAGACGTTATAACTTCAATCCTTCATTAATATTATAACGTCAAAGCGGGGCTCACAAAGATAATTTTCCGATTTTTTGTGTGTCGGCATAAGTAGGGATACATGGTTGAATTTTCGGTGGAATTATGCTGACGTCGGCATAATTACCCCAAAGTAAGCACAATTCCCATTTCCCGTAAGAATTTGTCGGCATAGGTACCGATTGGTCAATTTATATGTATATATGTTTATTTATATATGTATGAATATGATTATTATTATTAAAATATGAATATTTTCTTTTAGCGTCACACCGTAATGGTAAATGGGTTATTATTCTATTAATTGTAATTATTATAAAAGAATCAAAATGCCTGAAAAGGAATAAAGTTAATTTTTCATCAATATTATCAATAATGTCCTATAATTCCTTTATTTTCCTGTAAATAAATTTTCCATCAACAACAGGTTCAAAAATAAATATAATATATATATATATAAATAGGAATAATTATTTTACTACATTTATAATATTGAATTTCTTTAATTTTATTGGATGGTAACTGAGAAACAATTTATAAATATATATGGAATAATAACACTTGTGGGCGGAATTACACGTAAAAGTTTTCTTTCACTCATGCACACACGACTTGGATCTTTTCGATTTAATTCGAGTTTCTTTGTGTATTTACTACCTATTTTCCTATCGGGAAAAAGGATAAACAATAATAAAAATTATAAAGTTGGGCGCCAATTATGACGTAGCGTTTTCTATCGAAATGATAGAATTCTCGGAACGCTGGTCACGAATAATATTTGTTATATCTGTTATTAATTTGTTTATCCTTATAGTTGATTATCCGTAGAATAATACAAACCTTGTTTTAGCTTCAATTTATTCGAATCTAGATCTGGGAATCTAATTACATACTTACTTTTCAAAGGCCGGCAACCGGTAGAGCTAATACTCCTACCTACACGTGGTTCGGTTCCGCCAACGAGAAAATGGCGGATTGGTGATTTTGTCGTTGATGAGGAAGTATCAACTATATATGTATAAAAGTATCAGGAAAATAGAATATTTATTAAATCTCACGCTTCGCTATATACAGATAACTTCTCGCCGATTTATATAATTACAAAATTAACAATCTTATTCCCATCAAGTTAATCCTTCCATCAATATAAACTTTGTTCTCCTTTAATATTAAATAATAACTCAACCCGAGGTTCGCGTAACCTATCTTAACTATTATGTGTATTGCAATACACAGAGAAACTCACTAATTACTATATTATTTATCACAATTTAATTACGAGGTTTCCATCATCGATTTACCGAATTAATCCAAAAAAAAGAAACGAAAAACGCGCGAAAAGATCCGTGTGTCGACGCTTCACGCACTCCCGATTTAATATTTAATAGAAAATATGGCCGGCGCACAGTCCACTTACCGCACGCGAGCCTCAACTCCTTCGCCTTGTCTCAAAAATTCCTCTACAATACTCCTCGGATTTTAACATATTTCCTCCAATCTACGGGCAATCGTTCCTCCAAATATACTAATAATCAATCAACAAGGATAATTAATGCTCTTCGACAGTAACTCGGAAATATTCTATGAAAATTACTATGCTTCTCGATATGATGCTTCCCTTTTTACAGATCGGCGGATACTGATTATTTCCGGCTTCTTGCCGGTTTCATCCCTTTAATTGCCGATTCGCGGGGCTAGTTTCCCTCATTTCCGTCATTTCAAACCATTAATCTATTGACTACGTCATTCAAATACTATATAGCCGCCGACGCTACTGCCACCTATTTCGGAGTTCGCAGTGTTAAATTAATACCGGCCGAATCGGATTTATCGAGTAACTAGTGTAAAACGGCGTGCGCCTCCACTAATGCAAGACTCGTATCTCTGTCTCTCTTTCACACGTACGTATACGATATCTCGATTCCCGTCTCCCCGCACCGGCGCACTCTCTCGGTCAGCCATATCGTGCGAGCGGGCGAGTTTACCCCCTCTCTACTGCCACCTGTATGCATGCGCGCAGTATCAAAATGCCGCGCGTGCTTCTCGCTGTCTCTCTCACGTTCGAGCGCATTGGAGAGTGAAAGAGGTGTATTGTTGTGTATACGGTGACCTGGTGCGAACCGATGGTGCTGGTGTATGTGGATTCGTGCGGATATCGATATCGTCGACTGAGCAGTCTTCACTTGGTGTGAGGCCATCGTCCGTTTCGTCGATTCTCTCATCTGCGTTGTCGGCTTCCATCATCCTCAGGTGCGTGCAGGTAAGTATGCTTTTCCACAACATGTAAACATAATCAACCCATAACCCATCCCAATAATATCTCCTTTATAATCCTTTTTAATGCCGGTGACGAGAATGGCTCGGGTTAAGTTATTTGTTATTATTTCATTTATTAACTTGCTAATGTTTACATTTCCCTAACCTCTCCCTGTCACATGTTAAACATGGTACTAACCCTACTCTATTATTTTACTTTCCTTTATTTATTATCTATTTCCCTCCTATTAACGTTAATAATTTCCTTATAACTAGATTTAACATAATTTGATTTAATATTAACATAATTTTCTATTTTGCATGTTTCGACATGGACAGGGAGGATTTTCCTTAAGTGTACTCGGTTCCAGTGCAGGAGTGTGTCTCTACCAGGGAGGAGTAGTCTATGTTATAAGGTAAGTTAATTTCCAATTAGTTAATACTATTAGATAATTATTTCATTCTTTATTTATAATTTTCAGGTGTTCGTCCCAAGGCGTATTCGACCCCTCAGAACCAGTCAGTGGGACTTCCTCGCTTCATTGGTAACAAGGATCTAGGAAAGATGAAATTCCCGAAATATCCAGGAAATACCATAATTAGTGGAGTCTTTCAAAAATATTTCAGAAATTCCCGAAATATCCAGGAAATCCCTTATTTAGTAGAGTTATCCAGAAATACCTCAGAAATTCCCGAAATATCGAGGAAATTCCGTTATGATTGGTGTTATCCCGAATTTCCCCAGAAATTCCCGAAATATCAAGGAAATCCCGTAATTAGTAGCGTCATTCCAAAACATCCCATAAATTCCCGAAATATCCTGGAAATCACGTAATTAGTAGCGTCATTCCACAATATCTCAGAAATTCCCGAAATATCCTGGAAATCCCGTAATTAGTAGAGTTATCCAGAAATACCTCAGAAATTCCCGAAAAATCCAGGAAATCCCTTATTTTGTAGAGTTTTCCAAAAATACCACAGAAATTCCTGAAATATCCAGGAAATACCATAATTAGTAGAGTTTTTTTTTAAATACGTCAGCAATTACCGAAAGATCCAGGAAATTCCGTAATTAGTATACTCATTTCGAATTTCCTCAGAAATTCCCGAAATATCCAGGAAATACCATAATTAGTGGAGTCTTTCAGAAATATTTCAGAAATTCCCGAAATATCCAGGAAATCCCTTATTTAGTAGAGTTATCCAGAAATACCTCAGAAATTCCCGAAATATCGAGGAAATTCCGTTATGATTGGTGTTAACCCGAATTTCCCCAGAAATTCCCGAAATATCAAGGAAATCCCGTAATTAGTAGCGTCATTCCAAAACATCTCATAAATTCCCGAAATATCCTGGAAATCCCGTAATTAGTAGCGTCATTCCACAATATCTCAGAAATTCCCGAAATATCCTGGAAATCCCGTAATTAGTAGAGTCATCCAGAAATACCTCAGAAATTCTCGAAATATCCAGGAAATCCCTTATTTTGTAGAGTTTTCCAAAAATACCACAGAAATTCCTGAAATATCCAGGAAATACCATAATTAGTCGAGTTTTTTTTTAAATACGTCAGCAATTACCGAAAGATCCAGGAAATTCCGTAATTAGTATACTCATTTCGAATTTCCTCAGAAATTCCCGAAATATCCAGGAAATCCCGTAATTAGTAGAGTTATCCCGAAATATCTCAGAAATTCCCGAAATATCCAGGAAATCCCTTAATTTGTAGAGTTATCCAAAAATACCACAGAAATTCTCGAAATATCCAGGAAGTCCCTTAATTTGTAAAGTTATCCAGAAATTCCTCAGAAATTCCCGAAATATCCAGGAAATCCTAATTGGTAGATTCTTCCCGAAATATAAGGAAATCCCGTAATTAGTAGCGTCATTCCAAAACATCCCATAAATTCCCGAAATATCCAGGAAATCCCGTAATTGGTAGCGTCAATCCACAATATCTCAGAAATTCCCGAAATATCCTGGAAATCCCGTAATTAGTAGAGTTATCCAGAAATACCTCAGAAATTCCCGAAAAATCCAGGAAATCCCTTATTTTTGTAGAGTTTTCCAAAAATACCACAGAAATTCCTGAAATATCCAGGAAATACCATAATTAGTAGAGTTTTTTTTTAAATACGTCAGCAATTACCGAAAGATCCAGGAAATTCCGTAATTAGTATACTCATTTCGAATTTCCTCAGAAATTCCCGAAATATCCAGGAAATACCATAATTAGTGGAGTCTTTCAGAAATATTTCAGAAATTCCCGAAATATCCAGGAAATCCCTTATTTAGTAGAGTTATCCAGAAATACCTCAGAAATTCCCGAAATATCGAGGAAATTCCGTTATGATTGGTGTTAACCCGAATTTCCCCAGAAATTCCCGAAATATCAAGGAAATCCCGTAATTAGTAGCGTCATTCCAAAACATCTCATAAATTCCCGAAATATCCTGGAAATCCCGTAATTAGTAGCGTCATTCCACAATATCTCAGAAATTCCCGAAATATCCTGGAAATCCCGTAATTAGTAGAGTCATCCAGAAATACCTCAGAAATTCTCGAAATATCCAGGAAATCCCTTATTTTGTAGAGTTTTCCAAAAATACCACAGAAATTCCTGAAATATCCAGGAAATACCATAATTAGTCGAGTTTTTTTTTAAATACGTCAGCAATTACCGAAAGATCCAGGAAATTCCGTAATTAGTATACTCATTTCGAATTTCCTCAGAAATTCCCGAAATATCCAGGAAATCCCGTAATTAGTAGCGTCATCCCGAAATATATCAGAAATTTCTGAAATATCCAGCAAATCCCTTAATTTGTAGAGTTATCCAAAAATACCACAGAAATTCTCGAAATATCCAGGAAGTCCCTTAATTTGTAAAGTTATCCAGAAATTCCTCAGAAATTCCCGAAATATCCAGTAAATCCCGTAATTAGTGAAGTCTTTCTGAAATATTTCAGAATTTCCCGAAAAATACTGGAAATACCTTATGTATTAGAGTTATCCAGAAATACCTGAGAAATTCCCGAAAGATCCAGGAAATTCCGTAATAATTAGTCACCCGAATTTTTTCAGAAAGTCCCGAAATTTCCAGAAAATCCCGTTATTATTGGTGATATCCCGAATTTACACAGAAATTTCCGAAATATCCAGGAAATCCCGTAATTAGTAGAGTTATCCAGAAATATCTCAGAAATTCCCGAAATATCCAGGAAATACCATAATTAGTGTAGTTTTTTTTTAAATACCTCAGCAATTACCGAAGATCCAGGAAATTCTGTAATTGGTAGAATCGTCACGAAGTTCCTCAGATATTCCCGAAATATCCAGAAAATCCCGTAATTAGTGCAGTCTTTCAGAAAGATTTCAGAAATTCCCGAAATATCCAGGAAATCCCTTATTTAGTAGATTTACCCAGAAATACCTCACAAATTCCCGAAATATCCAGGAAATTCCGTTATTATTGGTGTTATCCCGAATTTACTCAGAAATTTCCGAAATATCCAGGAAATCCCGTAATTAGTAGAATTATCCAGAAATATCTCAGAAATTCCCGAAATATCCAGGAAATACCATAATTAGTGTAGTTTCTTTTTAAATACCTCAGAATTCCCGAAAGATCCAGGAAATCCCGTGATTTGTAGAGTCATCACGAATTTCCTCAGATATTCCCCAAATATCCAGAAAATCCCGTAATTAGTGGAGTCTTTCAGAAATATTTCAGAAATTCTCGAAATTTCCAGGAAATACCATAGTTAGTGGAGTTTTTTTTAAATACCTCAGCAATTACAGAAAGATCCAGGAAATCCCGTAATTGGTAGGATCATCACGAAATTCCTCAGATATTCCAGAAATATCAAGGAAATCCCGTAATTAGTAGAGTTATCCAGTATTACCTCAGAAATTCCCGAAATATCCAGGAAATCCCTTAATTTGTAGAGTTATCCAGAAATACCTCAGAAATTCCTGAAATATCCAGGAAATCCCTTAATTTGTAGAGTTATCCAGAAATACCTCAGAAATTCTCGAAATATCGAGGAAATACCATAATTAGTGGAGTTTTTGTTGAAATACCTCAGCAATTATCGAAAGATCCAGGAAATCTCGTAATTGGTAAAATCGTCACGACATTCCTCAGATATTCCCGAAATATCCAGAAAATCCCGTAATTAGTGGAGTCTTTCTGAAATATTTCAGAAATTCCCGAAATATCCAAAAAATCCCGTAATTAGTGGAGTCTTTCTGAAATATTTGAGAAATTCCCGAAATATCCAGAAATTCCCGTAATTGGTAGCGTCATCTCGAAATACCTCAGGAATTCCCGAAAGATCCAGGAAATCCCGTATTTGGTAGAGTCATCACGATTTTCCTCAGATGTTCCCGAATTATCCAGGAAATCCCGTAATTAGTAGCATCATCCCGAAATACCTCAGAAATTCCCGAAAGATTCACGAATTCCCGTAATTGGTAGAGTCATCTCGAATTTCCTCATATATTCCCGAAATATCCAGAAAATTCCGTCATTAGTGGAGTCTTTCTGAAATATTTCAGATATTCCCGAAATATCCAAGAAATCCCGTAATTAGTAGTCATCCCGAATTTTTCCAGAAATTCCCGAAATATCCAGAAATTCCCGTAATTAGTAGCGTCATCCCAAAATACCTCAGGAATTCCCGAAAGATCGAGGAAATCCCGTAATTGGTAGAGTCATCACGAATTTCCTCAGATATTCCCGAAATATCCAGGATATCCCGTAATTAGTGGAGTCTTTCTGAAATATTTCAGAAATTCCCGAAATATCCAGGAAACCCCGTAATTAGTCGACTCATCCCGAGTTTCCTCCGAAATTCCCGAAAGATCTAGGAACTGTTTGTCATAATTCCAGGGACACATAAAGTCTAAAAAAGATATTGTTTATTTATATAATTATTTACAGTAAAATGGGAATTCACAGAAAAATGCTTATTTTAGATATATTTCTAAATATAGTTTGTTATTAATATTACAAATAATATATATTTATTATAATTTTTGAATACATACTATTTATACCTGGCACCACGACAATTAATTGTTGACAACAAAATTAATTATCGGTTGTGCAATTGTAATAATTAATGGTAAAATGTATGTATATAAAAGTTGTACGTACGTACGTACGTACGTACGCGGACTACTGAAACTTCCAAGCCAAAAAACTAATAAAAAATGACTCTTTAAAAAATTTGTAATAGTGGTAAATTTATCCTCGTATCAATGCGATCACAATGGACTCATAAAAAATGACATTCACTAAATATTTTTTACAGTATAAGGGGTTTTTTACAGAAAAATTCACAATTTCACTTATAAAATTTTAATATTATGTAGATGTAGATTGTTTGTATTGCAGTATTAATACATAAAAGTTTGTATTGGAGTATTATTACACAAAATAAGACAATGTTTAAATGTTGTTATTTCTATGGAAAGAGATGAAACTGTATGAGAGAGATAGGTGTAGGAAAGTGACAGCTGAGGTTAGGAATGCGGTAGTTTGCAAATACCGGCCCGAGCCACTTTTATCACCGGGAAATCGTGAATGGGAGATTGCGTGGTAATAATAGGGAATTTTTTGGTTTGTTGAGAGTAGCGGATACGAGGAAAGCATTGGTGGTTAATGATATCACGTAGCCTTTGACAGAACGCGTACGAGTATCAGCGGTCCTAGCAAAGCAGCCGACAATAACGTCGTAGCCCATGTATATCGACCCAACACACCGTCCGATGACGACATCATAAGAAGATCGGCAAGAGAGATGGAGAGATGTTTATCGCGTGCGCCCAGTAGGAGAAAAACGGCGCGCACTCTGCACGCGCACGTCGAGTATGGGTGAGAGCGGTGCGCCACAGGGGGACGATTATGAAAGGACCGGTATCCATACGTGCCATTGTAAGAGGAAAACTGATAGACAGCTTTCCCGCTGTATTGGTGGAGGTGTTGGCGAATACGTATAGATAGCGGATAAATGAATATGGCAAACACACAATAGCGGAATTGGAAGAAAAGTAGGTGGCATTACTGTGTGTTATCGGTACGTCTACTACAACCGATCTAGCGAATAAGATGGCGGAAAACGAGAATAACTAACTCCACTATCGGTATTAGCTAACACGAATCGGAGAAGAAGGACGAAACTCTTTCTGCAACCGCAGTATAATACAGACATGTTGAGAGAAACTTATCAAATAATGAAGCCATTTTGGAACTATTGAGATTAAGCATATAGTTGAAGTATTGAGGCGATTGAATAGCTAGTGGACGATTAATTGAAGCGAGAGATACTCGAAAGTCGAGGGTTAAAGATCACACTAGAGGAGCTTTTTCGACTGGCAGTGAATGAGGACGTACGGCGTTGTTGTAAGGTACGAGAGTATAATAGCGGGATATCCCGTAAAGTGTGTAAAGTAGGATAGCCTCGCGAATATTAATAATCGAATCAACTTGGTGAGATCGTATGAAGAATAGCGGTAGCGGTTCGATTAGATCGAGACTTATTATATTTTCTTTAGCGTTTCGCAGCGATTTACCGGATTGCGCGGGTTGATTCCCATATTATACATTGAACAATAAGTCAGCGGGTTTTCTGATCAGCGTTTGTAATTATTGTATATAGAACTGATGATAATTAATGTGTTGATAATTTGTGTGCTAAATTAAGGAGAATTATTTCAACCCGAGAAAAAATATCGAAAATCCTTCAACGTAGTGGCAAAGTGAAGCCCGCGACTCTGAGTCGGCTTGAAGTTAGTTTTACCGGTAACTCGCATCCAATGAATAAAAATCGTTACCGGGTGATATTATTTAATATTTATTATTATTATTTGTTGTAGAGCAATGCTGCACCACGGGAATGACTCGTTAAAAATCAAAAGTGCAACACCACACTTGATAAGTTCTACATATGCCGAAGAAATACCGTAATTAGTACAAATATCTCGGAATACCGCATATATTTCCCAATTGCCCAAGATACCCCGAAATTAACGCAAATATGTCGGATAATAGAATTTCCCAAAAAATCCAGAAAATTCATAAGAACTAACGAAATTCGCGAGCAATATCGTACTTAAATAGTATTAGTTAGTACAGATATTCCGGAATACCTTAAGTATTCCAGAGTTTCCCTAAGATACGCCGTAATTATTGCAAGTATCTCGGAATTAATTAAAAATACGTAAAATTAATAATAAAACACCGTAATCAGTACAGTTATTCCAGAAAACGTTGAATGTTCCCGAATTCCACAAGAAACCCCGTAATTAGTACCAATACCTCGCAATACCATGAAAATTCTGGAAAATTCCAAGAAATCTCGTAGTTATTTCATATATCTCGATATTGCATAAGTATTCCGGATATTTCCAAGTAATCCGTAACTAGTACAAATATACTGTATAAATATCCGAAATTCTCAATAAACTTCTATACCTCAATTTTTCCCGAAATATTCGAAAAATCCCGTAATTACTGCAGATATCCCGGAATACCTCGAAGTTTCCGAAACCATCCAAGAAATCCCGTAATTATTGTAGATATCTCGGAATACCTCCGAAACCTCCACGATATCCAAAAAATCCCGTAATTAGTAGTAATATCCCGGAAAAGCTCAAAAATTCCCGAAATATCGAAGAACTTCCGTAATATCTGCTAATACACTGGAACAATTCAAAATTTTCGAAATATCCTAGAAATCCCGTAATTATTGCTTATATCCAGGAATATCTTAAAAATTCCCGAAATATTCAATAAATCCCTAATCACTGCGGATATATCGGAATACCTCAAAATATCTCGAAATTACCGAGAAATCCCAAAATTAGTGCTTCTATACCGGAACACCTAAAAAAATCCCGAAATATCCGATAAATCCCGTAATTATCCCATTAAGGACGGGAGGAACGCTTTCACTTTTTTTCCAACGGCATCGTTTTATACGAAAACGGATGTGAATAAAATTTTGATGGATCAATATCAATGTATAATTACTTGATCTTTTCATTTGGATTGGTCAGGTTAGAATTTTAAAATAATGCCTATTAAAAAGTTATTATTGCTTATTTAACAAAAAGCTCGAATTTTCAATTAGAAAAATATATTTGTTTTACATTTTCGCATCGAAGCTCCTTGCGGATTTTTCCAAACTGTGTATTTCTTTCGTCCATAGACCCTAACCTTCAAAATCATTTAGAGGGTTTTTAGGCACGATCGTTATACGGGAAAGCCTTATATTTTTGACATCGAAAAAAGTGATGTTCCTAACGTTTGAAACCTGGCGTTTGAGGCTGTAGTCGTGCGTCCTCCTGCTGAACCGGTGATTCCTCTGGCCAGCAGCAGGTATATATGTCCTGAAATTGGACACGTGGATTTCGGCCTAGTAAATCCAATCGCGTACTGGAGGCTCTTTGGGACGTCATGTGGCTTACGACATCGGTTAGCCTCGTTATTCGTGCTACCATACCAATTTGTTCCGCCAGACATGTGGAGAATAGCCGCGGCACATCAAATTGCGTACCATCGGTCGCTATTAGCGTTATTCAGTCGCATTGACTACCCCTCCGACTGGATTGGCTGCTAAATTGGCCCTCCTCTGGGGCTGTTGGTAAGTCCTTGCTAGGTATTTGGGTCGTGCGGTCAAGATTCTCTTCAATCAAGTGCGTACCTCTCTCATCAGGTAGCGCTCCTGGCGATTTCTCTCAGACTCGGCGGATCACTTCTGTCCGCTTCTCGACCCGCCTTATCCGATCATTGACGGTGTCAGTTTCTTGACTGAACTCGTCGGGCTAATAATTTCCTAGCAGCCATTGCTGTAGACGTTCCGCCTTTTGATAGCGGGAACCATCAAGTCGAAACTTTATCTGTTCTAGGCGGGCCTCGATTTGTGCTGCGTTTTGGATGTGGATCTACTCGTCCACCTGAACTGTAATGTCCCCCTCGTCTCGTTGGGCCAGACAGTCGGCATTTCAGTCGGTCATTGCCCTTATTTAATTATCGCTCGCGTATAACTCAAAATAAACAAAAATCTCTATTTTTGGCGCGCTGTGGCCTGGCGTACGCAAGGTTATTCTATTCTAATTTGCGTGGCAGCAAAGAAAAATTAAAATTATTGGGCTAAGGGTTGAAGGAATTATCTTTTCCCTGAAAATTGAAGCCACTCACTTGAATCTACTACCCGCAAATACTCTTCTAGCTATTCGGATATGATCTCTTGGTGAACTTTATTATCAATCACTAGAGAACTATTAAAGAAAACTAAGGACAATTTAAACTTTACTAATTTAATTTAAAAATTAAAAATATACAAGATTTCTCTTATCTACTCATTAATTTAAATTATTAACCTGGCTCGAGGTCTATCACAACTAAATCTTCTTATATTAGTGAATTTAAATAAATTAAATGACTTAATCACAAACAAATTAATATCTTATCGTTATTTAAATTATTTAAACCGCACGCAATTATTTAAAACTTGGAATTTTACTAATTACGTTAGCAGTTACTTACATACTGCCTAACTAACATGTAGAATAAGTACTTACGATTAAAATACTAATTTTTATATTTTGGGGCCTCTACTCGGCTACGTCCCTGGATGCGGCCAGCTCCATGCGACTAGCTTCACCGACGTGATAACTAAAAAGTGATCACTGATCCGATGTCCTAAAAATTCATGAAATAAGCTTAATTTATAAACAATTGACTAGGATTTTTTCGGAGTATGCCTATAATTATGATGGCTATAAAAAATTATAAAACAACTTCATTTTTTTCGTATTTCCGATTTCACGGATAATTTACGGCAAATTAACGGCAAATTTTAAACCTATCCCCAGTTTCCTAACTAGTTTTATTGCGAAGTTATGAGTGTACACTGGTAACTTGAAAAAAGTTGGCATAAATCGTCATAACTTTTTGAAAAATTTTTTTATCGCATTTCCGATTTCACGGATAATTTACGGCAAATTTTAAGCCTATTCCCAGTTTCCTAACTAGTTTTATTGCGAAGTTATGAGTGTACACTGGTAACTTGAAAAAAGTTGGCATAAATCGTCATAACTTTTTGAAAAAAATTTTTTTCGCATTTCCGATTTCACGGATAATTTACGGCAAATTTACGGCAAATTTTAAGCCTATCCCCAATTTCCTAACTTGTTTTACTGCGGAGATATGAGTGTGCACTGCTAACTTGATATAAAGTTGGCAACACACCTGGTTTTTTTAAACTACATTCGCGGCAAATTTTTTTCTTTTACGGATAATTTACGGCATATCTACGGCAAATTATCCAATAGGTTATATAACGTTAGGGAGAAATGTCTAAGCCAACTTGACAGAGGTGAAAATTTAAACAGTAAAAGTAACTCGAATTTTGATCTTTTGAACCCTGGGGACAAAGTGGTATGTCAATATGTTTCAAACCGTTCAATAATTTTAAAAAGTTGTTAACTCATATGCGATCATACAAAATTTCCAAGTACTAATAAAAATTCATTCAAATTAAATTTCCAAGACTGAAAATAAATATGTTAGTTCTTTAATTAATTATAATTTTAAATCCAATCATTATAATTGCGTGTACAGTTGACTTGTAATTAACAAGCTTTCTCTAAAATTTTTTGAAAAACCTTCATACTTTTGTCCCAAATACCTATGAAATCCAAGTGTGAGTCTTTCTTATCATTAAAAATATCTAATATTTAGTGTTTTAATTCTTAGCATGATTCAGGATCTGGAAGGTGGCAGCTTTCTTTGACTGCATAGATTTCTATGAACTTACATCTGTTTTGAGTGATCTAAGCGCTGGTTTCTCAAAAATTTTTTCAAAAATTTAAGCTACTTCATCTATAGAATAAAACAAAGTTATTAATTGTAGATTATCTATTGTCTTAATTAATTTTTATTGTTACTGTCATCTATGAAGTCAAACCATAGCTACCATTTTCTCTGAAATTTTAAATGCAAAAATTACTGAGTTTCGAAAACATTGTTTAAACCTTGTATTAACTGCTACTTTGTCGTTTGCCTGCGAAAGACTGTAAAGGGGCTCGTCCAATATGGGATAGGACGCCTAATCAAACATATCCAAGAGGGAGAGAGTGAATGAAAGGATCCTGGTAAAATGGGTTATCCTCTGGTTATGTATTCCCCTGATTGGGGCTCTAATTTGAATGTAGGCATCTTAGTAATAATGGGCTCTCGATCTGAATGGACACCCTCTGGGTTAAGGGCGAGACTTGGATCCTTCCATCCCGATCTAGGAGTCTAGGCAAACAAGAATAACTTCTCAGTCCATTTGGAGGGTAAAAGCAGTTTCCCCAACTTCAGCGAAAGCAGTAATACCAGTTGAAATACACATAATAACAATACACTGAACAAATCAGTGAACTGATTGATCACTGAACGTCAGGTAGTACAGGGACCAGATCAGTCTAACCAACATGGTTTGACTGCGAATCACGTTTGCTTAATCTTTCAGGCATACATTTATTTTTTTCCTCCGAAAAATATTTACAACGGAACTGGCGATCAATCAACAGTGGTTCTGGTTTTTTGTCGTCGATTGACGTGATTCTGCACCGCTCATCGCTCGTAAGCAAAAACCATATTCAGCGTTATAATAGGCCAATCCACATTACCTGCATACGGGTGATGCAAGATAACCCCGGAATTATTTATTTCCTGTAAGAAATTGGGTGAGACAGAAGTCTACCTCGCCGTGGCTTCTCTCCATCCATAGATGAGCCAGCGCAAGAATCCTATGTGTCCAACGTCCCTGTAGTGTACTCGTATTAACCTTTAGACTGCCGGCATGGCTCATATATGAGCCACCTGTGACCTTGACAACTACTCTAGAGATATGAGGTGTTTTTATGTATAAATTTTGCACATCAAAAATATCAATTTATAAGGCAAAAATGCCGCAGTCTAAAGGTTGATGCACAAATCGTATATGCATTTTCGTTCGACCGCGAGTAAATCAATCAAAATAACGCCCGCGAGTACGAGAACGCCATCTGAGGACACCGTCTTACACACGCACATGATTTATAACGTGTCCACTCTGTACGCTGATTAAAGCTTCCATCTATTTTATTACGTAAAGAACGTCCGCTCAGATTTCCGCCCCATGAGCACGATTGAGTCAGTAACGTTCATCAGTAGTCTTCATATATTTGGTCTCGGTCCGTTTGTATTAGCCGTAAGTCTACTTAAAATCTTTGTCTTTATTGCGGCATTTTGGGTAACAGTGTATATTTGGGGTCAAAAACTCAGCTTCGTATCAAGGGTTACCCGGAGGTACTTCATTTCGTCCCTGAACCCCACCTGTTCTCTCTCAATTGTCATAGGTATTCCCCGTCAACAAGTCATCCAGTCAGCAGTAGAAGTATAGTTTTTTGCAGTATATATATATAGTAATCTTGTAACCGACACGGTGGCGGAGTGGCGGAGACGCACCTCGGCCGATCACGAAAGTTAAGCAGCACTGAGTACGGTTGGCACTTGGATGGGTGACACCATTCATGTGCGGCTTTCGGGATCGGTTAGGTGTTTTTCCACACTTCACAACGTTAGCGAAAGGTGTGGAACATTCGGTTTCGGTGTTTGGACCTACGAAAGGTGACCTGAACATCTAAACAGAATGTTTCAATACACCGGCCGTCTCGGGGAAGGTTTTCCTTATACAAGGTTTTCCCTTCCTCACGGGCATAACCCCGGGCGAATGCGAGACGGTGGGGACCGAGATGGAAAAAATTGGAATGTTTTCACCCCCACACATAGGTGGTATGAGTGTCCCTGTAAAAACCCGTTTAATGGGTATACGGGGTGATGAGCAAAGAGAATAAAAAAAAAAGAATAGTAATCTTGTAACGTACGCCCCAGGAATCCGAGGTTACCTAGTCCGTTAGTCTCGGCCAGCTCTCTTTATTGCTGTTATTTATGCCGTACGTCAAACGCTATGCTCTTAGGAGAGAATCCATGCAAGTTACCGATTGCGGGCCGTAAGTCTCGTTTGTTCCTTACGTAATGTTCCTTACGTACAGGCTTCGCTCAATTGATAAAGAAACTGGGTTGTTTTACAACTAAGTACTGCAGCCCTGCTACAGTTAGTCTGCATTTTGCAGGTACCTTTTGAATTTGTTAAGGTTTAGATTTTTCACGTCCAACCGCAGGGGAAGGAGAGATTGAACTCGGTTTGTTTGCGTCTTTTCCGTAAGGCTAAAAGTAATATACTAGTAATTGCTGGCTGTGTAGTCCTTGATCATCGCCACCCCCTCATTATTTCTGTTAATCTATTCAAGGCCAATGTCACATTATTGTCTATTGATACTGACTATTATCAGAACTACTGTTTGGGCTCAGATAGATACTGATAAAATGTGTCAGAACTGACCGCACAAGTCAACAAAGTCCTCCGAGGATCTGTACCCACTGATCCGCGTTGCGCTTTCCCTTGTACCCATAATGCCTCTGTACTCGTGCTGCTAGCAAGCAAGGTTGGTGGAGTCAAGTCTCTGTAATGCTTATTGATAAGAAGCACGTCTATATCCGTCTCCGCCGTTATCTGAAGAAGCAGAGGGTGTGCTACTCTACTCCAATTCATATTGCCTTGAAGGATTATCAGCGTCATTTTGTTCCTTAAGTCTTTTCTACTGCAAGTTTCATGACTGTTGCCAAAGCACCTGGAACGAACAAACTCGGATACGAAATGTCACTATGTTTATCTTACACAAGCAGCACATCTTGTCCTCAAAATGATAACTCTGACGGTCAGATTCCAATGACAACTTAATAACAGATGAGATCTTTAAATTAATTCTAACTTCCTGGGAGCGAGGAAGGATTGGTCTTTTTTACTTATTATCTGCACCTGAACTCACTCGGGCTACTAAAGTCAAAATAACTACCTGAGGGCTCTGCACATTTCTATTTATCACAGGTGTAGCATAGTATAGATTTGGGGAAATCTTAGCGTGTCTTTTCGTTTTTTTTCTTTGTGTCCACCTTTTCCCCGATCTTCAATAAAAAATCAGTCGATAATTATTGATCAGGACTCCTACGTGTCTTCTTTCTGTATCTTTTAAGACGCGTATCATATCTTTTATGTAGCATCCTTACCCGAGCTATTTGGCTACTCGATCGCAAGGTCTGAAGGGTATTTGCAAGGATTTTCGTGAGCCATTCTATTAGCTACTATATCTATATATATTCATATCTATATCTATCTATACGTACTATTGACATGGCTTACTTTCCTCCCTGGCCACGCTATGTACCAAGAGCTTGGTTTTTATTAGCCATCTCTTATTGTACTTCGACTTGTATACTAACTCATATAGTATTAAAAATTTTTCTGTTGAAGGCGGACGATTTAACTACTCAAGTTCAAGTGTTTGCTCGACGCCTATTACCAGATTGCATAAAACTTAAATAGATTTTGCTTTAGCTCCCTTAAAGATCCACTAAAGCTGAGACAACATATTGCATTCCATAGAGTCCAACTGTCTACGTCTGCTCGAAATTGTGTTGAATTTTCACATAATGTTGAACAGGTGGTATAAGGTATGATCAGCTTTTTCTTACCCCGTGTCCGAGTGTTGAACTTTTCGGTGAATTTTTGTTCAAAGCTTTCGCTCATCTCAAACTAATTCTTGCGAATTTTTATTTATTATTCAGGTTCCAGTATCACGTAGCTGCAATCTTGAAGTGTGCGGGGTTGAATGTGGAGTTCAGACCCAATGCGTACACAAATTAACGGACAATTTCTGTACTTCCACTAAAGTTTCGAAATTACCTTTAGGATACCTATGATAAAACTAATATTATTCCTGAGACTAGTGAAAGTTTTCAAATATTGGAAAAATATCCATGACACACTTACTCATATTAAGGTTTAATTCTTCTTGTATAAATCTGTGTATACTACTAGACAACTTACGTGAGATTCGAAGAATAATTTCTATAAACACTAAGAAACTGAGAAATAAGAACAAATATTTATAACTTAATCGGGATTTGCGTTTGCAGCTTTTGTAATATATTGTAAAAATGATATAATAATTTATAATGTACAATCAATATACGCTAATAAATTATATTTTTGATTGTAGGTATTAATATTGTCATTCGACTACTGTTGGCATCAGCGTGTTTATTGTCAGTATCGTCATAATGCTGGGTATTCTTATAATAAACCGAAAACACCATTTTTAGTGCCTTTGCGACCATTATCTCCAACTTCTACAATGCTATCCATACCTTTTATAACTCCTACATTAAATACGCAACAATCTTATTTATCACCTGCTAAAGTTCCGTCTACTATACCATCTGGAACCTATGCTTACCCTCCTTCCCCATCTTCAATTCTTCCACCACCCCCTCCTTCGCCAATTTCCCTTCCTTCTCTATCTCCGCTAAGCGAAACTTATTCTTATCCAATTCCACCTCCTCCTCCACAATTACCTTTACCACCACCTCCGCCACCACCTCCGCCACCACCTCCGCCATCACCTACATCTCCTCCTCCATCATCAAGCATAACTTATGGTTATCCACCTCCTCCTCCTCCACCACCACCGCCACCACCACCACCGACACCTCCAACACCACAAACACCAACACCTACACCTCCACCACCACCTCCATCAAGCATATCTTATTCTTATCCATCTTTTCCTCCTCCGTCACCACCCTCTCCCCCTCCGCAGCCGTCACTCCCTCCCACTCCCCTGCCTCCGCCACCATCTCCATTACCAAAAGCATATCTTCCACCTCAAACTACCCTAACTACACGACCACCAGCGAATTACCTTCCTCCCTCGAGAGTCGTTACTCCTGCACCTACGTACTTACCACCTTTCAATCAAAGATTAATGATTGAATCAGCGCATGCAACTACCGCAACAAACGACATTTTTCAATTTAGATCTATCTCTAAGAATGGTAATCCTATAGACACTTCTCAAATTCACACAGATCCATTATTCAATAGAGATATATCAGAATCTTTGAAAACGGTATATTCGCCCAACATGAAATTTAGTCAGCCAGTCGTAAGTAATATATGTAATCTAAATGGTAGCTTAGCAAATAAGTACATTGAATTTATACATATATATATATATATATATATATCACATTTAACAGTAACACTGGCCGTCCAGCATCAATATTTGGATCAACGATTTCTTTTCAACCAGCATCATGATAGATGACTTTATCTTTTTATGCAAATGGATAGATTCTAATTTTGTATTTAACAAACGCGATAATGTCATTAAATGTTACGAATTCTGATTAAATTTTTAAAATTAATATTATTTATGCTTACAAATTTGTATCTCGGAGTACACCATAAAATGCAGTGACATTTAGTCTAACAAAATGAGTTTTCGTTACCACCTTTACCAGATAATTAATAATTTTGCTGCATATTCAAAATTATTAAAGCGTGAGTACATTATATTTTATTCTGATGAAGTATTCTTTCAATTTAAATTTATTTATTTTTTTTTAATAAATTGTTTTATTGTTATACACTCCGCATCAAAATTATCGCAACAAGATTTTTCACAGAAAAATTGCCATTTTTTAAATGCTTGTAGCTCGGTCAATTTTCATCGTATTGAGATAATTTTTTTATGTTTTGTAGGGAATTATGTGCACTTTGAGGAAAAAATAATGCCTAATAGCTGCGAGATCATGCCACATTGCTATGTCTTAATCAGGCCTACCAACTTCTTTTTCTTAAACAACGCAATAGTTTGCACGTTTACCTGGATTACCAAAAAATTTTTTTCAAAAAACAACATCGGACTTACTCATCATTGTGGCCCTGAAAAGGGCCGATTGTGTAAACCGTTTCTTACATTAGGGACGAAAAATGGCCATGTTTCAAATGCTTGTAATTCGATCAATTTTCATCGCATTGAGACAATTTTTTTTGTTTTGTAGGGGATTCAGACCGCGGGGCCTCTAATGTAAGAAACGGTTCACACAATCGGCCCTTTTCAGGGCCACAATTATGCGTAAGTCCGACCAACAACCTCCTCGTGGTACGCATCGGGTAATGCTGATGTTGGCGGTATTTGACTAAAACATAGGAAGATCTTTGAAATGACAACTCGGTCAAAAAAAGTCGTAGGGGGTCGATTTTTTTTAAAATACTCGTTGAAAAATCTACTTTAAGGTGGTATTTGTTGTTTTTTGAAAAAAAATTTTGGTAATCCAGGTAAACGTGCAAACTATTGCGTTATTTAAGAAAAAGAAGTTGGTAGGCCTGGTTGAGATATAGTTATATATGATTGAATTCACGTTAAGCATACATACATAAATTTTAAAACACCCATAATTTTAAAAATATTTAGATGAATATGCAAAAAAAAATAAACATTAAAGTTATATAAAATGAAAAATATTTTGTACTTCATCTATTAATATCATTCACGTAGATTTATTTAGAATTAGGTAATGTATCGATATTGATGAACCCACTGTATCGATGGAAATTCTCCATTCTCTTCAAATATTAATACTTGTCATTATTCTTTCAAATAATAAAAATTGTTTCATAGTGTTAGTGAATTTGTGCGTTCCCTTCTATTATGTACAATATACATTTAAAATTTCATACTAATAAATAAATAAATAAATTGTTAAATAAATTAGGAGTGTACCCACAACTGGCTACGCGCTACCTCAAACTTTCTAATTTTCATCTAAAGATTAAGTGACATTTCAAGTCATAAAAATATATATTACTCTATTTAAATGTATAATAATCATATTTTACTTCGATATTAACATTGTTGTTAAAAGTGAATATTCTCTTATATACATAAAAAGAGTACATACATATTCTCAAAAATATCATCAAGAACATCTCGGAATGCGATAAAAATTCTCGAAATCCACGAAAAATTCGGTAATTAACGCAAATATCTGGGATTATCATAAAAATTCACGGAATTCCCGAAAAATATGATAATTTGAATAGATATTTCGGAATATCTTAAGAATTCCTGAAATTTCTCAGAAATATCTTAGTTTGCGCAAATTTACGAAATAACCCGAAATCAGTAAAGATATCCCAGAAAATGTTAAAAATTCCCGAATTCCCTAAAAAACCCTGTATTTAGTACAAATATTCCGAAATACAATGCAAATTCTCGAAATCCACAAGAAATCCACGGGAAATTAAAGTTTCTGAATTCCCAAAAGAACCCCGACAAATAGTAAAAAATTCCCTAAATTTCGGAGAAATCCCGTAATTATTTTATATTTTGCTTAATTTATAATATAACCATTTAGATTGGTTAGTGGTAATATAAAATATTCTTAAAAAATACTCGTAATCAGTACGGATAGCACAGAAAACATTAAAAATTGCCGAATTCCCCAAGGAATCCTGCAATTAATGTAGATATCCCAGAAAACGTTAAAAATTTCCGAAACCCCCAAGAATAAAATATTACTGGTATCCTAGAATACCATAATTATTTCCGATATTCCCAAGTAATTCCGTAATTTGTGCAGGTATCGCAGATTACTTTTGTGAGGCAAGCCTCACTTTATTAATACATAAAATAAGATAATGTTTAAATGTTGTGATTTCTATGGAAATAGATAAAATGGTATGAGAGAGATAGGTGTAGGAAAGTGACAGGTAAGGTTAGAACTGCGGTAGTTTGCAAATACCGGCCCGAGCCACTCTCATCACCGCGAAATCGTAAATGGGAATTTGCGAACAGAATGCGTACGAGTATCAGCGGTACGACCAAAGCAGCCAACAACAACGTCGTAGCCCATGTACATTGGTCCAACTCACCGTCCGGTTGCGACATTGTAAGAATATCGGCAAACTGCCGACCGCACTCATCACCGCATGCGCGCGCGAAACGAAGAGAGATGGAGAGATGTTTACTGCGTGCGTCTAGTAAAAGAAAAACGGCGACGGAGGGGGGCGACAACGAAAGGACCGATATTCATACATACCAATGTAACAGGAAAAGAGATAGACAGCTTTTCCGCTGTATTGATGGGGCGTTGGCGAATACGTATATATAGCTGATAAATGAACATGGCAAACACACAACAGTGGAATTGGAAAGAAATTAGGTGGCGTTACTGATGGTTATTGGTACGTCTACTACAACCGATCTAGCGAATAAGATGGCGGAAAGGGAGAATAACTAACTTCACTATTGGTAGCAGATAACATGAATCAGAGAAGAAGGACGAGGGTTCTTCCCCAACCGCAGTCTAATACAAATGTGTTGAGAGTGTAACGGTGCATTGTTTTGACATTCATTCAAATGTCTATTAATTTAAATGCCCATCAACTTCAATGGCCAAAAATTAGTATTTAAATCACAACATTCCTCATATTCAAAGAAATATGAACGCGAGACGAGGGATTACGCTAATCTGATTAGTGTTCCCGATATAAATACAATTATTAGGAGTCTCTCGCTCTCACTCGTTCCCGGTTCGTTGGAAAGACCGTTCTGTTTAGAAGAAATCGCAAATGGATTCTGCTCAATAGTGGACATTGAAAGTCGAAACTCCGGATCCAAGGCATCATCATCGGTGGAAAATAAAAAAAGGGTTTTGGACGAGTCAAGCTATCATTGGGAGCAAACCATTTAAAGTTAAGTTCAGAAATTCTCTCGTAGCTATAACTGGATATGTAGATGTGTGTACGTGTGTATACCATTTTAATGAGGAAATATTGAATTTTAAGACTTGCCGTTTTCTTTTATAAATAAATATTATTGTAGAACATTCGATAATTTTTAATAATTGTTATTTTAATATATTGTGTACTACGTCGGGTTCGTAATCTGGAGGTCCCAGGTTCGATTCCCGGCCCCGGCCGATTGATACAAGCACCACTGGCAAATGTATTTTCTCCAAGTGCTTTCTTCACCAAGACATCGTATGACCTTCGTTGCTGATTAGCACCGGTTTGGTAGCATAAAAAGAGCGACGTTAAAATGATAAAAAAAAAAATATTGTGTACTATATAGTAGATTGCATATGAGTTGTTGTTTATTAAATGCTGTCACGTGGTATTCGCGCACCCGGTAAATTTAATTATTTTTGATAACTAAAATTAACCGTTGGACCGCGTTGCCCAATACCGCGCACACAATTAATTTATTTGTTGTCGCGAGCTGCGGGCTGTCGCCAGGAACACAAGTTTGCTGGGATGAACGGTGTGGAGGATTCGGGCGGTCCTCCTTGCCTCGACAGGATATATAAATTAAGAGGATATCGGCGGGAGCGGGGAGAAATAATAAACACAAAATTAATTAAAATAAAAATGAATAAAACATTTATTTTAATTTAATTAACAATTGGCCATCCAGGCCGTGTGCCGGGACAATATTAACTTCGCGCGGGCAGAAGTATCGGGAGTCAACCGGATCGAGTTCCTCGCCTGCGGTTGACTATACCCCGATCTCCGCTATTCGGGTACCGGCGTACACACCCGAGGTCTCACACACACATACACTCGGGGAAGGGGGGGGGGGTGATGCGTGGAAATGTAACAAACTTACCGGGATGCGCCCCGTGAATGGCCCAGCTGATCCTTGTCCCTGCGGCCTCCTGAGCATCGGAGGATCGACGTCGGCTGCGGTGGTGAAAAGACAACCCAATGCCGCGGCGAGTGCCTCGCGAACCGCGCTGACACTCACTCACTTCCCGTCCTTATTCACACACCAGTGGTTACTCACGGCTCACTCGCGAGGACGATTCGGGTTGATATCCGATGGCTTATTTTGCGTCACACGCGCCTTATTAGCCGTCAACTAGACTCGATTGGCACCGGATAGATTCGTCCGCCTCGAGCGGCGGATCGGGACGTACAGATTTAGGCAATCGCCTAATTTTCCGAAAAAGGGATGAGAGTGGGAAACATACACACAATCTCTCGCGCTCTCATACCTACGTACTATTGCGCGCGAAGTTGTACACTTGTAAATGAAACAAACAAGTGTCGTCGGTTGACCTTTACATAAGAAAGGCTCCGACGACTTACAATTAGCGAATTTAAATATTCTATTCATCGTGAATAGATTGTGTGACGATTTCAAATGATATAGCATATCATCCTCAATTTTCCACTCCGGAAATCTTCGAGGGCATGGGCGTACACCGATTAATCTAGCATAATGGGTCTGTAATAACTTCGAACGAGGCAGTCTCTTCTTCGTCGGGGTCTGGTTTGATGGCACGAGAAAGCGCGTCCGGGACATAGTGCAAGGCTTCTTTCTTATGCAATATTTCAAAGTCCCATTGCTGCATTTCAAGTATCCATCGTGCTAACCTACCCGACGGCCATATGAGAGCACTATGGTCGGTCACAGCCGTGAATCGATAGGCCTCAACGTATGGTCTCAATCTCTTAATAGCCCATTTGAGAGCCAAGCATTCCTTTTCCGTTAATAATCGGCTGACGTAGGCAATCGGATGCTCGAAACCCTCGTCGTCCAGTTGCGTCAACATCGCACCTATTGCTAAGTCACTAGCGTCACTTTGGATGGTAAATGGCTTAGAAAAGTCTGGACGGGCTAATACAGGCGCTTCCGCTAACGCAACTCTAAGCCTCTTCCTGTTCCTCGCCCTAATCCCAAGCCTGGTCTTTACGCAGTAACTTGGTAAGGGGAGCTTTAATGTCAGCTTCTTGATTAATGAATCGAGAGTACCAGCCTACCATCCCGAGGAAGGATCTTAGCTGTTTGATATTACGAGGAGTAGGGTAGTTAAGGATTATAGCGACTCGTTCCTTATCAGGCCTCAAGTCGTCCGCGTCCAATTTGTACCCAAGGAACGTTACGCTGAAACAACAAAACTCACACTTCTCTCGATTTACTTCGAGTCCAGCGTCATTCAACGTCCTTAGTACGTATTCGAGCCATTTTAGATGATCCTCAAAAGTTTCGGTAATGACGATCAAGTCATCTAGGTAACCAAATACATGAGGTTCCACCTTAGGCCCGAAAATTATATATATAAGCCGTGCAAAGGTCATAGGAGCATTCATGAGGGCAAACGGCATTCTCGTGAACTGCCACAGCCCGACCCTGGTACAGCAAATGTAGTATAATACCGGGTCGCCTCGGCCATTAATAATTGGAAGTACGCTTTTTTAAGATCGATTTTCGATATATACCTTGCATTATGCAGTTTATTCAATATGGTATCCATATTAGGAATTGGATAAGAATCACGTTTTGTGACTGCATTAAGGTTTCGAAAATCAATACAGAAGTGATTACTTCCTTCGTCCTTGCGGAGCAGCTGACCAATCAGTCGCACTCGGTTCAATAATGCCCTTGTCAAACATCTTTTTGACCTCACTCTGGGAAAATTCGAGGACCTTGGGAGACATATGTCTTGGCTTATGACGGACCGATCTTGCACCAGGCTCAACCTCTATGTGGTGCTCCGTTAACGTTCACGTTGTCCGTGGACGTCTCCCGGGGGCAAGAGTAGGCTTTCAACTAACTCTTTGACTTGTTTCCGCTGGTCGTCCTGTATCTCAATTATACCAGCACGTTTAGTGGAAATCCTCGAATCAATGTCATGAGTTGTATCTCTGTCGAAGTGTCTCCAATCACTCTCGCCAATACGCCAGATAGCTTCGCCTAATTTGACTTCCATATTCCAATGTTGTAGAAAATTCATACCGAGAATGATGAAATGCTCAATATTCTCAGTTGGATATTGCCATCAAGGCCTTTTACACAGAATAGAATGTCGATAAGGCCAAGAACTTTAAGTGTCGGTCCAGCCATACCTTTCACGATAACCTTGACAGGTCTCCATTTTAACTTCTACTGTTCGACAACATCTGATTTGCGTTTAAACTCAGATGCTCCAATTGTGCATACACTGCCTCAATTGGAATCTTCTTTGTTTCCCGACGAATATCCCTAGCTATGCGCGATTCACGAATAAGCTGGGCTATTCGGGCTTCATAGCTGCTGCCCATTATTTTTTTTGACCAGCAGCAGCCGATGTGTTATGTCGGGAGAAGTACTCTCAAACGGGATTGCAGATGAAATCCCTAGTGTTTCAAATACTTCGGAAGTATCCAATTTTCAATTGGAAATTATTTTATTGGATTCACCACAATAAAATAATTATTACTCCCAACCGTTAAAAAAAATTTGGTGTCGGCTTAATTACAATAAATTGTAAACATGCACCGACTAGTGTACCAACAAAATTAATTCATTTAATCAAAATCCAAAAGATTTTCTTTAAACGAAATTTATTTCGTCCTTAGAAGGACAAAACAATTAAATTTTGCTGGTTAAAGTTGTGGCAAATCACACACTCAACACTTGCACCAAATTAAAATTAAAGATTTAACTTGTTCACAAGTCTAAATAATTAATGTTTATAATAGTGTCTTGTGACTCTCACACACCAAGACTCTATACAATTGCTTCTGCAAGCACAAGTAATCATCAACAAAAATAATCTTAAATTATTTCAATATCGTCGGTAATCTAACAGTAATGGTAAATTTAACGATTTCCCAAAATATCTCTCTCGCCAGTTATAATCCAACAGATTCCTCACTGGCGAAAAGAAGAATTTATTTGTTATAGAAATTGAAATAATTAAAGTTCTAATTTATTAATAAATACAGAAACAACAAATTATAAAGGAAGAAAAGGGAAAAAAAATTAAATTATTTATCTCGCTAACGAGTCTAAGTAATTAATTTTAAATGAATATATAAATAAATACAGTGTCTTGTGATTCACACACACCAAGACACCATTTATTATTTTGCTTATCTAAGCCAAACAAAAAAATTTCCTTTATAATTTTATTCTACAAACACAAATTTAATTGAATTCTTTCAAAAAGTGGGGGTATTTACGAAATGTTGTAAATCCCGTATAGTTATGAACAAAATAATTATTTCACTAGTTGTCGTCCCAAACGACAATTTTTCAGCGAAAAATATTTATTTTATCCTAAAAAGGACTAAATAAAATAATTTATGTTGCTAGCAAGTTGAAATAATTTATATTTCCTTTTATAAATAAATCGAATGAAAAGGAAATGAAAATTTAATTATTTAACTTGCTAACAAGTCTAAACAATTAAATTCATACACCGAATTATTTTACTCAAACACACCAAAAAAAAAAAATTATTTATAACCAATTATTTAACTACCAAACAAGTCTAAATAATTGGTAAAAATGTGTAGAGATATAATTAAACACACAATAGAGAAAAGAAAGTTTTTACATATATTAAAATTTCACGGCAAATAACGAATACAAAATATTAGGTTAGATGCCAATCATTTAAATACATGCAAAGAAAATATAAATTCAATTATTTAACTCACTCTTAAGTCCAAATAATTATATTTTACAACTGTCGTATCTTTTCGAAACAATCACACAAAGATACTTAACGTTAATTGTTTAATTTGCAACAAGTCTAAACAATTAACATGAGTTATAAAAAAAAAAATTTCTCACACTCAAAAATTTTCAAAAATATGTTACAAATATAGTGAGCAGTAACACTTCATAAATATAAAATATTAAATTAAGTAATTACTGTCAGATAATTGCAATAGAAATAATTTTAATTATTTTACTCACACACGAGTTTAAATAATCAAAGGGCGAGATAGCGCCCCACGCAAGTATGGGCGCGTAAGCCTTATTATACAGCTAACTCGGTCATTGAATTTTCTTTTCATAACCGTTTATTATATACTATTTATTTTTATGAAATTTATGAAACATCGCTTCCCCTATTTATTTATCTTTGGTTTACATCAGGTTTTGTGCGAATTAATTCACGTATAATTAAGAAAAGCCGCGATAAAAGAATTGGATGTCGATTTCCTTTACTCGATTTTTGCTTCTTCCTTTTATATTACATTACCCGTATATATCTATATTTATACTTGGAAAAAAGTTGAGATAGAGCGATGGGCGAATATATAAGAGAGAAAGAAAGACACTCCTTTCCAGCCCGAGAAAGAATGCGTACAGAGGTAAAATCATAATAAGAGAAGTTATAACGTGACCGTAAGAGGGATCTAGTATCAAGTGAATACTTTCATCACAGCTGTATCGTCAGGCCGATTTTGTTGTGAATATGAGTTATTACAATTAATAAATTGTTTACATAATTTTTCGTTAATTTAAAAACAATTGGTATATAAGCAAGTCAAACAAGTAAATGTATCTATGATATTCTTATAATTCCATCGCAGGCATATGCATAAAACAGAAAAAACAAATACGTTTACGGAAATATAATGAACCAGCAAAGGGAATAACGAACGATTAAGAAATTGTTTTGCTGTACGCAAGTTGTGACAATGTGCTTTGCACATGTCAAGAGCGAGCGACAGAACCCCTGGCGAACACCTACCTACCCGTACAAGCTAGACGAGTCCCTAGTTACACCTACCTACCCATATACTTTCCCAACTACCTACCCGCACATCAGCTAAATCCTACCTACCCTCACAGTCTAATAACCCCATCCCAAGCACAGCACATATAAAACACTTGGCCTTGACGTTAAAGGCCAGGGCGAGCTCAGAACCTCAGGTGGGCTCCTCCGAGTCTGACACTGCAAACAGGATACTAAAAGGGAGGCGATCACCAGGAAGCCTCCAGGACTCTCCGAAGTCTCACAGTACAGCAGTCAAGGCGATGAGGTAGTATCCAGGCAGGAAGCAGAAGAACCTCCAACGCCAAACAAGATACAGCTGTAAACAAGATACTAAATAAGAGCAAATACGCAGTAAGAGGGTAAGGAGCAAGGAAGAGGATAAACAGCCATAGGCAGAAGACAAAGACAAGGAAAAACATGTACAGCTGTATATAATCATTACAGCTATACAAGGAACATCATAGGATAAATTGAGGTTAGGTTGCTGTACACAAACAACCTGTACAGCCGATCTCCCGCATACAAATACGCATATGTGCGTAAACATTACGACCAAGTACTTACCTAGAGCCGTAGACGGAGCGACTATCCATAACTGAGGTCAACGTCGTCGAGGAGAGAAGGGTGACTCGGCCTCCAGCAGCAAGCGGCGGCGGGTGAGCTTCGTACCTGAAACTCATGCCGTACCAATTAGATGAATACAGATAATAAGGAACGAATTATTAGCAAGAAGCACCAGGTCATCATCACCATACAGCCGAGTTGTACCGATACAGCCTGAAAACAGCGGCACTTCACTCGCTCGCGAGACGCGAGATTGAGGTACCGCGCACGAGTGAGTACTGCGCAGGCGCGCGGTACGAACACGGAGCTCTCGAGCACGCCGAGAAGCAGAGCTCTACGGTCTGCCGTCCTGAATGGATCTTAATTAGTTTAGCGAAGCCGCAGAATTCGGGTAGCAAAAGAGAGAGATAGAGAGAGTGACATCGCTATTGAGGGACGAGTGCCGACTTCCTCGATAAAGGTTGGCGAATACTTCACTCTCGCTGCGTCGGTACCGCCGAGTATCCGTGATAGTGTGTGCGAGTTCCTGGTCCCATCCTCCTCCCCTTCCCTTCCCCTGCAGCAAACCGGAACGCTATCAGCGGAGCTCAGCTCCAAGTAATCAACGATAACCGCGAGTTATCGGATTAGTTGTCGCGTAATAACGCGGTTGGCGCCCACCCAATAATTATTCTGTTCTTTATTAATAAATAACTATTTTATTTATAAGTACTTGCTGACCCTCATTCACCTGCACCCTGATCTCCAGTGCAGCGTTACAAAGTATATATGTAAGACTTCCAGTGACTCCAGTATAGTGGATATAAATTAATAATTGTTTAAACATGATGAAATTCACTATACCTCCAGTGATTGGAAATAAATAGTACACTATTATATTACTCGAATAACTGAGAAGTCCATTCAGATTATACGCAAGCTATCATATGTGATGAATTGTTATCAATTGGTTTGTTTTAGTTTTATTTATTTGTCAGAAAGTCTCTTGAGAGCATGTTTTCATGTAGTAAAATAGAAACTTTATATATATAAGATATCTTACGTATAATCTCAATAGACTTCCCAGTGACTTCAGTATAGTGGATATAAATTAATAATTGTTTAAACACGGTGAAATTCACTACAACTCCAGTGTTTGGAAATAAACAGTACAATATTAACTCGAGTAACTGGGAAGTCCATTCAGATTATATTAGTTTATACTTTTCAATAGAGCAATAGTTTTACTTTCTTCTTTCTTCAAAGGAAATTTTTTACTTTTTACCCTATTGTAAAGTGTAATTTTTATATTTTGCACTGTTTAAAGAGTAATTTTAATTGTTTAGTCGTTTAAAAGGTGTAGTTTTGGGTTTTTGTAATGTTACTTAAAGAGTAGTAAAGTCAACATATTACTCATTTAAGGTTCAGTTTCTACTGTTTAGGGTTAAGAGTGTGCGATGAAACTTTCTTAATTTGACTGAATTTTCCTGAACGAAATGTCAGACTCGAATTACACGAATCTACACCTTTTAACATAAATATTATAATTAATATATTAAATTAAATATCTAAAAAAATCCATACAGGTAGCTTAAAACAAAAGCAAGGGCATAGCGTTCTGATTTTTTAAGAAATAATAATTTTTCTATTAATAATTGAGTAAACAAATTTTAGACGATAATTATTATTAGTAAATAAAACATTCAGACTAAGACATTCATTGCTAAGACATTTTTAAGTTTTAATATTAACAAAATATAAAGACCGACACGGTGGCGGAGTGGCGGAAACGCACCTCGGCCGGTCATGAAAGTTAAGCAGCACCGAGCGCGGTTGGCACTTGGATGGGTGACCGTTCTCGGGCTTAGCTTAAAATGATCGGTTAGGTGTTTTTTCACATTACACAACGTGAGCGGGAGGTGTGAGGCATTCGGTTTCGGTGTTAAAGTCTACGCAATGTGACCTTGCCACCCAAACAGAATTGTTCTCGAATACCCCGTCCTTCTCGGAGGTTTTCCTAAATGGCATTTATCCCAAAGGGTTTGGCCACATGTGTTCCCTCTCTCCACGGGCATAACCCCGGGCGAATGCGAGAAGGTGGGGTAAAGAGGGGGTAAAATTGGAAATGGAATAAAGGTGTAGGGGATACGTAAAAACCTGTGTAAAGGTGTACGTGGAAACTACCAAAAATTTAAAAAATTAAAAAATTTATTAACAAAATATAAATTAAAAATATATGAATTTCATTAAACAATAGATAAGGTAAAAAAATTTTTTTAATAGTTTATAAGAACAATACAAAAAAATATCTCACTTCTGCGCTGAAGCGTACAAATTATTTAGCGATTTTACAATGCAATGGTTCTTGTTAATGGCATTGAACAAATTGTGCTTCCACATACTCTAATGTAGAATTTTGTGCTCTTTCAGAATCCATGGTCAAATATTTGGCCAGATTTAAAGGAGAAATGACAAAACCAATTTATTTACTACAAAAAAACCAACATTAATTAAAAAAAAACTTTTACTCAATTTTTTTCAGAATGTTATTGCAAATATAATCTATGTTCAAAATATGAAGAAAGGTGAAGAGAATAGTTGATGTTTAAATCAGTATTTTTTCAATAATACACGTTTTTTCAAATTATTGTTAATTTATCGAATAAGTAACCTTAAATCATCAAAAAAACTTATATATTATTATAGCTTCTTTGATAAACATAAATGTCTTACCATATAGTTTATGCATGGCGGGATCTATATGGCCGTCGTAAATGTATCAAGAAAGTAACAAATTGTAAATTTTCGTACATTTCAGGCGTTATTTGCAGATTATAAGGTAGATAAAAAATTTTTTTCATTAAAAAATTACTGGTTTAAAGTACTAACTATTCTCTTCGCTTTTCTCCACATTTTGAGTGTACATTATATTTTTTGAGTGTACATTATATTAGCGATAAAATTCTGGAAAAACACAAGAACAAATTTTTTTCTCAAATTTCGGTGTTTTTTTGTTTACATAGGTCTTATCATTTCTTTTTTGCGCCCTAAAAATAGGGTCTAAAGTATCCCTTTAGAAACCGGTGGGCGCAAAAGTACTTTAGCGCTTCCAGGATTCAACAAACGACAAAAATTCATAATCTTAGCTGCTCCCTAGATTTAGCGCAATGGTGCGTACGTGCTTGCGCGAATGCGTGTACATATATATATATATATATATATATACATATAGATGTATATATATATATATATATACATCAGTATCGGTACTCATGGTGACACTACGTGTTATCTTGGTGTTTTGAGGTTATAAAACATATGTAACGACTCAGGTATAAGGGGGAGAACATTAATTGATAGAATAATGCATAAAAAACCAATAACCCAAATACCTAAATACCCCTCACGGGTAAAAAAGCACACTTTGACCTTATAATATTAATGAAGGATTGAAGTTATAACCTCATTCGAAGTGCGAATAATAATAATATATAATTTTATATAAAAAATTTCTGCAATTAAAAGAACTGTAATCAAACAAGTATTTTGAATCGTACCATAATTTATATTTTAAATAAACATTTTTATATATATTACTTAAACTTTGTAAAAAGTTTCTGCAATTGAAAGCACTGAAATCAAACTGTAGTCGATAAGTATTTTGAACCATGCAAAAATTTCTACCAATCTGAATACAGATTTTTTTTATGAAAACTATCTTACACTATTACTTTTCATTCCTGGCCCTCTCATGTCTTACAGTAATAAATAAATAATATTCTCATGATATTAATTTGTGCAAAATTAATTTCTGCAATAATAATAAATTGGACATTTCTTTTTTATTCTTTTAAATAATAAAATAATACTTGCACCACCGTTGGTTAATAGGTGTTACCGCTTCATATAGGTGTTAATTCTAACTATATTAACTGATGTTACAGCTTGTGAACCATTACAAACATCTTAGCTATCATCTTATTTTAAAATTTATAGGCCTAATATATTATGCAAAGCGACTTATGGCATATTATTAAATAGTGTGAAATCCACGCGTGGAAACAAGACTATATACTATATGTGAACCAATAATTTATTATTAATAAGCCCATGAATTAATTGGTAAAATCATGTAGATTGTTTACATATACTTAGTTAAGTGAAATAATAATTATTTTACGAAACTACTAACAAAAATTTGTTTTTAAAAAAATAACGTAAGGCACTATACTGAATTTTCTGTTTTGGGAACTTTATTAGTTAAAAATAATGATGTCTATTGTTTCATTGGTGATGTAGAAAAATAAAATTGCCAGAAAGTATTGCTATATTTATTTATTAATACTCGTTGCAGTTTCTTCACGGTACTATACTTTTATAAATGTACAGAAGTACATTAGTAAGTCAGAATTAACACATAATATATGAAGCGTTTAACCAACGGTGGTGCAAAAATTATTTTATTATTTAAAAGAATAAAAGAGAAATGTGCATATTATTAGTATTGCAGAAATTAATTTTGCACAAATTAATATCATTAGAATATTATTTATTTATTACTGTAGTACATGAGAGGGCCAGAAATGAAAAGTAATAGTGTAAGATACTTTTCATAAAAAAAATCTGTATTAGAAATATTTGCATGGTTCAAAATACTTGTCGATTTCACTTTGATTACAGTTCTTTTAATTGCAGAAATTTTTTATATAAAATTTTCGTAATATTTAAAAAATGTCTAATTAAAATTCAAAGAAATAGATAAAATAAGGCTGTTAGAATTAAAATTATTTATTTATCTGATAACAATGTCAGATTGAATTGCAGAATTTATTTATCAGATAACAATTTTCAAAGTTTGATTAGAATAACACAATACTTGCGGGTTTTGACACCTTCTTGGAAGGTGTTTTCGAATTTAATACTTTCAATTGCAGAAAACTATTGTGCAATATAAGTTAGACATAGAAAAAAATGTAATGAAAATATAAATAAGTAGAGAAAATATGGGAGTTAGAATCAATATGACATTCCTTTAAATTAAATTCAATTTATTTCATCTTTGTATAATTGACTGAAGGGGAAAATAACAGTAAATTTGTCCAAAATTATTATGTTGAGTTTCTTCTATTTCATTTTATGAACTGTGTAAGCTACAAAAGGTTATCCTTTTTTAAATTCGTACCTATTTTTATAGATGTTAACATTTACGTGCGATTTATTATTGAAATGACTAAAACTAAAAGAAATTATAATGTAATCGATTTTTAGAAGTCGATTGTTATTTACAAACACCGTAACGTTACCCGATACATAAAAAAAGCGAATAACTACCTGTTCGCACATCTTAATACTTATATGTAACTTATTGTTAAAACACCCAAGCAATAAAATAGCTACTATGACATCAATATACATGAAAATTGCAGTCAAATAACCTGGAAAATTCTCGTGTTGATTTGGGCTGCCGATCGACCCCTGGCGGAAATGGTATTTGAAAATAACTGCAAATAACTGCAAATAACTAAAATATTTAATTGGGTTTGAGACGCTAATCACTATTATTTGTAGTTATTTGCAGTTATTTGCAGTTATTTACAGTTACAAATAATTATCTGCAGTTATTAGTCTTTGTTGAAAGTTATAACACAAAATTTGACAGATATTATAAAAGTTAATAGCAATTATTAGCAAATATTAGCAGTTTTTATTTGTTTTTAATAGTTATTTGCAATTATTTGCTATTATTTGCACTTCTAATTTTGTGCTATAATAGAATTATAAAGAAATTGCATATAACTCCAAATAACTGAATATAACTGCAAATAATTGGTATAATCTATTATTAGTAACTGCTAAAAACTGCAAATAATTGCCAATAATTATTTCTAAAAACTATATAAACCTACTTAGAATTTGACAAAACTGCAAATTACTGCAGGTAACTGCTAATAATTGCATATAACTGTTAATAACTGCAAGAAACTGCAAAGAGCTACAAATAATAGTTAATAGCGTCTCAAACCCAACTAAATATTTTAGTTCTTTGCAATTATTTGCAGTTATTTACAGTTATTTGCAGTTATGTACAGTTATTTGCAGTTATTAGCATTTACCATTTCCGCTAGGGACTATTTCATAATTTTTAAATTTCCATTGATTCGATCAACTCTCTTTGACAAATCAAGAACTTAGCATTATAATTGTTGACATTGATAATCAGTATGTTTCGAATCCACCTGTATCAAAATTTTTCAATTGTTTGTTTTTGTTGCTCTTTAATATTTACTTTAGTATTGATACGAATAGTAATAATAACATATCCAGATGGCAAAGACAATTTTTTAAGAATTCTAAAAGAATTAATAAGAGTTCGGAAGAATTCGTAAATCGGTTCAGATTTGTTCAGAAAGTATTCATAAAGAATTTTTAAAGATGTCGACCTATGTCCGCTTAGAAGGATTCATATTTAGTTGTTTAAAAGTATAGTTTATGAACAATAATATATTTTAGATGTTCATAGTTACTTAAAAAGTATTCAAAAATTGTTCATATCGACGTTTTAAAAAGTTCTTTAAGAATATTCAATAGGTTATAATGAATAATAAAAAAGTACTTATTAAATTATTTTTATAATTTATTATAATCGAAATACTTAACAACGATTCATGTACGCTTAAAAAGTATTCGTAAAGTATTAATTTCAAATTGTTTTCATATAAGTTCCTAATTCATAATGAACGGAAAACTAATTTATATAGAATTAATTATCGTTTTTTAAATTGGATTAAAAATTAAAGAGTTCATATATGCTCAAAAAGTGTTCATAAAGTATACATAATGAATGAAATTAATTACTCCAATCTCCAAGAATCAATGATATTCACATACAATCTGTAAAATAAAAGTTTTTATTGTTTATTTACTAAATATCTACTAATTATTTCAAAATTTAAATAACAAGTTTTTTTGTAAATAGTTTAAAATCAATCTAATCAACTCTCTGGAAAAATCTAACCTACACTTTTACTTTACATATGTAAATTAATAAAAAACTCTCACAAGTAAAAAATAAATAAAAATATATAAAACATGTATACCTACGTTTGTCTTCGTGCGATTAATATTAATTTTTATTATAATAAATATCAGGATTAAATGAATTAAAAAAATTTGTTAACACCGTGTGCTTGCAAAATTGCGCCATCGAAGATAACGTTTGTTACACTTGATACACATTATTAACACGTATATGTGACAATA